>OY735214.1:30053235-30168235 GCA_963457665.1 Thysanoteuthis rhombus
TGTCGATCACCTCAGACAGAAAAAGTATTAACAGGGCAATTATTGGAGTTACCAGCTGGAATATATAGAAAAATTTAAGAAAATGAATGAAATAAAATATACCTAGTAAATGTCCTTCTTTAAGGACATGCTTGTAATTTGCATTAAGTTTTCATACAAATTGCTATCACTTGAATTGATATATACATTTTTGATGTTGAACAAATTCTTTTAATGTAAATTACATACAAAGATGGCCATAGAGGCTTTTATATTTGATAATCATAAGGATAGACTAAACATGGAGAGAACAGACGGTGACAGAGGACTCATCAGCATAGATGACTGTGTCCAAAAGACCAAAAGAGGATTGGAAAAGCATGTACAAGCAAGCAATGAAGACATTAAACAGAGCATCTGAAGCTGTGCAACAAACAACAAAAAAGTTGCAGAAGAGGGAGCAGCAAGAGAGAGACAAGAAAAGGAAAATGGGAACAAAAAAAAACTACAAGGGGAATTCAGAAGCCAGGTACAAAATATTGCAACTGAGATATCAATATTTATAGTTACTCGAAGGAAATCTGGAGAGAGAAACAGAATCATTCATCTTGGCAGCCCAAAAGAAATGCATCAAGATAAACTATGTCAAGGCGAAGATCAACAGAACCCAAGCAGCAAGAGATGTAGAGAAAGGGATAAGATTGTAAACCACATAACTATGAATTTAGTAACTAGTCCAGGGGAATCTGAGCAATATTACCAAACTAAAAATTTTATTTGCACAAAAGCAATCTCAAAAAGCATCAAAAAAGGCCACAATGCAAAAAAAAACATTGTAAGCCACTTTAAGGCCATTTACATTGCTAAAAATGGCTAAGTAGCTTAAGAATTACAAAAAATGGTGCTGCTCAATGGATTAAGGATAGCAGGGTAGCAACAGTTATGCACTGGGAACTAAGCAAATGATTTGGGTTCTATAATGCAGACAAATGGTATCAACACAAACCAGAGACAGTACTGGGGAAAAGAGGCCACAAATCATTTTTGGACTTTGACATCTGAACCAACCATCCAATCTCAGCAAGAAGACCAGACCTATTAGTCATGGACAAAGGAAAGAGAAACTGCCAAATTATAGATGTGACAGTGATTACAGTGTGAATATGAAAAAGAATGAAAAGCTAGAGAAAATATCAGAACTTGGCAAGGGAAGTGAAGAAGGTGTGAAACATGGAGGTCAGGGTGGTAACAATAATAGAAAGTGCACTCATAACCGTACAAATGACACAGAAGATGTGACTGGAGGAGCTGGAGATTAGAGGAAAGGTTGAGACTGAGCAGACCACAGCACTACTTGGATCTGCATGAACACTGAGAAGAGCGCTGGAAATATGAGATCTATGACCTCCAGTTGTCAGCAATGGCCTAACAGCCAAGATGAAAAAAGTTTGGTCGATATGGTAAAAACCACAGCACAGCTGTGATGTGTGAGAATGAGAGGAGAGCAAGGAACCTGAGGAGACTTACTGTCACTCAGATTTCAATGACAACAACCAAGCAACTGGGGCAAAACTTCAAATCACAGCTCTGCTTCAGACTGTGACAGTTTTGAGAGGGGGGCTGGAGATGTGAGGAAACTTGCAGTCATTCAGACTCCAGTGATGACTACCTGACAACTGGTGTGAAAATGCAAATAATAATAAAAGCTATAACAACAGCTATTATCATTATATTCTTAAACTGAGAGGGTATCTTGAGCAAATAGATCTTGAAAAAAGAATTATACTCCTTCAAAAAACTACTTTGTTGGGCACTGCAAACATTCTCAGAAAAGTGTTCTCTGTCTATCCTTGATGAAACTCATCGTAGAACCAGTACCATATTCACTATGCAAACCATATTTTTCTTCTTCTTCTTCTTATTATTATTATTATTATTATTATCATTATAATAATAAAACAATAAAAAAAATATTAAAAATCCAAATAAGACCTACCCCAACGCCCAACCCTCAAGATGATACAACCAACACAGCACCAACTCAATGAAATGAGCAATCCATCATAACCCCACCCAGGAACCCAATTAAGCACTGACCAGGCCAAACACTGACCCAACACACTCAGAGGAACAGAGTATAAAGAAAATAACAACCTTGAAAAAAGATTAAAAAAGATGAAAAGATGAAACATACCACAAAACTCTAATTGTAAAAAGACAAGAAATCAACAGAACAAAACAGCTATCTATCAATCACAATAGCTGCCTGAAACTGATCAGTAACAACAAAATGCAAATATCTACCTATGCTCTATTTTAAGATACCGAGCACTCACCATAGATAAAGCAACACTTAAAAACAGTAAAGATATAAAACTGGTAAATTCTATCTATCTTTTTAGTTATTTTTCTTGATTTCATACATACAACAAACTGTCGTCGATCATTAAAGACAACGCTTAAAATATAAATATAAAATGATGAAAATTAATTAATCACACTTCAACATTAAATCCATTTTTTTATAATGACTGGCGATATGTTCAAAATATCCAGAACTTCAAATAAAAAACACCTACCATTTGAAGTTCGGAATATTTTTTTCAAAATATCGCACCTGTTTGTAAGTAACAAGAAAAATTATCAAAAAAGTTAAATCGACATATTTTGTGAGTTATTTTTAGTGTGCTTCAAAGTAACTTATTATTTTTTTTTTGTTAAATTTGTTGAAAAAACCTAAATCTAAATACTTAATTAACAAAAAAAAGGATAATTTTGTTAAAACTGGATTTTAATTTACGAGGAACTTTCTCATTTGTGGTACCGTTTCTGTTCGTCTTCTAAGATTCAATGGTAACAAACGACAATCCTAGCAATTTTTTTACTGCTGCAAACGTTCCTAAAACAGCAAAATATTTCAGGTAAAATACTCTAAACTACTTCGCTCATGTTATGTGACTTCGACTGCGCGGCAAAATTCAGTTGTCAATCGAAATTAACCATTGTCCTTCAAGTTTTAAAAAGACAACACTTAAGCCCTGTTGATATTTTATATCGTCGTCCTAAAAGTGGGGGATCAATTTACTGACTACCGAACTCCACAAATCTCCCCCCGACTTTTTGACCGCCTGAATGTAATGTGGGTGTTTTGAAATGTGTTTTTGTAGTTATGTATTAGACAATTCCTGTTTATTTGTTGTGATTTTTTTAATGTTGATATTTACATGTGTAATGTGTACACTGTACATTAACTGTACTTTTGAAGTTTAGAAAAGTTGCTAGTTCTTGTCATAGTCATAATATCCTTCTTTTCGTTTTGTTGTTGATTCTGATCAACCCCGAAAAACGGAAATGAAAAGCAATTTTCATCATAAAATTTAACAAAGATGTTTTGGTTTACGTTTACAAAACGTTTTGTTTATTCTATACACAAATCTGTCTTACCTGTAATTTTGAGATCAAGTGACACCAAGTTTCCTTCGAAGTATTAATTTTTGGATTTAATAGATTCAGGTGTGATTCAACCTTATCCATCTTTTTCTTTTTTTTCTTTTTTGTTTGAATCTTGATCATTTTGGTTTGGTCTATTTGAGGAGCCGTTCCTAGTGTTCCGATAACCATGGGTCTGACAGCCATTCTTCTTTTTCTTCTCATGGAGTGATATTTTTTCGAAAATATCTCCTTTTCCATCTCACTAATTGTCTCTCCCTGTCTATCATCAGGCTTTTATGTAATTATTATCGCTACAATTTGCTAACATCATTAGAAAATATACAATTACACAAAAAGTAGAGCTTCGAGAATTTATGTATAGAACCTGCCAAAAATTATTGCCAACATTTTTGCTGTGTTATAGTAGTAACAAACCCACAAATATACAGAATTTGGATCTTTAGGTAAATTCGAACCAAATGTTACTGAGCAGGAATCGTGTCAGTTTTAGTGTTTATGTTTCAGTCTTTTCGTTTTGTGTGTCTTTCAATTTGCAATAATAAGAGGATAAAATATATCACTGATTTTTAGCTATAAAACGTGAGGGTTGCATTGTAATCTAGTAAATATAGTATCAAATATTAAATTAGATATTGAATTAATGTCTTTTTTTAATTGTAGCCCATTGTATGCTGTTTGAAATCCATCTGTAATTTGCATGTCAAAATGATCTTATGATTTCCAATGACATATTCTTGAATTTTTTAAAAAATTATGCCGTCTGCCTAAAGACTTTTGCTGCTTTGATATCCACTTCCCTCTGACTGACAATACTTCAGGCTTGAAATCCTTATCTATCTATCTCTGCTGCAGAAGCAGCTCATCATCATCAATTTACTAAGGTCTGCATCAGACGATCAAATCACGGTCATGGTAATCTCTTACTTATATTGGTTTGGTATAGCATGTCAGTGAAACAGACATCTGTACACACAAAATTGATAATGGTATTTATCAAGTTGGATTCAATTTTCCTTGAAATTTTCATGAATTAGTTATGTATGATGCAGTTCTCAAAACTACAAGGAATACTTTTTGAAGAATTGAATCTTTTTTTTTTTTTTAAATTTTTTTTTTAACATTGTTGGGAAAAAGTCTAAAGGTACTATACAAAATGTATTCTTTTATTTATTTATTTTTTGGGGGGCATTATTTACTTCATCGTAATATTGTTTATCACCTATGTTGAATGTCATCAGAGTTATGAATGCCAAAATCACTTTCTTTCAAACCAAAATGAAAAATGTTGGAAGCATTAATAAGAAAGGAAAGGAAATGATACTGGGCAGAGAAAAAGGAATATTTTTTTTCTTTTATTTCACACAATGAACTATTCCTTTTTTTTTTTTTCTTCTTTCAAATCAATTCTTCAAATAAAAAAAAATAATAAAAATACAAGAAAAAAAAGGAAGAGGCAATAGAAAGAACAATTTAGTTTTTCAGGTTTGGTAGTTTAATAAGAGAATAGGATTGGAAGAGAGAAAGCCTTATTCCCTAGTAATCCACAACCACACAAACACTGATTCTGAAAGTATTTAAAAATTGTATCGAAAGGAGGTGATGTTGTTTGTTATGGATGAGGAAAAAAAAAAGACAAAGGAATAAAATGAAGCTTTGAGAAGAATCCTAGTAAACAGACTTCATTTCATTGAAGCAGACTATACAGTGCTTATAACTAATGTATAAACTTTATACATACATATTTTTACAGCATTTACATTTCACCAATAAATATTATTACATTTTAGAGATTTTAACAGGGATTTAACTTGGAAAATCATTTGAAAACGAGTAATTTTATTACAAAAACAAATGCTGTCAAATATTGTGTTAACAACTTTGCAGGTTTTGAACAGTCTTTTCTTTTTCTTATTTTGTTATTGAGATATAATTCAAACGTGACTTTTTTCTTTGATAGAAACCTTTAATCAAAAATTTCAAGGAATTAAATGGGTAAATTAAGTAAGTAGGACCTACTTGGGTAAATTAGATTTGTAGAAGCAAAATATTGTGAGAGGATAAAATGTTATGATTGAAGTTGTAATGAACTTATATTTCTGTGCATATATTTCAAGATAAAGTAAAACTATTTTTACAAGATGAGAAATAAAAGGTCAGTGTGTTGGTTAGTCTATTGATTTCAAGATCAAAATATTAAAAAAATTGATTGGTGATAGGATATATCAAAAATAATATAAGTTGTCCAAACAGAAATTCATTGTACACTAATCTTTTGAATTACTCAAAATCAAAAATCAACATGGATGTCTGAATAAAAATCAAATCAAAAAAAGGATAAAGTGTAGAATTCAGACCTTTCTTACTACGTAGAAGAATATTGTAAAGAAATAGTATTACAAAATTTGGAAAACTTTAATCAAAACAACAATATTGTTATACTGGCCCCTCTTGGGAGGTCAAGAGCAAATAACTCTAACCACCTGGGTGACAAGAGGATATAAGATATTGGATAAGAAGATGCTGAACAGTTTTTATTTTAGAAGAGGAAGGTTACTACTGGAGGAGAGATCTCACAGTGCCTCAAAGAGTCAGCCGGGAGTAGAAACCCTGGGAGTCGAGAGTTTTGTTTGGTTGTTGGTTGCATTTTGGGGGCTTTGGAGATGAGTCTCGGAGTCGAGATTTGTAAGTAGAAAAGGCTGGATTTGAAATCTGGGGTGTCCTGGGAAGATAATAGAATTAGACGGCTTCACCAAACTGCAGCATGGAAGTAAGGACAGATATGTAATTTGCCTTATCATGTGCTGAGCTAATAAGAGCGATCTTGCACAAAAATTCTTAGCACAATTTTAGAAAAAGACTTGTTTATTTCTGTGAGTTGTATTGAACTGTTGTCTCTTATTGATGATTTAACATTGTTGTGTTTATCAAACTCTTCCCACTTTTTTATGTTGTGTTTGTCTCCATAAGGATCGGACTTATTTCCTTTTCCATATTATGTTGGCTGCCTTATCTCTCTCTCTCATTTTCAATCTATCAATTTATCTCCAGTTCAATCTACCATGCCTTCTAATGACTCTTATTTCATTTCGTTATGTTCTGCTTCGTCTTCTTGTTCTGCCAAAACCCAAGAAAGAAAAATATGTGCTAAGGTGCCTCTGTAACTCACCTTAGTTAACATGGTGGTTTGTTTTGCTTTGGGGCCAGTCTGTCTTCTTGATTTTGTTAGCAGCAATCAAAACTGTTAAAAGTTGAAGGAGGAGTGGTGGACAATGAGCTAACCCTTAAGTATTAATCGGAGGGGCACATGGCACTACAATATATTGTGTAATTAAATAAATCATTAGTCCCTTTCTTGAAATTATATTTATTTCAGACACTTCATCTTTATTTATTTGGTGTATTGATTTTTCTTAATTGCTCATTCATTATTATATAATCCATTGTTTTTTTAAAATTCATATACCAATTTGTACACCTAATCTTTTTTCATAAACCTGCAATCAAATGTTACTATGTAGAGCAAGAGCAATATAGCAATTGTTCTTTCAACCACATAGTTTCATAATTGAATCCTTCTTTCCTCTACCTGACACCTTTCAAAATTGGTGTGTAGAGTGGAGGAGGGGCTCTGATCATGACAGACTTGGCTTTATATTAGTAGATATTTCACCCATCATTCCATAATGCCAAGTTCTATATAGAGCCCGCATGATCCTGAAACTAAGTTCAACATGAAAAACCGAACAGCTTATTTTACTTCTGTCTTAATATTTTTTGTATATAACTGTATTTCAAAAAAATGTGTTATGCTTAATTTTTAAAATGTAGCTGAGAATATGAATAAAAAAAAAGATACTTTCGAATCAGTAAGAGTACTGACAATAATGCAAGTCAGTTATAGTGGGTTTGCTGATCGTGTGTGGGCCATGAATGTAGCTATGTGTAAAAGTCCAACATCCAATTTTTAAGCTAGCAAAATGTTTATGATATTGTTACTATTCTAAATAGTGCTTTGAAACTTTTTGGTGTGTTTATTTTAATTTAGAACCATTTTATGTCAAAAAATGCCACTAAATTTCTTTGTTTTTATCATTTTCAGAAATTTATCGATACGAACGTCCTGCTTCTTATCATCCATGTTTTTTTGATTGCAAGAGTGAAACGGATACGTAAAAGAACATCATAAATGAGACTATCTTCCTAGAAGGCAGAATCAAGATAGAACAACATTCATATCTCAGGACTTGAATCTTTTATTAAATGAAATAATATAAGGCTTTGAAAAGACTTGAAACAGATTGGTTCAAGTGTTGTGTTGCATACTTCATACTCTAAAATATTATCTGTTGTTATCTATGAATATCCAGTCATTTAATTTTTTTTAAAAGCATAAATGTCTGGTGAAGCCATTTAGAACAGTATTTGTCATCCATACAAATGTGGACAAATTAGAATTAGTGCTCAACTGCTGTAACGGGGTATCTCTTAAAGCTGTTTGAAATAGAATTTTGATTGTCCATCGTTTGCGTGTATGAAGTGAAAAAAACAATCTGCATTGATAACCTGGCTCAAAGAAAAAAAATCTCCAACAGTGAAAAGTTTAGTCTCCAAAGCTACTATCTTGTATATTTGTAGATTTTCTTTTACAAATTGGAATAAGTAATCCGGTCTTTGACGTATATATTGTTTCCCTTGTTATAACTCTTAATAGATTTTTAGTCTGCTCTCTCGGCTTCTTCTTTTAAGTTCAGTCAATAATCTTTATATGTCCTTTTCAGATTTATCTTTATTTTATTGAAAAAAAGATTACAATCAAAATATTTTTCTCTATTAACTCTGTATTTTTACATTTGTCCTCTGACAGAACAATCAATGGAGATGGCTTGTGTCAACTGTCATTTTTCCTGCAAAGTCCATATTTTTACCACAGATGGCACCTCTTTATGGCACCTTCATACCGTTAAAAGTGGATAGCAGTTGTCTATTTCTTGAGCAAGGTGTTCAAATTACATGCTCACATTTGTACTTAAGACAAATGCTCATTGTGTACAAATTACAAGTGATATAAATTTGATTGTTCTAAATCTAGAAGTAGCTATTTGTTACATCCTTGTAAAATAGCAGATTTGTCCAAATCTGTATTGAACAAAGTCAGACCAACAAGTATTTGTTTGTTTATCTGACGACGAATTAAAAACAGTATATCCCTGTACTGGTACCATCTCTAAAAGCCAAGTTATATAATTATTTCCGGTAACTTCATCACTTTTAGCCTCAGAACAGCTATCTTACCTATTATTACTTTGTTTTGAATACTCAACACTCAAGTGGTGTGTATAAATCTACCACTGGATTACTACAGACTTCATAGTACTTCTTTATCTCTTTTTCATCAAGGAATTTTGTGCCTAATCTTTGGTACATTCTCATACATAAGTACTACTTATAAAATCCCTATGGTAAAAGTCTCTCTAATTGTAAAAAGAAAGGTAGTGTTCAAGCCCTTTGAATTAGTTTTTCCTTACTATGTGCCCACCAGAACATATTCAAATGCTACCAAAATCTTCAATTGATATAAAACACTATATAATGATACCAAATTCAGACCTGATCTTCGGCAATAAGCAAAATGTTCATGTTATATCTGTAAAATTCATAAGATAGTGTGAATCTTTTCTATTCAAATTCTTTGAAGAACCATCCAAGCATTAGTTCCACAAGTCCACCTGTCTTGCCATATGCTTATCAAAATATCTTTCTACAGCCAGATATGAAGACTGTCTGCTACAATTTATGGACCTTTTGACGTTCAGATGGTCTTTCATGCTGCACCTTTAACATTATAAAATACCCGACACCTAAGTGGCATTATAATTTGCTTAAAGTGCCTCTCTCTTTTTCTCCTTATTTCTTTCTATTGTGCCAAAGGAATGCCTTGATCAGTCCTGTGGCTGTTATGAAAAGTTCCATTGTAAAGCAACAAATACTTTTATTTTCATTTCTCTCTCTCCTCCTAAAACCGTAATCTTTAAACGTCAAATATCTTGTGACAGCAAATATCAGTATTTCATCTTCCAAAGAAAATTACAACTAAAAGCTCTCTTTTACATTCTTATAAATTACAAAGTTTCTGCTGGTTGGAAATTTAATGACTTCTTCTTGAATAATAACTATTAATTTAATGAATTGTCCTACATGATATGATTTATGAAATAACAGAAGTTAGTGAAATTTTCTCCAATGGACTTTTCTATTAAAGTACAACAATAAATACTGTTGGGTTACCTAAACTATTCAGCCAGTGCACTAACATACCAACTGTGTCAACAGTTGCAGATGTTTATTCTTAGGGGCTGAGATTTATTTCTTAGTTTTTTTAAATTAAACACTGCTTTTTAGTCATTCTTTCCAAAGAAAAATTAATGTTTACTATTAAGAAATTATTTCATTGGGTATCAGATAATCTTTCCACTGTCTGAAATCATTAGATTTTTAGTTTGAATGTTATAGCCACACTTTATAGAATAGGATAATTTTATAAACTGGGTTGAAGGTTTTTAGGGGAAATCTATAGCTACCAAAACTGTATGATTTTTTGAAAATTATATCTTTTTGATATTTCCTCAAAAATTTATTTTTAAAACTCTATCAAAAATTAATTCACACTGAATGTATTCTACTCATTTTTTGTTAAAAACTTTGAAAAAATTTATTCAAAAGTTGGGTTTACTTTATTTTTTTAACTATATTTTTTAAAATCTATCTAAATATTAAATTTGATTTTAAAGCCTTGAAATTGTATGATTTAAAATTATTTCTAAAAAATTAATTTTTGAAATGATTAATTTTGATTAAAAATTTCTGATTAGGAATTATTTTTAAAGATATATAAAATATCATCAAGCAGCCCCTGAAATGCATATTAAGAATTGAAACTGTTCATAATTTTTTTAAAGATTCATTGGCATTTAATTAAAATAGTCAAATTAAAATTTAGTCTTAAATTTTTGAGTGAACTAACTTTTGATTATCCTATTAATATAAAAAAGTTTTCAGAAAAATCTTTCTCCAAAATTCCGTCTCTTGCCTCGTTTGAAATTAAGCAAACCCTAATATTTTAACCAGCTGCCTCCCTGATGACAATTCTTCCATTATATGCCCATAATGTGTTTGATATGGATTTTATAAACTTAACAGTATTTCTGAGACCAATCTCTGTATCATAGGCTGATGTTGAATCATTCCAATTTGATAACTTTAGAAACAGCAAGATTTAGTGGCTTTGGAAGTTAGACCATTTTATGGAGCATGACTTTTATAGCCAGATGATTACCAATATTTTGTATACTGAAGTATACGTTTTGGATGTGTTGACTTTGGAAGACAAAATAAAAAAGGAAAATACAGGCACAAAACTTTGAGGGGAATCTCATAGTTGAAGTTTAAAAAAGAAAAACAATGAATCATGCTGTGGAATCAAATGTAATGAGTTCGGAGGTGCAGATGCTTGCCAAGGAAGTAAATAATCATATAGAACTGCAATTGCAAAATGCTGCATCTGCTGCTGAATTGTCCATGCATTCATCTCCTTCAGTAACACCTACTGTGAGCAGCAACAGCAACAGTCGTCGTAAAAATTCTGCATGTGATATCTGTGGTAAAGTATTCAGTCGCTATGATAACCTTGAGCGTCACCGTCGCACTCATCAGGGTGAGAAGTTATATAATTGTGACGTCTGTGGAAAGTCATTTGCACAAAGTTCATACCTAAAGGTGCATTACCGAACACACAGTGGAGAGCGGCCATTCAAATGTAATATATGTGGCTATGCCTTCAGCCGTAGTGACCATCTTGTCCGTCACATCAGAACGCACCATGCAAACAGGCAGATTACAGTGACTTCTGAATGCAGGAACCCTTGTGCAAATAAGCCGGCAACAGCAGTAGCTGCTGCTGCACCACCACCACCACCACCACCACCATCACCACCACAGAAACAACAACAACAACAACAACAATTAGTATCTAGTCAGCCTTGTCCTACCAGTAATAACCACCAACACCACACCTCCATTGAACCCTGCAGCCATCACCACCACCATCATCATCACCCTCACTCTCACCATCAGTCAAGTTATTCTTTATGCGGAAGGATAATTAATAACCATGGCTGTAGCTCAACTAAAAATGTGAATCACGACAAAGATTATAAGTGTGCCTCTAGTTGTGGAGGAAACGGTTCCAGCCTTTGCCAGGAAGCTTCGGGGCTGCATCATATTTCCCCAAGTCTT
Organism: Thysanoteuthis rhombus; assembly: GCA_963457665.1. Classification (NCBI taxonomy): domain Eukaryota; kingdom Metazoa; phylum Mollusca; class Cephalopoda; order Oegopsida; family Thysanoteuthidae; genus Thysanoteuthis; species Thysanoteuthis major. The sequence goes on from OY735214.1 coordinate 30,064,960, forward strand.
CCTGGAACTGGTCTCTTCAACTGTGACGTCTGCTGGAAGGCTTTCTCCCAGACTCCACATGGAAACATCCATAAGCGTATACATGCAGCTGTATTGCCTTATCAGTGCCAAATATGTGGCAAGTCTTTCTCAAGACGAGACAACCTAAAAAGACATATTTCCACCCATGAGGGCCTGAAACTGTTTTCCTGTGAAGTGTGTAGCAAGGCTTTTTCTCGGCGTGCGTACCTCAAAGTACACCACAGAATACACACTGGAGAGCGTCCATACAAATGCTCAGTGTGTGACTATGCATTTACAAGGAATGACCATTTAATAAGACACAACCGCCCCAATAAGGGTGAACGCAAGTTCAGTTGTGTGCCTTTGCATCTGAAAGACAGAAATGGCTGTGCAAACAATGAGCGACATCAGCAGCAGCAACCGCTGCAACAAAACTCATCAGCGGTCAATACCGCTGCTGCTCTACATACTTCAAATATAGCCAATCAAAATCAATCTTTGGTATTATCGGTTACGTCGCCATCTTCATCCTCTGACATGGCTCCTGCATCCGCACACAATACGGTGCTTACATCATCATCATCATCACCTGCTCATCATCATCATCACCATCACCATCCAGCCCCCCACCATGCAACCTGTCTACCTATCACCCAGATTTTCCCCACCATCCAAATGTCATCTGTTAGTCCCCAGATATTCCCAACAATCCAAATGGGCACATCACAAAGCTATTCTGTATCCTCGGTTGCACCCTCTACTCCCAAAGATATCACCCATCATCAAACCAAGTAAACGCGTTTTAGTACCAATGGCAGCTGAAAGTTGAGTATGTTCAACAGACATTGTTTATTCAAACTTATTGTTAAGGTTCTCTTGTTAATTCCTTGACCAGTTATTGGCATGCGGTCACTTCAGTATGAGAAGTTTCAAGACATTGCGAAAATGTGACTTCATCTTAATTTTGTTTTTATGACTAACATTTTAATTGTTGTGCTCTTTGGTTGTTAAGAATCAGTAGGAGAAAATCAAAATAAACGTGTGATTGTATTTTTCACAAAAGTCACTTACTCAACTGTTTTTATGTACAAACAATGACAACAAGAAATGCTAAATTCAAATTCAGTTCTCATCATGATATACATATATATAATAGAAAGGTACTAGTATTCCACTAGAGGGGTCCAATAAATGTTAGATAAAAATAAGAAGTAAGGAACAACCTCAATAGTATTAAATAGATTCGTATTTAATGACTTATTTAGTAAAAAGATTAATATTTATTGTTATATTTTCAGCTCACAGAAAAAAAATGATATGTATGTCATTTTTAGGTTTCCAACTGAAGTTCACGTTCACTATCCTGACAGTGTCATCTGGTCAGTTGATTGACATTTGATTTCTGAACTCATGAACATTGATTGTAAAATTCTGAATACAAGATAAGGGTGCATTTTCATCCGGCATCCCCACACTTTGACGGAAAACCAACAAGTCTGGTAGTATAATTAGATATGGCTGGGAAACTCTGGGCTAGTGGTGATCATGCTTCAGCCACCAAACCATACCTGACCCCAGAGTCATCTTCTTATGAAAGCTTTGTTGGTGGCCAACAATGTGATTAAGGAAAGACAGTTTAGGAACTAAATTTTGTTTGGACCAAATCATTTACAACAGAAACTACAATGATCAGAAAATGGAGGAAGTTCTGAACATTTGGATAGCTGGGATTCAAATCACACCCCTTTTCAGACTTAGACTACATAGGTGCTACCATGGAAAAGGGTGTGAGCGTATGTATGTGTATATATATATATATATATATATATATATATATACACACACACATGCACATAATGAATAATTCTTTGTTCATTCAATGTTCAAAATATGCAGGATAAATCTTCAAAAATGTCTCATTGCTCTGAATGCATGTTAAAAGTGAGAAAGTACATCAATTGAAACATAAATAAAATAAGATTAGAATTCCAGTCTAAATAAAATTATTATAGGATATTACCTTGTTTCACAGTCATAAAGTGATATTCTTTAAATATCAATATACAATATATATGTTCACTTTTATCAACTAACTTCAACTAATTCTGATGTGATGAATTTTTTATTTCCCAACAAGCATTAACCAAATATGAAATATCCCAAGTTAGAATACAATTTATTTAACATTGGGATAGAACATTTGGAAATGCCTACTGGAAGAATTTAATGATGAACTTAATAAAAGGATTGTTTGGAAAATTCCCATTTTAGAAGCATAGAAATCATTGAGTTAAAACAATTTCATTTTTACAATTCATTAATTTGTAATATTTCAGTTTCATGAAAATTGTTGATGAGGATAACAGGTATCTGCAGCTTTTTTTTAAACATTTTCAACAATGTCTTTGTGTAGATGTGGGAATAAGCAAAAAATATTCATGTATTTTGGTCTGGCAGTGACAATAATTTGTTTTGATTGGGACCTTCGTATTTGTGATGTGGATATAATTTTGCATTTTTAGAAATGTGAAATTATAGTTACTCAAAGATAACCAAGCTTTTAATGTAGTCAAAATGACCTAAATGCCTTGGAAATCAGCCATGTCTCTCATCTTTGAATCTAACAGTGAAGTCAGGTGTGGAATTTTCTTCTTGTGACATCATGTTGGCTTTTAAAAAATTTTGGATTTTGGAACATTTCGGTTTTCAGAGTTTTGATGAGGGTTACTCAACCTGTACTGAAATCGTGAAAGGCTATTTGTGAAACACGAATATTGAGTGATTGTTAGTTTTCCTAACACCTTAATAATTCTATAATTCTGATCCAACTAGGAATGATTGGAAAGAAAAGAACTATTTTTGCAAATATTTTCATGTGATATTAAATTGAAATTACTCTCAATTTTTCTAATAGTTATTTTCGTAGTTGAGAATCTAAAAAAAGACAAATTTTTTTTTTTTTTGACATTACCCAACTTTGTTTACTTTGAACAAATGTTCATCCTTTATGTTAAAGGCAAATTTTCAATGTGATTATGATTAAAGAAAAACCTCAACACCTTTCTATGAAAACATTTATTGTGGACTGAGGAGTTTTGAGATTATGTAATGATGGTGTGTAAAATTTTTAATTCACACTATTTACTCACCCTAAAGTTGAGTTTAAACAACAAAGGATTGGCTGGGGTACCTGAATTGTCCAGGGGAGGGGGTCTTCAAATAAAATTACTCAGGAAAGTAAATGATATTTTATAGTGATTTCATAAAATTATGGGAGGGATTTGCTTTTTTGAGCACTAGTTTTTGTTTTTTTTTTTAATCTTCAGCACCCTATCTTCAAAAGGTAATTATAATTAGACAAGATATTGTTCTGAAGTATTTCCTTGTTGCTGGAAACGAAATGACCAAAATTTTGTCTCAGAACGACAGATTTTCATGAACAACATAACACACATTAACAGGTGAACTACTAGAATTTGCATTTGGGAAATTTAGTGCTCATAACTACGTCAAAACCATATTACGTATATATATATATATATATATACATATATATATAATTACTTACATTTCAAAGAATACCACTAACACTGCATTAATTTCTGGAGCCGTATGAACATATTAGATTTAATGTTTCTTTACAAAACCAGATGGAATGACAAGCAAATGAAAACATTCACACATACAGAGAACATCAAAATTCCTCTTTTTCTGTTTGTTGTCATAGACAGCTTGCAAATTATATTGAGGATTGAGTTTTATCAAGTGTGCATAAATTACTAAAGGCATGAGCCACTATTGATTGTTTCTCACCTCTATTGACATTTTTTTTCTTGATTGTATACCATTTTTGAAATTCAAAGCCTAGTTTTGTTCTTCAGCTATCTTTAAATAACCAAAAATATGGTGGCAGTATTCAAAGGGCAATTTAATGTTTGCATATTCAAACTTGACTATTTATTTCCTGACAAAGATCCAAACTTTAATTTTGGGATGAGTTTAGAGTGTGAATGATTTTATTCATTATATATGAAGACCAGTTTAAAACACATAACTAAGTAATTTATTTTCTGTAAAAATGATGAATGAAAATTTGACTCCAATTTATCTTTTAGGTTTGGACATCATCTTATAAGTTATTTCAGAGAAAGCTTGAAATGCCTAAGGGTGGAACTCCTATTGCTAATTGGGATATAATGTCCTTATTGATACAATGAGTTAACCAAATGCCTTTCAACAATGTCTGATAACTTCTCATTCTAAAATTTCTCTAATTGTAAAGAGCATCTTGTTCGGATTGTACACTTATTTTATTGTAAATATATCATAATTTCATGAAAAAAATTCGTTTTTGTTTTTTTTTATCCATGTTTATTGTTTTTCTTTATGCCAGGGTATCTGACTTTTCAACTGAAAAAAAAAAATCAAAATATAGTCAGGTTTTTGATGATTCAAAAAAATATTAAGCTGTACCTGTGGTGTCAGAAAAAAAGAGTATATATATATGAAAAATATGAATATGCACGTTGCATTTTACATACATGGGTAATAGTGATCTGCATTGCTATGAGCTTGGAGAGTAGTGTTTTGTTAACCACAAACTAATTCTTTATTATTTCTTTTTATTACTTTTTCCTTTTTCATATTCTTTGAATTTGGCATTTTTATTTCATTAGAATATGAATGAAATTCTATTTTGGTTTCTTTGTTGCATCCCTTTGCATGACAGAGGACATCAGCACATTGTATGAAATCCACACATAATGATTAGCAGTCATTGTCATCAAATGTTGCTGAAACCATCCAACTTTTTCTTCAATAACAAGGTAATAAAGCAGATTGTGAATTATTTATTTATGTATAAAATGTTAAAATTCTTCAGATATATAATTCAATGTTTCACACTAATTAGCAGTGCATGATGGAACCTTTCTATTAGCTTAGTATAATTAACAGAAAGACAATTAATACTCTAAACTAACATCATAGAATTCATTAGAGCAGATTAAAATATGATTATTAACCAAGGATAAACTCTAAATCAAAATCATTTTACTCTATTATTTCCATAGATTTATCTTTGGTTTGCCTTGAATATCTCTCATAATGAGCAACAGTGAACTGAGGTTAAGATAATGTATACAAGCTCAGCTGCTATTATAGATAAGTAAAAAATCATCCTAAGTATATTATCTTTTGGAGAATTGTTGATGCATATTTGCCATAGGTAACAATAGGGGCACATGTAGCTTTTATATAACTCATAACCACTTTTGGTAGAATACATGTTAGTAGGATTAACTTACAAGCTAGAGAAAGTGGGCTTCATCCTCAGTGAGTGCTTCAGTTATGCAGCCTTGTGACCAAACTGATTGTACCTAACAAATACTTATATCAACCCTGTGTATAGGACTTGAACATAAACTTCTGAACAACTCTTCAACTAGTTATATATATATATATATAGGTATATGTGTGGTCAGTCTGGAAAAAATCTAGCTGTTTTAAATATCTCAAGAACCAATTAGACTGCCTTAATATAACTTGTCAGTGGGGACCTTACTGTGTGTCTACATGAACTCTCTTCTGTGTTGTTACTCATTTGACAGTGAGACACCATTTCTGTCTCCTAAAGGTCTTTAGGTGAAACATTGCAACAGCCAGATCTATCAACCTCCCTGGAGCCCAGATTTAGATCCCAGCAACTTCCAGCTTTTTACTGTTGAAAGAGAGAAGACTTAAGACCTTGGATGAGAAAAAAATGGAACAAGGAGTCAGTTGATGGTCATCCCTGAAGAGGACTACAAACTGTTTTGAAAAGTGGAAGGTATGCTGAGATATGTGTGAGGATCCCAACAGGAGTACTTTGAAGGGGACGAAAGTGTCATTGCCTTGGGTAGGATAATTTCTAAGGTGTTGCATTATGACACTTGGGCATTTGTGGAAAAGTTTGGTTGGAATAATAAAGAAATTAAATTTTAATTTTTTTAAGATAAAAATACTTTTCTTTTTTTTTTTTTTTCTTTTGTGTAAGTGATTTCATTACACCCATTCCCTTAAAACTGACAACTCCAAGTGGTTGGCATCATTTGATTGTGTCAAGTCATATTTGTTCTATGTAACTAAGCAATCAATCTTTTTTCACTTACTGTATATTCTTGAATATAAGACAAGGTTTTTTCCGACCCCCTCCCAAGCCTAAAATCTGCAGTTCAATTTCTACCTAGGTCAGTCAAAATGGCTCAAACTTTTGCCTATATGAATACAGCCTCAATAAGCACAACCCATATTAGTAAGTGATAGAAGTTCATTGTTCTAGGGTTAATTCATTACCTTGTTTTTTTTTTTAATGAAATGCTATATTGGTAGTATGCAGAGTATATTGTGTAAAATCTTTTTAAAATCATTTTTCAGGTAGGTTTGTCATAACTGATGAAAATTTCCCTTTTACAACCTGAAAACAACTGATATGTTGAAGATGAAAAGTTCATATTACAATGACAACTGACCAAGTGTTGTGAACAGTAAATTCATAAGTGGGGTTATCTGTCATGACAAGGTTATGGCAAAATAATGGACTTTGTGTCAGTTGATTTTCTGAAATTTCTTGCTCAATTCTATATACATTCTTTTACAAGCGTATTCTTCATTAAAGAACCACATGACAGTAGAAATGATGGTGTATCTATTGCATATAAATATGATATAAGAGAATGAAATTTCAAGTAACAACTTGTTTTACAAGTAAATGCATTATTCATCCATAATATCATCATCAGTCTTTTAACGTCCGTCATTGGACATAGACCTTCCCCAGGATTCGCCACAATTCTCTATCATGGAATTTGCCACAACAAATCTATACTTGTCTTATACTCAGTAAAATTATAATTAAAAATTTAGTATTTGTCCCAGCCAAATTAAATGCAGAGCTACATTTGAGCTGCACTGACTGAGGCTAAAAGTAATAAACATCTATGAGCACTCCTGTCAAATAGTTAACTAATCTTAGTCTGGCACAAGGCACCAAGTGTGAATCAAATTCACTACAGTAGTAAAAGTCTATGAGACTAGCTTATTAATCATTAATGCACAGAGAGGTGCCTGATAGCTCTTATTCAGTTTTGCTGGTTCTTTATATAAAAACCATCAACACAAGTTTCTTCAGTTTTCAAGTTGGTCTCACTGACTATGTATGTAAGTATTGTATATATGGGACTTACCAATGGAGCTAGAGGGCTGAAAATTGAAACGATTATTCTTATTATGAGTTTCTTTGCCCCCAATAGGTTTTAGCGATGTTCATTTTGGATTATAAGTTCATGCAAAATTAGTTTGTGTCCAGCAGCATTTACACTTGCTTTTTGTGGACATGTTTTTTGTTTTTTTTTAAGAGATTCCTGCCCAACAAAAGGGAAAAGAAGTTACTCATTTATATTTGTGTCATTACAAAATAGGACCAATGTCTGAACTTTTGATGAATTATTCTTACCCAGATGTATTTTCCACACAGATTTCAAAGCAATCCATATCATTAATGGTTAAACACTTTCATAGACTTCTTGAAAGCATAGACAGAGCAGTAAAAGAGCTGGAGGGGAGAGATAACATCAGTTGCAAACTAGAAAGCACTCAGAGAGCTCTTATCTCTGCCAATGCCATAAACGATTTAAAAATGAGAGACAGAACTGTTGAATCAGCAAATATTGAGTTATTTCCCTTAGGATTCAAATTTACCCTTTCCATTAGGTTTTTAACCACTTTTCCAGCAGAATATTAGATATGTCTCAATTGAACCTTTGGAAATATTGGGTGAACAGACATATACTTCTCCCATTTTTGTTGGCAGAGATAAATAATAAAATATTTTGAAGCTACTGAATGTACACATTCATGGCAGTACAGTACAGATATCAAACAAATTCTTCTGTGATTTTTTTAAGCTTATCGATCAGTGAAGACAATGGAAAAGGTAGAACTCTACACTCATGGTTACCGAACCCCATGATCATAATCCAAACAGGGGTCACTGGATAGTTAGGGAGGAGGGGTAACAAAGAATTTCTTCTGAATGCTATGAGTGAAAGAATAATGCAAATATATTTACATCACAATGATCCTAGAATAAAAAGCATCCTTGAAACTCTGGAACAGGTAAACAATAAATCAAAGCATAGACAAATGTATGAAGAAAACACCTGACATATTCCTGTCTGTTCATGTCCAACACCTGTACTTGATTTTTAAATTGAAATAAAATTCATTAAAATTCATTTGATAAAACCAGATGAAGAAACACTGAAATCATGTTTCTATGCTAAGGATTTCCAAGAAAAAAAAATTTCTTTGTTCATGGTAACAACAAAAAAATGCTTGTGAAATACTGCTCTACACAGTCATTTCTGGTATAATGCATAGCTATCGTTTTTGACACCAAAGAAAAGAAACCAGTCGTATAATGATAAAGAGACCATCAACAATCACATAAGCTTTGGATGGTGAGAATTAATCCCCTATTAGAATGAATGGCCCTGACATTATCCCCTGTGACTTCCTCCTGTGGGGGTGGGCAAAGGAGGAGTACCACACCAAACCACAAACTCTGGACAACTGGAGGAGTGTATTTGTCATGTTATAGCCAACATATTGCCTGGTTTCCGGGAAAGGTTTATCAAGGCCATACTGAAATTGGTGGACAACACTGGTGCCCACATATAATTTTATCGAATTCTACTATTGGTCCAAAGTAGACTACAATCAACCAATAGATAATAAAGTTATTACCAATAGAGAGTTACTTTTAACTCAGCTTGTATATAACTCAACTGTAGCATTTTACAAACACATACTTTATTCAAGAAACCACATGATAGCAGAAATGACTGTGTATCTATCTCATATAAATATATAATTTGAAAGAGTGTATGAGATTTCAAGTAACAACAACTTGTTTTACAAGTAAATGCATTCTTCATTCACAATATAGGTAAATTCAAATCTACAAAGTAGACATGAAAAGTTAAAAAACAATGTTGTTTTTTCTTCGGTTTTGTTTTCATCAAAAAATGACAATGTTCGTATCCCCAGCTGAATTTCCAGTCATGACTATGAAACATACAGTGTTTGTATGTCTGTACATATTAATAAATATACAACAAATGGACATCATGGATTTTTTTTTACAAATAAAAGAGATCACTTAAGAAAAGGTTCCTTTTAAATGTATGTAAATATTTAAACTACATGAGTCAGGGATTTTTTTTTTTTACAAAAAACTGACCTCTTGAAGGAAAGGTTTCTTTATGCTTTGGTATGAAGTTACAATATTCCATCTCCAAGGTGGGTGCAGCATAACAACTCACTAACACAGCTTCTTAGTTGGCACTTCAGTCTACTGTTCTTACTTAAAGGCAGTTGTGACATCCAGAACATGTAAATATACGTGTCTTTCTCCTTCATCCACAGATTGAAGCATTAAGGGAGATAACTCTTTACATTAGGAGAAATATTGAGTGTTAATTTACCTATCAGCTAGCTTGATGTGACATAGTTAAACTATCTTCCTCCCAGTGTTTGTAAGCAAGTCCTTCGTGAAAACGAAAGTGATAACGACGCTAACTACAAAATTTTTCAATATAATTAATTTCTAATATCAAAGACTCATTTTCTTTTATAAATACACTCTGTGCAGTTTCTTTCATTTTTTCTGTTAATTTCAGAAAAAGGAGTTTAAGGTCTTGAAATGTGGTTACTCAAGGGAAACAACTTTGGTATCAAAAGTTATCTCACACCTGGACAGGTACACCGTTTCAAGATCGTATAACTGCAGTGGTACTTTTTTCTAACCCCACAATTTAGTGCATGTATTTATTTATACATCCTATATGCAGATGTCAACTTTCTAAGGTAGTCACTCAAGAAAATTCTACTCCTTATATAAGAGTTATTCCCCTTCATTATAACAAGAGGCAAACCATACTGATAGCCATTGTTGCTTACTGTCAGTCTTGTGAATGAGTGTGCGTGTGTGCATGTGTGCAGATTAACACACACGTTTCTAGGGAGATGTTCGCCTGATAATTTTGCTCATCTGGTTAGTCAACAGAAGAAAAAAATTTATTAAAAAAAAAAAAATAGTTACTCTTTTGTTTACTCAATAGTCCCGTGGTTGCATATTAAACTTATCTATTTTTGGTCAGATGTCTCTTAGACTGTGAGAAGCATATTGCTCACTAAAGTACCAAAAGACTGATCAGTCGAAATAATTTTCATTATTAAAAGGCATCAGTCTTGCAAAAGCAAAATATCCTAATTTAGACTTTGAGTCTGAGTACATAATCTTATACATAAGTATGTATATAACACAACAAGCAATTTGAACAGCTGACCACTGAATGGATCTGACAACTATCTTATAATCAGATAAAAATCATCTCGTCATTTTTATGATTGTCTATGTACTGCATACCTAATTTTATAGGTAATGTCTTTTATCATTGAAATTTGGGATCAGGTATTAAAATAGAAATTATTTCTAATATGAAGGATTTGCAACATTGAAACTAGATGATCTTAATGCGAGTATCTTTGAAGGATTGTGTCATTTTATGGATTCGTAAATGTGAAAGGCAAAGTCATTCCAAGCAATGCCCAGCTTGAAATTTTTTTATTCCTCAGAAAACAAAAGTATCAATTAACCCATGAGAGAAAACTGATTGAATATATAATTGGTGGTGTTTATGTGTGATTATATATATATATATATATATATATATAACACAGCCTTTTTGTAAATTTTAATGAGACTTGGTAAGCTGTGACCTGAATAAAAGTGTTCTTTTTACTTTATTATATTATATAAACATTAGACAGTTTTATTGCATATTTTTTTCATTTTTACTTTTGTATTCATATACAGTACCAGTCAAACTGAAAGAACAATCTATTTAAATATAGTTCTTATTAGTAGTAATTGCCACAGGATCTTGGAATTCATTGACATTGTAGGTCTTTATGTATGGAAAAGCTTTTACTGAAAGTGGTTATGAAAAGATATTTAAGAAAAACCTTTCTTTGAAAGAAATACAGTGGACAAAATAAGAGAACATTTTTGGGTTTTTGTCACATTCTAGGAATTTCTCACAAGCATCTGGCAATATTGTCCTCACTAAACAATAAGTGGTAATGTTCTCAGTGTTGTATTAGTTGTCAGAACATGTCAAAGTTCAACAACAAAATAGTCAAGGTGAAAACTGATCGCTGAAGGCATCTTTCTCTCTGAGCTGGTCCAAGAGTGCAATTTCAAAAGTTTTGAAATTGTATGATGATGATCTTTTGTCTCACCAAAAAAGCTGTATGACCATGTAAGACAAGTTTTAGGAAGGACAAAGTAATTAAAAGACATGCTATAAATGATCCCTTCGACACTGCAGTAGGAAATTCAAGGAAATAAAACATGATCTCAACAAGGATGTAAGCCACCATACAGTGGCCTCAAGATGGAAATCTCATTCTCTAGTTAGTAAGTAAAAAGAAAAAGAAGGCTAGACTTGAACATGCAAAAGAACACATTAGTTCAGTGATGAAGGTAAATTCAATTTAGTAGGATCTGACAGAGGACAGTTTGTTCAACGTCATACAGGCGACAAATAGACCAAAGTCTGCTAAATTTGGAAAAAGAAATTCCATGGTATGAGGGATATCCTCCACTGAATGTGTTGAACCTATTGCAAGAATTGACATTAAATGCTAATATGTATCTCCCAAGCAGCCAGTCAGCCACATCCTCTGTTATACTGCTAAACAAGTGAAAGATTTTTTTGAGGGAGAGAATATTGAAATCATGAGATAGCCTGTACTAAGTCCAAACTTAAATCTCATTGAAAATTTGTGGAAGATGATAAGAGACAAAGTTAGCGAATGATACCAAAGTTCTGAAGTCAATTCATGGGGAAAACTGGAATGGAGAAATTAACACCAGATCTGTATAAGAAATTTGTCCTGTGAGCATAAGTGTGCAGACGTTATTGCTAATAAAGGTCTCTATGCTCCATGTTTATAGTTAATTTATTCAATTTCAATTTGGTAAACTTCACCATAAAAATAATATTGTTTATCTTATTTTGTCCACTGTATTTTTTCATATAGAAGGTTTTTCTCAAAAACTTTTTTTTTCCTTAATCACTTTCATTAAAAGCTTTTCTGTACATGAAGTATACACTATGATTTCTATAAATTTCAAAATCCTGTGGTAATTACTATTAATAAGAACTACATTTGAATAGATTGTTTTCTCATTTTGCCCCCAGTACTGTATGTTTTCATGAAGAGTATTTTCAGTCGAGGAAGATTTGATCTCTCTTGTTACATCAAATTCTACACTGACCATACAGAATTTTGCTCAAAATATTTCTTGCTCAACAGCAAGCAGTCTGAAATCTCAAGCAAATCAAACTAAGAATCGTATCATCGAGAGAAAGTGTTACATTCCTTTTATAAAAACTAGGTCAGCTCTATAAACAGAACATATTTTCTGAATGATTTTCAGAGTAAGATCATCACAGGAATACATTGATTAGAGCTAAGGATTTGAATGTTTTAAGGGAAGCAACATTTGCATATTAAAAGATTTTTTCCCCCAAAATCCTTTCTAGCAAAACTATTGTGAAATATAAACCTTACACATGTATACATCTATACATGTGTATGTTAACGAACATAGCTTGCTGGGAATCTAATCATTCAAGGTAGATAACTCTTCAACTCCCATAGTCTTTTTTTCTTTCCCATATTGACATCTGTATTGTTCAACTCAATAGTTGTGAATCCGTTTATGCTTTTCCATGTTTCCCCGTAAGGAGAACTGTCGACCACAAATCGAACAGATAAAGGGTTTTGCCCCAGTATGGACAACCTGGTGTTGTTGCAGGTTACCTCGAAGGCTGAATTGCCGGCCACAAATGTCACAGTTAAATGGCTTTGACCCTTCGTGGATCACTTGGTGTTTCTTCATGTTGCCCCGCAGACTAAATTCCTTACCACAAACAGGACAAGCAAAAGGTCGCTGACCTTCATGCATCTTTTTGTGTTTTACCATGTTGCCACGCAGGGTAAACTTCTCCCCACATAAATCGCAGGGATACATTGCTGTTGTCGATGATGCCTCGGATAACCTTTTAACGTTGCTGCGACCCACACGAAGAGATGAGTTGCCGGTTCCACCGCCTTTATCTGTCACATTGTTATGAAGACATAAGTCACTGTGAGGCCTGCCTTCATCAGCATTGTTGCTTTCACAGTCTGTTATGTGGGGGCATGTCCCCCCTGCTGCACTGCCTGTTCTTAACATGTCACAGTCTGGAGATAATGGAGCATGGTGTCCAATGTCCCCTGCGACCCTGTCACCATTTGTACCGAGTGAACCCCCCATATGAGTTTGTTCATGTTCCTGCAAATCATGAGAATTGTAAAAACCCTTCATGCATACACTGCAGTGTTGGATTTCTTCATTTCGATCACTCTTTGTCACTTCAGCAAAAGGGTTGCTATACATGTAAGATGGAAACTGTTTTTTCACATCTGGTAACCTGCAAAGGAAGAAGAAGAAAAATTGAGCCAGGTATATTATAATTCATAGACTAAAATACTGAACAAGTGCCTCAAAATGCATATTTATGAGGGAAGATAATGTCTGCAGACTGATATGAAGTTATTAGCTGAAATCTGATCTGAAAAATATCTCTGTATAATGTTCATTCTATGTTAATATTTGCCACTGGATTTATAGCATTGACATAGAAGGATATCATGTCGAATGATAAATACTTATGTAATATAAATGCTTTCTTCACCATTAAGCTACAGACTTATTGATGAACCTGGATGATACAGCTCTATAAACTGAACATATTTTCTGAATGATTTTCAGAGTAGGATCATCACAGGAATACATTGATTAGAGCTAAGGATTTGAATGTTTTAAGGGAAACAACATTTGCATATTGATGGATTATTCCCTCCAAAATCCTTTCAAGCAAAACTATTGTGAACTTACACATGTATATATCTATACATGTGTAAGTTAACAAATATTCTAAGGCACCTTTGCTATCACAAAAAGAAATCAATTTTTTTTTCTGCAGAATAGTTTTTCTCAAGTGCAACCTTCAGCATAATCACTATAAATGCAAAGAAAATTTGGTTCTTAGATTAACATAGATTTTCTAAACATGGAGATTAAATGAGTTGCTAATCTGCATTGGTTTTGTTGAAGACATTTCTGAAGATATAAAAACACATTACTCTACAAGAGCCACGTACTAAAAAGAAAGAAACATTCAAAAATGCATTCCAATATTGAACTTTGAAACAGAAAATCCATCTTGAAACACTATCAAGCTATTGATGATATTCCTTATGGCACCACAAAGGGATAACTGCAAAATAATTTCAACTTGAGAGAGATTAAGTTAATGATTTTATTTTTCATTAATCCAAGACATCAATCAATTGACTCAATCAATTATCATAGCCATAACATGGTTTGGTGTACTATATGGGGTGATGTAACAATTACCAACATGGAAACAGAAATAACAAACTAACTTAACCTCACATTAATACCCTAGGGAGAGACATGAATCCATATCTCCCTGCTTTCTGTTCTATTGCCAGATATATTGACAAAATATCTCACTACTGACATGTCATGATGATTGATAGAGAATAAGTGGCAAACTACTTATCCCTATCATCCTCTCTGTTCAAGCAGTGCCAGCAAAAAACTTACCCTTATAGTCAGTCTTGAAAGGAGCAAATAAAACATTGACAAAACTAAACTTTGTGGCCAAATTTTGCAAAAAAATATCTTTAATCCCATGAGGCAGTGATTCTCTAAGAGTGTGCCATGGCACTGCAGAATAAATAAAAATTTGAATAATTCCATGAGCACATACAATATTTTCTGACTTATGCCACTATGAGAAAATCCTTATGCACTTAGGGTGCCATGATTCAAAAACATTTAGGAACTACTGCCTTAAAGGATCTTTTATTGTTTCAATTTGGAATAAATTTTTTATGTCAAGTACACAATATACCAATGCAGGAATTTTGTTGTCTTTTCATGAATTTAATGTCAAAAAAATTATGCAGAAAATAACACCCACAGAATTATCCAGAGACATCTCATCCATAATACAAAATTGGCAAATTACTGAGCTACTAGAGAAGAATTAACAAAAACAAAACAAGACAAGGTGCTTTAGTGTTAACCTCCATTTAGACTGAAGCTTAAATATCTTAGACAAGTTTAAAGGACATTTCAATTTTTGTAAGAACAATTTTCCTTCAACTGAAAACGATCATCAAATTTGGCCATGGAATGTGTTAAAATATCTAAATATTTTTCTAGCTAATTGGTATTAAAATCTAGATAATTCTAGATTTTATTTGAGGGAAAATTCATGAATGTGAACATTTCTTTCTTAGACCATTCCACGAAATTTCACAAAAATTCATTTGGAACCTTTGGAGATACTGCGCAGTATGTATATAGCTAAGATACAAGGGAGATGACTGAGGAATGATGCTTGATCCGCCCCAAAATGTACACTCTTTTTTCTTACCCAACCTTCCAGCAAGTTTCACTGAAATTCATAAAAAGTAAAAAGTTCATGCAGATTTTTTCATATAACAAAATTTTTTCACTAATATTATTGACCAGGAAAAATACAAATAACAAATAAATAAAGTAGACCTCCTGTAATGTGGTTCCTTCACCAATCCAGAAGTAATTTTCAATTTCCTGTGTTACTCCACCTATCTACTATGCATTGTTTTGATTGCACTAGATCTGTTCACCTGTTAACATGCCCTTGTAAACACAAGCAAGCAATTCCTGTTTGCTTTCTTACATTTATTAATATCATTTGCTCGTACTTAACCCTAGTTAAGGCACCAGTTGAGAAAGGAAAGGCATCCTGCACCATGAAGGGAAAAAAATACATTATCAATTAAAGATAGGGTTGAACTCTTGGGAAAAAAAATACTGGACGGTGGTGTATCAATGAAAATCTTACACGAGTTTTAAAACATTGGCTCTTCAACAATGTATGACAAAGAAATAAGAAAAAACTTGCAATATTTTCCCCTGATAGTGGCTCAAAAGAAGTTGGAACTAAATAAAGTGCTACTCAAGTGGTTTGAGCTTTTTGTAACAGAAGGTGTTGAACTATTCGTAGATATGATGAAAGTACAAGTGTTTAATAAAGAACCACAACTAGATTTAATGTTTCTGTTCCCTTATTATCTAACTTATACTGATTTATATTTTAAAAGGGATGATGAAGTGGTTTCTTTTATTTAGAGGTAATCCATCTGTGATTCAGCATTGTCTCTAGTTCTTTTGATGCTGGATTAGCAAAGGTCTACTGAACGTGATTGTATTAAGGAAACTTACCATTCAGAAGAATTGGTCCCACATGTGCAATCTTCTGATCTCATGGTGGACTGTGGCACTTCCATTCTTTTATTTAAAGAAGCAAATTCCTGGTGACACTGAAAAAAAGGAAACATTAGAAAATATTGCAATAAAACAAATTACAATGTATGATTACAATGAATTTTACAATCAAATGAAACTCTCAAGAAATCATCTTAATCACTAGATTGAAATATATTCTTAAAAGACTAAAATGATACAACTTCACTCTCATTTCTATTCTGACTGAAGATAATAATAGCAATATTACTGTTGTACATATCATTTTCTTTTCAATTATCAAAAGATATATATTTAGCATAAACGTATTTATTAGAGTGAAAGTCCATCACTGGAGCCGTTACGTTTTTCCAGCACAAATTTTCATAGATTCACAAGACTTGACAATGTGAGAGAGCTTCTGGATTACTAGGTCATCATTTCATATCTCGCAAAGGGGAATGTTAACCTTATACATTGATTTGGTATAACGTGATGGGACAGTGAAGAGTTCACACTCTTAAACTAGAGGAGGATTGTTATTCTTATTTGTTGTTACAGTGGAAAAATGAAGTCAATTCTAGTCTCTGACTTGGACTGGGCTTCGACAATAGGGTTAAATTAAAAAAATTATATACACGTGTATTATATTCATCTCCAGAAACATTTTACAAGTCCTAACGTCAAATGAATTAACATCACTAACTGTAATACCCACTTTATGAGTGGTATTTCCACCTTGGCACTAATGAGAAACCAAAACAGTTTGTTTTTTTAGGGGTACTTCAATACTATACCTCTGGCTACTCAGATGTCACAGATAGAATTAGACTTTCAATATAATACAGGTGGATAGATACATGGAAAAATCAGATAATTATTATCATAAAGCACAAAGACTCCACATAGTTATTTTTTTGAATGTCCAAAGACTAATATGCAAAAATACAGGTTGTAGGGTCCTATTAGTAAGCACAAAAAATTTAATGGCTATAGCTCTAGATGTCCTTGAGTTATGCTAACACAGAGAGACATTTGATGAATGAAATGTGGTAAAATATCAGGTAAATGTGAATGCTGCTGGACACAAAATAAGGGACCAATTGACCATAATACTTACAATGTAAATCGAACCCCCATTAAAAGCTTGAGTGTTGGAATTTTCAAAAACTAACTTGCTTAAAACATGCTTCAGAATCCCATCAGAATGCACAAAAAATTTCATGGGGATGTGTAGTGCGATTCCTGAGTTATTTTAATACAAACAGACAGACATCTGATGTATCAAAATGCAGCAGTACTGGCTATTCTCGATCCCCACATTTTCTGACCAATTTCTCAATACACTTCCCCAATGTTAAGTGACCAGTCATGAAGAATCATGTGCAACTGGCAAAATCACCAACATAAAAGGGGAATATACATATTGTTCTAAAACCATGACTTACACTTTGATCTGGCTAATCTCTCTCTTTGTAATAAATCATTCTCTTAACTTTTTTTTTCTTTCACTTTCTCCTCTCTTTTGTTTTTCATCTCTTTGTCGTGGTTGCAGGTCAAGAAAGCTACACAGACTTCAGTGATGGACTTTTTGAAGCCCAAACCATAGAAAAGTGATATTTCCCTGCACTTGGCATACTGTATTGCTGGACTAGTTTGAACTGTGATATCTGATTTCAATGGACCTCTCATTTTTGTATTTTGATTTTATTTCAGTTTTTTAATGAGAGAAGGTATGCAGACCCACATATAGATAAAATTGTAAAAAGTGAGAAGTTGTTATTTCATTCATTACTCTATTGCATGTCATAGTACTACGTGTCTATTCTGATAAGTTGAATGTATGGTGGGACATTTTTAGCCTTTTCTTAGCCATTTTAGGGAGTTTATCTAGCCATATTTACCAGTCAAAAATGGCCAGAAACATTCTTTGTGTATTTTTTGACACTTTTTTTGCACAAAATTTTTGTTTGAGTTAGCAACATTGACAGTTGGTCATGCACCTCTATTTTTGCTGTTTTTTGACTGGCAGCAGAGTTGGTCATAAATTACAGGAACTACTGCAGTGAATTTTCAGGCAAGCATGAGTGTAAACAAGGTAAGACACCAAATAAATTGAAATATTGATTATAATGCCCCCCATCCCCCCAGAAAAACTGAAAAAATGTTGGAATTTTTAAAATCTACCTTGCTAAAAATCAGCTCCAAGATCCCTTTGGTAAAAATTTCATGGGGATATGTTGTGTGGTACCTGAGTTTAGCTAACACTGACAGATGAGCATTTGGTGAATTAAAAGAATATTTTAGGTAAGTGCGAATGCTTCCAGACACAAACTAAGGAATTAATTTAGCATAAATTTTTCATTATTTGAACATACCCCATCCCTAGAAACTCATTTTGGGGACATATTTCCAAAGACTGGCTAACAACCTACTCCAGGGCCCAATCAGTGACCACAGAAAATTAGGTAGTCATGCTTCAAGATAACTCTTGCTATTTTTGAATTTTGCAATCACACACCGTGGGAAATTTGGTTAATCATATCAACTACGAGCTAACTCATTAAAAAGGTGCATCTTTAGAAAGGACTATATGGTGTGTAAGCAAGCTACCATAAATGGCATATAAAATATGTTCCCATCCATCGTATGACATTACAGTTTCAAAGTATTTCAGTTGATTCTCTTCACACCTGTCAATTTAGATATTTCATATCTAAATTTAGATCTTTGGATAAAATGTGAGACAGTATACTCTCCTCTATTGCACAATAATGAAAAAAATTTTCCTTGTACCTCATTTTCCAATGAAAAACAAATTGTAGAAAAAAAATATAACTCCTCAAAATGGATGTCACTAATAGCGACAAACAAAAGAGAAATTTTTAGAAATTCTGTTCCATCATCCAACTACAATTTAATTCAATCTCATTCCACAGAAAAATTTGGCAGAAAAAACCCAGAAGAATCAGATTCTCTACTTCTCTCTCTCCAAACATTTTAAATCCATCAACACATGGTTACGAATACTGGTGATTCAATCTTGTTCAACAGAAAAATCCTTCATTTTCTTTCTCTCTAACCATACATTTTAAATCTATTAACATACGTTGGTGACATATTCAGACAAAGAACTATATCCGTACGTATTTTTATTGTAAATCTAGTGACCCCCTCATATCGAAAACTGCTGACCCAAATGACTTAAAACTTAACACTGCAATGTCCAGTACACGGACCAGCATATCTGGCAAATATCATGGCTGTCCTACAATGGCCAGTGGTCAAGTTATTATGGTGTAAGAACACAGACTTCTTGAACAATAGTTAGATAAGATTGTCTGAAGAGGAGATAAATCCAGAAGGTAATAATGAAAAAATGTTTATTCAGATATAATGACATTTATATGGCAAATTTGAAAAAATCTGTTACATATAAGTGGCAGAAATCATTCAAATTTTTTGTCTCTTACACATAAATCAGCCTTTTACAGATCTTATAAGGATTGATTTGATTTATTTTTAATATTCAGAAAATTTTTTTTTGACCCATTGAACCCCAAGACCTGATCATTTGCCAATAAACTATCCTTGGACATTTTTAGTAAATTTCACTTTTTCAGGATTGCCTCTGTAACAGAAAGAATCTATCCTCAAGATCACCAGCTGCTGTCATCACCACTTATTTAATGTCACTCACAGGACAGTCTTCATCACGCCACTTTGAGAGCTTCTTATTCAAAGCGTATGCTACATAAAGTACTCATAATTCTTTTCTTATCAATTAAATTATATTAGGTCATGTGTATGCAGTAACCATATTTATTCTTGTTATGGGAGTGTCAGGATGATCGTTTGAAATGAGCTGGATTTTCAAATATCCTCAAAATTGCTCATTTTTAAGTCTTCATTTGATCATTTGGGTAGTTGACTACGATTTTTCATATTTACATCATGTATTCTTATATATTTGAAAATGATACAACAAAAATTTGGTGGTGTTGTTGAGCTTCCTTCCAGAGTTATGATTTTTTAATATGTACAGGGAGTGTCAAAAAGTTCTCAGCTTGAGAAACAATGTCAGTTGACAGCCAGACCCACTTCCCTGAATCTGAGCATTGTCTTGTGTCACAGTAATTGGAAAAAGTCTTCTTTTATATTATAAAGCACCATTTTGTAGGATACTTGTGCTTTTTTAAAATTTGTTTTCAGAACACTCCCTTCTTGGTCAGTCAGAGAACTTTTAAGCATCCCCACACCAATATCCATAACATGAAAGTATTGACTACAGCCACTCTGAATGTGAATACTATTCATGATGTCCTGAGAAGAAAAGTTTTTGCTGTCATCATTTATCTATTACTGGTGATAATGCTATGACATGTTTTTGACAATCAATAAAATTCCATAACTTGAACAAAAAAGAAAAAAAAGTTTTCCTTTTCATCATTTTAAATTAATTTATGATGGGGTAGTATGTCCCTGTTATTGAAATAAGTATACATGACAATTCTGAAGCTGTGAATTACATATTTTTATTTTGGCTGATTTTTTATGGCAACAAGGGTATGACAACTCAACTTTTAAAAAGTAACAACAGAATTCATCAGTTCATCTCCAGGTATATTTGATTCAAGAGAAATAATCAGTTTTTATTTCCAAAATCTGTTATTTTTACAATTTTTCCTTCAATTTCAAAATCAATTTTTTTTTTAGATATAATGTATAATGTGTGAAAGAAAAAAATCACAGTAAGCACCCATGTGTAAATAAAATAAGTCATCAAATTGATAAAGGGCCGGGGGGTTAGATTCATTTGAAAAAAGAAAATCTTTTCCAAAATTTGGAATGGAAAATTCTTTTAAAAATTTCTTCCTCTGATAAATTGACAAAATTATTTTCAATACAAACTTGGGGCCTTTTTTTCCTCAGGTGTAGATTTCATGCAGAAAGCTTTTGGTAATTCCTAATAAATGTGAACCATCTGAATGTTGTATAGTCATATAAATTTGACAAAGACAATAATTTGTAAATATTTCAGCAAACAAATACTTTTTATTGACTGTTCAAGTCACTTGGTGACACTGATACAGTTTTGAATATTTAATATGAGAGGTTGCAATAAAGTTCTCGGCCTGACAAAGAAAGAAATGACATAGAAACAAAATTTTTCAAACTGTAATAAATATTGTTACTGCATGCACATGACTTCATAGGTTACAAATGACAGGGAAAAACACTATGAGTGCTTCATCTGGTATGCTGTTTGAATAAGAAGCTCTGAAATTAGAGGTGATCTATTCATGTTAGGGATTTGGGGCTATTTTCAGAACTTTTTAGGAGAGTGTCATCTTAATTCAATGCAGCATAACTAGAGAATACTTATATATATCCAAAGAAATTAGCCAAAATCTGATAAAGCTTGTTGTTTATTCAAGAGGTATGACTTATAAAACAAATATATCTAATACTGACATTTACAGTGAAACAGCAAATACTAAAAGTACTTATAGAAATTGAGGAGATATCAAAATCTTCAGACTATATTTAGCTGTTGAATAGATAACAAATACAAGATGAACCAAAGAATACTTATCTATAAAGATACATCAAAATCACCAGTAGCACTTAAAAATGGATTTTGATTATTCAAACAATGGAATTTTGTAATTTTGGACCTAAAGTTTCAGCAAATTTCAACACTCTATCTACACTGCGCATCAAAAAACAGGATGAGAGGAATTTCAAGTGATCAACAATCAATAAACGTGTTACAGACAGGATAAGGTTATTTGTTTAATTTGTCAATAAGTTTAGTTGGAAAATTTTCAAGACCGTTTCACAAAAGAATTTTATTGAAACATGCCTGGCTGCTGCAGGGTCAAACTCCACTCCTACTCTGACTGAAGATGATTACTGCAACTTTCTATTGTAATAAATGAAAAAATATATTACAAAGGTATTTATTTATTAGAATGAAATAAGCCCTTGCACATCTGTGAGGTAAATTTTCATAGATATGTAAGATGTATCAGTTTGGCTCAGTCGGTAAGAAAGCGGGCTACTAATCACTTAGTTTTGATTACAAATCACATTAAGGAAATGTTAATTTTATAAATGTACTTATTAATTAGAATTGAATAAGTCCTTGCATATTTTTAGCATATATTTTGGTATAAACGTAAGACTTGTCAATTTAGCTGTCAGTTAGAGACAATTACCGATCAGCTGGTCATGATTTTAAAGTATGGTAGGGGAATGTTAATTTTTACTCCTTAATTTGTTGAGAAAAGTTCCTGCCAATTCTTGTTACAGTAGAAAAACAAAGTCAACTGGTTTGATAAGAGATTTGCAACAAAAGATGACTTTCCTAGTAATATTATTGGTTTCTACAATGTGTAAAACCTTCAGAGAGAAAGAAATTTTACTTACCATAGAGATTTTGAATGGCTCCTATTCATCATCATTTCAGAATGTATCAGTTATGGTTCATGCACAAATCTGAAGTTTCAAAAAATATTTAAAAGATCAACACAGTATTCATTTGAAATATTAACCCAATCATAATTTACATCACTCAACCTAATACTCCTTTAAACAATTAGTCCTTCTGACAATTTCAAAAATAAACCTAAATATACCGATAAGAAATTAACATTCATTAAGTGAGAAACATATGCGATGGATTTTTTGAAAATATCTATTTATTACTCCAAAGAACATTTGCATGATAAACACTAATAATAAAAAATAACATACATTTCCCTTACTTGAATGTTTTTAAACTCATCAATACCAATTTGGTACTGAAATGGGTTTATGGGATAAAGGGAAAAAATTGTTTTAGGATTATTATCTGTGGGGAGGAAACTCACAATAGAATGATGAAGTTTTTAAAGATGTTAAAAGTTAATTTAATCTGTACTTTGATATCTGAATTATTTTTCTTCCTTATTTTTCTCTACATTCAAAAAACAGATTACTGACATAAAAGAAAATTAATCTGCTTGATGATATTGGTTGTATAAGAACACTTTCCAGATAATCTTTTGTTTGTCTCTAATTGTGGATACTACATTTAGAAAATGTTCCATAGGGCTTCAATATGAATCATAAATCTTTTAGTGAAAAAGATTGAATTCCTATAAAATCAATCATGTTGAGTGTTGAGAAAAGAAATTAGCTAGAGAAGCCAAAATTGAAAGAGCAAATTCTTATATTTGCAATTTATTTGTAGAACTTAAGTTATTGTGCACATCTCACAAGCTCTTAGTTTTTCATTCCTACTGGATAATCCCAGTTATTTTTCTCATTTCATTTATAAAAGTTCATGTGTTCTCGTGAAGTATGTTCACATGTACTTTTTATGAGTCAAAGTTTAGGTGTTGATAAATATGACTTCATACATTAAATTCGTTATCTATGCTTCTATTCTGTAAGTGCGTTAAATCTACTAGACATATGTCAGAAAAGCAAGAGGAGAGAAAAAGAAGATAATGGTTCTTGGAATATTATTGATTTACTATATTCATATAATCATGAAAAGATGCTATAATTCAAATGAACGGGTGACTACCATAGTACATTGTTTAGCAAGCTTATCCCACAGACTGATCATTTGTGTAGCGATTCGATCCTCACTGGGTTCACACTAATTTGGCCTTAAACCAGATTAACTTAAGCTCATTGCATAGCTTTAATTGTAGTAATAAAAAAAATGACATTTTATGACATTTTCAAGTGCAATATCAAAAACTAAGCCAGGGGGACAAGCTGTTTCAAAAAGTTGTCCTTTCATTTATACATGAACGAAATTTCGTTTGAATAAAATTTTAAATTCTTTATGCTATTACTCATTTTTGTTCAAGAGCCTTCACAAAATATGGATAATCCCCCCCCCCCCCAAAAAAAATAAACCGCGATATACCAAACACTTGTGTAGTCTACAACTGGTGCTGATTACTTAAGGTTTATTTCATCAATTAAAAAGATTGATATTTCGAACAGCTGATCGACTTGAAATTAGGTAAACGAGCATTTACAACATAGGACAGATTTCATTTCCTTCACATAAGCGTTGTCTTCGCACTTGTACTTTTCAAAGTCTATAAATTATATAAGAACACATAGCAGAATAGAAAAAACGAATTGTTGATTCTCTAACAATAATATGTCATGTTCACACACACACAAAAAGAGTCCTTTATATAAATAAGCTGAAAAACAAGAATAAAAAAATATGGTTAGATTTTGATTAAACCAAAATATGTAGTTGGGACATATTCTTTTCAATTAAGTCTTATCGACATTACCATTACTTGATTGCTAAAAAAAAATAAAACCCTGAATGTAAAAATACAATGTAATGTGAAAAATAATGGCATAAAATATGAGTTGAATTGTGATCAAAGCATGATTTTCTCAGCAGCATTAAGGAAATAATTTGACCCATTATGTCCGGAGAAAAGAAGGAAAACTTTTAGACTGACTACATGGAATCTGCATTGAAAACTAAATGCAAATGAAACAGGATTTATTTGTTTTCGGATGGCGAAGAAAGTCTACAGACAAACATTCTACTTCATCTAAACGAAAAAAAGCCCGTGCTACAAAACAAACGGTAGTAAACAAACATTTCACTAACAAAAAAATGAAACACTTTCAAAAAGCAATCTCCTTCGTATTGAACAATAAAACTCAAGTCATATTTTACTCCGATACATAGGATGTAAACGTTTTCATAAACACAGAAAAAAAGACGGAACAAATCGAATTTTCATAACGAATTCAATAAACGACAGAGTCGATGAAAACCATCACTTACTGACATATCAGTCATAGATGTTATTATTGAGGTCTTCAGAGGAAAGAACCTTTGATAGATCATGTGACAACGTTTTTATTAACTGTTCTGTCGAACACTGAAAGTAGCCGATTGCACAATTTTCAAAGTTTTCTTGCACTTTTATTAAATTTACCGGTGTTTTCCGATATTTGCTACCAAAGATTTCATAATATTGAAAGCTGTTTTACAGTACATGCCCTTCCCTCAACAAAACAATTTTTAAAGCCATGCCTTACTTAACTATGAATCATTTAAACCCATTAGCTCTAATGCCACAATCAAATAAAGAAAAAAGTAAAGTGTGTATGTCACTATCAGAGACATAAATGAATTTAGTAAATGAAAAAATACAAATAAAAATTCTATCTATTTTTTCAATTTGACAATCGAGAATTCAGTTCGTCTGTCAAACACATTCAATGCAATTGCAAAAAAGAAGTTCTACTTTCTTTCTTCAACCTTTATTGGGTTAAGGAAATAAGAATTTGGTATTTATTCTCATAATAATAGAAAGAACTTGTTTGACAATGAAAATAAGAAGGGTTTAACTTTTAAGAAGTAAAAACTTTCATCAACAACTTCAAGCACCTGGTACAAAAAAAGCAATATTTTACTTGCTCGTGTTTCGAGGCTTTTTCCAAACATTTATGGCTGTTAGGTCTCCATAAACTCCGCAAAATAAGAGAATTAAATCGATCAAGTAGGGTAAAAAAAGAAGATCAAGCTCTGAAAAATCTAGTTGTAGCACTTGAAATTTAAGTACGTTACCTTTTTTTAAGCTTCCCACATCTGTGACAAGTTTATAAGAAGCATTAAAAGGCTGCGTTTAAAAATGTGCAGACATCGAGTACGTAATTTTGTAAGGAAGTAGTTAATAAATAGCTGTGTAGAAATAGTAATTGGACAGCGGTAGTGACTAGTAAGTAAATAAGTACCAGGAATTTGTTAGCTAACAATAACATCTACTGTCCCTTAATACATACATAGGCGTTGGCGGTACCACCGCCATAGACTGTTCCTCACGTAATAAATATCCGGACATTCATTCAGGTATCAATACAAGCCTTCTATTATAAAAAGTCAATCACGTATGTTCTTTTAGGGACCTAAGCCATCGTAAAGAGGTGTATGCCACAAATGTGAAACTTGGCACGAGTTAGCAGACTCCTATGAACTGAGAATCTCTTTAAACGATTAGTCTATCAAGGGTACAGTTATGAGTGAGAAAAGAGTAATTTACATTCAAAGAGTTTTCCGGATTGAACAGCAGAAGAACGTAGGGACGTTGCCTCAACAACACAAACAACAAGGAGTTCAATCATCCGTAAAACTCTTTGAAGATTATTGCATAATCAAGCCAAAAATATTTTTGCATTGATAACTACAAGACTAGCCTCCAATTTCAAACATTCCCGTTCTAATATTCAATCTTTTTTTTCATCAATTAAATTTACTCTATTCAATACCTTGATCTTCCCTAATCTTTCGCTTTCATTCCACATGCCATGTCCAGTATTATAATTCTAAACGTAAGATAATAGATGTATGTAGTAGAGAAGTACATTTCATTTTCCAGTGTATTTAAAGAGTAAAAATTACAAACAAATCTTGATTATTAGGAGCCACGAATAGGGCATGCATGTTTTATGTACCAAAAAGTTCAAGATGATAGTAACAGTCTGGGGCAATCCCCAAGAAAATCAAGTTTAAAAGGATTTTCTCTACTTCACAGCATCAGCCATAAATATTGTAGTTCCTCAAAAACAACATTGACTTGTGGTGTGTGAGGTTAGTCTAATTAAGTTCTTTTTCGGAAAAAAAACATGTCAAATTCGCTCGTTAATTGATTGATTCTCAAAAATATTTCTTTTTTAAAATGACAATTTTAATTACATTCAAGTTCATTTTATCAACAATGGAACAATGCAACGAAGAGTTTGTTTTAAGAGGTGAGTGTCAGAATTATAGCAAAACTTCAGCGTAAATATAAAATACAAAATAATCGTTGAAAATTTAATTTGGCTATTAATTTTGAAAGATGATAAGGTTGTTTTTTAACATTCTAATATTGTCAATAAAGGTTTATTGGATATGACCAAACCTTCTGCTCACTGTTGTACTTCCTTTCTCTCAGTGCACACACGTACAGTTAAATTTACAACTTGAAAAAAAAAACAGAAAAATCCCTTTCATCTCTAATTTGCATTTAGGCATTGGACAATGGGCGTGTTTGGTCACATGACCCTGAGAACAACCTGTGGCTAATTTTTTTTTTAATTTAAAAACAACATTTCCACGTTTTAAAAAATATTATACGTTCAAATAATTTATTTCCTTTAACTTTGTTTTTATTGTGTTGCTAGATAAGGCGTACTTGCCATATGAGACTTGATGAAAAACGGCCTATTTAAAAAGAAATAAACACAACTTTGAAAAAACAAATTTTTGAAATGACTATTTATTTGTTGGATTCAAACACAGTACAAGAAAGGAAGAGAGGAGATTCATCGTTAATCCTAAGCTTCATTTCAATGAATAATATAAATCTTGTGTTAATAATCTAAAACACGGGTGTCCTGTGTAGGAAACTTCATCTATTAAGTTTACAACACAAGATCTCTAAGTTAGAAGTATGTCAGAATGTTTGGAGTGATGTCAAAACATAAGACAAGAAAACAATTCTGAATTCAACATCATACACACCTGGTATTCGCATAATTATTGAATCAAAAAGGAAATAATGGGTAATCCACAGAAAAACAGGCTGGATTAAAGTAAAAAGTTGCTCCTTTCAATACAGTGATATAAAATTACTACTACTTTTCCTCTCGCGGTGTAAAACCAAAAGAAATCCCAGATTAATATATTCAAGCTTGCAGATGTACAACTTGGTCATTGGATTCTGCAAGTACATACATGAGTGATAAAAGGGTAGTAAAGATTCTCCCTTAATCTTGATGCCTAGCAGAGAGATAAAACTTGAATTAACCCCTTAAAGAAAGAAAAAATTGAATAAGAAATTTACTACGCCCACTCCTGTTTTATAGCTGTAATATGTTTTCCACCGGTACCAGAGGTCGATGTTCCAACAAGATAGAAGACAGCATTTCGGATGCTGGTTTTCTAGGTAGGTGGGCAGGTCTGCCGCACGTGGAAGCTTGGCGTGACATTAACCCTCTCACCCTATTTGGCCTGATGTCGTATTCAACTCACCCACTCTCCTTGTGTCTAGTGTCTCTAGTTGGGCTTGAGTACCGCTTTTCACTGAATGTTTCCCGTGGTGTCCGATCTTGCAGCAGCAACAATAATGTTCCTTTAGATTTCTGGGGTTGTGAAAAACAATGAATAAAATGGAATCGATGATGAAACACGCAGAAAACAATTTTGAAAATCACTGAATGAGCAAAAAACTTGACACCTCTACGGAGTGAACTGATTGATTAAGAAATGAATGAATGGCTTGGTTTTGCGAACGAAGATTTTGGGAGGGTATTCCGCTCCACGGCTATAAGGGCCTCAGACGGCTATGCCGTGGCGTGAAATTGCCCTGTCGCCTGCGCAATAGTGTTTTAAGGTGAAGTGCGACGCGTAGTCACGTCAAATACCGTACTTGGATTTTTAGCTAACATTAAAAGAAGCCTTTGTCTGTTCAACAACAAAAAAAGATAAATTAATCCTGTGTTTGATTACACTCTCATTAAATTTCTCTTTATAGTCAAAATAAAAAGAAAGACGTTCTCAGATGTAGTGGATTATGTTAGGCATTATTGATTTTTCGACTAATACTTAATTTCTTTCATCTTTCTGTAGTTTTTTTATCGCAAAAATAGAATTGCAATACGAAGTAACTCTCAGACCGACCGGGATTTTATGGCTATTTGTAAGCAACGCGGATCGAAAATAATACTTCAAAGGAGACAGTGAAAACTAAATGTTGGAAAGCTGCCTAAAAACGTAGCGACAAAAGTTTATTCTATTTTCGGTTTGTGTTGAACGGAATCGGACTTTTAGTAATGGATAGATTATCAGGATGGGCGCGAATACAGACCCCACACTATTATTATTCAGTTGCAAATCACTCAGACTTTTTTCGCATTATTTAAGGGTTACCTTCATTCAAAACCTCGGACAATAATATACGGTTTGGGCAACTTGGGGTATCACGTACAGATGAAATAAACAGAATCAGACTTATAGTATTATGTAGGTAGGTTGATATAGATGGAAATCAATTTATTATCATTAACGTACAGACCTCACACTATTTTCTTCTCTTTTCTTTTAGAATTTTTAAAAACCTATACGCTAAAAACATGCTCAGGTGCCGTATCTAACCACTGTGAACTTGTCGACTGTAGCTCTAGCCATCCTTTAGTTATGGTAACAAAGATAAACATTTTGTGAATTATAGGAAGATAGATGGATGGAAATCAGATCATTATTATCAGAATGAGTGCAAATGCAAATCACCCGGATTTTCCTTGCATTCTTTAGTTTAGCGCATACAACATCTAGAGCCTTCAAATGTTTTCAATGAATAAAGAATGAACATTCCATAATGACGTTCATCCAGATCAGAGATGAATTTGTGTTTAACTGAGTTAGAATATGTTTTCTATCTTATCTGACTTACATGATCATTTTGATAACTGAATACGTTTGCATTTAGCTAGTTAACGGTATAATGTCATAACCAAAAGATCAATTAACTTCTGTTGATGTGATAATGTCAAGAAAAAATTAAAGCACTGAAAACATTCTGATACAATACATTCTCCTGGGAAATAATACACCAATATCAATCCACAGATTAATAGATGTATTCTCTCATTTTTATTATTCATTATATACCTTAGCCTGGCCGAGAATCATTTCTTTTTACCGGAATGATTAACTTTGACTTGATAATAAAGTTTGCTCATACTCAACATTTTTCCAAAGCCTTATGAATAGTTAGATCGTTTTCCCTGACTTTAAATGCAGTAATTTTTAAATCATACAGTTATTTTTCTTAAATGAAAGTAAAAGTTGTTCTAACACGGGACCTTCTGAACTTGAAATTCAACGTTGTTCTACCTTGAGAAAACCTATTTAACTGAAAAATTATCCGTAAGACTAGAGTGTTGAAGCGAATTTATGCAAAACATTCAAACTAACAAATCCATTTAAAGGGGTCACTTATTAGAAGAAACATTTTTTTGTTGGAGACTATCCAGAGAATCATCAGATTTTGAGTAGGGGCAGATCGAATAATTATTAGTTTCACTTTAAGATACTATCAGAGCAGTGGGGTACCGATCAGAATGGGCCTTTTGCAGCCTTTACCACAAGACTAGAGTGTAGTGTGTGTTCTTCTCACGTCAACAAAACAGTATTAACTTTCTGTTCTCAATTTCACACGATATTTGGTGCAATGTAGGGAATGTGGTCCTAATTGTAATTTGTTAAGTTCCACACCCTCGCTCACTCGATATTGAAAACGGCGCACAAATAAAGAGAAATGAGAGAATTAATGAGAGAAAAACTATTGTAAAAATTACAAGGTTTAAAATTGAGAACGGGGATACTATTTCATATGGTTGAAGCACTCAAAGTAAAAACAATAACAAAAAGAGACATTGAAATTTCAGGTGGGTTTATTCACCGCTTACACCGTTTGCTTTGTTGTTTCATTGTAATATTGTTGGGTTATGTACTTGCGGAGGAAGTAAAAATAAAATAGAAAAACGTAAGTAAGAACAAATTATCTATGTATATTTTGCGCCTTTTTGCGAGACTGTATTTCTACCTTTGATTATCTTTGTTTATTATTTTTGCATGTTGTGGCAGATTACTTGGTCTGTGATGTGAACATTCGCTTGTTAATTTCTGTTATCTCACCTGGTGGTGGAAAGGAAATGAAATGATTTTTTTTCCTTGTTGTTGATTGTAAGATGTAACAATGCGTGGAAAAATGAATTTTTACGCATTCATTTGAATACTGTGCACAAAACAAGACTAAAAAATTACGTTTGACATTAGAGAATAAAGATAAACAAATCAAAATGAAATCAATTTTGACAATTTCATTTCCATTGGTTTTAATCTCTCCTAATGCATCATTGCGTAATTGTGTAAAAGAGCAATTAAAAGATGATTATTTAATTTAGTTTTAATTAATGACTCGAACTAATATAAGAAACTGCTAAGATCATCCTTCTTTAAAATTTTATACACACACATTTTCGCAATATAACGGTTGTTACTTAGGAAGGGAAGATCGTAGAAGCGAACTGTAGAGAAAAAATAAACAAGAAAAGGATTTTTAATTTTTATTTCAATTTTTTCCTGTTCAGTTCGGTGTTAAAATGTTAAATTTGAGTTGAACGAAAGGACTCTGGTTATTTTCAGGAGCTAAAAAACCTGATTCAATAGTTATCCTGATTAATCTTTTTTCTGCGACCATATTGTAAAAAGTCTCGAAGTATTTGACGTAACAAGTAAAACGGAAATGTTTCTAAGTTACATTTTTTTGTTTATTTTTTTTTATTTCAGTAATCCAATCCTTTCCTCCCATCTGTGATGTTAATACAACGTTTCGACCGATTCCGTCTACGGACTTCTTCAGGTGTAATATGAAACCTCAGTAAGGAAACGTCGTGTGAACATCAAAGATGGGAAGAAGAGATTGGATTGTCCGAAATAAAGGTTGGAATGTTAATGACTCTTCCTAAAATTATAGACATTACATTTTTTGTTTATTAAATTTCGCTCGCTAGCAGTAGTGTCGATGTTTTTTCTGGCAGCAGAAAACCTCGTTCACGACTCTTAAACTAAAACTATCTATAATTAATGCTTTTATGCAAAATGTATTTCAAATGTCTTGATCGAATGTAATGTACACTTCTTACTTATTTGTGAGGTAAATTAATGTATATTTGTTAATTTAAGTGTCACTTTTCTCAAAACTAGGCCATGCACAAATATTCTTCAACTGAACTGAAAATCTCAAAAACAACACAAATCAATTGATGATTTAAATATCAATTATCTAAATATGATTTCATCATTTTTGTTTTATTTATGGAAAATAAATAGAAAAGTGTACATATTCCTTCTAGTTGTGAACATTTCTGATATAAGATTATTAGATCTCATATCACTGTTGTTGTCATACTGAAATTTGTCTGGAATGGTTTCAAAAAAAAATGTTTGTGTAAATGATATATGCTATAAACACAGAGATGCCCTTCCGGGATTGTTAGCTTTGCCAGGTTTTGTTGTTGCTGTTTCTCTCTCTATTAATTTGTCTATAATTAAAATTCATCCAAAAATCAATTTTGTCTTAAGTTAGTCATCATGGCCATATGGGAACTATTTCTACAAGAGGGTCAAGAGGCTTGATTTTCATTGGTTTTACCAAAATTTGGGGGACCTTTTGCTCCCCTACACCTATGAAAGTCATTGCATTTGACCTAGCTAGTGAAAGACAATATAAAAGATACAGTGGATAAAAAGATATTGAGTTAGTATGAGTAAAATTCTTATCTGTTGAGGCCTAAAATTGGTTCCAGTGTTTGTATAAATGTTATGAGGAAACTACTAAAGTACCAAGTTTGAGAAATAGAAGTGAAAACATGAAAAATTAGTATTTGTTTTTTGCACTTTTTGAATAAAAATTGTGTAAAGTCTATGATCTGAATAGGTAAACATTAAAATATTTGTTTACCAAGTATTGATTACTGTCTACAATGGGATGTTGTGATGCAAAGTGAATTAAATCATTGACCTTGCACTTATGCCAAGAGCCTGCTTAACAAATAATTCACCAAACTCTTGGGAGTCATTAGATAAATGATTAATTGTTGTCATCTGATAAGGTTGGCTTCAAAGGTAGAGTTTTATGTCTTCAAAAAATGACTAATAAATTATTTAACTTTATGTGGATGGACTAAGTTCCTGAACCTGTGGTCAGATTTTGGTATGTAATACATTTGATATACCATGGGATCTTGAAACCTAATAATCTGAAATGTTTTCATCTAGTATGACAATCACACTAAACTCTTCAGTCAGCTCTAATTTGAACTTTTTTAATATACTTGTCTAAAATCAAATTTGTATAGACATAGGAAATGTGTGTACATAAAACCTCCCAGACAGAGCCTTTTTTAAAAGCAAATTCCTCTCTGTTTTTGTTTGTTTTTGTTTTTTATAATCATTTAGTCTTCAGATAATTCAGGGGAGGACAGAGGAACTGTTTCCTGCCTTTCTATTTCACACTATTTTATTTTTTTACCTCTTGCTTAGTTTCTAATATTCTTGAAAGTATAGCTGTTAACAGTAGTAGAAATTACATACAGGGAAGAAAAAACCCTTTTGGAAATTGATTATAATTTCATTATGTATTGGTCAATTGTAGACTTTTGACCATAGGATAGTAGAATTTGCCTGCTGTGTTAAGATTCAATGTAGGCACTGGCATTGTCCACCAGTTTCAGTATAGCCTTGGTAGACCTTTGCAGGAAGTTTGATAAATACATCAAATGTGCTCCTCTCATTGATCCAGAGTTTGTGGTTTAGTGTGGTACACATTTTTCTTTATCGAACCCCACAGGAAGAAAACATATGGCATAAGGTCAGGGTTTTGTGTGGACCATCAATGTGGATAAGAAGTTGATTTTTATTCATTCTGTTCATGCTTAAATCATACATTGTTTTATTTTCCTACTTCTATGATCATTCACTTGTTTTACAGGTACTATCCAGAAGTTCAGGGAGCATAAGATACTAAATCACTTCCTCAAACAAAGAATAAATTAATAGAAAATGAGGTTCTCCATTTTCTGGTAGAGTGATTTCAAGAAATGTGTTAAGTATCCAGCAAAATACAGGAAATACTCAGTAACATAACATCTGTTCAAATTCCCTAAACTTTTGGGTAGCACTTAATATATGATATCTGTCCAGAAAATATCCCACCATTTGATATCTAAAAAAAAAAGGAAATTTAATTCTGATTTTAAAAATGGCCTTAGTCTTCTTCAAAGTTCTCTCTCAGGCACCTCTCACACTTATTTTAGGATCCTTTTCACTTTTCAAAACAGTCTGCAATAGTTCTCATTGAGGATCTCCTTGGATTCTCTTCTATCTCATTCATGGTCTCAAATCTCTTTTCAAAACACCAAAAGTTACAGAGAGATAAATCTGAATTGTTGAGGGGAACAGACAGACCTGGATGATGAGAAAGTTTTCAGAGAAAACCTCTACAAGACACTTGAATGATTCATTCGGTTATTGTGAATGTGATAGTCACATAGTATACAGGCTTACTCAATGGCATCTTACTGCTGAGTAAGCCCACAGGAAACAGGGTCCCCTCTAATTGGTTGCCTGGTTACATCAAGACCATGCTACCGGTTCTCAAAATATTCATTATGGCTAAATTATTTCTAAACAGACTTTCTTTACTAATTTGTCTTGTGTTTGCTCTATGAAGATCTTATACTTAATACTGTAATATGTGTTCTTGCATGCAAGGAATCTTTTTTCATGTCTGTTGACAGCATCAAATTCTCATGTCCAGATGAGAAAGATTCTACACTTGTAATTTTTATTATGAAGCCAGGCCAATGTTGGTGATCTTCCAAATAATGTTTAGTTGATTTCATGTTTTTGTTTGAAAAAACAAAAATAAAAAGCCTGGCTGCTGCAGAGTTAAACTCTACTCTTATTTCTATTCCGACTGAAGACGATTAATGCAACTGTTTTCTTCTACATATAATGAATAAAAAATATTATGAAATTATTTTTTTTAGATAAATGTGTTTATTCATCAGAATAGAATAAGCCCTTGGATACCTGTTTGATAAATTTTCTTGGATGTGCAAGACTTGTAAGTTCAGCTCAGTAGGTAAATGAGCTGGCTACCAATCAGTTGGTTGCTATTTCAAATCACCATTGGAAATATTAATTTTTAGAGGATTGTTCTTGTTATGGTTTGAAAACAAAGCTCACTTCAGGTCTAAACTTGAGCTTGATAGAAAATAAAAACTGTAGAATAAATGGTCATTTTGCTTCCCAAATGTCATACACTTTGATAGAATAGCAATCAAACATACAGGTTGTATATTTTACTATAGGATCTTGTGGAACAAAATGGTGACTCAATGAAAAATGTAATTTCATTCATTGTATAAAATATTCTATTTATATCTCCTGTGGTGAACTATCACTCAGGAAAGATAAAAACAGGTGTGGAGTGACTTTAGTTTGACAGTACTAATATAAACTACCCATTTATTTTAATGCTATTCATGTTAAAAGATTAAGAAATACATTAAGGGAGAACTCAGTGAAGCAATTGGCAACAGGAATGCTTAGCAAGCCTATATTCCAATTCAATAAAATTTACTTTCTGAAAATCTTCATAAAAGCCATTATTCCATTATGGCTTCAATCAAGCATTGACCTTTACTTTTAAACCAGAGTTTTCCAAACTTTTTACATTATCAACACACTTTTTTAAAATAATATTTTTTGCAACACATTACTCAAATTTAGTTAACTAAGATAAATACACAATGTCATTCCAGCAGCTTAACTGACTCAGAAAAAGTGTGTTTTGAAAGATTTACTAAATTATACTTGATCACATGACACATCTAGAGATTATCAGCAACACATTTAAGCGTTGCGACACAGTTCAGAAAGCTTTGTTTTAAACTGATACTCATCCTTGCTCTTATTCGTCCCTTTTTTTTCTCTTTGGCTCTAGATGATGAAGAAATATCCACGTTGTGATGAGTGTGGCAAGACTTTTAGTCGCAAGGACAATCTTGAGCGACACAAAGCAGCTCACTTAGAGCGTCCAATGCACTTCTGTGACATCTGTGAGAAGAGCTTCACACGCAAGTCCTATCTGAAAGTACACAAGCGATCACACACCGGTGAAAAGCCATACGCGTGTACAATTTGTGGCTGTGCATTTGCACGAGATGACCACTTGATACGGCACCGTCGGAAACAGCATGTTGAGAAAGTCTACACCTGTGTCGAGGGTGTCCCGACTATCAGTGTAAACACCCTGCAGGCACAACAACAATCAACTCAGATAATCACATGCACACCAGAAGAAGAAGAACAACAACGACAAGAAACACAACAACAGCTGCAATGCTGTGACTCTGAAGGTGCAGAGATATTCACCCATCATGAACACGAAACTGACCCCTCCCACCAAGAAACACAGGTTCTAACTACTACTAGTGCTACTACTACTTCGACACCAGTCATTATCAAAGAAAGCAGGAAAAAGATGATAGCAAGCACCATTCAGCTGTCAGACCAACATTCCCCACCTCTGACCCTTCCACAACACTTCAAAAGAGATAGTGATGTCGTCGAGGCTGCAGCGGCAGCAGCAGCTGTTATTCCCACCATGGAAGAACAGAATATGATTCAAATTCTGCCAACATCTACATCGTCTTCATTGGTCAATGCAGTTGTAGTCGGTTGTGGTGGCTGTTGTGGGAGCTGTAATACTGGTGACCACTCTCAGGAAATCATCACAGATGGCACACTGACAAGTACCTGCTGCTGGAAGCAAGAGGAGACTGATGACCAACCTGAGCCGCAGTCATTCGACATGGCAGTCTTGACACCAGTCCCCTTGCCAGAGAAAAATCAAAAGCGGGCTCAGTCCAGCTCGCTTTCATTTTGCTGCCAGATTTGTGGTAGAATTTTTTCCAGGCGTGATAACTTGGAACGGCACAAGCTTGTGCATCAAGAAGGTAGAGTAAATCCTTTTAACTGTGAGGTGTGTGGCAAAGCTTTCTCACGCAAGTCTTATCTGAAAGTACATGCCCGTATTCATTCAGGCGAGCGACCGTACCAATGTAACATCTGTGGCTTTGCATTTGCTCGTTATGACCATTTGCTCAAGCATAAAAAGTTGACCAAGGGTCGGCGAAAACTAAGCTGTGTTCCACACTTCCAAACCACTGAAGAAGCCTCAGCAGACATACCATCAAATATTGAAGAAACCAGTTGTCAAGGAGATGAGGGAGAGGAACAGCAACACCATGAACTCCATCCTCATCCCCAAAACCCCCTCCCACAAGAACAAACACAGCACATAGCAATCTTGCAAGATGGGATTTTGGCCACCACTAGTTCCGCTCCAGCAGACTCTCAAATCACAGAGAACCGGGTGTTCCATGCTACAGGCCCGATTGTGACACCTGTTAGTCATCATACAGTCACAGTTGGGGGCACCCCAATCACCCAAATCTTCCATACAATACAAATGGCTTCAGGAACTACTCCAGTGTTTCGTACAGTGCAAATGGCCCCAACAACACAGATAGTCACTAACAATTCACAG
Organism: Thysanoteuthis rhombus; assembly: GCA_963457665.1. Lineage (NCBI taxonomy): Eukaryota > Metazoa > Mollusca > Cephalopoda > Oegopsida > Thysanoteuthidae > Thysanoteuthis > Thysanoteuthis major. Next base: position 30,102,652 of record OY735214.1, read on the forward strand.
CTTGTGTCACCAACAGCAACTACACATATATTTACTAATAAATAAAATATCAATCAAGTAAAAGGTACTAATCTATATTTCCTTTCTTTCATTTTTATGATCACCAATATAACCCAGTATTACCTGGGACAAAATTGTCATCTTGATCAACATATCCTAGTGGCTATTTGTTCAAGTTTGTAATTTCTCTTCTCTGTAATAAAATGTCTGCATATGTGTACTAGTAAAATTTTTGCAAAAGTGACCAAAAATTCTAAGTGCAACTAATGTAATAAAACGGATACCTTTTTTCATTTCACTTGTCGATCAGATGAGTGTCAAACGCTTATGAAAAGGAGAAAAGAAGTTTTTAATCAGTTGATTACCTATGTTGATGTTATTTATACACCAAGAAATATTGCTGGGCAATGTCTACTGTGTCACATAAAAGCCGTGTAAATGTAGTGTTCGAAAAAATGAATTAAAAAAACTGGATTTCATTTGTAAAAGTACACTTAGCAATTAATTCATTTCATTTAAGATAATTGTTAATTTTTTTTCTTGGAAGCTTCTATGATTATTATATACCAATACAGAGGAAGCCACTTATTATAGTCACAGATAGTTATCAAAATGTTATTGATATCAGAATTGGTCAGTTCCAAACATTTTATTTGTAGTGATCACAGTAAGTTGCTTCCTCTATAAATCCTTTATTGTATGTTTTCAGCCAGTTATTGTTATCTTAAAGATCCTATCCCAAAATGGTTGCAATAAGTATGGTTATATCACTACCGTAAAATAACACATTAAAGAATAATTTCAAAGAGTTGTTTTGGTTATGTAATCTGATGATTCTTATGTATGGATAAATTTGTTATTCCTTAATATATTTCAATGAAATTTTGTATGTAGGCTTGTGGAGAGATTCTACATGAGGCATGGTGAGTTATCAATATCATTGTTTATATACATTTCATAAGCAAAAACCTTTTTGTTTACTAATGGAAAATTTCTCAAATCTTGATTGATTTTGCTGAAATTTGCTATAATGTTGATAAAGCCCCAGGAATTGGAAAATGGTGAGTTGTAGTCGATCTGATTTTATAAGTAAATACATTTTGCATGTTGACATATGATTAACTGATTAGAATGAACATTCATGTACAAGTCTTTGGGCACTTGACTACTGAAAATATAGATTGTGTTAAAGAATTTTATGGTACGAATAAAAAAAAAATTAATTAACGGCTCTAATGAACAACTAATGGCCACTCTCTATTTTAACTATTTTCTTCTGGGGCCTCTGTACTTTCAAGTATTTTTTTTTCATTAATATCTAAATTCTTTTTATATCCAAATTTTTTTTCTTCAGATAAATTTTGAGCATTGATTTTTAACACTCTGCTCTGAATAGTTAGTTATACATAATTTTTTGCATAGGTTTGAAAATTGAAGAAATGAAAATACATAAATTCATAGGGAATAAAAATAAAACAATATTGTACCATTATGATGTCTGTCAAAAAGCAAGACAAAGTTATGTTGAAATCTTTCATCTAAAAAAATATCCAGTTTCTGGTTTTCTAGTTTATAAAATCTGAGAATAGGATATTTTTCAAGATTTTTTTTCCCCTGGCAATGTAGGGTTTCCCATCTAGTGTGTACAAATATATTTCAAATAGTGGGAAAAATCGGTAAATTCTTTGGTTGAATATGTTGGTAGAGAATCAATTTGAAGAAGTTTTTCTATGTAATTGATATTAGTTTGCATGCAGTCTAAGATTGAAACAGACACAATGAATTTAATATTCACATGGGTAAACATTCAATAGAAATGACATGAACAGTAAGTCTTGTCTGTTGCCATACTTATTGATCCCTCTTAATTAGATACGTTTTTGGGGTAACCTACGTGAGTAAGCACTGTTTTAAAGAATAAATGGTATGTGGTGTAAAATAGTATCAATATACATTAGACATATGTAAAATGACAAACTACATGTATGACATAAGCTATATTGTAAAACATAGCTGAAAAGGAGGTGGTGTTTGATCAACACTGCTGGGGTGCCATGTTGATATAACTGTTCAGTTTCTAAAATCCCCAGAACAGTTACTAGGTAAACAACCGATGATCCCAACACGAGACAATTTATACATTGTACCATAATAACAAAGTATTTGTAAAACAGGGGAAAAATACTGAAGAAAATACATTGTGTTGACAGATATTGAGAAATAAGTGACTGAAATGACACAAAAAAGTTTTTATTTCATTATTCAGTGTTTAAAGCTGTAGAGATTTCTAGACTATATACATATGTGCACACACACATTAACTGGAGTTCCATTGCCTGGATGAGAAAACTCCAAATATAACATTATCCCTGTCAGGCATGCACACACAAGAAAATGTCCAAATATAACAACATAGGAAAGCAAATTATACTTCATAGAGATTTCAAAAAATTGAAGATCCTGCGCAACCACCACCACCACCTATTGGGGGCTGCATACACACACACAAAAAAATATAATTTGCTTTTCACTTTGTTATATTTATAACAAAACTGGAAAGCAAATTATATTTTGTATACATTTTCAGAAATTGATTATGGAATTCTCCCCCAACCTGTCAGTCAGGCACCTCCACTCTATAGGGCCAGCACAGAGGAAAAAATTCTTCTCATATAGATTTTTTAAAATGAATTAAAGGGTGGGTGCGCTTCTGCAAATAACTCCCTGCACCACCCCGCCAGCACACAAAAAAATTTTCAAATATATCAATTGAAAATGCCAAAATGAATTGTCTCCCTTAGATCAGAAAATGCCAAAATTGACTTGACCCTAAATTGACCTAAATTTTATTAGAGAAAAACTGAGCTAACTGTATGGAAATAAAGATTAGGAATGTTAGACATGCATACACATTTCTTTTTGTTGATAAGTGCCTGTGATTATGAGTTATCATCCTGATACAACAACTTAGTGAATAAATTACCTTGAGTTGATTGTTTGGCTGGGGTTTTATTCCTATGGAACATTGTGGTAACAGACTTGAGCAGAGATTATTGTGGCTGCATGTTTTGGTAGTACCATTGTAGAAAGACTTTGTCAATAAAAATTCAATTCTAGACAAGTGCAAATGAATAACAATAATAAGCAATAATAGTCCCCCATTGTCTATCCTGAGAAAGTTGCCAGATTTGACTTTAATACCTGATGTAGACATGGTATGCATGTTAAAATGCGATGAAAAGCAACTAAGGAAATGATGCTTGTCTAAAATTATCATTGAGTGAGGAAAAGAAAATGCAGATTTTTCCACACAAAATGCTGCCAGATAATAAATATTCCTTTTGAACGTATCTGGTGTCGAGCAGTGATACACTCAAAGCATGCTTGCATCAAATACTTCAGGGATATTTATATTTCTATATATTATTAAGAAATAGATACATAATCTGATAGAATAATTATGAATGCATTATATTATTTGAAATCACCTTGTGGTATTATGTGGAGAATGTGTCAGTTGGCCTAGACAGCATAAATAGAATAAACAATTAGAGAAAATGAGGCTGCTGCTGGAATCGAACCTGTGAGTAGTTAAGTAGCCGCTCTAACGTACGATTGTTCTTACCATTGAGTTGAACAGCTCAGCAGGAAGGCAAAGGCCCAAATAACTGCTCTATCCTCAAAGTCTCATTTTTTGTTCATTCACTGTCCATATCTTCACTATCTTTTCTGAAAGCAGACAATTATACTATAAAGAAATGGATATATGATCCAACAGAATGATTATGAATGCATTATATTATTTGAAATGACCTCCCGTTATTATGCTGAGAATGTGTCACTTGGCCTAGACAGCATAAATAGAATAAACAATTTAATCAAAATGAGGCTGCTGCAGGAATCGAACCTGTGACCAATTAGGTAGCTGCTTTAACGCAGCATTGCTCTTGCCATTGAGCTAAACAGTCTGGTGGAAAGGCAAAGGCTGCTAATATAGTGCACTCATAATTATTCTGTCAGATTATGTATCCATTTTTTAATAATATGATAGTTCGCATTGAGGAACAATAGTGAAGATATGGACAGTGAATGGCAATGGTTAGAGCAATGCTACATTAAAGTGGCTTCCCAATCGGTCACAGGTTCAATTCCGGTTGCAGCCTCAATTTCTTTAGTTGTTTATTCTATTTACACTGTCTAGGCCAAGTGACATACTCTCCATGTAATAATAGATCATTTCAAATAATATAATATGTTCAAATAATATAATGTGTTCATAATCATTTATATGTGTGTAAAAAATAGTATAATTTTAATGAAATATATATGTACATATATATATATTGATGAGTTTGAGAATGATCACAAAATTTAAAAAATGAAAACCGGTCATAGAGGTAATATAAAAACCGAACTAAATAACCTTTACAAATTGCTAGTATATGGATAGGATTTATTCTGAATTACTATGAAAGACTTACATAGGGTCCAAACTGTTTATTCAAGTTTACCTTGATGGTATAACACTGACTACAGTGCACCATTTTGACTACTTCGAGGTCATATATACATAAATAGATGTATAGATATATGTGAATCAGATCATTGATATCGGGGAAGAGTGCAAACAGAGACCCCCATATTTTTTTCTGTCAGTTTTTCAATTTTTAATGACTAATATACAAAAGAAACATTCTTTGAATTCTCATTAGAAATCAAAAAAAATTTGGTGTTCATTGCTCTGTCTGTCTTTGAGTTTTGCTAAGACAATCAGACAGATATTTCGTGAATCGGACTAATGGAGTAAATTGCTGTCCAAAAATAATGATATTAAAGTATAAAGCTGGAAATCAGATAATGTTTGATTCAGAGAAGTTGTGCCCTTACGCTGGCTATGGCCTCTGTCGACTTTGCCCGGTCTTTACATGTCAGAAGTATCTCTCTCGGATAGTTCTAAGTTTCCAATATGTGAAGTAGACTTACCAGCAATAGACAACTCGAGTTTTGTCACTCAATTCACCATAGACTATTTTGCCCATAACTTGGGGGGGGGGTCAAAACTTTCCCCAAGGAATTAGTGCTAGTTACTGCTAACCGATCAATTTCCTACGAGATTTGGTGTATTTTAGTAAGATAATAAATTTTTGAGTAAGTAATAATGCTGCTTGACAGAGACTCAGGGACCAATTAGTAAATTGAACCCCTAACTAAAAATTCAATTTGGGGAAAAATCTTTAAAAACCAAGTCACTAAAAACCTACTCAATGTCTCGTAAATAACCACAGAAAATTTGGTTGTCATAGTCCTTGTCGTTTCTGAGTTTTGTGATCACTGAGGGAGAGACATTTGAATTATAAAATGATGATAGTAGATATTCAAGGTAAGCGTGAACGTAGCTAACACATTGTAAATTGAACTCATCACTGAAAACCTATACATATGATGAATAGTGTGATTCTTTTCTGCTTGTTTCAATGACTCTGAAATGGACTCCTCCTCTAAATTTTTGGTTACATGTCCTTACATTAGGATTATTATTAATAATATAGAATATGCTTTTTCTGTATCATTTCAATTTTAATATATCTACAACAAGTAGATTCATACCTACTCGCTTCCCCAAAAGAACAAGTTGTGACACAAGGTTGGTTTAATGTCGTGTCCTATACATTGAAAGTTCAAAAAATTGCTCCCTACCCTACAACTGGTGTTGCAAAGACATTAGGGTCAGCCTGACCCTTCCCTTTTAGTGCAATGGAAAGGTACTTCCCTAGAGATTTCTAATCCCCCAAGACTGGACTATGTAATCTTTAAAGGTCACTGGACAAATCCTGGGCCCTGTGCATTGCAATTCCTAGCCTCAGTAAGTCATCATCAGCTACGAGATTGTACAGACCCTAGACTACTACAGGTTTTATTGAGCGTCTCTGTTGGCATTATATAGCTATATACGTGTAATCAATACCTCTAATAGCTCACTTAGTATATATTTTTCATTAAATACAATAATTAAATACAGGTTGCAGAATTACCAAGATAAAAGATGATCTCTCATCCAGTTGACTATTATCAACTAATATTTACCTGTAATATGTATTAGGGTGAATTGATAAAAAATATTGTCAACTCAGAAATTATCTTTGATTCGCCCCCAAAATACATATCTAATATAAAGAGGGTGGAGGTATCAATTTATCAGCTGAAGTTGTGGTTAAAGAGCATTATTAATAAAGATTGTTCTAATCCTAAATATTTCAACATCAAGAAAACCTAAATAAAGATGAGACATGTTGAATTTTAAAATTCATTTCTATATCTGTATTTACTTGACTTTATTTTACAGCACAAGTTTGCAACTGCAGAGCACTCAATGAAGATTGAACTCTCTTTAGTTGCAATCGTCTGCAGGACATCAAGGCACTCTCATTCAATTATTAAATTTATTTTACTACATGCATAGTACGCATAAAAAATGATGGGATTATTTACATATGGACCAGAACTCCTGCCCCAGTTCAGAGTATCTGTGCACTGTGTCAAGAATCAAAGTGTCATTCCCTGCCCCTTGGCATAGGATCATAGTGCAGTAGCTGTGCATTCATTGAAAAGTGTTACACATATATGAATGCGCATTGCATTTTATGTGGATTATTAACTCTTAAATCAATCTTATGGAACTGAGTAGTCAAGTCATGAGAAGTAACTTCTGATTTTTGGTAATTTTTTTGATTCTATAATTTAATTTACAAGAGTACCATTTTTTCTAATTTTACTCATTGAAGAGTTCCACAGCATTTTCCAGTGGTTCATGAATCCAAGAGTTAACATTCTTGGCTGTGATAGGGTCAAACTCCTATACACCATTAAAATCGGAAAGGTAAACAAAACAGGTTTCATTTCTCCGTACACTATTATTCCAAAACCACATATCCCATTCCAACTTCTCTATTAGTAGTGCCTGTAATGAAACAAGTCCAGTTGAAAGAGTGAGTGTGCCATTAGGTCCTGTATACATAGATTGTATTTGTGCACAATGATATTGGTTTTTGGTGAGGTCTTTATCATTGTTGTGACAAACAAAAACTGAGTCAAAACACAACAATTTTGTCAATATTACATATTCATTATTTGTTTTATTTATGATGCATTAGGCAAGAAGATTTGAATAAGACCACTGTCTGTTTGCACAAGTGGATATACAGCACTGATCATGATTATTGGCACCCTTGAATTGTTTTTATAACCTTAAGAGTATCTTCAGAAATGAATGTAAATCTACCAAATTAGTATCATCAGAATATCTTGATAGGATTTCTCTGAATTTTTTAGATGAGGTATTATTATTATTTCTATTGTGTTATACCTGATGAAGGCCGTAGAGTACAACGGCCGAAACATTGTATGAAAAACATCCAAGATGAGGATAGTCCGAATGATAATAGAAATAATCTTAATAGGATGTTCTAAGTAATTTAGCAAAAAAAAACATTTATTTCAACTTGCACATAGTCATTTCATACAAGAAATTAAAAACATTACCATAACAGTAATATTTGCACCCTTCCTATTATTATCTGGCTCATCTTTTGGCCATAATATCTGCCTCCAAATATTTTTTGAGGCCATGTATAAGCTTGTCTGCTGGTAGTTTTTCCATTGTTCTTTTGAAATTTGTTCAAGCTTTTGAATGTTTACAAGATTCTTGCAGTGTATGATACACATTGAAACCATGACGCCAGATTTGTGTTCTGTCTGAAGATTTTCAATGGAATTGAGGTAAAGACTCATGGATGATTAGTTTAAAACAGTTTATCTTTCCCTTTCAACTTTTCTCATGCACTTTTTGATTCAAGGGTGCCAATAATTGTGACCAATACTGATCCTTTTAGATCATAGATCTTTTCAGATTATAGAATTTTGTAATTATGCCACTTGAAGGTGCTGTATGGTATAATGATTATCTGTACAGAAAATAAAACCAACAAACTGAGTTCAAATTCCAGCTGGGGCTGTTTACATTCACTTAACACTTATGTGTTCACTTATGATTCGGGAAAGACAAAAATCCACATCTCTCTATTCTTCAACCTGTCACTGAATATTCTGAAAAATGGCATGTCATGATTGTTGACAGAGGAATGAATGAGTATTTGGGCAAACCACTCTCCCATAAGTACTTTAAGTACTTGGACGGTAGCAGCAAAAAACTGCTACTTCCATAGTTGACCTTGTCAGGGTCTAATCACAATCAATGGCTCTTGATTGAATTCTAAGACCAATTCTTGATGCTCAGTATATAGACAGTATAATGAGCTGCTGTTAGTCATAAAAAGTCTATAACAAAGTGAAAAAAAGATTTCTTGATTCTAGACTGGTGTTTTCAGTGAAAGATTTGTTAAATTTGATAATTTCTTTTTACAATCCACTTCAAGCGCTCAAACCAAAGCATCCAGAATTTTAGTTGGTTTATCATAAATTTTCAAGGGCCTTAAGAGCTTTCTCTGAATCTTTACAGAACAGTCTATAAGCCTTGGATTAAAGGTTACTTTTGGGTTAATTCTTGGTGTTAGTGATTTGCTAAACTTTGCAAAGCACAAAGCCAAATGGGGGTAAGAAGATTGTGTTGTGCCAGTCTTCCAAGTGGAGAGGACCATTCTCTCTGAAAATCAGCATTCAAGATTCTGGCTTTTACATGGGCTCAAACTCCAACCTCTAGCTCTGGTTGCATACATGTAACTATCTAACCCACCCAGTAGGTTAGGTTGTGTAGTGATGAATACTAAGCTTTGGGTTTTGACTTATGTTTGTCTGTGAGATTCACAGCAAAGCATCTCTCCTACCACTTGTAAAGGCTTTTTTGGCCAGAGTAACTACTTAATATGCCTAATAAAACCTTTAAATGTCCCTTATTACTTCTCCTGGGTACTACTCAGGTATTGTCTTCCATATAGCCCCCCCCCCCCTATACAGAACTAAATGTTTTGCCTTATTTTGGCTTCTCATGCTCCAACATTTTTGTTGTACCATATTAGGTTCAAGGACCACAGTCAATTGAGTGTAGAATGTGAAAATAAAGCAATTGTTGGAGGGACTGCATTGCATAACATACCTTCTCCTGAAACAGAAAATATCCCTCAACACAATTTCAAATAATTTTTAGGATGCTTCACTATGGAGGAGTGGTTAGCAAGCAGGTCTCATACACCATTTCAAACCAATATTCACTTGGTGCCACATACTTCTAAACAAAGCTAAAAAAAAAAATGGATATCAGGCAGGCGTTCCCTACTCAGAAGAAGACTTGTGTAACACTCTTCCTACCTCCATTTGGCCTTGTGCCATACTAAGCTGAGCTTGATGAATATCAATAACTTTATCAGAAGTAGGATGGCTGTAATTTCGATTGAACTTTTGGAATAAGCTCTGAAAATTAGGATTATGGAAAAGTTATTTTGACATGTCAATTCTTATGTTGAGTTGGATGACAAAATGCCTTTTCCAATAAATTTAACAGTTCAATATTCAACCAGTCATATTTTTTCTAACTACATGACCCTTTTTTTAACTGATTAGTACTAGAGTACAGGGAACCACTTTTAAGTCTACAATGGATGTGAATTACTTAAGTAAAAAAAATGTTTAAAGTTGGTTTACTTCTGTAGAATAATGAAATGAAGAAGTATACAATTGATATCATCTGACAATAAGTAGAAATACGTATTCTCCCGCTATCCAATGATGCAAAGTGAAGAAGCGATCACCATTGATTTATAAATGAGAAAAATATTAATATAGTTCCATAACCCCAAAGTTGATTCCCGGTATGTTAGGTTGAGTCGTCAAAAATTGTGTAGTGGTAGGTACTGGACACTGGAGTGGAGGAGAGAAAGAAGAAGGTATGCGCTGCCTCTATCACGTCTCGCTGCATAACATGCGGTAAACGCTATTTTCGCCTTTTTATTCGTAAAAGCGAAAACGTCGTGTAAGGCGAACTTTCGAAAAGCGGGGTAAATCTGTTCTTGTTTTTAAAATATGAGAAAAAGAATTCGGTCCCAAACCGGTGCGAACCTAAATCAGTTCCCGATTACAAAACGCCCCAATCCCTCCCGTATTGAATTATCACTGATATAGAATTGATTCTTCTTCTAGAAAAATGAAATTGATTTTTTCTTCGCAAAATTAAAAAAAACTTCCCTTCAAACAGATGATTTCTTTAGGAATAGTTGCTAAATATGTGACCCAAAACCTTAATCAACCATTCTATAACACGGCTGCAGTAGTAGTCCAAGTAAAGAAAGTAATACCATTTTACGCTATTGTTTAATACAAAAATACTTCAAGCGTGAAAGATATATTTTTTAAAACTTATATCATTGACTTATTCATTGCATCGATTGTCTTTTAAATTCGAATTTAATGCTAAAATGAGAACGAAAATGTCATTTAAGTTTCTCTAAACCCGTTCAGCGTTTTTTAACAATGGTGTTTCGAAAAATAAAGTACGTATATTTTTATAAATTAATTTTTTTTTCCCCAGTTTTTTATTCTTGTTTTTTTCTCCCTTTTTTTAAGATGGCACCAGGAATGTTTTTTTCCAATGATTTTTGTAAGGAAAGCATTTTGTAAAAGAATTTACAAGTTTTGAAAGTTTCCTAATCGTATCAATTTTTTTAAGGACATCATCCAAACCTTGAGCTCAACCCCCTCCATATCCTAAATTTATTTTATTTTTATTTTTTAATTTCTCTTTCCTAGTTTAAGTCTAAATGTTGTCTCCCTTGTGCTTTATTGTTTGGTTGTTTCAGATACTGTCTGGGGTCCAGTATTGGATAAGCCACCCATGTATACAAAAAATTTGATCGCACATATGCCTGTGTCTAGGGTGTGTGTATCAAAACAATTACAGGTGCGTGAATCCGCACACTAATACAATCAAACTCATTTGTTATTCCACGCAGTCATTTTTTTTTTTTTAATTTCATTTTTGCAGTTAACATTTAATGTGCTCACTTGTAAATTGAGATCTCCCTTTTGGGGGGAAAGCATTTTTGCTTTCTTTTTTTTTTTAATACATCTTTTAATTTTAATCTAATTGTTTTGTTTTTATGCGGATTTACCTGACAAAGACAACCCCCGGCTGAATGTTCCTGTATAAATAAAATATTTTAGAGGTAAGTTATATTTGCCACGATTTTCCCCAGACTGGAGTTGAAAAAAATAATTTAATGACTAGACTAATATTGAGAACAGATCGCTGCGAATGCAAGTATTTTCCCCATTTCTTCGTAGTCGTTTGCCAGAAGAAAATTCGATACAATAACTCATCAAAAGTCATTGTTCCATAAAACTTTACTTGTGCAAATTGTTGTATTCAGTTTTCACTTTTACGTAGCAAAAGTGATTAACTACTGTACGAGAGTAATGCAAAAAAAAAGAAGAAAGTCTCTAGTGTGTGTGTGTAAAAAAAAAAAATCTTCATTGTGTAAGGAAAGTTTTTCTTTTTTTTAATGCGAGTTCTTATGTGTCTGGTGATAGGAATAAATTTAGAAAACTTTATAAACGTTTTCCTGTTATGTTTTTGGTTTGGTTTTGTTCTGTCGAGAGTGAACTTTCAGGTATTCTTTCGAGGTTCTAGGGAAAAAAAAATTCTGATCTCAGATGAAAATAGATAAACAAACAAATGTAATGCTCTGATGTGCATATCACTCATTCAAAGCAATAATAATAGTTAATGTCACAATGTGTAATGCCTCTAACAGGTGCAAAGTAATTAAACAAATCCGTAGGTTCCTGGTTCGAATTCATGTGCTACAGGTACTCCGATTATTATTTCAGGTGTATGTTTTTTTGGGGGGGGGGTAGGATTGTTTTGTTTTTTTTTTTCATTTTGTCCTTTTTTTTTTTCTTTTTTCCCATTCCTTCCTATGTTATCTCTAATCTGCCAGCCTTCGTGGAGGTTTCGAAACTTTTTCTACTTCCACGTTGCTACTCACTCCTACTTCTCTGACTGTCCGTTTGTGATGTGACACAACTTTTAGAGAAAATTGATTTCGGTATCACTGGTGGGATTCGAACCGTGTCTACTAATCAAATGCTGTGATGAACTGTTGACTTTCGATTTGATTTTAAAGATTTGTTAAGTTTAATTTCCCTTGACCAACAGTTATAGTGAGAAAAAAAATCACGTTTGTTACCAGTTTTAATGTGATATTTTTCATTTCTTTTATCAAAAATAATAGATAAACAACTTGAAAACGTTTTAGTTTTGCAATTTTTTTCTTATTCATGAAATATATAATTTGATAAGAATTAAATACAATTATCAATGGATTTTAAAAATTTCTTTTAGTTCTGATAATTTCAATTTTTTTCTTTTCAATAAATGCATTTATTTAAATCGCAAGATCAGCCTCGGGGAATAATATAAGTTCACTTATTTACATTAGATTATGATGAAATGACTTTTCTTTTTCAAATAATAAAAATAGCTGATTATTAATTATTTCATATTCGATTAGGCGATTTAAATTTTAAATGAATTACGTCAGTACAACAATCATTGACAAAGAACTTTCAAGAAAGCTATTCGTCGAGCCACATTAATCATTATTAAAAAATCATTAAAAAAATATTAATTTAAAAGGTAGAATAATTATACAGTTTAGTCCCAACCCCATATCCTTTTTCAGCACGAACAAAAATGTACAATTTTGATTCAGTAAAAAACAGCTGAATTGATTTTATTTAGAAATTATTTCTTCTAAGCAACTAGATTTTTTTTTTAAAGTTGGCGATTAATGAATGAATGACATCGATTTTTGATTCTGTTACAAAACTGCTTTTTTTGTTTTTGTTTTATTCAAAAATATTATATTGAATTGACAATTGCATATTTATTTTTACATTATCAACGACAATATGATGAGTTTTATATCCCTTTATTAATAACGATTTTGAAAACAGTAATTGAATTAAATTTCACTGATTTTTTTTATTTAATTATCATAATTTATACTTTTCTGTAAAATACAAAATGGTGTAGTTGAAGTATATTAGAACACTTTGAATCGATTTTTAAAAAATGAACCGAAAAGAATTTAATTAATCAAGTTCTTGCTTTAAAATTACCTATTGGATAGATTTTTCTTATAATTTTAAATTTTACATCATGATACAATTAGAGATGATAGATACTTCATCGATCATACGGAAAAAAAGCGATTTTTTTCCTAATTTTTATGTGATTTGCAATTTATTGCTCTCCCAACTAAATGGTTAACAGTCTATTACATTGATTTTTTTAAATCCATACAATAACATCATTTTTTAAGGAAAGCTATATCTATAATGTGTTGAGTATGATGTGTGTGCGTGTGTGCATACAAGCATACATACACTCACACAGGCGTGTGTTCGTGTGTAATAAAAAATCTGTTTATTTACATTGATTTTGACAGTTATGTGTCGACTTTTCTCTAATTTCATGCAATTTTTTGAATTTGAAAAATTTCTTTTTTTTAAAGTGGATCTGATCAGTCACTCAATAGAAACCGTCACGGATCGACGTCTTTTTGCAACATGCTTCGTTGGGGGTGATCAATTGGAAAAAAAGGTGATCAATAAATGTGTTACTTTTTATGCGTTTCGTTAGGCAGTGATCACTAAGTCCGAATTTTCAAAAAACACCCGTAAATGCTACCGGACACAAATTAAGGGATCAATCTAAGGTGATCTGAAGAAGTGAATGTTGACATTTTCAGCCCTCTAGCTCCATTGGTGCAGACTGTATGTGTGATATATACATATATCCAGCCAGACCAACTTGAAAACTGAAAAAAATTATTGATAATTCTCGTTGATGGTTTATATGCATAAAAAAACGAATGAAAGTCGCAAAATACCTTATTTTTAACAGCTGTAGTAATTAATTACTACTGCTTTAAAGTTAAATGTGAATTTTGGCTTCGGATTTCTGATGAATGAAGGACAAGATTAAAAAACATTCAAAATTCCAAAAATATTTTTTTTAAATAATTTTATTGAATTGTATTTTTTTTTCTCGACAAAAACTATAAAAATGTTGTATACTAATTTTTTTTTAATTAAAATTAATTTTAATCCGATGTTCCTGAAATTAAATATAAATTGCTTTTTTGAATGACGATTCTAGTATTCCTTTATCCAGAATTTATCCTTGAAATCTTTTCCCTATTTTTGTTATTTAATTTTTTCATTTTATGTAAACTCCTTTTTTTCTTTTTTTAATCAAGAACATAAATTATAATAAATTAATGTTGCCATTTTTGTACGCCATGAAGGGAGAAATCATTTTATTCTCCCCTAAAATACATTTTTGAAAATCTGTCTCAGCCTACCTTTTTTATTTAAAAAACGAAGACTCGTGACCTAGAAAATAAAAAGATTTATTTTCTATCAGCTGATTTCAGTATTTATTTATTTTTTCATTTTTTTACCGATCAATTTAAAATAATACATCATATTTTTTTCTTAAATATGTAAAAAATTTTGTTTCTTTTGAGTCTTGACAAAGTCTGACCTAGCTATCTGCCCGGCGTTTTCTTTTTCTTTTTTTTTAAAACTCTTATTCTGGGTCAAATTTTGTAAACAAAACAAAAGCACTATTGAACCGGCTGCTTTTTTATACACGCTCCCATTGTTAAATACGTATTGCTATTTGACCGGCGTCAAGTCTAGTGTTCACTTTGGTCAGGCCAGCTGATATCTACTATCTGCACGACACTGTTCAAATGTCAAATAGCTATATTGGATATTTTTAATTGTCTTGTAAGAATTATTAGCATGTAGATTGATTTTTTTAGAAATATATTTAATCATCTGAATTTACAATTTGAAAAAATTACCCCTAAATCTTCAGTGTAGGCAAAATATACATAAATTAAAAATTAATGAAATTAATAGATGAAAATTTTGAAATCAAAATATGTATTACTATTCAACCGGTATCTTTAAATGAAGTGATTACAAGGCAGATGGAAGATATGTCCGGATTTACCAAGTATTTTAAGGCCATCAGACACCTGTGTATCTTGTCTACAATGCCTATTCACCCGGTTGTACTGATAACTCTGTGAACTATTGTTGCTGCTGTAATAATCGCTACAGGCCCATTCAGTGAATGTTAGATAAGAATTATACATGTTTAAAAAAAAAAAAAAAGTTAACTGTTTAATATATTACGTACTCGGTCTTCATCCTCAAATGATTTTTCTCTTAATTAAAGATTATCATGTAAAAAATACAGTGACGGAAATTCTAACCGAAAATTGATTAAAGTTGAAAGTTAACACGACACAAGGTGAGTTTATAAGTTTTTAAAACTGAAAAGGCAACAGGCAATTATTGGAAGTGTAGCTTAGTGGTTACAGTATAAGACTGTCGATTGAGGAGAGGTGAATTTCATGATTGGTCTGTCTCTGATACTGGGTCGGTGACGCTCATTATCACGTATTCACTTTAAATAATTTATTCCAAACCAGTAGGAATCTTACGGACAATTCTTGTAAAGTGTTTCATTATATTCATAAAGCGTTTCCATCTAGTTCCAGTCTCTTTGATTAGAGCATATAAGGACTATGACGTTCAATGCTCGATGTCAGATTATTAGCTATCACCAGTTCCACAGAGCAAGCTTCAAGAGACATACATTGATCCAATTAATACATATATTAGAGATGACCATGCTCTTATTAATGTTTTTTCTTGTATCTTGTAAGTTTTATGAATTTAAGCATAAATGAATAGTGACTATTCATAATATCAAGAACCATAAGTTCAACTATGCGTTCACTATCTGTGGTAGTAGTTGCAGGAGGAAAATTAGGATGGTTCATCCGAAGGTCTGGACCAAGTTTCATATCAATCCAACATGATCTGGTTGAGAAAATTGATATTTATCATATTAAGGACTGACCGACCAAAAAGTGTCAGAGATGTGACAGAAGCCCCTGAAAGGCCTTCCATAATTTCCTGTGGATATGACCCAGTTTATTGAAGGAGGATCATAGTTCTCTGTGCTTTTAGGAGTGCGCACACAAGGAAAATTGATGTGTGCACAAAAGTTTAGTTTCCTGAAATAATGTAGTTATCAATAATTAAACTTATACTTGTAATTATAAGTATAATCTACTGATTATATGATATATTATATATATATATATATATATATATATATATGTATATATATATATATATATTATATAATGAACTGTGTGATTTTGCTGATGAAAATAACTCCTACTGACCATTTTAAATTATGCATTCTTCCCGGTAAACTACTATTGATGGTCTGTACAAAACCGCTGTGTTAATAGATAATATGAAACAGATTAGAACGTGTGTAGTATAACGATGATCAAAATCTCGCTGGCCATTGTTAGTGGGCTTGATCCTCATCAAATCTCTCAGTATAGATAGCTTGATACCCACTCATGCTATTTATATAAACATCAGAGTCGGTTGCTTTAGAAGTGCTGAAATGATCACACTATATTTAGATCAGCTACACCTTTCAAATGTTACACACATAACCCCAAAATATGTTTTGAATGGAAGGGAAAGAAAAAAAATTGAAAAATCTCTGTACACAAGCAGGGATCAGTTTTTTAATTTTTTTTTTTCCTGTAATAAACTGATCCCCCTCTTTGAAGCATTTAATGTAAGATGCTCCAAATGATACATCACCAACTTCCTTCCACCAGGTCTTATTCACTACACTGTTACCATAATATACTAATGTAAAAGTCAAATTATTTAGACTATTCTTTTAGGTTAGATTTATGGGCTTTGATTTTCACATGGATACTAAATTCAAGGGGCTGAAATTCACACTACAATCCAAGATACGTTATCAATAAACAGAATCCCAAATGGTCTCTAAATGAGTAAAAAACAGAAACAATGAATTACAGTTATATTACCAATCTTTCTACACATCAAAATATACATGCTACAAACAAAATATATAAATAAGGGTGCATAGCTCTTATGAATTATCAGACATTTGACTGTCATACAGTTTTACTGATCATTGTTGCTGAGAGAAATCATCCAATCGAATCCTGTCTGAAAGAATCAACATTCTGTTTTGGTATGAAACAACAGAAAAGTGTTGAAAAAAAATAGATCAGTTGTGTTTCATTAAAATATTTTTGACAATATGAAACTGATGATAATAACATACTGTTAATGCATTTCAGTCTAGCTGTGTTGCTATCCGCAAATGGTAGGCAGACTAGTGCTATGAAGATTTTAAGTTTCCAAAGTATGCCATGATTAATTATTTGTAATTCAGAGATATGGTAATTATAGTGAAGTATCAGTAAATACCTAACAGCCTAGCATATAAGGAATGATGGTGTAACTCAGTAATGATATAGCAGCACTGCTACCATGACTGCTTATATGACCAGCAAGCAGACAAAAAATAAATGAAACGTTTTTTTAAGAAATGCACATCACCACTGGATTCCGGAGCAATGTTGTATCTAAATGATGCAGGTAAAATACTACCAGCATTTATAATAGCGATGCATCCTTATTTATGATTTCTGAGTCAAGTATTTAGTAGGACATGTGTTTTGATGCGTACATCAATACATAATAGCATGAAAAAATTAATTTCCTCATCGTAACCTTCATGTTTAGGATAATGCTTTTATTTACAATTATTGATTTGTTGCCCTTGAGGAACTTGGGTCAACTATTACTTGAGATACATGGAAATATCCAAATTTTGAGGGGCAAAAAATAGGTGGGAGTGTTGATTTTTACATGAGTATATGCAGTACTCCTATTAATCAAACTCTTCATTATATAGTAAGAGTACCATTCAAATGAAAAACATGAATTCAAGTGATGTGCATCAATCTAATTTCAAGGACCTGTAATTAGATTAAAAGGAAACATTTTTTCAATTATCTCTATACATTCAGATATTTTCTATTCTTATCATGAGATAAACTGAATTCCCTAAAGACTAATAAATATTAGCCTGTGTCTTTGGTTTTGCCACAAAACAGTTCATGCTATGTTGTGTTAATATTCAAGAAAGCAGACCAGAGATAGACCTTTCAAATCTTCACATATAATCCCATAAATGAATGGAAAAATCTATTTTACATGTTGAAATCAATTTTTCCTCCATTTTCAGACTCTTGGTACATGAAGTGGAAGATCAATAAGTGGGGTGGGTCACTTTTCTATTATCACATAACTTGGTCTTACAAAATTTCTTCTATTACACCATGATTATGTTGTTTGACAGAAAATTTTAATTTTCTATGAAATTTTCCCCAAATCAGGTAGCATTTCTTAGATTAGAATTCAGTGATTACCAGTTAATTCAATTATTACTCAATTGGATTTTGAAAATATAGTGAAAAATACATTTACTCATAGTGAATACGCTTACCTTTCAAATCAATTCAATGGTCAAGTGAGCGTTGAGTCACTTTTCCTTACTCATAATTGATGACAGCCCACTTCGATTACCAAGCTTTTGGGGGACTGTTAATTAATAGAAAACTTGATATCATCCAAAATATACTGGTATATTCCTAAAATTGAAAATCCATGAGCAATATTCTAGTGTTTATATAATTGATGAACAGTGTGACCTTTTTGTTTTTCAGTCTGTAACACTGGACGCTTTGATTCTGGTTATATTTTGCTGATCAAAAAACCTCCTACCAACCATAAGAAACTAAGGACTTTTTAGGTGAATCAAACTCATTTTTTTTTTTCTTGAAAAATCATTTACATCCATGAATTTTTTTCAAGGTTATCAAATAGTAATATCAATATATAATATTTAATGAAAATAATCCCTTAGGTAACTGTTTGTAAACTAGTTGGTATTTTTTTTCCAAATATCATATTTCCTGCTCTGGAGAATTTGTCAATGGAAAAAAATTTGCGCAGCATAAACTTTTTGTGCCCACTGACTACCAAAAATTAGAGGAAACAAAGATGATAATATTCTTCTTTTTAGTCCATATCTAAAATGATGGTAAATATGGTTTTCATGTGTTCTGTTTGCCATCTTATATGGTTTACCCCAGCTAATTATATCCATACCAAGATGTCTAGTTGATGTATCATTAGAAAAAGACATAACCTCTCTCATACATCAGCAAAGTAGATACTTTGGTAATAGCTTCTCTCTTTCAGAATTACAGGCGTCAGAAATCCAAAGATCAAACAAAATTTATCATACACTCGAGATACAAAGCAAATATAAGGAGGAAGGAGGCATCAGTTTATCAGCTGCAGTCTTGGTCATACTTTACATAAAGTCCATTAGTAATAAAGGAAGACGTATATATCTGAGAATCCGCTCTCCATACAGCCCTGACCGTTCATAGTAGGAACTTTTTGCACACATACCCACACTCCCTTCAATGAGTAAGGAAATTTTTTTCTTTTTTTTTGAAAATTCCCTTCCAAAATACTTTTTTGGGTGGGGGAGGAGGATCACCTACAATGTAAGTTTATGTTAAATTGGCCCTTCAGTATGTGTCAACAGCGTTCACACATTATTTGGAAATTTTGACTTTTTTATTTATCATGGCCGAACAAAAGGCAACATGTCATTTCGTTATAAATCACCGCTATCCACAACAGATTGGTTTAAACATTGTTGCTAGGTTCAGGTTATTCATGTGTTCTGGCATTTATATGTATCCCAACTTTGCATAGCCCTTACTGTTCTTAGTAGAAACTTGAAATTTTGTACAACCACTACCCTCAATGAGTAAGGAAAACATATTTTTGTTGTTTTTTGAAAATTCCCTTGCAAAACAAGTTTGTTTTTTGGGGAGGGAGAAATTTACAATGTTAGTTTAAGCTAAATTTCTCCTCTAATTTGTGTCTGACAGCATTTATGCTTGTTTTTGAAAATTTGGACTTTTTAGTAATCACAGCCCAACGAAAGGCAACAGAAGTACTTTTTTCATTGATCACTCTTTTGTCTAATTTAATTTTTTTTTTTTTCCTTGAATAAGAAGCTCTCAAATGAATACATTGAAATGTTCAAATGAAGAAAATTTCACCAACTTGATGAAAATATTGGTTTGTCCAGTAGTGAAATTTCACTAAAAATTCTGGTAGTTTGGAGGCCCTTAATTTTATGGATCTGTATATTTGTCTCTCTCACACATAAATGCTATTTTATGGATTCAATTCCAAAATGTAAAATTATTTTTCAAGCCATATTTATTGTGAAACTTTAATTCAAAGAATTGACTCAATTATCAAAATGTCTTTTCTTGTCTTTCAGATTAACAAGACTGACCAATGTTCACTGCCCAAAATTGCTAGTAATAATGAAATGGTGCCACTTCCTACCATAAGAAGAAATCAAAGGATACATCTAATAATGGACTTATCTGACAATTTTGTATTGAGGATTCTCCGAGTCTATTTTGGTTTAGCAATCGATCTAGAGTGACAACATAAAGGGTGGATTTGAAGCACTGACATTAAAAAAAGATGTGTGAAAATTTGCTTTTCTAATTGGTACAGAATCTCCATGTTGTTTCATTCAAACTCACTTTTAATGGTGACATCTTCAATTAAAGTCTTTCCAATGTAACCACTCTATATATTGGCACAGAATTTCATCCTTGTTTCTCAAGTACAATTATGGCATCTGCTTCAAAAAACTTACTTTCAACACCAAGAACTGCTACTTTCAACTTGCTTTATACACTTCTCAACATCCAATCATCTCCACTATAATGAAGCAGATATTTATTTCTGTGCTTCCACCTCAGCTCCTACAATGTCCCCAACTACAAGATCTAACTTCTATTTCTGCAGCATTAGGGCAGAGTTGAAATCATCTCCCAGCATTACTCCATTTTTATTTATACTTTGAGGGTGGCTTTCTGGGGTTTTGTCATTTATACTTAGAAAATGGCATTATTAGGTGGAAATAGATTGATTCTATGATCTTACTTTGCACTAGCTAAGGACAATTTGATAATCATGTAAACAAATACTCAATTCAGTTTTGAGAATATAATTTGTTGTACTTTGGTCAATTTCAAGACATAAATCAAATTCTGTACTAAAGTGCTAAATATTAAGCCATCCTTATGTTTTTCATAAATTCATGAATTCATGAGCTGATTACTGTCAGATTAAAGATAATGCACTTAATAGTGGCTTCATAGCTTTTTGCAACTGTGTTTAAATAAAAATGTCCTCTTACCTTGAGTGACGGATGAAGCTAGCAATAATTGAAATACGCTCATTCTCTGATATGACTGTACAACTGCATAGTAATAATCTGTAAAACAAAGCATTTATTTTTATCTAGCATTGATATTGATATTTACTAAGCCTTGATTAGTCTGGTGTAAGGCCACAAGTGTAGGACACCCACTGTGGAACTCACTATAGCTGTAATTGTCTATGAGACTAGCATGCTAGCCAATACTTTAATGAAGTGACCATATCTATTATTGATATTGTATGTAATAAATGAGTATTTCCAATCTTTTATTTTGTTGATCAATAGATAAGATAAATTATCATTATGGAGTATAAACTAGAGAACTGTTCAAGTGCAGAGTTTACTAAACTTATGTATTCAATGTATACAATGGGAAATCATTTTGGCTATGATTTCAGCAACAAAGTCTTCTCCTCAAATGATCCACATGTGCTTGCAAGTGGGATCCATAACTACAAAATCAGTAATGATAATAATGACCATCACAACTGCAGCAATAACCATAGCAACAGCACTTCTCCCATAGTATCTACCTCATCCTTATCCTCTAATCAGAAACCGTACAAATGTGAAATTTGTCGGAAAGGCTTTGTCCGACGGACCAACTTGAATAACCATGAAAAGGCACCAACTGACGAGAAACACTTCTATTGCAATCATTGCAGCAAAGTGTTCTCCCAGCGTGCGCATCTCAAAATGCATGAGATGACCCACAGCGGTGAGAAGCCATTTAGCTGTGAATTTTGTGACAAAACATTTGCACAGAGAGCCAATTTTGACAATCATCGCCGCGTGCACACCGGAGAGCGTCCGTTCCAGTGTGAGTTCTGCCCCAAAGCATTTTCCCAGCGAGCCAATCTTGACAGTCATATACGTACTCACACTGGGCTAAAGCCTTACATGTGCAACATCTGTTGCAAATCATTCACACAGCAAACCAATTTGCGAAACCACGAACGTATCCATTCTGGAGTTAAACTCTTTTCCTGTGAAGATTGCGGCAAAGCATTCTCTCAACAGATTAACCTTATTACACACCGTCGTGTCCATACTGGTGAGCGTCCGTATACCTGTACGTACTGTCCCAAAACTTTTGCCCAGCAGACAGACTTGAAAAATCATGAACGCACACATACAGGGCAGAGGCCCTACATTTGTGGGGTGTGTGGTAAATGTTTTGCACAGCAAGGTAACCTAAAGGTTCATTATAGGACACATTCTGGAGAGAAGCCATACCAATGTGACCTTTGTGATAAGGCATTCTGCCAGAAAGCAAACCTGGATAGTCATCGCCGTATACACACTGGAGAAAAGTTGTTTAACTGTGCAGAGTGTGATAAAAGCTTTACCCTTCAAGTCAACCTGAAGAATCACATGCGAGTGCACTCAGGAGAGAAACCTTTTATATGTTTGTACTGCAGTCGTGGGTTCTCTCAACAGACGGACCTGAAGAACCATGAGCGTACCCATACTGGGCAGAAGCCTTATGTGTGCACCATTTGCCACAAGTCATTTGCACAGCAGGGAAACCTCAAAATACATTTACGGACACACTCTGGAGAAAGGCCCTATCGATGTGAGTTCTGTCCAAAGGCATTCTGTCAGCGAGCTAATCTTGACTGTCATCGACGCACACACACTGGAGAAAAACCCTACAAGTGTGAGCTGTGTGATAAATCCTTTCCACAGAGGGCCAACCTGGACAGCCATAAGAGAACACACACAGGAGAGAAACCATTCTCATGTGAATTGTGTGGAAAGTGTTTCTCCCAGAGAGCAAACTTGGATAATCATAGACGAACACATACGGGTGAGAAAGCCTTTCAATGCCAGATCTGTGAAAAGGCTTTTGCACAGAAGGTGAACCTTAAAAACCACTTACGAACATTTCACCATTTGGATGATGCCCTTCTGACCAGCGATATTGACAATGGTAATAAAACAGAAAAGGTAACATTGCAGCAGCCATCTCTCATTGCACTTAGAGAAATAACTGAGCAAAAACCTATCACCACCGCCCATTCAAAAAATAACAGCCCGGAAAACTCACATTCGTCCCACAATGAGAATGACAAAGATCAACTTGATAGAGTGCAGTCCCGACAAATCCTGTCCCAGCCCCCACCAGTACGCTTACAACCAACCCCCATAACTGCACACTGGTTGAACACTCCATATCTTCGTCAAATACACCAGAACTGGGATAGCCCCTACCTCTGGCCACGTGGGTTCCCTATCACTCCCATCTCTAACGCTGAATGGGCCAATCTCCATTCGGGAAGTGGGCAGAGTAGTAATCACAAACATGGACAAAATGGCAAATCTGCCAAGAACAATCTAGAATAAACTTTAGTCATGCCTGCTTATTAGATTTACTTTTTTTTATGGGATATCCAAGAAGAAGCATGCTTGTTGTTCTTAACATTTTGTAGGCTTTCAAATTGTAGATTTTTTAAAATTCATCTATTTTTACTTGTATTCAATTATATTTTGAACAAATATCAATCTTTCTTCCAGTAACTGGATACTTCATTTAAACTGAACTTAAACTTTGCTATGTAAACTTTTCATTGGCTAAATATGCTAAATTTCTGATCGGCCAGTAAATATCAGGGTATTTATTTGGTTAATAAGCATTAAGACAAATGGTCAAAAATCGAATTCCATAACAATTATCTCAACTATTCTCCAATATCTTTACTAATAATTATCATGTTTTTTTGATTGAACAATAACCAGTATATTTCATTTTGGTTGGGCTGCAATTACTTATTCTTCTTTTAGCCAAAATCACCAATACTGACTAAAAGTTTTTTCACCAGTCATTGATAGACCAGTTTTTTTTTCCTTAATAACAAACTTTTGGGAGTTTTCATCATCATCATCAGTCTTTTAACATCCATCGTTGGACATAGACCTTCCCCAGGATTTACCAAACTGGGGATCCATGTTGTTGTTATTTATCAATAATTACCAAAATTTTGGTTGGTCATTAATTCCATTGTTAATGCTCATCATTTGTAATTATCAAATGTTGGAGTGGTTGATATTAGCTGATGTTTTTCCTTTCTTACTGGTTAATTATCATGCTGATTACTAATTGCTAGCAACAAGGATAAATGCCTTAAAATATGAGATAATATTCAACGTATTCAATCATTTTGTGAAGTTTGAAAACATGACAATCAAAATCTAGTCTCCTGTCAATTTTCTTTTGCTCTGGATATCAATAGATTCCAGACTATTCATTTTTGGGTCTTGCCGAAGTCGTGAAATAATATTACTAGATCCCTCTTACCCTCTAATTGACTGCTCCCATAATCTGTCATCTGCTAGAATATATTGTTGAATATCACATGTAGGTTAAATGTTTCATGAAACTCATTTGTATATAAGATACTAGGTTGTTGTTGTCAATGAGACAATATATATCAAATAGTTACTATATGAAAATAATACAAAAATCTTACATCAGTTCTACCTTATCCTGTTCTGATAAAGACTGAAATTTATGATATAACCACTGACACATGACTATATCTTGAAAGCATTTCCTAGGGCTAGAGGTAAACAATAAACCAGAAAACGCGTTACAGACAACATTAGCAACTCATCTCTGGCAACTCAATAAACTAATCTGATAAGTGTAGGAAAAGTCATTTAATTTTGTTTTTTTTCATTGGCCAGTAATTACCAAGTTATTTGATTGGTTAGGAATATCTAAGTTTTTGATTTGCCAGCAATTCCTGAGTATTACAACCAATAATTCTCAAGTTTGTTGTGACTGTCTCTCTAATAAAAAGGGTGACTAACCTTCAATCGCTAGAAAATTGATGATGAACCTATATTTGTAAAGATCTTTTCTAAAAAGGGGAAATAGACATTTAGATATATCTGTTGGTGGTGAGTTGTAGAGTAACTTTCTTTTCATCCATGTTTGTATTAAGATGTGAAATGCTCATCATATTATGTGGGGTAAGTGGTGTACACTTGTATGTAAGTTTGTATGCATGTTTGTATTTATATCTGCTGGCTTTTGCACAATTTTAAAAGTACAAAAACTTACTAAGATGGGTATGACAAGGAAGAAAAAATGTGCACAAGGCTTCTTGAACTAGAATTCATTCAAAACATGTCAATATGATTGGTTAAAGAACATTTTTCTGTTTGCGTGTATGTATGTATATATATATATATATATATATATATATATATATATATATATATATATATATACACACACACACACAAGGTGCTGCCAAGACATTCAGGAAATATTATGGCCCTGAAAAAAGAATTACTCATCCTAACACCTATTTTCCACCATCTCACAAAAGTTACCGGCTTACAAAAGGTACTACCCGAAAAAGATAGTGCCAAAAGTCTGTACTACATTAAGTTCATGTGCAGAGATTGCCCAAACCTTTAGGTAGTACCACATGTATGTGTGTGTGTGTGTATATTTAAAGTGTTTAATTTTATAAATGAGAATCTTCTGTTAGATCCAACCATCTTTGAACCTGTGTGAGTCCTAGATGACAAAATCATGAATCAAAAATAGTTTCTCCACATAACATTCAATAATATTCCTCACTTATACAAATTTACAAGTTGAAATTTATAGATTTTACAAGTATGCAAACCTGGTGACAAGTATACAGAGTTTGAGAAAGCTTTGACCAAATTCTAGATTATTGCTTTTTAGACATGCTTATGCAAATATGATTAGTTTGGAGGACTAATGTCTTATTCAGTTGAGCCATTACTCTTTTGCTTGCTTGCTCTCTCTGTCTCATGCCCATCTTAATGAAACAAGTTCTGTACATATGTATGTGAGTGTGTGTGGCAATCATAAATGGATCAGGTTTTTCAAGATTTATTTCTCAGGTAAACATTGTCATTGATGTTTGAAGACATAAATGCAAGAAAATTAAATATAAGCAATTGCAAACAAATCTGGTCTTCGAATTATTTTTTTAAATTTGTTGTTTAATATGTTTATCATTTTTTTCTTCAGTTTTTCATTTTTGACTGAGTTAAGGGATTTTGTAATGCAGAGATTATTTGCTTGATTGTGTTTCTGTTAAATTTTGTGACAAGTATCTTCACAAACTCTTGGCATTATATGACCCACTTAAAGCTGTCAGTGTGCCTTTTTGTCAAATGCTGCATTCTGTTGGTTCAATTGGGAGCAGTACTCTAAAGGGATTCATAGTAGAGGACTCCTTTCCAATCCTGGCATATGCACAGCATGGACTTCGGTATTGTTAAAGGTTGTACATTTTGCTTACCCCACAATCTTTTGTATTCCCTTTTATAAAGTATCCACTTTTCATTGCTCATTAGGATGTGTTTTATTGGAACATATTCATTACATCAAGTAGCCAATTACACACAAAAATACAGCTCAGTGGGGAAGGGTTTTTTTGTTTGTTTTTCTGTGGATGTGAAAACCATGAATGAAAAGAACAAACATTTTATCTCCTATACCATACAACATTGATTATTCTCAAGTAATGTCTTGATTTGGTTGCTATCAACTTCAACTATTCTACCTAACCATGGAGCATTTTTCAGTGAGAAATTTCCAGCACAAAACTTGTCAAAATATTTTTAACATTTTCAATCATTCACCATACATTGTTTTTTAAACTAAATTAGTCATTTTTACATTTGAGTCACATTTCTATCTTTCTCAACATGAAGAATCACAATATACCAAAATGTGATTCATTTTTCCTATCTTCAATGTTAAAATCAATAAGTAAGAAATAATGTCAATTTTGCCAAAATGTTTTTGATGATAAACACCAAGAAGACAACTGCCACGATACATTCAAAAGTAATCTTTTTGAATAAATTTAATTAAAAGTAAAAACTCCTAATGCCATTTATTCATTTTTTGTTTTCAATTAAGATTTATTCTGCAAATACACATTTAAAGCATTTGTATAATTTAGCTATCAGTATCTGAACATGATAGTGATCCTCATCACCATTTACATTCTGTCAACTTACCTGTGAATCGTACGTCTTCACCCATTTCTTCTCTCTAGCTAGTCTTGGAGTTGATCTGTGATTTATTGACATCAAGACTTACCGTAATTCCCCATTTATAATCTGCTACCATAGATAATCCAAACTCCCGATTTAGCTTAAATTTTGAATGAAGAATGCATGATCGATGTATACTCTCCACCCCTTTTTTGATCTGATTGGCATCTCCAAAATATTTGCCAGAAATCAGAAAATGTGAATTTTAACCTAAGCCATGCTAAGTAATAAATATTCATTCTCAAATGTATGCTAGTTATGAATGATTGAGTGTCACAAAGTACTGTTACTATGAAAACAGAATAGCCATCGTCTGATTTAAGCAGAAGTCAATGAGTTACAGTGGTTTTGAATCTTCAGAAACTCAAGGACCCTTTATACAAAGGCAGACCCCTATTTCGATATTCAGTTTTTGGACTGTTATCAATGAACAGTGATAATCAATCTTTTTGACCTTTAAAAAATCATATTCTGAATCAATTTTATTTATTTCAATTCTAATGTATGGTAAAGGTCTGTGTTCAATAATTGTTTTTTGATAACTGTATGATGCATGATATTATTTCTCTTTCACAAGATTCACAATGTCAGGTTTAGAGGGAACACAGCTGCAGACACTGCGTAATTATTTTTAGAACCCCAGGGGTCCACAAACCCAGTTTCAAAATCACCAGGTTGAATAAATGAACAGAAATTTGTTTTAGTGTATAAAAAGGTCATGTACTTGCCTTGCTTTAAGTTAGTGTTACATGGTGCTGTGATTATATATGTATACGTATGCATTTTGAGAAAAAATTCATCATGCTTCGTTATTGCTGTATTGAATGCTTGTGTATTTTCATTTCCATGAAAAATATTAAAAAAAGGGAATTTTAGCCAAACCTATGTTTTTATAATTCCATTATTTTAACTACCTAAAAAAGATGTGGTTAAAGGAGTATTTCCATTGTAAATTACTGCCACATCTGCCAAGTATGTTTTCAGTTTTCTATATATCAATCACCATCATGGCAATAGTAGTAATAAAATGACCTTCTATGCATAATGAACATAGCTGGAAAAATGTCTTGCAATTATGTTTCCATTGATAATACTCTATTTTCAGAAAAAAGTGCAGATTATACATAGGGAATTACAGTATTTATTTTGAGTTTTATGTCAAGTTGACAACTCGATGTCAACTTCATTATTATTTTTCTAGTTTACCTTGTCATCAAAAGATGACAGCTGTAATCAAGTAATTTTGCAATTGCATTGTACTGATAAAATATCAAAAATATTCTGTGCTGCATTTTCTTGTTTGTTCAATATTTCCTGAAATTTAAACTAATGATAAAATGGAGCAAAGATGCAATTTTTTAAAAGAGGGAGTTGAAGAAAGAAAAAATGACGTCACTTTAATTCCAACTCAGAGGTTAACATAGACATGTTTTATTTATCAATTTCAACATGACGTAAAATTCTTTAATAAAAGTTACATCACTGATGATGTAAGCATGACAAATGCACATTGCTAGTTATTTGTGCTGATTACTAATTTTACTCCATCTTATTATTGTTGCTTTTTATTCATAACTCTCTGGGTCGATTATAAATTAAAAAACAAATCACTAGATTTTTGCATTGCTGAGGCAGTATGTTTGGTATGTATCAATCAGACTTGTATTATCAATTTTAGTTTGTACACTAGGTTTAATGATTCTATTCAATGACAACAAATCAAATGACCAATCAGCTATTATATAGAAGTATCTCTGAACACCATGGAAGTTTTACAAATTGGTCTACAAAATACAAATTTGTATTATCCTATGAATTCACTTAATAACTATTTTGGATCTTTCCAGAGTCGTAGGAGATAACGTGAAAAAAAATTCGAACACTTTAGTTAAGACAGAAAATAATTTCAAAATATCTTACAGGGGCAATGTATACACTGACAGAAAATAAAATTGCAACATCCTGAAGGATGATACCAATTTTGACTTAGGTGTGGTATGTGCATGCTTGGGTGTAGTAGATATTCTGATAAAATTTTCTAAGTCATCGGCCATCTTGTGACATAATAACACTCATATCAGTGTATCATCTGTGTCTGAGTAAGTGAGTGCAATCCTGTATTAATGCGCAACAAAGATATACAATGTATTAATATGGGGACTGAGTACTGTTGATACACCCTTAATTTTGGAACCTATGCACAAATTGATCTGGATGTGTGAGCATTTACTGTAATCCACCTATATCACCTGTTTAATCTCAAGTAAATTGAAACACATATTCAGGTTGTTGCAATTTTATTTTTCGTCAGTGTATATATGTATATTCATGTAATTATTTATTTTTAGTGCTCATTTTCAATATGCTTTATAGGAAGTTTGGCTCAGGGTCATAATAGTGAGTCACCCAATGAAAATCAAACTCATTACATTGGCTAATCAGTTTGCAGGATGAGCTTGCAACCATCACACCACAATAGGTACTCCTCTTCTTGTAATATATGACTAATATTTTACTGAAGTTCGGTAATAGTCATATTTTAACATGGAATAAACAAAGTAGGTGTTCCACCTGTAAATAATTCTTATTCTAGTACAATCAGGAATACTCTATTTCTGAATTGCCTTTGAAATTGGAAATGAACAATCATCAAAAGTATGATACACCATTTTGGCTTGTAACTAGAAGGTTTTTAATCTTAGTCAATATAGATTTATAAGACTTACCCCATTCCATTTTGAATTTCTGGGATCAGGAATCACTGATTTATTCAGCCATGTCCTCATCTTGGTTGGTAATGTCACATAGTTCCGGCCATTGTACCTTCTGGCTTTCTTTAGGTGCCTATGATAGTCAGTAACCATCTGTGAATGTTGAAACAAATATTCAATCCACGGGGATAGATTTTTCTCATTCACTGTCCATGCCCAATGATATTTCGTTGATTTTTCCTGGTTAATTCGTCCTTGCAATGCCACTTTCTGCCTGACTTGTTAGCTGACAGGTTATTACATTTGTTCAACCATCTCTTTTATTCATTTGGCCTTGAGTATATGTTTATAATATATTGATGAAAACATCAGAAAAATAGAACAAAAACAAAGTTGATATGCTAAATACAGAAGGTACCCAAAAAATAACTAGAATTATAGACTCATCCCCAGGATCATTGCACCCTCAAATCGTGGCACACATTCAAATGGCTGTTATTTTTTATCCTGTGATTGAATGAGACATAAATTTTGCAAAAACATTTTTCAAATCATTTGGTAATGTTCACTGGTATGACCACCAAGAAAAACCAGTCACCACAGATATCTCATCAATGGTCCAACGATGATCTTCATCTTCAGCTTCGTAATGCATGTCAAACTTTTCCAAGATTGTCATTTCAGCTTTTAAGGTCAGCCAGATTGTGGTTAGTCCTCAAGTGACATTTAACAATATTTGAAATGTTAATACCACTTGTATACTAATTTTTTCAAAGTTTATTCCTTAAATACTTTTCAAAGCATTTTAGCCATAATTTTCTGCCTCCAAAAAACAAACTTAATGCTTGCTCACTGTTCTTTTTTGTCAGCTATTGTGAAAAATGCTAAATGTGTTTGCAAACCCCAGAAAAAAGCCACAGGAAATGAACTGGTCAATTCAGAATCATACCACATGGCAAAATGGCTCAGAATAATAACTTCTGACACCTAGCAATGCAATATGCAGCTATGTTCACTTTGCATGCTACATATGATTTCAGAAGGAGAGTATAGCTTTTTATGTTTATTCAGTGATTTTGTTTACTGCATTTTATGGTGGGAGTAATTTCAATTCTAGATATCACTGGTAAACTAACCTAACAACTAACTGAAAATCTGTTTAGACACCTAAGGACTACAACAAAACTGACAGTCAAACTAATAAAAGGTGTAATTTTTTTTAAAGCTTTTAAGTTCTCTATATGTGTTTAATCTAAGAGGGAGGTAACTCATTTCAACTGAACAAGCACAAATGTTTAGCTTGCAAACAGGCAAGAGGCATATGAAGATCAATTATTGAAAGAAATGTTGAGTTTAATGTATTTTTGATTGAAAAGTCTGAACAAAGAATCAAACTTTTAAAAATGTATATTTTCTCTTCCTTCAAAGAAAATTCTAGAATCATAGCTCACAAGTTTGGTATAGTTATTGACCAAGTGTAACTTAGTCTAATACAAGGCCACAATAGGAGCACCTATGAGGATTGAACTCATGGAACTGGCAAATTAGCCGGCGAAACAAGCTTACTAATCATTTCACTATGGTAAGCATCCCACTGTTATATATATATATATATATATATAATGTGTACTTTATATATATATTATATATATATATATACTTATTAGCTTTACGCACTATGAATTTGGGTGTTTGCTGTTGATTGATGGTTCACTAGGTTGCAAACTATTCCTGTAAACAATTGCAAGTGAGTTTGATCCTGTGCTTAGTAAACATCTTTCTACACTAACAACTGACCTTCAACCATGGGGGTTGAACTTATGCACAAGAGACTGGTTGATGATGATTATATCAGAGAAATTATTAGGTGCAGATTCACGATTTAGATTAATACTCAGTAATTGAAAAATGAGATAGCAGATGGAAAATATTTAGATTCTGTCAGTGATATCTTGTCAATTACATACATGTCCACCAAAGTATTTCATCAGTTCTCGCATTTTCCTTTATTGTAATTCCAAAATCTCTGTTTTTAAATTATTGACTTGGTAGAAATTTGATTCAAGTCATTAGGTCAAAATTTAACTCATCAACCCTTGTCATGTAGTACATCAGCCATTCTTACTGGAAAGTATACAAATTCCAGGAAAAATTTACCAGCTCAATTTTTGACCTAATGACCTGAATCAAATTTGGGGTGCCTTTTCTACATGTGGTCCTAAATTATCAAAAACAAAATCAATTACATCATCACATTTTACTTTTACTATGATTATTATCTCCTTGCTCCAAAGATAATATCAACACGCAAATATTTTTTTATCTGAATTTCTGAGATGAGGAATTGACACTACTATACATTGATTTACACTTGCGTATCTAACAACCTAGATGGCAGCTGTGAATTGGGTAGTACAAGAAAGTTATGACCCTAAAACTCAGAAAGGAATTAGAATTTACTCACTAATTAAAAAGTTTGTAAAATAGCATCTAAAAATACTTTGTGGATTAAGATTCACATTTATTTTGTTTTTATCATTAACTGGGTCAGTACCCATTCAAAGGTGTGTTTGGACAGTGAACCATTGATCCAAACAACTTCAAACTTGATATTGCACTGCCTTGTGTGCCAACAAATATATCTGGTGAATGTCAACTTCATACAATGATCAATTGTTGAGTAATAGTAGTGCATACACACTCACAGAGATCTTTTTAATTGTAGTTAGATGTAGAAAATATACTCTCTTTATCCTGTACGCACACCTCTGAAGTTAAGACTTTGCATAAATTTTAAAACTGATGCATTAAATGATCAATATTTGGAATTCATAATATACTTGGTGTAATTGTTGATAACTCTCATTATGCTATGAAAACTTTGGCATCTGTTTACTTTTTGTATTCATATACATAATCATTAGAGTGAATGAAAGGTATGACATTTGTTTAATAAATTCTATATATTCATGGTGATATGATGGGTTGCATTAACAGCTAGTGTAAAATAAATGTCCAAGTATGGTGATATGTATATTCTAATGTCAATGCAACTTGCATAGAGCTAAATGTAACTCAAGCTGTAGCAAACATTTACCGAAAATCAACACAGATTCAGGATTAGTGATGTCTTTCCTCAGTAATCTATAATCTAATGATTCTGAACTTAATAACATCAACAGCTAAGTGAGCTTGAAGTAGATTGCACTTGAGCTGAAGAGGTTTGCCACTTGAGATAAAGAGGCCCGTTCTTTAAAGTCTATATAGCTGAACACCTTATGGCACTGTACAACCTCATTGAAATGAAGTTCATAAAAGCAAACATTTTCCAGCACTGTTTTTCAAAGTTTAAAAATTGTAGCCATGAAGAACAAATGTGGTACTATTTCTACTCCCAAATTTGGTTCTACCCAAACCTAAGTGAAATTCAACACAATTTTATCATGTCCATAATCAACAGTTTCGGCTGTGAATATTTGCTTTTGTAAACCTCAATGCTCCACGGTACACCTTCAATCTTTGACATGCGACAGATCTGATTAGTCACCCAACAGAAACCATCTCATGACCAATGTATTTTGGCAGCACACTGTGTTTGGGGTGATCAATGGATAGGATAATTCTCTCGCCTTTTGTTGGGCAATGATCACTGAATTTTCAAAAAACAATTTCACATAAACTTACCCTGCAAATTGAACTCCCCCAAAAACCTATTGGGATAAGGGTAAGAAAAAGGGGGGGGGGGCATAATAAAGCGTAAATGTTTAAATCTCCAGCCCTTTACCTCCATTGACACAGCTTGTACACAAGATACATACATACATACATTCATGTATACATACATACGTAGCTAGACTAACTTGAAAACTATGTTGACAGTTTTGCTTAACTGTTTCTGTTACAAGTTGACCAACAATTTTTAAAGATTTTTTCTCCAAATAACAAGTGAAATATCTGTAAATGGTACAGATTTTCTATATTATCCAAAAGTAGAGCGTTCTCATAAAAACTTTTTCGTAAGCCGTTATGGCATAAAGCAAAGAAGCAATTAACATATCTATATGAGAAAATCTTTTTGGGTGTTCCCACGCATACAAAAAGATGGTGATAATGGTATGTTAGGCTGGGTCAGCAGAGATCAGGGTGGTGGAAGGTACAAGAGACTAGGGTATATGAGAAAGATGAGGGGGCCGCATTCTCCCTTTAAAACTATTTGCTGCTGAACGAATGTTGTATGCTATTTTCAATTTTTGCCTTTTTTCATAAAAGTGAAAAAGTGGAGTTTGGCAAACTTTTGAAAAGCTGGGATACCTGTATTTGCAAAAGTGACTGAGAAGAACTGACATTGTTAATCATTAAGAATAAACATTTGAGAAGAGCAAATAGGATTGAATTTTTAAGATCTCCGAAGTGAAACTAATTGAAATGATAAACTTCAACCTTATTTATTTCAGAGAGCAATGAACTGATGGTGCTCAATGACTTACATTATGGTTCTGGACATTCTTTTCAAGTGTTATTCCTTTCTCCATTTGCTATTGCTGTGAGAACTTTATTTCCCTGCAAAAATTGAAAGGAAATAGAATTGTCAAACCTAGTCATTCTATATCTAAGGTTATATAGGCTTTCCATCTTGCAATAAAACCAATCCAAAGTATGTTAATATCTGCAATTTGTTTACTTTTATTCATCTGACTACACATTGTTTGAAGTGACCATGTGTACACACAACTTCAAGG
Source organism: Thysanoteuthis rhombus (assembly GCA_963457665.1). Taxonomy (NCBI): domain Eukaryota; kingdom Metazoa; phylum Mollusca; class Cephalopoda; order Oegopsida; family Thysanoteuthidae; genus Thysanoteuthis; species Thysanoteuthis major. The sequence goes on from OY735214.1 coordinate 30,137,433, forward strand.
TTTTACATGATCAACAATCATCTCCTAGAATATCTCATCCGATTTTGGCAATTTTGCTTTTAAAGCACTCACATTTAGTCATATTTCAAGAGTTGCCTGGACTAAACTTTGAACTTGTCTCTTATATCAACAAATGCACAATAATCTTGAGGGTTATTAGAACTGTTGAACACATTCTATTTTTGTTGCTTTTTTCGTTACTCTGATGTTTTGGGCAATCCATTCTACAGCCTTCTCCAGGTACACAATCAGTAAAGAAAGAGATTTGTCTCTTTTTCCAAAAATGGTAACAAACAGAAAAGGATGGTGGTAAATCTACTATTTGAATCAGTCCATACCAGTTTGAATCAGTCCATACCAGTTTGAATCAGCCCATACTAGTGGTGGATTAATTAACTATTAAGCTGAGGGGCCAGAGGGGACACAAGCCCAGGAGCAAAAAATGCTTCAATTGAATATATTATGAACATTTGGGATAATATTTCAGCACTTTTGCATATATTTTTCCCTACAATCTATAGTTGTATCTGCTGTTATTGATACTTTTGTGAACCAAAAAACACAGAAGATTTGAAGTGCAAATTCATATTAAATATGAATAATTGAATGAATGAGCCATAATTATTTCATATCACTTCATGATATTATACACATAGTACATTTTATATAGTACTATAATATAATTTATTCGACGCGACTCTGCATCACTGTATTCTATTCAACAAAGCGAAGCTTAGGAGTCTGGGTAGTATATAATCTGTCACAGACCCAGCAACCAGTATAATTATTATATCATTTGATTCAACAGTACTTGTATTGGGTAATGTAAAAGTTTGTTCATTTTGAATGAAAATTAAGAAAAACATTTTTTTATTTTCAACATTAACTTGATTGGACAATCTATATATTCCATTATGTTCTGCCTTGTTACAGACAACTTCATACTCCCCAAACTCTTTCTCAACAAAGAACTGCTCTAGGTACCTTTTGCAGTATTTCAGGAAATAAAAGATTTTTCCAGGTAAAGGATTCTATAAAGACTGGAATAAATGTTAATCTTAAGCTGCAATATTTTGTAAATATGATAGATGAATGAAACTTTCCTGTTAATCTGTAACCAAAGGAATATGTGGTCTACTGTTATCCTGATGGATATTACATTCTTTTAACTAATTCTAGACACTTGTTACTGATTGTGCCTTTGGTTTTTCTAAGCAGTCCTTATTTGAATGAATCATTTGGTTCTCTGGAAGGAGCTTATAGAAGGATTCCCTCCCACTTTCACCATATACACAGCATCACCATCTATGGAAGAAGGCCAGTGATGAATCATTTCACTTGCCCCACAATCTCTTGCATTCTAAGTTGCTGTGAAGTATCTTCTTTTCAATAGCCCATCATTTTTTCTCATTTGGAAGCCACACATCAATGTGACTAACATGACTAAGCTGGTGCAAGTGATTTTCAACACATGATTTTTAAATTTTGACTATCTTTCTCATTGTATAGGTTAATTATTCTCAAGTTATGTCTTGATTTGATCACAACCGACCTAAAGTGGTCTACCCAATTACTCAGTGAGAAATCTCCAGCACAAAACATCACAGACCACCTCTGACACATTCCATCATTCAAAGTACCTCCTCAATGAATTTCACAAATCTTTTTTGCTTTTAGACTGCATTTTATCTTAATGAAAAATCTTTAAGACACAATATGCTGAAGATGTTACTTATTTTCTTCCATATTCAATGTTAGAATTTAAAAAAAAGAACATGCCATTTTGATCATTAAAAACAAAATGTATGCTGATTTAACAGTTGTCACAATACAATCAAAAGTTATCTAAATAAAGTTAGTTAAGCTAAATGCTCCATCATAACAATAAAAACAGAGCGTGGCTTTTTGGCCAATAAATCTCATAGTGGATTGACTGTATAAAGGTATCTTTTGTGTATCTAAGCTTTTGTGAGGGTAAGGTCATGGCTCATGTGTACGTAAGGCAAGGTATGAAGAAGTTATGTTTCAAGAGTGAGAGAGTCGTATTACTTATTAACTTCTACCTACCATATCTCTTCTCCCTGTTGGGAATGGCTATTTGTTGGATTTAGCCATGTAAGAAAAGTTGTTTGTTAAGTAAAAAAACAAACCTGAATTAGGAATTTAATCATATAAATCTTACAAGTGAATAAAATGAAGAGCATTGAAAAAAAATTAGTTTTTGTTAATGTGTAATTACAATTATGTAGTAAATAAAAAGCATGGGAAAATGTCTCAAGGTGGATTGTAGTTTATTGGTTATTCTGAAAGAAAATCACAAAAGTTGTTTTGTAGAAGACAAAAATTGTTTGTCTTCTGCCTGATTGAGAAGAGTCATTCCTCATTACTTTTAAGTGAGTGACTGCGGAAATTTCCTTGACAGAGTTTCACATATGAAGTGAATAGTGAATATGCATTGGAAAATGTGGACACATAGAGAATCTTTCAAAACCTTACAGATGCAAGGGCTCCATCCATTCTCACTGTTCAAAAGCTGGAATGAGGAAGAGTTAACAATGTTAATTAGGAAGAACACATATACTTATTACAGTAAAGATTTTGACTTCAATTTGGTGGAAGAATTTTATTTCTTTAAAAATATCAAAACTGACCACTTCAATATATTGGGCAGAATGAACGTAAAATGTCAATTCAACAAAGTACACATTGGCACTTTCTTATCATGACAATCAAGATTCAATAATTACCGTGATCTCTGGAGATCAATGTTCCTTAAAGAGATACCCAGCAACTCACACAATCAATCACTAGAATCTTCTGCTGCTCAAACTCACAACATTCATAGAAGATTCTGTCAAAAATTATATACCCCAACATCCAACTGCTAGATAAACTCTCAAGACAAATCCATTAAGCCAACTCCTAGAAACCTTGCTATCACACTTTCTGTAGGAACTCACCTTAAGAAGAGGCCAAGAATTCTTTCAACAATTTTGATTAAACCTTTGTTGTACACACTCCCATGACACAAATTTACTGTATACACTTGTATATGAGCATTTTTACCTTTTCTTTTTCCCATGTATAATTGAGTACATATAAACTAGCTTGTTCTTGTCACTTGCAAAGTCTAATTTTTTCCTTTTCCCAAGTAATGTGGTTTTACAAGATACTCTTCCTACTTCAATTCATTCATGCAACTATGTAGAAAAAGGAAGATAAGCTGAAAACAACAAAGCTTTCTTGCACATACACATGCTCTCTCTATCCATTTCACAGGTAGCAAGTTGCTTCTGGTCATGGTTGTTTTTTTTACTTCTTTTCAAATCAACTAAAAGCAAGTTGAATGTTTAGATTGTATTACTAGTAGTATTATGCTCACAGGTTTCATATCAGTCAAATATTTGTTAGATTTCTGAAAACCCAAGTAATTATCTTGTTAATTTTCAAAAATCATTGGTGACGAGATTGAGATAGATATTTTTATCAAACTCCAGTCCAAGTTAGAGTTAACTTTGTTCTTGTTATGGCGGAAGAACAATCTTCACTAAATTTAGGAGAGTAAACTCTTCATTACTTGTCTATCACGTCATATTAAACCAAAATCAAGAATTGGAAGGCAGCTCTCCTACTGAGCTAAACTAGTGTCCTATGGATTTTTTTATCATACTAGCAGAAGACCCTCGCTAGGGTCAGTATTTTCCAGTTAGTCCCTGTAGAAGGCCCAAGTGGGGCCTTTGGTCCTAATGAGATGTGAAAACTGTTCTTTCAGGTTTACTTTGATTCTCTAACACTGATTTCAATGTAATATTTTGACTACTTAGAAGGCATACACACAAAAATGGAATAAGACTTTTAGTATTATTCAGGTGGATAGACACATGGAAACCATTTGGCTGAAGAATTGCTCTGGGGTCCTATTGGTGGCCACAAAAATTTGGCGGTCATATCTGTGGCTGTTCTTGAATTTTGATAACACAGATGGAAAGACAGAAATTTGGTAAATTATATTGAGGTGGAGAAAGTCAGGAAATAAGATGTATGATCTACACCATGATATCAAAATATATATAATCTACAAAAAGAAAATGATATTTGAATTTTCTCTTGGTTAAAAAATAAATTTTCAAGATCATTATACAATTCTGTTAGTAATTGTCAAACTCCAGTCAAAGTCCAGAGTTGACTTTGCTTTTCTACTGTACCAAGAAGAACAATCCTCACCAAATTTAACGGAGAATAAATGAATACATCCCTACCATGATTTGAAATCATGATCAACTAATTGGCAGGCTAGTCTCTCACCGATTGAGCTGATATTGACAAGTATTACACGTATATGAAAATGATGTTACCGATACACCAGGACTTACTTCATCTTAATAGATAAATACATTTTTGAAATTAAGATTTTCCTATCATGAGTTGAAATGATCACCCTGGCAAGTCTTACATATCAACAAAATTTCTCTTACAGATTCTCAAGGACTTATTTCATTCAGATAAAAAAATACATTGATACAAAAAAAAATGCATTTTCATTATGTATACAATACAAAAGATGCAGTAATTATCTTCAGTCAGAATAGAGGAAGGAGTGGAGTTTGATCCACTTACCATTGACCTAGGAGTAAATATACAACTCAGACACATAATATTTCCTGTTAACTATTAAGACAGATACACCATTGACCTAGGAGTAAATATACAACTCAGACACATAATATTTCCTGTTAACTATTGAGACAGATACACCATTGGCCTAGGTGTAAATATACAATTCAGACACATAATATTTCCTGTTAACTACTAAGATAGATACACCATTGGCCTAGGTGTAAATAAACAACTCAGACACATAATATTTCCTGTTAACTACTAAGACAGATACCTATCTTACAGATGTTTTATTCATATGATGGATGATGAGATTCTTTCTTGTTTGTTTCTCTGTCCATAAAATGGACACATCTGCTCAGTTTCCTGATCACTCTAGACTGGGCAATGCAACACTTTTGTCCCCGCAGTTGGTGTTATGAAGATATCAGGGCAAGCCTAACCCTCCCCTTTCAGTGGAATGTGCAGGTGCTAACCTAGAGCTTACTGATCCCCCCAAGACTGGGAAAGGTAATTTTTTGAGGCCACATGGCAAATTCTAGGCCTCTGTACTGACGAAAAACTCTTTGAGCCATCATTGGTTGCAGTATTGCACCAGCCCAAAGCTACTGCAGAATGTACAGCAAGTAGATTCATTTCCACCAGTTTCTCCATGAGAGCAAGATGTGATGCAAGGTCAGTTAAATGTGACGTCCCATACATATAATAATTTGAAAGACGGGGTAAATGAAATTTTACATTGAAATATACAGTAAATTTCAATTATATTGCAAGTAGATTCATATCTACTCATTTCCCAATGAGAGCAAGATGTGACACAAGGTTGGTCAAATGTCGAGTCCTGTATACAGGAAGTTAGAAAAATTGCTTCAGTCCCCGCAACTGGAGTTACAAAAGTATCAGGGCTAACCAGACCCTTCCTTTTTAATGCAATGGGAGAGTACTGCTCCAGGGCTTATTTATACCCTGAGACTGAGTAGAGTTATTTTTTGAAGCCACAGGACAAATCTTAGGCCATTATCGGCTATGGGATAGCACTGGCACAAGATTATCACAGAATGTAAGACGAACAGATTCGTATAAACTTGCTCCCTCAGAAGAGCAAGATGTGACATAAAGTCAGTTTGATGTGGGGTTCTGAATACAGAAAATTAAAAAATTGCTCCAGTTCCCACAAATAGTCTTGCAAAGGCGTCAGGGCAAACCAGACTCTTCCTTTTAGCGCAATGGGACGGTGCAGCCTCAGTTGTACTGCTCCCTGAACTTGCACTTAGCAGTACCAAGCCATCAACAACTATAGGATTGCACTGGCATAAAACTACCACAGAATGTACTGCAAGCAGATTCATTAAATGCCATTATATATCTATATAATGATTACTGATGAGATCACATTTAGCTCAGGATAGCTCATTTGTATATGCTTTGTATTTCTTCCATTTACCCAAGAAATACAAAGCCAACATCAGGAGGAGAGGCATCAATTTGTCAACAGTTTTGGTTACAACTTACATAAAGTCTGTTAGTAATTAAGATATACAATATAAAAGCTGCTGTAATTATCTTCAGTCAGGATAGGAGCAAGAGTAAAGTTTGACACTGCAGCAGCCAGGCTTGTCTCCTTAATTTTTTTTAATAGCGAATAATGTCAAATTATTCAGCTGAGGTAGACTTTGGCGTTTTTTCATGCAGTCAAAAATTTCTAAAAGGTTGTTCTCATAAAAGGCAATCCTTACGGTATTTCTTCTGAAGAATTTTCCATTTTTTTTTAAATGAACAAAGTTTTTTTTTGGTGTACCTATTTCTGTAAAAAATAGAAATATTAATGAAGTCAAAAAAGAAATATTAACCCATAAGAACCCAGACCCTTTTCCCTCAGGAGGAAAATCATGGGGGTAAAAATATACTGGTTAATGAAATTGACTCGCACTCAGATGTTCAGTTGTCAATTAGTCCACTCCATTATGTTAAAAAAGTTTTAAAAGCTGTAAAGGGAACTTTCCAGAACATCTCCAGGGTCACTTTTGGTTCTCGAGAACTTTAATGATGTCAAAAGTTTGTAAGGTAATCTAAACATACATACTCTTGATTTCTATGAAGGGAAAATACTGTTTTTATGAATTTAGGGGAAAATATTGATATCATTCTCATTATAACAGTTGTAAGGACCACTCAAATCTGATCAAACAAAAACTGTACAAAATAGGCTCCAGAAGTTCCCATCCAAATAGTAACAGAATTTTTTGTAAAAATTGAATTAAACAATACCATGATGGATTAATGATCAATCACAGGTTAGTCTCTAGCAAGCAAAATTGGCTTTCATTGGGACTTATCCTGCACATGATAATAGGAAATTGACACATGTAACCCAGACAATTGCAACCTTTTCTGCTGTGCAGGACAGGGTCGTATTGATTCACATATACATACAGATTCACCTGCATGTTAGGTATTCACAGAGTCAAACGTTAGTAAGACAATTGACCAGTCAGCAAGTAAATCTTCAGAATTGTTCTCAACACAAACTAAAAGGATGTGGGTGACATAAGAGGGTATACACTTATCAACAAATCAACAATTGCCAGTGCAAGGATATTACCTCCACTTCATGATTACTTATGCATACATTATTGTTCAGTGAGTACTTTCCCTAATAAATATTCTTACTAGTTTCAACATTTTAAATTCACATTACAACTACTACACTCATGTATGCGATCTTATACTTTTGTAAGAGATTTATTACCTTCACACCCACATACTGACATTCCTGTTTGAATATTGAACTGAACATACAATTGATTCCATAATGGACTCTTTGAACAAACATATGGCCCTCCATCTCACACAAAAAGAGATATGTACAGTAATGGAAATGAGTAAGAAACTAGGGGTCTGCCAAGGTCAATGAGGCTGAGTTTGGGAGGGGGGGGTAGACGCTATAACGCCCCATCCTCCTCGGAATCTGAAAAAAAAGGGGAATGCCATCCCCATATGTATCCCACCCTGTTTCCATCAATGGATATGTATTACCTTTGCTGTTGGATAATTGAATAAAAATCATATCATTATAATCATCAATATTCACTTTTTTATTAAATGATTCCTTGAACTTTGAACACTCTTTGTATCATAAACATTTTGTTGGTGCACATAGCCATATGGGCCCCCAACACAATTCAATAACATTGAGTGTTAAGAGGCTCTTAAACAAACTAAACCACAAAACCTCTGGCTGACATTTACTTTTTTATGTAGCTGAGACAGTGTTGCTGATTTAGCGCTTTTCGCGCTGAATTCAGCGCGTTTCTTGTGTTACGGGTTAAAAAAGCGCTAAATTAGCGCGGGCGAGCTTAAACATTTTGGCCATTCAAGGGACGTGTTTTTGACCATTTTAGCATCGTCTTGGTGTGTTTGGGACATTTTTGGTATTTCTTGGCTATTTCTTTAAACTTAACGTTTACAAGCATTCAAACTAGCGCGAAAATATTTTTTGTTGGCAACACTACTGACACTTGTACGGTAATTCTATGAATTGAAGAAAACAGGTGAAACCTGAAACAACCATGTACGCAAGAACGTTAAATATATTTTTCCGTTTGGGAGGATCGAAATCCTTCTCTTAGTGTCATATAAAACAATCGTACCAACAACTTACTGTACCTACGATAAACGTTAAGTTGCACAACATCCACTCAAATTTGGAGCCACTCATGATTTCAACTCACATCGTTTTTACTTTTCAAATGAATGATGCCATAATGGCAAGGCAAAGGAAGCCAAGTTTTCAGCTTTTCCTTCTTCTAAATCAGCTTGCTTAGTTGACTGACTGTTGACTGGCGCCCGTGCTCACACACACACACAAACACACACAAAGACAAACACACACAAACACACACACACACACATACACAAAACACACTCAAAAATATATCTTTCCTTCTTGTACACGCTCGCATATCCGATATGTACGCGAATGATGAGTATATACTGAAGAGAATATTATTCTGAATGCTGATTTTGAAGGCTAGTAATCCTTCTTCCTCTTCACTTGAAAGATTGACGCAACACAATCTTTCTAGTTTCATTTTCCTCCCAATGGTTGGCCTTGTGCCGGATTACCAAGCTAAGCGTAGAATAAATAGAAAATATATTACACAGTAGACAGACTCGCGTTAAACATATTAAATTACGTATGCCATAGTGATTTCTGCGCAATAACGTGTGTGCATCTTTCTCACTCTATTCCAAAAAGAGATGCGTATTACGTGTGTGAGGGATGCATATGTGCAAATTTAAAAACCTGGAAATGTATCGTGTGTGTGTGTGTGTGTGTGTGTGTGTGTGTGTGTGTGTGTGTGTGTGTGTGTGTGTGTGAGTGTGTGTGCGCGTGCGACAGTATATCTCTGTAATATATGTGCGTATGAGGGATGCGTGTGTGCGTAATATACGGTAATGTAGGGAGCGTGTGTGTATGATTGTGTGTGTATGCGCGGGATACATGCGTAAATATGTAGAGGAAATGTATCTTGTGTGTCTGTGTGTCTAAAGGGATACATGCGTGGATATGATATTTAGTGTGTGTGAGGGAGAGAGAAAGAGAGAAGGAGATACATGTGTAATGGAAATGTGTGTGTGTACGTGTGGATGTGTGTGTGTGTGCATATGTAAAATAGTTTTAGAGCTTAAATTAAATTTTCATCATTTGCATAAAAAAATGAATCGTGTGATTGTGCACCTTTTTTGTTATCTAAAATAAAATGGTGTGAAACTTATGTACGTAAATGTAACACAGATTTCGAACACATCTGTATTATTTAAACATGAATATACCGACTATATAAATGATAAGTTGCCAAAATAAAAGTGAGTTGAAACAAAAAACTTTTTTTAAGTTTCTTTATTCTGAATTTTTTCTAAAAATATACCTAGCCCAGCCCACCTGTCGTTTTTAAACAAAATCCTTTCATAATTTTGACAAAAAGTCCTATTACGGTGTGGAAAAAAGCCACGTCTTTAAAATTGCTTTCTTTAGAATTGGAAATGGGATTTGTTTTTTGTTTAGATGTTGTATTTCTTTCCTCCTCTGTTGAGGAAACCTGCTGAAGGGAGGGACCTACTAGTAGCTTGAAATATCCGAGCGCGGTATTGTCTCCCCTACACAAGTGCTTGTCATCCATGCATCTCTCTTCGGAGAGGATGTGCAATGTCTTTTCTCCTATTTGCAGTGAAACTAGGACTTCCTCATGAATTATAACGTGAGGTAAGCTGCCTATAAGGCTTCTTGATATCTGCATGTGCCCCCGGAGGGGTAGTTGGGACTCCCTCCTTGTTAGCGTAATCCCGTCGTATATGATTAATCCTCTATTAAATACCCTGGCATTGAAAAATAAGCCGCTTTGAAAACAAAAAAAAAGAAGACTTTTCTCTCTTCACTACGCTACAATATACGTAATAATCCCCTTTTGCATGTTTACATTAGACGGTGGTCGAAAAGTGGGGGAACGGTTTGCAATCCATTGCTCCACACAGATCGATCACCCACTTTTTGTACTGAAAGGGGCTGTCACAAATTGGGGGTTGATTTTAGAACAGTAAATGCATTAATAATCGGACCCCTACTTTGTGTCCAATTTTGTAGCGAAGTGCGAGTGGGGGTTATCCCATATACAACGTATAGGTTTTTATGTCGTATGTATGTATGTGTGTGTGTGTTTATTGATGTATAAGTGTATTTATCTGTAAAGTATATTTATCTTGCTTGTGTGTGATGCTTATCTCAGTGGCTCTAACTGAAAATCTTGAAATGATTGAGGGCTATCACTGGCTGGGTAGGGTGGACCTTTCAGGGTGGATGAATTTGGTCTCCCAGCAGAGAAAGACACACACGCACGCACATAACCTGACATTATTTAAATGACAGGTGTATTTATTTGCGATGTCTAAAACAAAAATTTCTATCAGATTTACGCCTATAAAATATTTTTTACTTAATTCAAAGGCGCACTAACCTGTTTTAACCAATTTGAGATTTATCAAGACTCCTGGATTATCCTGTTATGTTGTCCTTTTATTTATGGTGAAAAAGGGGTCGAAAATGGTCATTTGTAATTTGAAATAAAGAAATTCGTCTTGAATTTAGATGGAGAAAAAGAAAGATTTCACAGTAATTGTAAATTATTTGTTTTATATTTTCAGTTTTCCTTCTCCGCTTTTTATTTTGCATTTTTGGTAAATATTCTTTTGAAAAATCAAAATCCCACTTTTTTTCAAGCAAGTCAAATCATCTTTTTTTTCAATCAAAAAATTTAAATTTACATATGAATTAGGAACGTTTATTTTTGCTGAGCTGAAAATTCGTTTTATGTTAATTTTTATTTAAAAAAAAAGTTAATTTTGAAAACACCAATTTTTTTCTTCTCTCAATCCTTCTTGTCAGATTGCCGGGTTACTTTATTTTTATTTTTAAATGGAAGAGAGAGATAGAGAGGGAGGGGAGAGAAAGAGAGAGAGTGAAAGAAAGAGAGAAAGAAAGAAAGAATATTATGCCTTCAGTTATACTATTTGGGTTTTTTAATTTTTTTCCGTTTATTTAAGATTCCATTTTTCTTTGATTTTAATTGATGACTATATGGTCAACATATTTTTTAATTTAAAATTTCTTTCCATGCTGCTCCGTTAAAATTTAAAAAAAATACCTAATTAAATCGATTAATGTATTTAAATTCCTTTTTGAAATCATGTACGTTTAAATTTTTATAAGAAACATTCATTGGTTTCATAAATTATGCGAAAGGGGTCTTTTAAATATTTAGATCTTGAAAAAAAATATATGTATATATATATATATAAATATATCAAAGATATTTTCAACCCATCCGGCTCGGGTCTATAGGTTTTTTTAAACATATGTTGTCAACTTGTCATTTTAATCTAAAACAATGTCCGAGGGATTTATAAATCCACCTGGATAAAATCCAATTATAATTTGATTTTCATTTTATTCATTAAAGATCTGTTGCCATGGATAAGAAGAAATTAAAATTTCTGGCTTTTTATTTACTTTTTTTCATTATTTTTCTTTTTCTTAAAAAAAGCTATATTTTAATTTTTATTGAATATACCTTCTTTTTTCTACTAAAAAAATACTATAAACCATAAAAAATATCCTTTTTTAAGAATGTTTCAGGATTCAGTATTTTAAAAATTTGTTTAGATAATTGTTTTGTTTTACATGTTTCGTAAAAATTATACGCATTTAGATCTGAGCCCTGGTTGATGTGTATTGTGTACGATTATTATTGTTGCACTTTTAACACAGCAGTACGCCTTCATTCATGACAAACGGTCAAGGTTTCACCTCAGGTCCCAGGTTAGTGAAGTTCATTAACACGCACTTGGCTTTGAGGAAATACGTTAAGGCGCATTTATACTCAGTGGTCAATTAATTGAATAATTAAATAATTGGTAAAATTCTTAGTAAAAATAAAATAGTTCAAGTAGTATTTCGACTAAGAGGTCCCTAGCTGTATCGCTGTTGACAATACTGTGTCGTTGAGAGACTTGTTACTATTCATTATTCACCCATCTCATCTCAGAGAGAGAAAGAGAGAGGATGAAAGAGAGAGAGAGGAAGAGGGAGAGGGGGTAGAGGGGGGAAGCTAATTTCAAACCAGGTCAATGTGCCCTTTACATCTAATGGTCAGTCTTATTTGTAAAATGCTTCATTATGTATCAACAGCATTTACTAACTGATGAAGCATTATTGATCACTAAGGGTCTGAAATCTGACATTCCATTCTTAGTGCCAAGTTGGTGATGCTTTTTAACACTCATCTGAACTATCTTGATGATTCTGAGAACACTGCTGCTGATCTCAGTGAAATAGCTGTGATGGAATATTCTCAGTACTGGGTCGGTGAGGTTTCTTACAACACATTAAATAATGATATGGTCCAGGTCAGAGTGCCCTTACTTCTTGTGGTCAGTTTTGTACTAGTTAAATCCATGTTTCACTGAAACTATCAATATAACTACAGCTAGCTTAGTTCGATAAAGAGACCTTATTTCATATGTGGGGTTGGTGATGCTGTCTACCACTCGTTTCAAAGAAAAGAAACTTATTTCTAACCAGGTCAAAGTGCCCTTCACTTCAAATGGTCAATGTTATGTTTGTAAAATCAGGAGTACTTTTTTTTCTGGAGAAGAGCAACTTTTAAAATTTCAGGTGTTGCTTGCTGGTAAAACTCAGAACTCATTTATAAGACGCCTTATTTTCTATTCAATTTTCAAGATTGTGAAGACTAACTTTATAATCACTTGGCTTGCTCTACCTGTAACATACTTACATTGATTGCATTACTTCCAGGAATTTAATTGACTTGATTCCTCCCTCTCTCTCTCTCTATACATATGTGTGCGTGTGTATATATGTTTGTCAGTGTGTGTATATATATATATATATACTTGTATATATATACATACATATATATACATATATATATATATATATATATATATATATGTGTGTGTATATGTGCACGTCTATGTGTGTGTATATATGTGCATGTCTATGTGTGTATATGTATGTCTGTGCATGTGTATATGTGCATATGTATGCATATATACATATATATGTGTGTATATATCTATATATATATGTATAATAGGGTGCATATATATGTATATACATGTATATATATATGTTTGTATATGTATATATGTATATATGTGTATAGGCATGTATATGTGTGCTTATATACGTATGCGTATACATGTACCTATATGTGAGTGCATATATACGTATATATATATATATATATATATATATATGTATATATATATATATATATATATATATACATATATATATATATATATATATATATATATATATATATATATATATATATTTATACATATATATTTATATACATGTGTGTGTGTATATATGTATGTATATGTGTGTGTGTGTGTGTGTGTATATATATATGTGTGGGGGTGTGTATATGTATGTGTATAAGTATATAAATAAATGTTCATAGGTATGTATATGGGTGTGTGTATATATATGTGTGTAAAATTGAATTGGTTGAATGGTCATTTTTTTCCGATTGCCAAAAGATAACTACACCAGAGTGTAGTCAACAAGCAAGCATTGTCAGCGACAACAAATCCCAAATACTAAAAATCTCATCAACAATTCAAAGTCTGTATGTCCTACTCAATAAAGATCATTGATGATCAATTAGAGGCATGAAACTTTCCCTAAACAAGGAAATATTGAAAAGGTTGTTAGAAAATTACTTTGACATGAGCACTCTCTGTATACCGGAATAATTTCTACCAAAAAGATGTAAAACAGAATTAAGATGATTCCCAAGATAAATTGTACCTTTGAAACACTAGATAAAAAAGTCAGACAAATTTGATTTTTGCCATAATGTATATATATGTGTGTGAGTTTATGTGTGTATGTATATATATATATTTGTGTGTGCATGTGTATATATGTATGTATATACTGGTGAGTGTATATATAGATGTATATATGTGTGTAGAGATATATATGCATGGGAATATATATGTATACATATATGTGTGTGTGTATATATATATATTTATACATATATATGTATGTATATGTGTGTATACATGTATATATATGTGAGTATGTGCATATATATACATCTATGTGAGTACATATGTGTATGTATATATATTAGTGTATATATGTATATGTATATATATGTGCGTGTGTGTATACATCTATACATTTATATCTATATATGTATATATGTGTTTTTGTATGTATATATGTGTATACATATGTATGTATATATGCGTATATATATCTATATGTCTATATTTGTATGCATATGTGTATATATATATGTGTGTATATGTGTGATTGTATATGTATATATGTATATATGTGATTATATATGTATGTGCATGTGTGTTAGTATATACATATATATATAAGTATGTATGTGTTTCTATTTATATATATGTGTATGAATGCATGCATTTGCATATATATATGTTTATATATATATATATATGTTTGTATATACGTATGTATGTATATATGTGTTATATATATGTATGTATGTATCTATGTGATTCTAAATAAATATATATATATCTATGTATATATGTGTTTGTATATACATATATATGTATCTATGTATGTTTGTATATACATATATATATATATGTATGTGATTGTATATGCATCTATATACATAATGTATAGATATGTTTGTATATACATATGTATATATGTATGTGTGTGTGTATGTCTTTATATACATATATATGTATATATATGTACATATATGTATGTATGTATGTATGTATGTATATATATATATATTTATATTTATACATATATACGTGTATGTATGTATAGATATATATATACATATGCGTGTACGTATATGTATTCATAAGTGTATGTATACATATATATATATATATATATGTATATATATGTGCATGTATATATACATATATATATATATGTATATATGTGCATGTATACATATATATATATGTGTATGTATATGCGTATATATATACATGTATGTATATATATGTATATATATATATACATGTATGTAAATATATTTAGACGTGTATGTATATATGTATACATATTCACGTGTATATATATATCTATATATATGTGTGTGTGTGTGTGCATGTTTGTATATATATGTGTGTGTGTGTAAATATGTATTCGTGTAAGTGTATATATATGTATCTGTGTATGAATATATATAAGTCTATGTGTATATGTATGTGTAAATATGTATACGTGTAAGTGTATATATATGTATATGTGTATGAATATATATAAGTCTATGTATATATGTATATGCGTGTATGTGTTTGAGTTTATGTATACACATTTATCTTCATTTTTGTATATATTTTTGTGTATGTATTTATGTATGTGTATGTATATTTATATACATATATATGTGTGTGTGTGTATATATACATATATATATACGTATGTATTTTTTATAAATATGTATATATATAATCATATACATATACATGTGTGTATGTATACATGTTAATGTATTTATACATAAGAATATGTGTGTGTGTGCATATATATGTGTGTGTGTACATATATATGTGTGTGTGTGTGTGTGTGTGTGTGTGCGTGTGTGTGTGTGTTTTTGTATACACAATACAAATCAGGAATACAATGTAATATAAAATAATATCCAATATGTGATCGGTTCATTCCATCAAGTGCTCAATTCATCCATCACTGATTACTAAATTGATCCAGAATAGAGCTTAAAATATAATGAAGTGAGGGTTTGGTCTGCTTCTACATGTCTAAGATAATTATGGTGTTGGGGTTGTTTCTTAGAATGGCTATGGGAATAAGGTATTTATGTTGCTTAATTTTTAATATACCTATAAGTGGGTTTCACCATAGATATCTTATCCCGCCTACCACTGTAAAGAACAACCCAATCACCGTAATCATCTTAGACATGTTGAAACAGACCAAGAGAACCTATTATGGGGAAGATGTGTTTGTTATACCCAATGATTGCCCCTAGTTTGAAAAATAAGAATCATGTTCAGTAGTTTGCCATATGCTATGAACATTGTTTGGTAATACAAAACCAGTTCAATTGCTCCTTTTTCTATAATGTTTTGGGGGACAAAAATTAGATTTACATAAGATTTTTTTTGTCAGCATAAACATGCTATGTTCTTTATCTTATGACAATGTTTTGTGTCTTTTATTCAATCTGTTTTGAGAGATCCTAAAATAATTGAATATAAATGAATTAAAAACTATCGAAAAGTTCTAATGTGTTTGTGCGGAAATGTTCAAGTATAGTTTTTCGTGTTCAAAATGATTGCTATGATATAAAAGGTGTACAATGGAATCTAATTTATGCTGCTTATCTAGGATTATCAAATTTTGCTAGTGGCATCCTTGTTTTGATTAGATAAAATTGTAACTAATTAATTTACATACTTATTTATTTTGTGTAAAAAAAAAAATAAAACACATCGACAGATAAGCAATTATCAACAGATAAGCAATATAGCTATGTAACACTTTATACTTACAACCTGTGAAGACCCCCACCCCCAAATCTTTTGGATGATTCAAATTTTAGTCTCCAAAAATGTTTTTGTGCTGATAGTTTGGTATGATCCACATATTCGCTGCATTCAACAAACTTTGTTAGGTGGATCAGAAGTCTGTTTAGACACATAGCGTAGTGGTTACAGAATCAGACAAAATTACTGCAAGTAATCTGATGGTTCTAGGTTCAATCCCAGTGTGAAACAATAATAATACTACTAATGTTAAGAGGGGAGGGTGGTCAATATACACCCATTGGTTAAAATAAAGGGTTCGGTTTATTACTTCCCCACACCTACCAGATGATGCCTGATGAAGGCCGTAGAGTACAACAGCCGAAACGTTGTATGAAAAACAACCAAGATGAGGATAGTCCAAATGATAATAGAAATGACCAAGGGAATCTTTCCTCATGTTTTGTTCAGGTTTTTTTTTTGCGAAACGTTGCCTCACCCAAGTCTGTCAGTCTCTCCTCCTCCCTGCCCAGATTCATCTCCCTGTGACTTCTGCTGGGGGAGGAGAAAGAGAAGGCAGAGAGGCAGATGAGAGCAATCTCGAAAGGGGACATTTCAGAAAGTTTTTTTAAGTGGGAGGGATATTGGGATAAGTGTTTGATGTCCCAAGAATAGTACTTTGAAAGAGACTAAAGCTAGGCTTGGATTACACTTGCCCACTGGAATCTGTTGGATTCTTTGAATCCAATCAGCAATGAATGTATATTGGTGATCAAATGTCAACATGTGTTTTTAAAACCTTAAAAAATGTCTGGGACTGTGTCTAGGAATGGTTCAATTAGAGATTTCATAGCCTATTAGAAGGAGAGAAAGAATTTAATGTCATTTGCTTTCCAGTTGAATAAAAAATGAAATAAATAAGGACTTTTTTCTATCATCACAAGAAACTGAATGCTTAATAATGTCTTTTTTCATATTTTTACATAAACTTCAAGAAAATGTAGACATTTTTATATATCATTTTTGCCTCATAATAGGTGTAAAACTATGACATTGATGTCTTTTTGATAACGAAAGTTACGCTGATGGCAAAGAGTTCTATTTTTTTCTTATACGTGTATTTGTTTGCTTATTTGATTGTTTGTTCCAGCTCTCCTGGCCATACCGTTTAGTTTACGGACTAGAAAATCGGTATCATTACTCAAGTAACCCCATCTAAAAATGTTTTTTTGATTTTTGGAAAAAAAAAACTTTTTTCATCTTCTTGGGGCCTTATTCTGACGGATGTATTTGTTTGCATGTTCCAGTGCTCCTAGCCATACTGTTTTATCAACAGACTTTATTCTGACAGGTTTATAAATAATATCTTGATTTTTTGGAATCTAAATGTTTCTTTACTCTGTTTTAAATATTTTCCAGGGGAAAATTCCAGTGACGTCATAAATAGAATTTATTCTGACCATATTTATTCTTTGATGGAATTTTTTTTCATCACTTCAAATTTTGATGCTACGATTGTTCAATTATTGACTGTGATGTTGAGTTTTGTATCAAATAAATTCTTTGCTTTTTAGTTTTGTCATTAATTAATTGGGTGTCTGGTATATCTAAAATATTGAAAAAGTTTTTGATTGTTTAATGAAAAAATTTGTTTTATGAGGAGGGTATATAAGGTATTTGAAAGTACCAAAAGTTACTTGCGAAAAGTTTTTTTCAATTTATTTTCGAATATACCTTAACAACCTTTCGATCGCGATAATTTAATCGGATTGTAGTGTGACCTAAGCTCAGCTTGAGACACCATTGGCATAAGTTTCCGTATTTTTTCATCAATAGCTGGATAATTTCCAGAACAGACCTTGTATATTACTTGTTTGTCAAAGTTAATAGATCATTGAATTGATAAGGTTATATGATTCCTTCTCAGTACTGGGTTTGTGAGGTTAGTTACCTCTTTTCACTTAATAAAAGTCAAGATGCACTTGGAGCTTGACAATTATTTCTGTGCTGTTAAGACCATGAACAATGCTTACAGTTAAACATTTCTTTGTCAATCTCATGTGTCATAGGTAAACACGTTTGTTCTGCATATGAAAGTATGGACAAGACTCATGGCTGAAAGGTTTCAATCTCTATTGCTAGATTGATGGGCCTTCTTAATATAGCCTCACCTGACCCCTTCATAATATAGCCTCACCTGACCTCTTCTAACCCCTTCTAACAGTAGCCTCACCTATCCCCTTCTTACAGTAGCCTTACCTATCCCCTTCTGTTAAAGAATCACTTTAAAGGGCAAATTAAATACAGCAACATCTTGAATAGAGTGGTTTTGATTAGTGCTGGGTTCGATGTAGTACAGTTATGGTATTGCTTTACAAATTTACATAACAAGTCGAAGCTGAAATAAATATTACGTATAATAAGACCTTGAACAGTGTGGTTTTGAACAGAAAAGGAAAATTTGGGAACGATTTAACCACCTTATTCAAGGTATACCTGTAATTATTCTCTATAGTGTAGATTGATGTTATGGAGTCTGAATTAATTATGTCTAATTTATATCCCTTGATCCTTTTGATGAAAATTATCATCACGTTTTGATAGGAACTTTAGAGAGCCTTACTGATTTTGATTGGAACGTACCTATGGAGTGATCTCATGGTACCTGAAAATGCTTCAAGCTGCAAATAGAATGAGATGATCGATTCTTACAGTAAAATTTAGAGTCAAGAAAATTCAATGATTTTACTGCTTCTTTGAACCTATGGATCTGAGTTACTTAAATAGCTTTATTGTTTTCTGACATTGTCACCTCATTGCTACAATGGATAAAAAAAAATATCTTCTTTTAAGCCAAGATAACATGTCCTCATTTATATTTTTCTATTTGTAAGTGATCAAGTATTATAAATCATTATTATTCTGGGTTTTTTATGACTACTTGCAATAACAAGCAACTTATAGATTAAGAAAAAAGTGAATTGTAGTTATAAAAAGTTTCAAAAGGATAATGTTCTTTGGTTTTTCATTTGTAAAAATCTGTTAAAATCATGATAATATGAATAAGATTTGATGTCATAGTAATATAAATAAGATTATGTATTTGGTCAATTATTCCCCTGCCAGTAATACTGAACCAACAATCCCTATATATGGAGTATGTTGGAAGTGGTTGGAAATAGCATTAGCTGACCGCTCGAGCAATAATTGCAAGAGAGGTTGAGGATAAAATATTGAGTTACTGGTGTTTGGTTCTATCCCAGATGCTATGCTGCTGACACTCATTCTTACAAGTTCATCACACATGGTTCAGAGATCAAATGTTCCATCAATTCACAGTGTTGAGGTTCAACATGCTATGTTAGTTTGATCTCTATTGTCTGCTTCTATATTGATCACTTGTGCCTCATAAATCTTAATTCCTGGGTTGAATCTGGATAAAAAAGACAAATAAGCATTTACTGCATTACATTCTATATTGGTGCAAATACTTTGAATTATTACAAAATCTCATTCCTTATTTCATTTATCATTAATGCTCTGACTTGCTACTTTATTTTCTATTAAGGATGGTTAAATATTGTATTACTTACCAGCTGTTTATGTATCCTGAAGTCATGGGTAGGATTTATTAAATACACCAAAACTCTCATTAATTCTAATGACTATGGTTACAGTAACAAAGCAAATTCTGGATGAAGGGGAAATACTTTGATAATATTCCCAGTCGTATTTTACTACTGACTGCATTTGAACCTGGTATACATAGGCGAGATATTGGCTTTTCTTATTGCTGCTCACTGACTTTACCTCTACTCTACTACCCCTTCCCTAGCTGTATTCATTTTCTTGACTGATAAACAAAATATTTCTAGCAGTCGGGATGAAGAATTTTGTGATTAAACTCTAAATTTCACAATCTTTGAAACGGAAGGGAAGAATTTGTAGGGCCGAAAGAGATGAAGCGTGTAGTCAGTGTAGGGCCCAGGGGTCTCAAGCCTGCAACCAAGAAGTAAGGGTTGAACTGCTAACTACGGTTTTTGTCTTAATCACACTCTCTCTGGGGAAAGATTTTTGAAATTCGTAAGTTGTGGTCTCTGCTTTTACTCTTGAGTTCCAACATTAGTCCTTCGTCTCAGCTGATCAATTCATCAGGGTATTTGATAGTTGGTCACAAGGTAACTTTTCTCATCTGATCCTGAGAACCAAGAATCGACTCCTTATATGAAAATTGGTCATTTTGTGGAATGGGGTCTGAAGTTGTATATGGCATGATTAATTACCCACCACAAACACTTTCCAAAAACATTGCGAAAATTTTGAGTAAATATAACGAATAAGAACAAGATTTTGATCATTATGTCCTAGTCCTCAAAATGTTTATTGTACGTGACATTCATTTTGCTGAAGTTCATGAGGAGGCCAATTTTTTGCTTTCTTCATTTTGTTTGTCTTGCATTATTTGGAGATCATGAAGGTTCTTAGTAAAGAGGACAATGTTGACAGCAAATCAGAGGTTACTTATGTATTTGCAGTCTTATCTGATTTGTTTGTGTCCCCAGTCTAGGTTTCAAAAGATCATCTCAAAGCTGGCTGTGAACAGTTTGGGTGAGCTGGTATCACCTTGTCTCACTTCACTTGCTTTGGGTGGGGTTGATGTGCCCAATGTGCAACTCCCCAAACACAATCCTAAGAACGTCACCAAGAAAACAAGAGCTTACATTGGCACTTACAAAGTCAAAACACTTCCAACAGATATGCACCTATCTAATCAGGAAAAATAAATCAAAAACATCAAATGGGACATTATCTGTCTTAGTGAAACAAGAAGATCCAAAGAAGTACTAATGGAACTGAACAACAAGCATCTCTTATACTACTCCAGAGAGGAAAAAAGGAAAACAAAGCCAAGTCAGCTTTCATATTCATAAATAAACTCAAATGTTGTAAGATTCAAAGCAGAACGTGTAGTCTGTATCACTGTACTGCTCTCAAAGAGGTACAAACTAAACATCATTCTAGTTTATGCTCCAACTTCTCAGTCAACCGATGAGGAAATAGAAAACTCCTACAATGACTTGAATTCCATATTCCAAGAAACCAATGGGAAACTTCAACGCCAAGTAGGACATGGTAATGAAAAATGTGTCAGCAAATACAGATACAAAATATAGAACAAGAGGGGTGAAGATCTTGTTAATTTTGCAACAACAACTGGGTTCAAAATCATGAACTAGTTTTCGAGAAGAAAGCCAATAGAAAGTGGACTTGGATGAGTACCAATCATGAAAACAAGATCAAAATAGACTACATCCTAGTTGACAAGAGTGACACCATCAGGTCTCAAGTCAAGTTAATGTTGGAAGTGACCACAGAATGATAAGATGCAAAATTCAAATTAACACCAAGATAAAATTCAGGGAAATGTTCTGCACCAAACTGCAACCACTTAGCCTACAAAAAGAGCTCACCCAATCATTCAAACTGGAACTGAAATATAGATATGAAGTCATCACCAAACCAGAAAAGAACATCAATGAGTTCATCAACAATATGATAACCTCCTTGATTGAAGTCTCCAATATGTTTGTACCAAAGAACACTCAAATCATAAGTAAACTCTCAGAAGATATGGAGAATCTCATTGCAAAACGCAGAAACCTTAAGCTACCAACAACATCAAGAGAAAAGATCAAAGCAAAAGAACTGAACAAAACCATCCAGAAGAAACAAAAAGAAGATGAAAGAAGATACTCAACAGCAGTCATTGAGACCATTCTCAGAAAAAATAGGGGATTCAAAACTATTGGCAAATCTCTTGGTACAGGAAGAAAGCAAATAACTAGCGTGTTCGAAGCATATGAAGACCTAACAATGGATTGTGACTGAGTTGTTGAATGTGCCCTGGAATTTTAGAAAAACCTCTATTCCACCAAACAAAGAACAGAAAAATGAACAGGAAATACCAAGAGCTGAGAGTTATCAATTGGAGGATTTCCCAGAAATTACTCTGCAGGAAGGGAAGCAAGCTATCAAACAAACAAAGAAAAGAAAGGTCCCTGGTTCTGATAACATCACCATCAACCTATTCCAAAAAGCTGGAATAGTCATTATTGGAAAACTAACCCTACTTTTCAACTTATGCCTAGAAAAAAGTGAAGTACCAGAAGATTGTCACACTGCAATCATAATGCTATGAAAAAAAGAAATCTGAAAGACCTCAACAACTGCAGGCTCATAAGCCGACTCAACTGTATCTACAAACTCTCTACCAGAGTGATCACTAACCGATTCACCAAAATGCTAGATGACAACCAACCATGGGAACAAGCTGGCTTCAGAAAAAGCTACTCAACCATCAACCATTTCCATTCAGTGAACCTAATAAAAAAGAAAGCTGCAGAATATAGAATGTCATTCATTGTAGCATTTGTTGACTTTGAAAAGGTCTTTGACTCATCGGAAATCCCTAAAGTCATTGATGCAATAGCACAAGGCGTAGACCTCGTATATGTTAAAGTACTGCAACGTATCTACCGACACAGCACATCCTTAATAAGGCCATATAAATTCTAATGTATTTGTCTAATAAATCTTACCTGTAAAATTATGGATTACATAAATAGCTTATTAAAGATAATTATTCTCTAAGTATGGCCTACAGAACTGCAATCTGACATGATCTTTGTTTTTTTTTACCATTGCTGAACTTTATTTTAGAATCATTTGATGTCAAACTAGAGTAGATGTTGGAGAACTTACTCTTGTTTTTATGAAGAGAAGAAAATATGTCACTGATCTTTAGTAGCAGTAATAATAAACTTCATGGTAATTATATAAGCACTAGCATAGTGCCCACAAAAAATCAGAGGATTATTTACTTATTGATGAATTATAAAAATAAATGTATCTATTGTAAACAAAAAATGCAATTTATTCTTTTGTTGATTTTTATGCAACTTCGATATTTTGTGTATTTTGATAATTTGAAAACAATATGACAGGATTACGTAAAAAATGAATTCTTCTTTTAATATGTGAAAAACATAAGTTTTATTCATGAAAACTCTGAGATGCTTATTTTTGTTTTCTGGCCAACCATGTACTAAAACAGAGCAGTAGTAGTAGTGATGTACAGGTGAACACACAGACATAGTTGCGAACATCAGCTTCAGCTTTATCTTTTCCTCTCTTTCTATTTGCTTTAATCTGATAAAAGAAATAAATGAACAAACTAAGAGATAGAAACGAGATATAGATTTCTATTTAATAAGATTCTACTGGTTTACTACTCATGTATAAATAGAAATTAATTGATTGAGGGTTTCAAAGTTAAATTCTCTTATCCTTATTTTTGGTTTGGTAAGGTGTATTATTTATTATTGAAAGGATAACTGACTTCGAATTAGTACAAAACAGGTCTCGTTAGTCACTCAATAGGAACCGTCATGTGACCAGCATCATTTGGCAGCATGCTGTGTTGAGGGCGATCAATCAAAAAATTGGAAAAGGGGTGATCAGTGAATAAATTACTTCTCTCGCCTTTTGTCTGAATTTCAAAGAAAAACAAGCATGAATGCTCCAAGACCCAAACTAAGTGATCAATTTAGAATAAATTTACATTGCAAATTGAACCCTCGACTAAGAACCTATTTGGCGGGGGTCTTAAAAAATTAAAAAAATGTTTTTTCCTAGACATAATGAGATGTGGAAATTTCAGCCGCCTAGCTCATTTGTCTAGCTCATGAGAAAATAAATTATATTAACCACTTGGCAATGACTCTTGAGAGATATCATAAGAAATTTCTCTGCCATTGGTCTTTGTATTCTAGGAGGGAATCGAATAATGATTTATAACAATCTGTAAATGTTAATGGAAGCAGTGAAAGCAATGATTGCCCTCGAGTGGCCAATGAGATATCTTGCAACCAATTTCTTTGTCCCGGGTCTTCTTACTCTAACAGTGGATCAGATAGTTATTCAAAACAAATTGTAGATCATAATTAAAGAAGTGGAAGCAATTGTTAGACAAATGAAGAAGTTATTCTAAAAAAATCATAAGATTTTGAATACTACACCTGGCCAAGATTATGGAATCAGCACCCTTCAAGGATATTCATGCTTCCTCACTTCATAGTAAATGAACAAATAATAGATATGACAAACTAATTCTCTAATAATACTTTGATATTATAGCTTCATGGAATATAACTCACACAAATTGAATTAAAATATTTAAATCATTCGCATATTTTCCAAGGTCAAATACAGGAAATAATTATGGAATCAACTTGTAATTTGCATTCTGAAAATAAATACCAGTGCAAATCTAAATGTGCAAATTAGTCTACAATTAGAAGAGAGTACTTTCAGACCATAACGAACTTTTAGAATTATTACTGGACTTGGGTGATTGAAAGGAATCAGGAAAGCACCAAAAGATATTGGTTGATCTCAGTCAGCTGTGTCTAGAATTTGGTGCAAAAATAAACAAAATTGGAAAGGTTATAAAGAAAAAAATGCACAGATAGACCCAGAAGATGGCATTACATCAGGATAGAAAACTCAAAGCAATATGCCTTGAAAATAGAAAATGCACAGCAAAACATGATAAACAAATGAGGAGAAACAGTAGTCAATGTTTGTGACAACTGTAAAAAAAATTGGCTAAATGAAATGGAATTAACATAAAGAAAAGCCAAATGAAAACCAGCACCTACACCTGAACAGTCGAAAACAAGTTCAAAATGGGCTAAAGAGAAACAATTATGGAGTGTGATGATTTGATGAAAGTGATATTCACTGAAGAATCATGAATGTGCATTGGCCAAGGTGATGATGTTAAACTTTTGTCTGATGCCATTCCAATGAAACACATAAAGATGACAGCCTGAAGAATACAAGTGAATATCCTGACTCATTTATGATATGGAGTTGCATGTCACATAAAGGACCAGGAAGATGACAATCATTACCACAACAGTTAATGCACTGCCTCACATCAGAATTTTGGGCACTTTTCTCATTCCATCAAGAGAAAATAAGTTTGATGGTGATAAACTCATTCAGGGTGATAATGCATCTTGCCTCGGAGCAAAAGTGTGAAAGTTTTTCTTCAGGAAAAGCAGCAATGATATTGCCAGCAATCAATCTTGATCTCAATGTTTATAAATGGTCCATGACGAGGTTCCATCCTGTTAAACTGATCTGTCAACCACTATTAAAGAACGTTGGAATCAACGTGATAGAGAATATTGTTTTCCATGAGTGGAATCCATGCCTTTAAGAAGAGAAGCTGACACAAAAGTCCAAGGAGGTGCAACAAAATACTAATTGTTATTTTTTTTGTTTATGAATTCATAATTTTCCCTCCAATGAATCTGGAAAACTGTAATTATTTTTTTATACAAAACTAAAAAAATAAAGAACAAGTCCAGGGGAAGCTACTCTGTAAATCTTGATATTTGGTTTCATTTTTTTTTTTTAGTTTCCATGACACAACAAAGTTTCGAAGTCACTGCTGCTGGTTACTGTGGTCTTAATCTAATATCATTTTGATTTATTACCGTATCTAAAAGGCCAGGAGAAAGGCAACTCGCTAGTGCCAAGCCGAAAACAAAACATTCAGCACTCAGTATAGCATTGAAAGTAAAATTATCAAGGTAATTCGATAAAGGTACTTCGATGCGGCTTTTGAGTGAGGAGTATGGTGTTGGGATATCTACTATTTATGACATTAAAAAACAGGAAGAATAGATTCTTGACCTCTATGGTGACAGTGATGTGCCTAAATTAATGATCAACTGAAAAACTTCACACCAGTTGAAGTATGTTGACATAGACAGTGTTGCTTGGATGGATTAGGCTGCATCAGAATGAAAAGTTTCCACTCAATTGTTCCAAGCTAAACTTTTCACATTAGATTAAACCTGACAACTCCATGTGAATATTCATTTGGGTGATTCAACAGATTCAAACAAAGGCGTGGCCTTTGCAGGTTGGAGATTCATGGAGAAAAGGCTTCTGCAGACCATGAAGCTGCAGAGGCATTTTTAGATGAATTTACTAAGCTTGTTTTTAATGAGCAATGCAGATGAAACTTTGTTATTCTTGCATTACATACTGAGGATAAGGTATATAACAGCCAAAAAATCAGTGCCAACACGGCTTAAGGATTCCAGGGAACAACTTACAATTCTTGGATGTTCCAGTGCAGCAGGCACCCACTAGTGCAATTTACACATTGGATAGAGTCAAAATCCTGGGGTATTCAAGGGAGTCAAGGTATTTCTTGTGATTTATAAGGCAAATAAGCATGTTTGGATCACAACAGAGATTTCCACTGAATGGTCTCCAAAGAACTTTATGCCTAAAACCAGGACACATTGTAAATCTGTGGGACTACCTGATGACTGCAAAATTATTTTAGTAGCTTGATAATTGTTCTGCACAATCTCCTTCTGAAAGCCCAGTCATCAAGGATAATGTATTTGCTGCTAACTTGCCTCCCAATCGTACTTCACTAATTCAACCTCGAGACCAAAGCATTCTTCATGCATTCAAGTCCAGGTGCTAGACACTTGACACTTGACACAAGGTGTCAGGATAAAAGAATTTCAGAAATCATTTAATGTAAAAGATGCAATTTAGAGTGCAGCAAAGTCTTAGAACAAATTATCCAAGGATTTTTTTGATAAACATAACTATGGGCATCTGCCTTTTTTCTAAACGATGAAGATGAACCTGACTTTTGTGGTTTTCATGAGTCTGCCAAGGAAGAGTTTAATGGAATATGCAATAGGCACGTAGTGTGACGTAGCCAAGTTACTTGGTGAAGTGTCTATAGAGGAGTGAATAAACATTGATTGTAATGCTCCAACCCACTGATAGTATAATTGTAGATATGGTAATGAATACTGATAAGGACAAATCAGATGAGAGTGATGAAGAATAAAAAGTGTCTAGATAAGTGCATCAGCCTAACTGATGAACTGATTCAGGGAATGGAATGAAAAACTTCTACCAGTGAGCAGCTAATGATGTGGTTGATATAAAATACAAGAGGAAAAAGAAAAACTGAAGCATATGGAGCAACTGGAACTGCAAGACATGTTTTCAAAGATCGACAAGAAAATTTAAAGTGAAGTTCAGCCTATGCTACAATCTCCAAGACATGCTTTAATTTGGACTGTCAACTAAGAATTTCTTCTTCACTTTCTGTTGTTCATTTTATGACATACCATGCTCAAGAAATTAATTTGTACTGTACAGGTGTTTCTGTTGAATAAATTTCAGTTTTTGCTTTCTATTGTTTATTTTATGACATACCCTGTTTTAGAATTTCATTTCTCTCTCAAAATTTGAATTTACACCAAATACACCGGAGGATAATAGCTTTTATACTGACCTAGAATTCAATATTCGAAATTTGAATTTTTTTAATTTTTGAAAAACAACTAATATGATAAAATATTGCATGTGTATTCATTTGAGAATGAAGTTTTTCATGGTACAGTTACTTAGTATGTGAAATTCAGAAATTTTCTGTTTTACTTTGTTCGAAGGTATATGTGGAATGGAAGAAAGAAATTATGCAAATTTCAATTTTGAACATTTTTTTTCCTTTTTTTTAATATTGTGAGAATTATGGACTATATGATATAACAATGATAACTGTATAGCGCCCCCTATTCTTTTAGATAGGAATTAAATACAAAACCCTTCTTTTAGTTAGATAATGAAAATGTCACTTCCTCCTCCGATGACCCCAATAAAAGCCATAGACGCACATGGACCAATGCTCATTAGTGCCAGCACCCCTAGCTGGTTGCGCTTTTGGCCCCAGCACTTGTTGCCCGCCATTCTTTCTCTCTCTTTCCTTCTCCCTGAGATTGTAATCATCTCGCCGAACTCCATGCTAATCAAATCTTAGCATTTTTCCACCGTGACCTATCTCTGTACTAATTTGCCTATTTCACTTCACGAATGTTGAGGTATCACGCATATGCACAGCAGCACAGCTACGTCACTGTGTCTTCACCATGTGCTCTAAATGCGTATACACCTCTCACTCTTGGGAACGAAATGGCAAGGCTTTTTACTATCCGATTGTCACAATAATCTTTCCTAAATTTCCTTACTTTAGGAAAAAATGCATGGATAAAACTCCATGTTCTCTGTCTTTCATGATCTGTCCATTGAGTGTCTAATAGTGTCAGAGAATAGCCCCTAAGTCCATGCACGCAACTTGGCCGTTTGGCTTGCACACTGAACCCAGTTTCCACGTATACCTTGGTACGATCCAAGCCCTACGGATTCACAAGCAGTTCAGACAACTCTGCTCTCATGCCAGTACTGTCAATGACAAGAAAGTTCTCACCTTTTGCTATCTCTTCTCTTCTCATCTCTTTATGCGATCAATCAGATTTATCTTACTCTTATATGTACTCCATTTTCATTTGTCATTTGTCATTTATGTCCTTGTATTAAATGTACGTCTTATTTGTCCATCCATATATTTCTATGTGTTCTTTTTACTTGGTTACATCTAAGTTCATATTTGGTGTGCATTCACTTAGTACATCTCACTTTCACCTTCCACATCTCCAGTGATACCACCACCAACACCAAACCACGAGGAGACCAAAATCCCTCGTCACTCCTAACATCATCACGCTACCTGAACTGCTAGAACCATAAAGAAGTTACTATAACTGTTTTAATGACATCCTAGAATGGTAACAATAAGCATAGTTTTACTTCTCAGTGAATGTCTTACTTTATTTTTATATCACCAATAAAATTCAAATAAAGGAATATGTTTTGCTGAAAAGAAAAACAAACAATGGTAACTGTGAATGTTGGTTTCATGTGATAACAATATTTTCAAAATTAGGAAATATTATTTAAAAGTGGAAAATCTTGAAATAAACCAATGAAACATTGTTGTACTACTACTACAACTACTACTACTACTACTACTACAGTACAGGTGTATCTATTGAATAAAATTTCATTCTTTACTTTTCATTGTTCATTTTATATTTGAAGTATATACTTGACCTGTGTCCAGAAAACTGGAAAATCAGACCACCTCTGGTTCCGAGCTTTCTAGATTAGAGGTCTGGTACGTGTACCACCAAAAGACTTTTCAGTTAAATCTTTTCTCCAAAAGCAAAAGAATTTTTTTGTTCCTTTCAATACAGTACGTTTTCACTTCTTGCTTTCTCATAAATCTCTTTCTTACAATTATGTTTTGTTCTAAATTATGTCGGTGGCCATAGTTTCTTATCCTCGGCTTATTCCAAGTCCCCTGCAGATTTTCCAACTCATATGCTTATTCTGCCCCTCCCCCATCCCACTTGATAAATTGTGGCAGAATTTCCTACCTCCTCCTTATTCCCACCCCACCCACCCCATCAATTAAGCACTTATATATCTATCCATACAATACTGGAAAAGTTTGTGGTGAATTATTAAAAACATGTTAATTGAATGTTTACCAAGTGAAGTCACAGGTAAAGATTTGTATTCAAGTTTATAAACAGGACTATAGACATTGTTAATTAGACCGAAGGTTTATCAATAATTCATATAGTTACAAAGTAAAGGTTTTATTAAAGCAATGGAGGGGGGGGGCAAAAGCTTTATAAACAGTAGTTCACCTACTGCATTTCTAACATCACACAGTAACAAATCTCAGTATTGGAGAGTGCCCTCAAGGAGCCAGGCCCCCTGCCTGGTCCTTCAAATCTGTAGCTACGTCACTGTCTTTAACAATTGTTAAATTGTCTGAAATTAGCCATTAGCCTTGAAAATGTGACTCCACACTTGGGGAAGGGAGGCCTTAGAGAATGGATGGTCAAACTTAATGCCACCAATGTCCCCACCTTCCCATGACATCTCGAGTGCAAGTGGAATATTTAAATTTCTTTTTAAAAGCTAGCCTATGATAAAAAAAAGATTTTGTTGACCCTCATGGGGTCCACAGCCACCACGTTGAGTGGAAAGGGGTGGCTCCCGAGTAGCCAAATGTATGGTGTTCATAGTGTGAATGCAGACAATTCTCTGCCATAAATTCCAGTTGGCATATAAAG
>OY735214.1:30173235-30178235 GCA_963457665.1 Thysanoteuthis rhombus
TTTTTTTGCTGTTTGATTGGAAAATTAAAATTCACTTTCTTCCCTATTTCCCTTATTACTGTAGATTAAATGAATTTAAAAATGTGTTAATGAAACAGTACAAAACCCTCCAATCATCTAAATAATGAAAAATTAATGACTATTCTAAATGAAAGTTGAAATCAGATTTTAACTTATACTGTCAGTTTGATTGTCTTTAAACAAAATATTTTCCACATTTTCTTCGAAAGAAAGTTACCATAAATGATGAATTTCATTCATTATACAACAATCCATTATTCCTTTATTGCTTGAGATTCAAGATTGCTACCTTAGTTTCCTTGGCTTTTCTGTCCTAATATCCACTGTCAAAACTAATCGATCAATACCCGATATACTGTCCAAAATTTGAATGGGAAATGAAAGGACATAGTAAGTGACTCTTTTATCATTTGACTACAGCAATATTCTTTAAAAGCCTGAATGCAATCAGTGTGGCCAATATGGACTAGAATGCCTGAAGCCTTCTGTTACTATCTCCATGACACACAGCACAAATGACAAAGGGAATATTGATTTTCATATATTTTAATAGCCAGAGATTAATTTAGAAATGTCTTAAAATTCTTTTTTCCTCAATTTTGTTTTTCCTAAGAAATTTATTGCTATGAATTATCATTGGTAAAATTAATTCATATTCTTTTTCTGAATGTAAAATGTGCTAAATTTATTTTTCTGCAGTTTTTCTTATAATTTTTAAAATATAGTCAGAGATTAATTTAGAAATGTCTTTCAATTCGTTTTTCCTCAATTTTGTTTTGTAGAAAAAGAAATTTTTCACAGTTTTCTCCTTTTGGCTCAAAATTATCTAAAAAGAAATCTTACATCATTGTAATAAATTAGTATTTACATAATGCACTAAGATTTACTTAGATTCACCTAAGTCTGGTTCAAGGCCAGTTTCATGCTGCACCAAGTAAAAATTGGAATTAATCAATATTTATTGATCTTTATTCCATTACATCTCTCTTCTTATTCTCTTTCTCTCTCTCTTGTTCTTTACTGCTCTCCTCTTCTCATCGTCTCTGCTTTATTATTCTGTTGTTTATACCTATTCGTTCTTCTCTTTCTCCTTTTTTATTCTTTTATTTTTTTCATTAACCATTTTTTCTTTTATTCTCCTTCCTTGTCTTTATCTCTCTCTCCCTCTCTTGCTCAATACAAGTTCATCTCAATTTGACCCCTTGAATCTTCCATCTCTTTTTAACGACTGCTTGCAGGACCAATATTATTCCTATCGCACTATAAACCATTCCTCTGGGTTAGATGATTTTTCCTTTCAGAAAATAATGTTGCATGCTTAAAATTTACAATTTTTCCAGTGATACGCTAAGACTCATAACTACCTCAAATTAATTGCAGTTTTTAATTTGCACAAAATTATTTGGAAAGGAAAATTGTCATCAGTACTGAACATTATTATGAATGAAATACACTTCAGTTTTTTTAATCTAAACAAATAACTTGCAAAAAATTATTTTTCTTCATTTTTCTCCATTTTTCTCTATTGACATTGATATATATATTCAACTTGCAAAATTCTAAAATAGCTTATATAGTAATAAGATCACATATACAACACAAAAATGCACATAATTACCCATAAATATTTAATTAAAAATAAAGTTACCATTCCTAATGACATTTCAATAAATGTTGCTTATAATGTATTAGGTTGAAAAAGAGAAATCAAATTATTTCTAATTCAAATTTTATTTAAAATTAAATGGCATCTACATAGTACCCTAAACGATTTCTTGAATTTAATCTAAGGAAAATGATTTAAAAGGAAATATTCACATTATTGCATTAAATTAATATAATTGATTTTATTCAAAATATCACAAATTAATATTCACATTACTTATACTCAATTACATTCAATATAAAGTAAATTTATATTCACATTACTGCTTATATATATATATATATATATATATATATATATATATATATATATATATATATATACACACATATATATACACATATATATATATGCACATATATATATATACATATATATATATATATATATATATATATATATGTGTGTACACACATATACATGTATACAGTATGTATATATTTGCATATCAATATATTTAATCTTTTTCCACATCTTTTTATTTTATAACAAGAAATATATATACAAATTAGGCATAATGCACATCATTTAAAAATCTCATTGGTATTGTATATGATGAAAATATTTGAAAACAACTTTGTATGTTATACAGAGATGGGGGAGCCAGTAAAAAGTTGGGGCACCATGAACAAAAAAGGGGCACAGGACCAAAGAGCATAGTTTAGCCCTTGAAAATCATAAGTACCCAGAAGGTTTACCCAATTATTTTTACACTCTTTTTCATTAATAATTAGTACAGACAGACTTGGGAATAGTAAAATAAATATGTCCATTAGGGTCTACCACCTTCTACCTCCATAATCATTTCACTTCATTTCTTGCCAAATTGTGAGAAATTCTGATTAGCGTACTTTTACATTCAGGAATTAACACTTTTTCTAATATGTGGATAAAATATAGAATCTTGCATGTGTAAAATTACAGGGCTTTTTAATGGTAAATAATTAAATTACAGAATTGCATTCTGTCTAAAATTATCCAAAGAAAATTTTTCTTCTCTCTGTTCAGGAGGCAAAATCTTTTGCAACTTTCAGAAGATCAATCCAGTGAACTCTCACTTTGTGGATATGGAGATGGAGAAGAGTATTTTATCTCTTCTTCTCTGTCATTCTATCTCTCAAATAGCTCTTCATTTGTCTTTGAACTGAAAAAGATTGTTCTGCTGAATCTGCACTCAATGGAGCGAGCAATTTAACTTGTGTAAGCTTTGCAACTTCTGATGGAAGGTGGTAAATGTCAGCATTGTTAGAAAAAACTGAAAAGATCGAGTCAGTCACTGTAAACTCCTTCACTTTGGGGAAGACTTGTTTTAAAATGCCTGGAAGAAGCATTGATTTAGCTTTGAAGTTTTGAACACTTATTTCTTTCCAGTACACATCTTTAATTTCAAATGGCTTTCTGTTGCTGGTGTTGAGTTAAATTTCCTCAATATTTTGTAATGGTGCATACAACTTATCAAACCTTTGATGCAGCTCCTTTGATGCATCAATTGCTTGGAAAAAAATCGCTTGATGAAATGACTCAGCCTCAGTAAAACAATGTTTTTGTGCATTGTCATGTGGAAGTCAGGCAGCTATGGCTCTGTGACATGGTAGCACTGGCTCTTAAATAAACTTGATCCTTTTTCCTTTGCGACATGTTTGATTGCAAAATATTGAAAAATCATTTTTTGTTGTTTCAAGTTGCTGATCAGTGAGGTGACACCAAGTATAGTACATTGAGCTTTGTTGATTTTGCTTTGCAAAGAAGAAGCAAGCTGTTCAGAAACACTGAAGATATCCATTGATATCTACAATCCAAGATATGTCTTGAAAGTTATCATCTTTTCTGCTAAGCTACATGGTTAGTCTCGTATTTCCGTTGTCCCTCCATGTTTAGCAATGGTTATTACTGTAACATACAATGCTTCTTAATTTGTAAGTGTTGCAGATACATTTATCGCACATACTGTCCAGTGAGTGGGGGAAATCATGTGGATATTTGCCACTTTCTACTCTGTTTTTAAATGAGCTGAAACTTCTTTGAATTGGGCCTTTCTTTTCAGCATGTAATGGATAAAATCTGCAAGATCTTGCCCAAATGCTAACAAATGACTTTATCATTACAAATTCGTTTCTATAGCTTTTAAGTGCAACATCAAGCTTGAAATTTGCTCAGTGAATGTAATACGCATCCCTTTTATACATTGAATAAAAAAGTGTCAAAATATTAATCATGATACCTGTGAAACACCAAAAGTTTGTCCATTATGGTTTCCCGTTTCTTTCTTTCAAAAAACAATACTGTGCGTTAATTATGGCAATTAAGGGAATTCTTAGATGAATTCAAACATAAGCCTAAAGGTGTAGGGGTATCTGAAAGTAGAGAAATTTTGTGTACGTACTTTACGGATCACCCCTTTTTTTACACGTGGAAATTTCAACAAAAAGTGCATTACTGTGAAAAGGGTTACATTTTTATCTGGGGTTTCTTTTGTATATTTTGCCAAAAAGTGAATTGGGGGCATGGTCCCTCTGGCTACAACTTTCCTGATGTTATGTAACTCTTTAAGTCTAATTTTCTTCAAAATATATTATGTACTTATAAACTCTATTCTTCTTATAATTTTGATAAAATTATTTTAACATTATTGATATGAATTGTTAATAATTCAATTCATATTCTTTTTCTGAATTTAAAATGTGCTAAAATTTATTTTTCTACATTTTTTTCAAATACTTATTAGAATATATAGTTAACTTAAGAGTCAAAAAACTTGAAGTTAAGTTTACTTTACAATTATAAATTATTATTAATGGCATCTTAATATACCTTCACTATCTGCAATTATCAAACAATGTATAACAATAAATTTTTCTTCAAAATATTTCTAAAACAAGTTTTATTTTGAATTAATTCTTTAAAGCACTTTCTTTGTTTTTGATTTAAACAAAATTGTGTGTAAAAAGTTCAATAATATCGAAAACTATGAATCATGAAAACATTTAAATGTCCTCACATTGTCTAAAGACAATCTTGAAACGTTGATTTTTTTCTTTCTTAGAATTTATAATGAATACATACATTTGAATATATACATAACAATTAAGATAAAAAAGAAAATGTATATCATCGGAAATGATCTTATTATCTTAAAACAAATTATTTGAAAAGATGTCTTAATAAATTTGTTTTCTGAGAATACAACATTGAAATTCGGAGAAAAATTAATCTTATCTCAAATGCATTAGAATAACCAAGTGATTAATGAATTAAATAATCTTTACGTATATCAATACAGAACATCTTTGGAGCTTAATATGAATGAAATCTT
>OY735214.1:30183235-30390735 GCA_963457665.1 Thysanoteuthis rhombus
ATGTACTCCTCTCACTTTCCCTTCATTTACCCTCTTTCTTTGACTCTTCGTATGTTTTTACCTCCTTCTTGTACTTTTATCTTCCTTCTCTCTTTTTCCTCTGCCTCTCTTTAGCTCAATGTATTATTCATTCTCTTCACCCTCTCTCTCTCCTTCTACAGTACAAAAGATCTTTTATTTTTATATTTCCCATCTTCTCTCTATCCATAAGCTTTGTCCTACATACCTCCTCTCTCAGTTCCTTCATGTATATATTTTACCCTACTTTTCCATCTTCATCTTTTTTCTTCAGTTCATTGTATCTTGTTTCTTTCTTACTTTCTATAGATCTTTTTGTCTATTCTCTTTCTTCTTTTTCATGATGCTTTATCTTTCCACAATCCTTTCTCATCTCTTTCTCTCTCTCCTTCTCACTATGACTTGGTCAATACATACATTACATCTTCTTCCCATACATATATGTGAATGTGTCTAATTACCAGGCGTTATTTTCTTTTCTTTCAATTCCTTCTTCTTCCATAATGTGCTTTAGTGTAACAACAATCAAATATTGAAGGCAGCAAAATCTTGATAAACTCACCATTGAAAGTTTATCTTCTTAAAAAATTGCTTTATATTTTGATTTAGCATCCAATATTGTGTTTACCTACAAATCCTTGAGATGTGAGGCCGTGTTCCAAAGAACATCATAGACAAGAATGAACTTTGTTTCTACAACACTCAGATATTTTGATATTGGATGAATCAGATGTTTTTTCAAATTTTCACATGAAGCATTTTCACTATCATTATCTTATTTCTAACTTTTATTCCATCTTATAGTGTTTTTTTTTATCACAACACTTTGAGTCCATTCACTCTATTGCCTGAAAAAATAGTGCAAAATCAGAAATAAAGAAAAGTAGCTTCTAATGAGATTTGAACTCACATCCTTCATCTTGAGAGCTCATATTTCATGGACGTCACTTTAAAGTCTTTGGCCATTGAAGCTTCAGTGAATAAAGTGTGACACAAATCTGCAGTCATTCTGTTACTCCTTCCTTCCCTATTCTTCATATCATCTTTGTATTACTACCTTGTAATAGTGATCTGAAGTACCATGATGCCTCTGAGCTTGATGTTTACTGGCTGAGTTGTTTTGTCATGATTTGATTGCTTTTAAAAACTAATATACTTGATATTCACTAGACCTAACTTTGTACAGCACCAGTCCAAATGTAGGGAAGAAGATGGGAAGATTATATTGTGTTGAACTCCTAAGTAGGGATGGCCAGCCTACTTTGGGAATCATCATTCAAAATCACCGTTTATTTATTCATTAGGACTCGAACACTGACCACTGACACTAGTGGTTATTATTCAACTACTTCTCAATGAGATTATTATCCTCATCTTTGTTGTTTTGTTATTCTCCATTTGTCAATTGTCAGGAGACCTAGATAGGTTATTGCTAAGAATAGCTTAATTTTACAGGTTCGAATAATGATCCTAAGGTAAATATTGGTTCAAATTGTTTGATATGGTATTGCCCATAAATGATTATACCCCTATCACTTTATTATAAAAAGTTAATTTCCTTCTAAACCAGTAAGATTTTATTATTTCTAATGGATCATTACACACTCAAAATCAGATATTATCAGGGATTATTTATGACTAAACTCTATAGCAGTGAATTTCTGTTGCCATATATATATAAATATGAGTACACCCCTACAAAAAAATTTCTGACAACAGTGTTTCAATGCTGTAGAGTTTGGTTATAAATGATACCTGATAACGTCTGCTTTGATTGTGTAACATTCCACTTATTCCAAACTGCTTTGTTTTGGTTGGGAAGAAAATTTGATTTCTATTAAAAACAAGTGTTGAGGGTCTACTCATTTATGGGCAACACTATATATTTCTATAAGATACTAATAATACATCTTTTTGGATCGCTTCTTCATGAAGCTATAATGTTATAAAGCCTTTGTCTTTTCTTAAAGTTTATTTATTTCAATAACAACCTCTATCACTGAAGATGATATACTCCACATTTTGTTGAATTTGACTCCATCTAACTGACATGATTACAATTTCAACTGTTCTTTCTTATCTTATTTACAGATTCCAAATCACTGTTGCAAAAAGGGAAATGGGTCAAGTCTCATGAGGGAGTCTGCTGAACAATAAGTGAGTATCTATTATATGAGGATGTGCATCCTTCCTTTAAAAAAAAACTGGTTGGGTTTAGTTTCTCAATAGAAACTGCCACATGACCATTGTCTTTTGGCAGGAAGCCCTGTTAGGGGTGATCAATTAGAAAATTGGAAAAAAAGGTGATCAATGAATAGGGTACTTCTTGTGCCTTTTGTTGGGTAGCAATTACTAAAAATGTCTGAATTTTCAAAAATCCCTTTGATATTGTCCATGATCTGGAATCTGTTTGGGAAAAGTCAGAAGTCTCTTGGATCCAAATCTAGACAGGGGTTATCTGATTAACCTCATTGGAAAATGTTCATGCATGTGCAATAAGCTCCCAACTGATCAGTTGTCATGTTACATCAAAGCTGTACAATTGGTTTTTGATACAAGACAAGTCTCTTTCTCCCTAAACAGCTATAAGGTGTGTTTTGAGTTGTCTGAAATATTTCTATGATATACTAATAAGACATTTTTCTATACAATGAAGATGTAATGTCATAACAATGTCTTGGCCTTTCTTAGGAAGACTATTTGCTTGGATTATCATTGCTATCACTGATGAGTTTGAACTCTATATGCTGTCGAATCTGAAGAATTTAAGGTATAGTGTGACTCACGAACCAAGTTTGTTGTGAGTTATAATCTTGCATTTCCAATAATTGTGAATCTTCCCCTAACATACATGTTTTGTAATCATCGTTTGTGGTTTTTTCGAACTAATTTCCTTGTGTTCGTTGTTTGTTTTTTTCACAATGTTTCAAATGTGTATCCTCCAGATTTCCTCAACTGTCTGTTGTGATTTGGAATTCGCTGATATGGAATAAAGTCAAAATAATAGATGAGGAGAGAAATTGGTTTATGAGAATGTTGAAAGAATCAGCTATGCTAAGATGACTCTGTCAGCAGACCAAGTATGAACATTAATAGCTTTTGTGAGCCATTGATCAGGAAGGATGAGAGTGTTTGCAAAACTCAACCTGAGGTTAGAAGGTCAGAGATCAGGAAGAGACATTCCCAAGAGCACGCAGACCTAAAAACTGGACATGATGTGTATGAGAGGGTATGTGTACGCTCCCCTGGAACAAGATTTGAGACGTAGTCCAGAATATGACTGACATCCAAGGAAGGTCAGAGGGAATACAGCTGAAGCACGCAAAAATAAACAATATAGGCAAAAAAACTGGTCCAAACAAATCACATAGAATGATTAAAACACCCCAATCTAACAAAATTCAAACACATGATCTTTATTGAAAATGTTTCATGTTTATAGCATTTGATATAACTGTTGAGTTACAGTGGCAGCTTATAACAGCCAGACTGATATTACCTTTCACTTCATATATATACATATATATATATATATATATATATATACATATATATATATATATATATATATATATATATATATATATATATATATATATATATATATATATATATATATACATATATATATATATATATATATATATATATATATATATATATATATATATATATATATATATATTCAGGTTTGTTTTTTTTGTTAAAAACTATGGATCAAAACTGTCAGTATAGGTTTCTCCAGTTTCCAAGTTGGTTTGGCTGGCTATATATGTATGTATGACATGTACAAGCTGAACCAATGAAGCTATAGGGCTGAAAATTTAAACATTTACTCCTTATTATGTCCAGAAAAAACACTTTTTTTGCTTTCTGAAAATCCCCCCCCAATAGGTTTTTAGTTAAGGGGTCAATTTGAAATGTAAGTTTATCCTAAATTGATCGCTTAGTTTGTGTGCTGCAATATTTACATTTGTTTTTTGAAGGATCAGACTTTTTTAATGATCACTGCCCAACAAATGGTGAGATATGTAACTTATTCATTGATCCCCTTTTTTTCCAATTTTTAAATTGATCATCCCAACTTGGTCTGCTGCCAAAACTTATTGGTCAAGTGATGGTTTTTTCATTCAGTGACTAACCAGACCGGTTTGTTTTTTTCTTTTCTCTTTTTTTTTTTCACTTATGTATATTTTGTTTCTTGCAGGTACTTCAGTTTCTGAAGGAGCTTCCCGCCCTGATGCAACATTTCCTCCACTGCCATTACTTCAGCAGCTCCAACCAACTTCTCATGATCTCTTCATTTACTGTCACAACTTCAGTATGTAACCTCCAACGGATGCATGTAACAGAGGTGTAGTATTTGACTGTTACATGTGACTTAGAGGTGTCAGATTTTTTTCAGCTGCTGTATCGGCTTTATGCCTCACCAAAACATTTCCCATTCGACAAGGAGGCATACATCAAACTGAGCTGCAAATAGATGATAGAAAATATTTTCTTTTTATTTCTGCAAATATACAGCTTTCTAATAGATTGTTGCAGTTTTGTATTTTTATCTCTTCAGAAATTTTCTAAATTTCCTGTTGAGAAGCAACCAAAAAGGAATTCAGTTTTGTAAAAGAGAAAAATACTATTTTGATTTATCCATATTTTTTTGCCATCTCAATATAATTTATTTTGTTTTTTGATGTGCAAATATAATTTGCCACACGATTTTCTAATAGCGAATCACTATTCTGAGTTTGCCAAAATTTTCTAAATGACTGTTATTCAATTTTTGTGAGAAAAAGAAGGAAAAATCATTATTTTGTTGGAAAATTAATTTTTTCACAATACTCCAATATGTTAGTCTTCACAAAATTTGAAAATGTTCATCTAATTTCATCAGTGTTTAACTGACCCTGTGCTTTGAAAAGTGGCCCTAGTCCACCCACAAAACCAAATAAAGAATCTACCAAAGTATGACAGTGTCAATTAACAATTTAAAAGTCATTGATGTTTGAGTGTTCCAGTGACATTCAGTCATCCCCGGGGACAAAACGAAAAAGGAAAAAAAGAAAGAAAGTTTATCAAATTATAAAAACTAGTCAAAAAAATTATTTGGGAAATAGTCCCCAAGTACATCTTGAAAATTGGTAAAACAAACAAGCAAAAAAAGTTATTTATTTTATCTTGCTGTAATCTGCCACCTCAATTGTTTCTAATATTGAATGAGTTCTTCATTCTGAATCTACCGTCTGGATCTGCCACAAGAAACTTTTATTTCTTTTCTGTTTTCGATTATACTTTTTCTTTTCATCTCTAACTTAACAATCTCCAACTCCAATAACAGTTTTTTTTCATTTCTCTTCAAGTTCCATGTAGCAAAGGTTGTATCAAAAAACATTTTGTTTCTTTTTAAGAATCTGTTCAGCCGTTCTTGATATTGTATAATATGTATTTGTACCAATTCAAATATCATTCATCTTTTTGCTTTACTTACACGAATACATATGGGAAACTAATCTCCAGCTCTTAAGACATATTTATTGAGATAAAGTTAATGAATTAATTATATTTATCTACTTACATTTTCTAATCTGCTGAAATAAATGAAAACTGAATGAAAAGATAAACATTTTTAACAAAATACACACCTATGTACATTTTTTAAATAACTTAACTCTACTTAGTCCAAAAGTCGAAATGCAAATGTAATGTAAGGAGCTTTTTTTAATGAAGAAAAACTTTGAAAACTCTAGACATTTAGAGGAAACAAGTAGTCAGTTGAATGGAATTAAAATTTTAAAACAAAAAAAATTATTGATTCTTAAGCTTCTTGTTTTAAGAGAAAATAAATATCCAGAAAAACATTTCGAATATTCTTTCTCAAATAATTGCTGATTGTTTTTCCCTGTCTCTCTCTCTCTCAATTGATTTTCAACAAAGAAACCTACTTTAAATGTTCAAACCCAAATTGAAAATCTTTGCTTCAATATCCTGATTCAATTATAGATATTTTGCTTGTGAAAAAATGTAATATTTTTGCATCAATTTCTTTGTTTTGTTCGCAATGATTCAAAAATTGGTTACAATAAAGTGCCAAGGTATTTACGTGTAACTATTTACCTATAATCATTATACATGCTATTGTAGTTCAATTAACCTTGGCTCTGCATGTTGCATACCTGTCAATTGCTTATATGTCCCCTGGTGTGTGTTCCCAGCTGTGTGTGCTCTTGCATTGTACTCTCCACACCGCTTTGGATATTCACTCAAACTGAACCAGACTAACTTTTTTTAAATAATTACTCACATTTATACTTATCTCTCTATCATAAACAAACCTTGATATTTGTTAACTGATATTGATCAGTCTTTTCGTTTTTGCTACATGTGCTTCCATGTGGATTTGAATTTTTCTGGCTACTTGTCCATCTTTTCATTCTTATGTATCTATTGTTATAGATAGATAGTGGTAAGTTCATCTATTTATCTCAGTTTCTACAATATCTCAAATCTCCTCAATATCTATCTATCTATCCAACCTCTCTGTAGATATATAGATATTGAATATACATACATATATATATATATATATACATATATATATACATATATATATATATATATATATATATATATATATGAATTTGTTTTTTTACCCAATCACCTCCATACATTCTCATTTGCTACTGCCCTCTAGTGTCTCCCCAAATTGATAACCACCATCAACAACAAAACACGACCAAGCTAAGGTAAAAGAAAATCTTCACAATGTTTCCTATGCAACCTATGTACGGTGGTAGTGGTATGAGCCACCACCACGGACACCATCATCACCACCACCACCATGGCCATCATGGTGGTAATGGAGGCCATCACAGTCACCATGGCAACACCAGTAGCAGCAGTCACCATGGTCACCATAGCAACCACAACCATAACCACAACCATAGCCACAACAACACTAGCAATAATTGTAATACCAATAATTGTAATACCAATAACTGTAATACCAATAATTGTAATACCAATAATTGTAATAACAACAGTAATAGTAATAACAGTAATAGTGGTACTAATAATACCAATAGTAATAATCAAAGCAGCAGCAACCAAATTTCTGGGGGTAGCTCTCAGCACCAACAACACCTGTCGCCCCAGCAGCCTCCGCACCA
Source organism: Thysanoteuthis rhombus (assembly GCA_963457665.1). Classification (NCBI taxonomy): domain Eukaryota; kingdom Metazoa; phylum Mollusca; class Cephalopoda; order Oegopsida; family Thysanoteuthidae; genus Thysanoteuthis; species Thysanoteuthis major. The sequence continues at coordinate 30,190,417 of OY735214.1, forward strand.
GTTCAGCTGTGACGTCTGCTGCGAAAATTTTCCCACCTTTGACCAACTGCGTGCGCACAAAAGGGATCACTTTGAGTCGAAGACGTTCAAGTGTGATGTCTGCGGCGAAAACTTTCCGCTCTATGACCAGCTGAAAGCCCATAAGCGGTCCGCGCACGCCGAGTCGAAGACCTACCCATGTGACACGTGTAAGAAACTTTTCAACCACGTGTCAACCTTGCGCAATCACATGCGCACCCATACCGGCGAGAAGCCGTTTCAGTGCGAGGTGTGCCAGAAATGCTTCAGCCAGCGCGGCAACCTGAAGATCCACCGGAGGCGCCACACGGGCGAGCGTCCTTTCCAGTGTGACATCTGCTGGAAGTCGTTCAGCCAGAAGGGCAACCTCAAGACCCACGTCCGCAACCACGCACACAAGAAGAGCTTCTGCTGCGATCTCTGCGGCAAGGTGTTCTTGCACCGCTCCATCCTAAAATGCCATGAGAAGGCCCACCAAGTACAGCGCCTGTCATCCCTCTCACCCTCAAACAACAGCGGCGGCAATGGACACCCGGCATCGTCACCTACATCACCAGCACTACCCCTCCCCATGCCTCCATCCTCTTCATCCTCGCCAGGCTCATCTACAGCTCGTTCAGCAAGTACTGGCACGGGGGGCTCCAGTGGGGTTGTTGGTGAGAAGGGGGCAGGATTTTATTCTAATACTACTTCAGGCTACAGCGGTAGTGGTGGGCCCCACAGTCACGGCGGAGGTAGATCTGGGCCTACAAACCCAGGGCCACCAACCAATCAGCCCCCTCCACACCCTAATTCTAATCCGAATGCCAATAATCATAACCCTAATAATCCGAGTAATAACGTGTTTGTGTGAAGGAGGGAGCCACCATGAAAATTTTCCCATGTAGACAGACTTATATACACACCTCTCATCTTCCCATTAATTTCAAGACTTACAATGAGATTTGGGGGGGGCATAGAGAGAGCTAAAGAGCTTCTATCAACCAAAAACCACCTTGAATACCACTAAAATGAATTAAATGGTGTATTTTTTGAAAGTTGCCATAATGGTAGGATGCAAGAATCTGAGAGTTCCCTCTAAAAAGATCTGATCTGATATGTTTGCCACTAATAACAGAGTCAATGAAATTATTAAATATTCAGGATGGCTTTTGGAAGATCTCTGTACCCTCCGAAATTCTATTTATTAGCCTCTGCATTATTTGGGGGTTGACACAAGTATATTAGTCAGTTTATCCAAAATTTCCAAAAACGTGTGTGTTCTATTGTTGGAATTTGAATAGAATTGTGAAGGGTCGTTTTTTTGTTGTGAGGCTGGGATGTACAGCAAGCTAATGCTAGTCACATTTTTGGACTGCAAATCCTCTTTTAACCACTGTATCCCAAATTAAAAGAAAAATCACACAAATTTAAACAAACTAAATTGATGCTACTCTGTGTAAAAATGAAGACAATACTGGTGTAAGTCAGCCATTTTAAAATAAGAATGAGCATATATATATATGAAAAGGAATTTCAATGCTGCTAATAAAAGGTTAGTATGCAAGCAAGAAAAATTAACTTAAAAGTTAGAGTTTGTCAGATATTTTTAATAATGTATGTTTAAATATATATATATATATATATATATATATATATATATATATATATATATATATATATATATATATATATATGTATATATATGTTTATATATATATATATATATGTGTGTGTGTGTGTGTGTGTGTGTGCAAGATTGTCTTGATAATAAAATTATTCAATCTATTACTTTTACTCAAAGCTGACTAACATGATGAATAAAATGCTTGCAGTAGCCAGTCTTCATGCTTATAATTTCCATGTAATCTGACTGATTTCAAGTCTTTGAGAAAAGAACCAAATTAGCCAACTTCAAATGAAATGCCTTAATGTCTCAACTCGGAAAGCATCTTGAAAAATGAATTGGTGGCTTTGAAGCCTCATAGAGTTTGCAAACAGAAATTTAATTTTATATATTAGATTACATTACAAAGATTTAATAGCAATAAATGGTGATTTAACTTCTTCTTTTTAATCAGTATGTAAAATGCTATGAAGAGGTAATTAGTACATTTTTTTAGCATTTTTAACCTTTGGAATATAACATCTTAAAATGCTTACCATTATGACACCAATCTTGTCAGGGGAAGGTTATCAAAGGATCGAGGTCTGATGAGTAAAATGAAGCTTCAAGATGACTCCCTACAAAAAAATATCCAATGAGAAGTCCAGTGAGTGTATTAACCAAAGTATTGGCTTACCTCTTCCAAACTATCTCTGTAGTCTAAACTGAAACTGTTCTAATTGATTGGAAAAATATTGATCTTGAAAATAAATTATTATTTTGCTCTTCCATACAGCAAAAAATATCAATGGCTAATGAGAAATATTTACGCAGCTCCAAAATCTGATTTTCAATCCAAATGAAATTGAGGAGGCCTGTAATATAGGCGTCGCTCTTCTCCTTTGATTTCATGATAAGAAAAAAAAATTTCAAGTTGAGTATTGCCTCAAATTTTATGTTTGAAGTAAGCCTGAGAAAGTTGATATTAAAAAGTTATGGAAATAAACTACACTAAAAAAGAAAGGAGATTTCAACCACATAACTGTAACAATTAAGACCAACTGACTGTTACTGATGATTCTAAGAATTTCTTTTAGTCATTTATATTATAGAATAATACTGTTTTGGTCTCTTAATTGTTATAGAAAATATTGAATAAACCTGCTTGTAATAAAAGCTGTTGTTGCAGGTGATAAGATAAGTGAAAAATGATCTTTACCTAAAGCTATTGATGCAAATCATTACTTCATTTGTCATCAATTGTCTTTGTAGTTCAATACTTATATAATATATATAACTTACACAATATTAACCCTTTCTCAACTGCATTGTCCAAAACCTTGCTCCTACAATGATTTTTTGACATTGTATGATATCCATTGTAAAGCTTTCCGCAGTTATAAATAATTATAAACTGCAAGCAGCATCAGTCTGAATTTCACCCAAATTAACTCATTCTGGCCTGTTTAAAGCAAGGATGGATTCAAGTTTCCTGATTTTCTAAGTAGTCATATATCATTTTGAAGGCTATAAGATATGGATTCCATTTATGGCAAAATTATACAAATATGATGTTCATGTGACCTCATTATGTATTCAAAATGGCCGTGAAATTTGAGAAACAAATCTTATAGTAACATTTTAACTGCTATTCAGTAAGACAGTCAGGATTTTTCCCTTGCTGTCAACCCGTAAGAACTGTAAGAAAATAACTATGAACATTTTACTGTTATCAGCTCTGAACAGTTTAAAATGTGGACAACCATAGACAGTTGATAGAACTGCTGTACAATTAAAAGCAGGGATCAATTATGGCTTCTGGCAGTTCTTTAGATAAAATTATGTTGATATCTTTTATTTACTCTAATTAAATTATATTTAATAATTCAGCTTAAGTTTGCCTATTAGGAAATCTTTGCTGAAGTTGTTTTGTTTATGAGATATGATCAAGGGATGTTGATAAAAAGAATGTCGATTTCTTTAAATTGATAAACACATATAACCAAAAGTTGTGATTAAGCAGACTGATGCAGCCAGTTATGGATTTTTCACAGCTGAAAGTAAATAATATCGAGGAAAATGATATTCAAGGTCTGTCCATAGAAAAAAACAAACTTTTAGAAAGGTGTTTCAATGAGATGTTTTAGAGGGTTCGTGACTGGAATTTTTGTAGCAGTGCCATTGACCTTTTGCATGAAAAAAGCTGTATCAAGCTATATTGGTTAGTTTTTGAGCTACATGAGCTAGAGTGAACGTATGTCTAGTGCACTAGGCTCTTTTTTTACCTCCAAGATGAACAACCAATCATGAAGAGTAATGGGTTTGTATGAAGTCTAGTTTCAAATGAGGTAAAACCTTTTTGGAGACACTTCTGATTTTACAACAGCAAGTTTTTAGTCAAAATTTCACTCAAACACATTGCTCAAGATGATTCATTGTTCAACTTGGAGGAAAAAAAGAGCCCAGCACACTAGACACATGTTTGCTCTGGCATGTATAGCTCAAAAACTAACCAATGTAGCTTGATGCAGCCTTTTTTATACAAAAGGTATAGGTCGCTGCTACATAATATTCTAGTCACAAGCACTCTTATTTGAGCACTGTTTTGAAAGTTTGTATGTATATAAACGAAAAAAAAAAACAAGTCTGAATGATCTGATTCGTATGACAAATTGATTCATATCCTCCCCCACCTCATTGCCATCCTTAATTTAACCCGTGATTTTTGGTTTGCTCTACGATTCCCTTTCCTCTCTCTTCAAGAAACCACCTTACACATTCTTTTTCAAAAATCCTAGCACACACACACACAGTCAATGATGGTGATATATCTCCCTCCTGCACTTCTGTCACGATGATTCTACATTTCTAATAAAAGCCCATCATTTGTAAATAAAACCCTAGAAGATATGATCTTCCTTTTTTTCAAATATTTTATTTTCACGTGTGTTTCATTTCAAATACATATTCATTATCATTGAGAATTAACAGAAGTATTTGCTGCCCCTTTGGAAAATAGTAGATACACATTTTTTATAAATCCACCATGTGTACACATATGCCTATGCACAGCACACACACATACATACATATGCGTTATATAAGTCATATATATAAATACCCTTATATCTATCATATACACATGTAAAAATTATACACACATACACACACTCACATATATATATATGTATGTATGAATGAATGTATAGATACATATATAATTCTTATGACTTGCATATACTTGAATATACACATTATTATATGTAAATAGATACACAGATTTGAATGCATAGATACTTTTATTCATATACATAAACATACACTATTTTATCCACACAGATATATACATATATATTTTTATCCAATTGACATATATACTCACCTTTATTTTCCCCATATACACACACCTCATAGTGTATAGTCGTGGCCTTCATAAATATATCTATTGTCACATACTTGCACACATACATACACACACAACTTGCAACATACATATCCTTAGATATACTTGTTGAGTATTGTACACATACATGTACACACTTTGAATATCCATAGATGTGAACATATACATTATCATATCCATGATACACATACATATATCTATGAATATATGTACTCATGAGATTTATATATACAGATGTAAACATCATTTACTCCAAAACATGCATATAATCACACACATATAATGTGCATACATACATATATATATATATATATATATATATATATATATATATATATATATATATATGTGTGTGTGTGTGTATATATATATATATATATATATATACACGTACATATGTGTGTGTGTGTGTGTGCATTTCATATTTTCTCTTGTGAGGACATTGCAAGTCCTTGCTGGTTTGACTTTGAGCCCAGGAGTAAGCATGTAGGCCCTATGCAAGTCTTTTTACACCATATACCTTTGTGTAGACAGCATGTGTGTTAAATATACACACTAATCCACTCTCCAACACAAATATGCGTACATATAAACATGCCACATTCATACATATGTATATTTTTATACATATACATATACACACACACGTAGATATTCTTCGTTATTCATCTCCCATTTTTCTTATATCTATTCCATTTGAACATTAATTTATTCAATAGACATATACAGACCCAAAATTCCTGTACATAGTTTTTGCATGAACACTGTGAACAAAAGTCTCATCCAAAATTACTCATTTGAAGAACCATTACATATATACATTATCTGTGTACATATTATAAAATTGCATATGTAATATACATATTATATAATTACTGGTCATCCACACAGGATATGAAAATAACTCCAATAACCTACTTGTAGGAAATCAATATTTGATTAACAAACAAGAAAGTGTGTTTGATTTCTTAATATTTCAATGTTTATTCACAACATTATCCTCTGAACATTATCATACAAATAAAAATAAAAATACAAACAAAATCAACCACATTTCTTGTTTAGTAATCATATATTGATTACCTACAGTTATATTTTTCAGACTTCTTTTTATGTTTAAAAATTGGCTAATATATGAATATACTCAGACTTTAACTCTGAAATTGCACATCTATACATGAATATATAGACATCTCTTGTCAAATAAAAACCTATCAGTACAAGAATTTTTTTCTAAATACCAGTTAAACTTTGGTCATATTTCGATCATAATGCATTTCTCATTCAAAGTCACAATGTTATAATTTCATTTACATTAATCTGGGCTCTGTTAAAACTCATTATAATCCCGTTGAACACCTACTTTTCAATAAGTGGAAACTATGTGTCTACTTAATGAAAATATATTTCATGTGTTTTATTTTGTTTCATATCATAATATTCATATCAGTTTGCAATTTTATTTTTAAATGAATATATACAACCTTAAAAATGATACATATCCCTTAATTATTGACTCAGTCAAGATTTGAAGGGTTTTATATATATGTTTGTGTGTATGTGTGTATGTGCATTATTATCTAATGTTTCATTTTACAGATTATCTGAAATCTGATGAACTGTGGAGTGAAACATGATTGAAATGACACCTCAAACAAATGCACATATACTGCTCCAATAGCTCCAGTAGTCATGTGTTAGGCACCTCATAACTCCCTCAAGGCACCTCATAACACCCACATAATAAATTATATATATATATATATATATATATATATATATATATATATATATATATATATATAAGAAAAGTACACATGACAAAACATTAATTTCTAATACATGTATTATTTAGGACTATTTTTTTAAAACCATGTTTTAATTCTCGATATTCATCAGTTTTTTATAAATTAGAAAGATTTTTGCACCATTATTTGTTAGAATCCCTTAATCTAGTGGATCATTAGTACACTTATAATGACATACTTAATTGAGTTTAATAATCATCATGAGGTGTGTTTAGGGCGCTGAAATGCCCTCTTTTCCTGTTGGCCTTTTTAAGTGGCATTTTAGGATGTATCACATGCTTCTTCTGGTAAATATAATTCTTTTACCAGTAAGCTTGGGTTCAAGCCTAGGAGTGGGCATCTAGACCATGGGTAATCATATGGAGAAGCAGTTAGCCATTGCCTACTATCAGGCGATGAATAAAAAACCCATCTGTTTTGGTTTTATGTTTTCTTTCTCAGTGAATAATCGTTAACAAGCCTCACCTACCTAGTACTGCAGATTGAAATTAGACTGTTGACCCCCTCTTTGATGCTATTAATCAACCACATAATATTTTTCAATTTACAATTCATTATTATCTTTTCACATTTCTTCAAAATCAACTTATATTCTTTTTTCAATATTCTGCCTTATAAGGCTAAGAAAGATGGGATACATTTCAAGTACTTTTATTGTAGAAAGACAATAAAATTTATTTACCATTAGAAAACCAATTCAAAACGTCATCAACTTGGGCTTTTTTGTTGCTCCAATAGTGTTCTGCTGTTATAATAAGAATTGGTACACATTCCCTCTATTAATTTTTATGCCCTTGAACAAAAACTTTTTAGTAATACTATTGTGACTATGAAATAAGACCACCATTTCACATCCATTGTGAATGAAAAAAAAGGGATTATATTCAGAAAATCATGTATAGAATAAAATTTTGCCTAATCTTGATTGAATATGTTACAGGCATTTGACTAAATGTTTATTGTCTTAATTTTGATGAGATTTTGCTAATTTATGAGGAAAACTGAAATCTTTCTCATCTTATTTGCACAATAAAAGCACTTGAAATACGTCGTATTTCCACTGATACTCAAAATTTTTCTCCCTTTAAAATAATTTAGAAATCTTCATCTGAAAGTTTCAAAAATCTTTATCATTTTATTTAGGGTTGGGGGTTTACAGAAGGAAAATTTTGAAAAATTCTTTTCTTTTTCGTTTTTGCTCTTCATTAAAACTGCAAATATTTTTGTCAATATTAATTTACCTGACTTCACCACAGTTTTCATGTTGGCACAACAACTTTAAACATAGTCGGAATATCATTTAATACCTGCAATTTAGCATTATACACAAATTTTATGATCAGAAATAATTCATTATACATTGGGGTCATCATGTGGGTCATGTTTGACCTCTGAAATGTCCTATAATATAGGATCCTAGAAGCAGTCATGTAATCCAGTTTGCTCTCCTTGCGTAACTATAAAATAAATATATCTTGGGTTGTTTTCTTACAAGGAAATTAAACTATATATGAAGCCTTATAAAGTTGATTTATTTTGTCATAATAGATAAAGAGGGGAGAGGAAAGAAATGGTGTACAGAAGAATTGTACAGAAAACCTGTTTTTTCTTCAACAGTTATCTCAACCGACTAGATAAAAATGCTTTCTATAAACAAGTCAATATTTGTTCCTTTCTCTTCAGCTCTCATACACAATTTTAAGATTTTAAAACATTCGAAAATGAAAAGAACTTTTTTTTTTTTTTTTTTAAATAAATTTCCTGAATAAGTTCACATGAAAAAATGATTTCCAAGTTTCTAGCATTTACAGAAAGACAAAGTCACCATAAATAGATTTCATTTATTAATAATGAGATATTTTTCAATTCAACGCCATCTTGTTTTAGGATAATATCATATTAATATAGCTACATATTATTTGGCTCAATACATGAATAAAGTCTATTCTTTGACTTTAACTACTCTAACTCTATTAACATGCAATACCAAAGACAAAAAAGAGAATGTGACTCTTAATATCATACTTGTTAGCAAATGATATTTGATTTTTTTTATTAATAAATAGTACTGATATTTTGAAATTTCATATCATCTGCAGTTCAATTCAGTTGCAGTTGTTCTGGAAGATGCTATGTATAAGCATCTTTCATGCCTTCGTGTGCTTTCTTAATCAAATTTGATTTATTAAAATTTATGCTTCACACATTCACTTCTAAGTGTGTAAATATCTGATACTTTGATGAAATCTTAATCAAGAATTACAAGTGACCTTTATTAAGCTAAGAAAATAAAATAAACAAAAGATTACAAAGTATTAAAAAGATTGAAAATTCTTTAAAATTTTATACTATATTAAATGGATGCAGACCATAATCTTAATATCAACCAATATTTCAATACCATTCGTGTGTATGTATATGTGTATATGTGCTGCTGCTGGTGGATAGCTTATTGTGTATTTTTAAAAAAGTATCTCTTCTTACAACTTGGTGATATCAGCTTCAAAAATATATCACTTTTCTTTTGTATTTTTCTCATATTTTTTTTAAATCAAAATTTATTTTTGCTATTTAGCTTTGTCTATTTTTAGTCTTATCTTATTTTATCTCTTTATTTTTTCATGTATTTTTATACCCTATTTTTCCCTCAATATGTTTCTTCAACGCATTCATCTTATAATTTTTAATGCTGTTATGATTCCAGGGGTCAGTGTAATTGCTTCCTTTGGTTGCACTTCACTTAACCATATTGCTGACAATAGAAATGTCCCAGATCCAAGCCTCCCACATTATATTCCAGTGCACTCCAATCATTAACCTGTGAAAACACAAGTGCCCAATCTTATTTATTTATTTGGTTGTCTGGAAACTCATAGCCCATTTGAAATAACAGATTTTATAATGTTACTTTCTTAAGGTTGGGGCTTTTTCACCAGTCCGATTTCTCTACAGATGCTCAGATATCGTTATTCTGCCAATTTGTGATATCTGTGCTTTCTCTCACACAGTTTGACAAGATTTTTTTTCTATTTTTAATTAATAACTTGCAATTACTGAAAGATGCCCTGTACCATCATCTTTGAGACTTACATTTCTATTACAGAACTTTCAAAACAAGGAATCAGTACACTGAAAATGATTTCATACTATGTCCTTATCAATGTTACATGAAGTTTGAGCTAAAATTTTTGCCAAATTTGTATTCATAATACTTTATAGTTAAAATGAAGCTCAATTTTTCTTTTTTCAGCTTTGAATTAACAAAAGGAGCAACATTTAATCCTGCAAAAGGGATTTATTGTTTTGCAAAATGACTAGGCCTAATATTGCTTCACAAGATTAAAATGCAGGCCCTTGGTTGTAATTTTCCATATAATCTAATTGAATCTTATGATTTATCATAAGGGGCACTAATATCCAAGTTTTTCTCCACAACATTTTTGGTTGTCAAAAGTTATGGTAAATTCATATGAAAATAAATAAGGGAAAATATTGATTAACAGTTACTGGATAAAAGCATAAAAAATGAATTTTTATTTATGAAATTACACAGTAAAAATTTAAAAAATAACAATGGTTTCATTTTCTAAGTGTCTTATTCATTGCTAGGTTATATACAGGTTTGAATGAATTGTACACATTTCAACAAAAGTCCTATTTTGAAAAGAAGAATCAGTCGCAGTATTGTTAACGAAATGTCAGAAGAGTTTTTCCGATATAAACTCATCAATTTGTGGCAACCAGTAAATTCTCCCCATAAAGTTCTTCATATATATTTCATCACAGTAAATTACCCCCACAAAATTTTAATATAATTTTTACTATATTTTCATACATTTTTTAATGTTTATATGTATATCTGATGCTATTTTTTATCTGATTGTTGGAAATAAAGCTGATGGTAATATCTTCACAGGGGTGAGGGTAGGGCAAACTTTTCATTAGAAAAATAATCTTTATGTTTCGTAGAAGATTCTTTGAGAAATAAAGATTGCCTTTAAGAAATATTTTTTTTGAGAACTCAACCAACACAAAAGAAGGAGGGGCAAAACTTTTAATTTTCAATTTATATTTTGTTTATATAAATGACCCAAAAATACATACAAACAATATTGAATGATTTGGAGTTCACTTAGGGAATGCATTTCTTTGAATATCCAAGAAAACGAATTATCAAGATGGACTGCTGATTTTGACTTGAGATTTAACAAGAATCATATAAGTTTTAATGAAAAAATTTTTACCTAGCCCCGCTATGAGGATATTACCTAGTTATTATTTTCATTGGCATAATTTCATTTTTTATTCTTTATTTTTTGAAAAAGTTTGTTGGGGTAATTCACTGTAGTGAAATTTATGTGAAATTTTGTTGGACAAATTTACTATCATGGAATTTACTGTGGTGAAATTACCTTTGGTGAAATTTGTATTGAGGAAGTTTATTAGGTCCTAATTTGTGATGATTGATTTTTATGAAGTCTGTTCGGTTTCTTGCTGGACTTTATTTGAAGCAGAGTTGAAAGAAAAAAATGATAGACTATGGAGGTATGTTTTAAGTGTGTGCCAATGTTCTCAGAGGAAAGCCTGTTTTCAGTTGTGGATTCAGTCTTAACTTTTCAAAAAGAATGCAATGAGAAGTTTTGCATGCACCTGATAAATTGTAGAGATTGCTTCAGATAATAATGGTTTGAGGAGTTGCTTTAACTGAAATCAGCTTTGGTTTTCAAAACTAATACAAGCACAAAATATGGACTATTTCTTTGATGTACTCTTTAAATCTTTAGTACCCAAATGAAATTGTTTAGTTATGCATTATCTCAAATTTTGTTTTAAAATATTAGTACTGAATTCATTCATGAATATGATTTATAAAAATACTATTAATTGGCAAATTATCAGTGAAATATTGAAATTTCACATTGAAATTCGAAAATAGCTTACTATGTTTAAGATATGTGGTAGAATAACCAACAGTTTTGTATACCAAAGATATCTGTGTGATCAGTCTTGTTCATATACTAATAAACCTGATTTTTATGAATTGCATTTAGGTATCATGAAAAAAGACTTTTAGTAAAGATATAAAGTAGACATAGAACAACTGCTTTTATAAAGCGGAATGGATAGTGGTCCCAGAGAAACATTGTTAGTGAGACTGATGCTCACTGGGTGCTCTAGAAATGTGGTCTTGTACCAGGCAGATCTAAGTCACAAATTTACTTGATATGGATAAATTGAAGTTAAGCTTCAGGTTATAAGTCTTTTACACATTTTGACCCCTCCCATCGTCGGTCCATTTATGTACTTGTAAAATCTGCTATTTACTACAGTTTTATCCTGCCTGATTTTATTTACAATTTTTTTCTTTTTGTGTATCTCTAATTCAATACATAATTCATATTTGCCCACAAGTATTTTTTCTCTTAACCCATTGTATCCAAGGAACACTTCAAAGGTCAACTTTAAGGTTCATAACAGGGATGGACTGGGTTGTTGGGCTATTCTGCAGTGCCTGAGGGCCCAAAGCATCACAAGGGCCAAGTAGGAAAAGGGTTGATGGGCCAATAACCCTTTTTGCCCAGGGGCCCAGATCATTGTCAGTCCACCCCTAATTAATTTTCATGATCATGATTAGATCAATAAAAAATCAAAAGACACCCAAGCAGTTTATGTCAACCTCTGGAGCTCATCTGGTTAGTTATTTAAAAGCCAGTGGAGTTTACTTGCTTTAAGTCTGTTATTTGTTATTACTGAGAACTCTCAGATACAATGGGTTAATGAATTAGCCATAATGGTGTAGATGATGATTATAATTCCGGGAAGAGGATGGTAATAATGATGATGTTGTTGTTGTTGTTAATGTGTTGGGCTGAGGTCATCTTTCTCCTGTGATTAGGCTCCGGTGATGCCTATCGGCGAAAATGGACACATTATGACAGAGTTGGAAGTTCGAGTTAAGGGAAGAAAAATAGCAATTATTACTTGGAAAATAAAAGTAATTCTAAAAAAACATACTTGCAGGTAACCAATATGTGATCGACAATGAAGTAAGGTGAATCCAATTTGCAATGTCATCTTGAGAAAATATGAACATAAATCTGTTTTGGGGAAAGTTAAGAGAAAAAATAAAAATAAATTTTTTTAAAAATCACTCAGAGAGCATATACCTCTGCCAATACCCTACAATAACTTTGAACTGAATGAAAATCATTTCATATATAGCTACAATGAAGGGGAGGTAACTGTGTTCCGATTTTCCATATTTTGGACTATCGTTTATGGCTTCTTAATACATGAAGAAATATCTCTCAATACGAAACAAATTCTTGGATATGCCTCAACCAATTCTTCCAGAGCCCATCACCCACTCATGACCGTAATGTCATTCAAATTCATCAAGAACTTCTGGAGATATTGTGTTGACAGACAGACAGACAGACAAACATGAGAGAATACATGTACCTTTCCAACAAAAGCTATTGAAAACTTGAGCATTATATTCTTACAAAACATTCAATTTTCAAACTTCCATGACTGGGAAGAGATGAGAAAGATAAGAAAAAAGATATTCAATGAAGATACAGGGATGATGAGCTCAAGATCCTGTTTATGGTGAATTGGAAGTAAAAGGTTCACCAAGGAAGATTAAAGAGGATACAGGTTTATGATCAGGAAATAAAATTATCAGCAACATCTTTATGATGGAAGTTTATGACATTACATGTTGCCCAAACAGGACAATTGAAGGGAGAAAAAACTGATTACATACTTACTTTTTCTTAGGTATTTCCTTAATTGTATCATAGCAATAGTTGGTAAAAATTTAATTTCTTTCAGAAACCGTCAACCAAAACTGTCAAAATAGGTTTCTTCAGTTTTCATGTTGGTTTGGCTGGCTTACTATGTATGTATTTATGCATACATGCCGCACCATTAGGGCTAGAGGGCTGAAATTACTCTTTATTATATCTAGAAAAATTGTTTTTTTGTTATCTCAAAATTTCCCTCTGAATAGGTTTTTGGTGTGGGATTCGATTTGCAATGTAATTTTTTGCTAAATTGATCTCTTAGTTTATGTCCAGCAGCATTCATGTCTGTTTTTCTTTAAATTGGAGGGAAGAGAAGTAACTTATCCATTAATCACCATTTAAAAATTTTTGAACCTATATTGTTATAATATCACACTGCTGTTTTATTCTTTTAACTGAACATCTGTACCTGTCGTATTGTGTCCCATACATTAACTGCAACAGTGTTTCAAAGAGAAAATTATGTGGTAGCTCTGTGCATTAGCCATATCTTTTGTGAAATACTGTGCGTATCCTGCTTTAAAGAAGAGAAAAATTGGGCCAAGTTTGAATGAACAAAGTTGTATCAAAATAAATAAAACTGAAAAAGATATTTAACAAAGAACAAACGGAAAATTAATAGTACAGTCATGAAACTATTTGGCCGTTTTTTTATCATTTTTTTTAAAAATTGCATCCAACTGCACATCCTAAAAAAAGTCTCTGTTTTACCTGGCTTCATATAGCAAAATAACACCTTTCAAAAAAAGGTCTATCAGAGGTTGTAGAGAACAAAAAAAAATTTTATGCACTGACAAATTCTAATTTTCACATGAGGCCAGGTGATAAGAACACTTGTTAACTTTTTATTAAATGCTGTGCAGATTTTTCTTTAATACTGCGTGAATATCAACACACACACGCCCTTAACCTCCTTCATGTACACCCCTACATATACCCCCCCACTCCGTGTTATCTGTATCCATTTCCTTACTGTTCCCATTCCCCGGTGTTTTTCTTTAAAAGCCAACTGTTTTGGCTTAATTCAAATTTTTTTGCCTCCTGTCTAATAGACCAACACCAACCACATATATATATATATATATATATATATATATATATATGCATGTAAGTGCACAAGTGCATTTATATAAACACACACATATATATATATATATATATATATATATATATATATATATATATATATATGTATGTATATATATATATATATGTATGTATATATATATATATATATATATATATATATACACCTATATGACATGTATACATATGTATATGTGCATATGTGTAAAATGCATGTGTAAGTGTATATATATGTGTATGCATGATGTATGTAAGCGCATTTATATATATATATATATATATATATATATATATATATATATATATATATATATATATATACACATATATGTCATGTATACATATGTATATGTGCATATATGTGAAATGCATGTGTTAGTGCATGTATATATATACATATATATATATATATATATATATATATCCATACAAATGTTCAAATAATTCTACAAGGCAAAAAGATTTTAACCTGTGAATTCTGATAAAATCTTCAAGCCGTTCAATTTCAGGAAAAAAAATGCCGAAAATTATTTTTTACTCTAGAAGTGCATAGCCAATGATTTACAATAGAAAAAATAATTCATGGTGAAAATCTCATTATATAATGATCAGACACTTTCTTTGATACTTATGACATGTTTATATTTGTAATTTTCTTTATAGAATGTAGATGATTTACTATAGATAAGTGATTTTGCAGCAGGAGAACAGTGAAAATAATTGAACTTGTCTTATGACAAAAATAACATTCAAAGCCTAGAAATACTTGCCTCCAAATAGAAGTTATTTCTACCTTAAAGCATAAAATTTTAAGCAGGTAGAAATTCTGTAACATGCTTGCTCCCAAAGGTGTATGGTACTTATGCAGTTTATAAGTATCTATTTTCAAATCCTAAACTCTATACCTTCTTTATGTATCATTCTTTGATATTTATTTTCCATTTTAAATTGCGTTATGATTTTATGAAATTTTCTATTATGAAGAAACAGGAGACCTTTTTACAATAGAATAATATTTGAACATTGAATATGTGTGTAAGTGTACGTGTGTCTGTGTGTACACACACATACATACATATACATAAATACGTATGTATGTGTGTGTATATATATATATATATTCTAACAGACATGTGTATATATGTAGATGTATGTATGCATGCATATATGCATATATAGGCATACACACACACACACATATATATGTATATATATATATATATATATATATATATATACAAACTGATGTGTATATATGATTGTGTATTTGTATATATATATATATACATATATATATATATATATATATATACATATATATATATATATATATATATATACATATATATATATATACATATATATATATATATATACATATATATATATATATATACATATATATATATATATATACATATATATATATATATATACATATATATATATATATACATATATATATATATATATATACATATATATATATATATACATATATATATATATATATATATACATATATATATATATATATATATACATATATATATATATATATACATATATATATATATATATATATATATATATATATATATATATCATGTTTCTACTGGTGCTCAATTCAATTCAATTAAATATTAAAAATTTCTTTGTATTTTGTTTTAATTATACAAATCATTTATCTAAAAAAAAAACACAATTTAATTTAATGAAAACACTTAGAATGGAAAGCAAATAAGCCTACCTAAGATAACTTTGGTCAAAAAGTTGTTATCTTACAAAGAATGTTAGAGCCTCTTTGGCTGCATTTTCTTCATAAAAATCAAGGACTTTAATTTGCTTATACAATTGAAAATTATCTTTATTTGTTTTTAGTTTTAAAAGAATGAGAATTATTGATTATCATTTCAAATTATGTGATCCAAATTCTGTTACAGCTATACAAAAAATTGCTTACAACTCCAAGATTCTGAAATTAGCAATTGGGTTATCAATAAGTTGAAAATCTCTAATCCATATATTTTTGAGAACATTATTAGATAGCTACAAAACATAAGATGAAATACATGTATGTATATGAAAAATAAGGTAGATTGAGCAAATAAGAAAGTATATGGAGAGACCTGTCTATAAATGAATTCATTATAACATTTTATAGCAAAATCATTTTTCCAGGTTATCTAAATGAAGCAGACAGGAAAGACACACTCATTTGAATCTTGTCTTAATTGTTTCATTTACTTCTGTACGAGGGACATATTCAATTCGGATTTCAGGACCTTGAAAATCTTCTTTTTTTTTAAAAACCTCTCATTCTGAATAAAATGTTCTCTTATTACAAATATCTTGGTACTTTCTGAATTCTCAGTGTCACAGGCACATGGAAAATACTATTTATATATTAGATGTACCTCAACTATGCGTATAAACATATTCCTTTATAGCAAATGTAAATCCATACCTATTCATACTGACACATTCACACACAGATTCTTAACAACCCTACAAAGAAATGCTTCAACATCATTACATCCACACTTATCTACACAAACTCACTGCTTCAACCTGTACAACTAAATAACACAACAATTGATTTTTTATCTAGCCTCATATTTTGAATATGCATGTTGTAAAACTTTCAACAACATTATAATCTAAAAAATCACAATGCAAAAGAGAGACAAAAATACAGAAAAATATGAAGTAAATAATCATCATCTTATTCTAGGCCACCACTGTTAGTCTCTACAATAGAGATATACTCCTTATTTACTGGAGAGTTTGGTGTGTTGGATCAAGAAAGTTGAAAATTTCTGTGTTTGGAAGGATGTTCTTAAATGTCAGTGTGAATTTTCTATGTTTGTTTTCTATGACCTCTAAATGATTTAGAATTGTTGGGAGATTTTGTAACTGTATTTATATTCAGATTACGAGGCTCGGTGAAAACAAAAGCTTCACTAACATTACTACTGTTTTTTTAGTGACATTATATTTTCATTCATTTTTAAAAAAATTCTAATGCCAAATTTGAATTTTAAAAAAACAACACTTTTTGCTGCTAAAATTGTAATTGTGAACCAGCCATTTAGAAATAAAACTGCTTATGTGTTGCTTATATTAAACATTCAGCTGTGCTTTTTAAACCCTTCAAACTGCATTTTGGCAAAACTTCATATAACAATATGTTTCTTCTACACCCCATACACCTTTTCATAAAATTATCAAAATATAGATTAGTATTCAAGGGTTTGTTATCACTTAAACCCTGGCATTGTTTTGTTTTTACTAAATAGATTTTTTTTCATTTTTTCATATCTCAAAATAATCTTTTGAAAATACTAGACAGTAATAATTGCTACTTTCTGAAAAAAATTCAAAAGAAAAGAAATCAGTCACTAAGTATCTAAAGCTATTCAATTCCTTTTTAAGCTTTTGTTTATAACCCAGACACAACAAAAATACATTCACCACAATACTATGAACATATTTCAAGCTATGAAAGCCTCATGATTTTTCAATGAATTCCTTAGAATATAATTTTTTTTTTTCATTAAATGACGGAAAAGGAAAAAAAAAAGACAGGCGAATGAAACAAAATAGTTGAAAATGATTGAAAGTGTGGAAGATAATGGATTTTCTGATTGTTTCTTTGTGTTAAAAACCATTTCCATCCAACAATTTGAATACAAAGAAAGTGAAGATAATTCCAAAACACATACTTATTGGTAATCAATATTTGATTAACAAACAAGACAAGCAAATTCTATTAATATTTCAATATTTATTTTGCATTATAAAGATGATGGGAGATAAACATTCAATCTGAAAGTAATTCATTTCTTGTTTGTTAATCAATCATTCTTACCTGCAAGGATGTTTCTCAAATTTACTTCTATTCTCTTTGGTTGAATTATTATTTTTTTTCTCAATGTTGTTATAATTTCCATAATGTGAGCAAAATATGTTTCTTAAACAGGATGATTTTTTTTCGATCATTTTCCATTATAATTGATAACATTTAAGAAGATGTTTTGTTTCAGCAAAAGATAATTTGGAGATATGAAATGAATTAAAAATTAGCATCAAAATGATCTTTGGAGCTATATTGTTTATGATTGGAGAACTTCTGTTGGATCTTTTTAATTTTTTTTTACTTAACATTTCAAATCTGTGTTAGTTGGGCAGCATTGTGTTTATCAAAAGCAAAAATGAAATAAATCATGAACACTTTTTTCTTACTGAGGCCCACAGAAATATCGATCACATTACATATTTTGTCCAAACTTTTTTTTTTCATGTAAAATTTCCTGATTAACAATAAATCTAACAGAAACATTTAAATCTCTCCTATTAAATATGATGATAACTGCATTTATTTCATGTATATATATATATATATATATATATATATATATATATATATATATATATATATATATATATATAAATAGGTGTTCATAGAAAGTTCAATGCTTAGCAGTGACTCTGAGTTTCATGCCAGTTGTGCAAGAAAAAACTGAACTTCCTATATACACCTATTGACATATGCTCTATTCCCGATATTGAGCAATTTTCACACATAGACAACTCAACCTTGAAAAATGATGACAATATATATATATATATGTATTCACATCCCACATACAAAGTGGGTGATTGGAAATCTTTTTGATTCCATGGTTAAGCCCCTGTGAAAAAATGCACGGATATACATGAATAACATATAATTACTAATAGGGAGTTAATTCTCACCCACCCTGTATATTTGAGTGTACAGATATATATATATATATATATATATATATATATATATATATATATATATATATAGTTCATGATATATTTTCAAGAAAAAAAAATAGAGAACAGATTTTATCCGATGTTGATGTTTGATGAGTGCATTAGGCATGGAATGTTGACATTCACCGGGTATATATCCTTGTAATTCTTAATTTTATATATGTATATATATATATATATATTTGTGTGTATGTGCATATATATATATATACATATATATATATATATATATATATAAAGTGTTTTTATTTATTCATGCAAAATATATTAACATTCATGTATGAATACATACACTGATAATTTTTCATTGTGATGTGAGTATGAACTACTTGTGGGATGACACTTTGGTAATACAATATAATGTCAACACACACATGTTTATATATGTATGCATATCCTCATACAACTTACAAATATGTATTTATATACACACACATATATATATATATATATATATATATATATATATATATATATATATATATATATATATATATATATATATGAGTGTGTTAATTTTCAGTGTATGTAGCCATATTCACAATCGAATACATTTAAACCTTGTATATAGAGAGAAAAGAAAGTGAAATATTTATCCATATGAACAACTGTGTGCATATATATGTTTCATTAAACAATATCAATTCCAACATCTTAAAATGCTTATGAACAACTATACAACAGTACATCTATCAATAACAATTCAAGATTAGCCAACCTTATATCATTTATAAGTGAAAAAAAAAACCCAGTACATCACTGACAATATTTTATTGGAGATTAACCGATAACAACTTCACACCCACAGTAAAATGAAAAATATTGAAACAAACATACATATGCCAGAACATTGAAACCCCATGTTACCTATGCCTGGATAAAAAAATTGAAATCCTCACCTTTGCCAATAGAACAAAAAACTAATTGCAAAATCTATATTAAAAACATAATTTAAAAGCCCCACATTCAGGTATACATAAATTAACCACCATAGCTATCTTATTCCCCTTGTTATTTTCAACAATAGTAGTAGCAGCATTACTATAAACATAAACATTATTATTATTCTATACCCCCAGCTACTTGAAGAAGACCCGATCACCTTTTCATAATTATCTTAGATATATAAAGAAACAGACCAAACCTACAATAATCAAACTAACAACTAAGGTCTTGTAGAAGTGAACCCCAACACTGGGAAACAGATTTAATTCAGAATAAAATACTCTTAGAGAGGAAACATATCACAAAGAGGTGATGTTTTAACAACATATTGATAAGGAAAGTTCCCACAGTATCTCCTGTGAATTTATAATTCTTAACTACCAGCGAGCAAAGTATCTCCTCTATGTAAAACAGTAAAGCATAACAAACAGTGACCAACAACTAAATAAGGAAAAGAAGATAGACAAAGAAAAGATACATGATTAGAATAAAAGGAAGGTTTTCCACCCTAGAAAAACAGACCCCCCCCCTCAAAAAAAATGTTCTAAATAGGGATCTAAAATGAATAGAATCATTCACCTGAAGAAACGCGAACAGGGCAGAAACATATTTGTGTAACAAATCCTTGATTTTATCATATATATATATATATATATATATATATATATATATATATATATATATATATTCACATTCATACTCAAACATATGCACATATATTAACATAAACGTGGTTTAAATATATTCAAACATATCTATACACACACATGCATATGCAGACACATATAGGTGTACTTATGTATAAATGCAAAGTAATCGTATGTTCTCTTTTTCCTAATTTTCCAACTTGGAAATCTTCTCAATCAAAACCCTAAACTCCAAACAAATATATGTCCTCCACCAACCATTTGACATCTTTTTCTCATTCCTAAACTTTTCAACATTTTGCTTTTTGCCTCTCTTTTAAATAATTAATAAAAATCAAAGAACTTTATTTATTGTCGGAACTTTATTCTTCTTTTTTTTTTATCAGAAAAAATAAACAAGTGAAATCAAATGAAAAGTAAAATTACCAAATAAATGAACCAATGATGTGCCCCTCCTGTTTGGTAAATATCTTCTGTCCGTCTCGCAATAGTTACTGTAGCTGCTGTACTCCCTATTCTTTAGCGTGTTTGTGTGTGTGTCTGTGTGTGTGTATGTCTGGTAGTTCAAACAGGTACTTAGTCAAACAATTGGCTGGAAATGTATTTTATAAACATAATAAATGTTTATCTGGAAAAAAATCTGTGGTTTGTTTTAATTCTTGCTTTCTTTTTTTTTGCATAATTTCAAAGATGTTTTTTTTTCAAACAGTTCCACGCACTGTCATATATTGCATTTTTAGTTCAACACTCCATCTTGTATTCTGCTGACACCAGTTGCACATGTGATCGGTGGGGATCCATGTTGTGAGTTGTGATGTCCATCGTCAGCCATTCTTGCAATATGACCATGTATGGATACTATCTACTTATATAATCACCGGTGCAATTCTCTTGGTTTCCTGTCCATAATACTGGACTCTTCTACTCAATTATAACAATTTTGCTGATAAATATACCTCCTACCCACCATTTGGAACTACGAACTCTTCCTGGTAAATGAATTCAATATTGATTTTTCAAAAAAAATATCTCATAGAAAACCAAATATATTCATGATTCATTTTGATTGGAATTAACAAGTAGATCATTTGAAAGAAAAGGATCAGGTTACATCTTATGGTAATGATCAGCGAGCGAATGTTACTATTCGTTGTTATTGGCTTCAATCCTCATTGGATCTCCCATTATTGAGGTTCTGATATCAAACTACTTTGTTGAGAAATGATTTGAAATTTTCAAAAAACTTGTCATCACAGTCAATAATTCAACAACCGTTGCATCAAAATTTAAAGTCATGTAAAAAAAAATTCCATAAAAGAATAAATATGGTCAGAAATTTTTTATGTATATCTCTGGTGTTTTCCCCTGGAAAACATGTAAATGATCTAGATTTTCCAGAATCTAGATTCTATCAATAAACCTGTCAAAATAAGACAAGAAAAGGTGAAAGCTTCTTTTTCCAAAAATGAAAAATGAAATATATTTAGAAAGGGTCTAATGGAGAACTGATGCCAATTTTTAAGTCAGTAGACAAAACCGTTTGATCAGGATTCCTGGAATATATAAACAAACACATACAAATATAAAAAAAGGATAGAAGACTTCTTCGATGGCTGCAGTTGTTTGACAGATCAGGATGCACGCTGTATAGCAATGATAGCAAGCCAATTTGGCTACCTGTTGTTAATAGGGTCAATCATCATTGGATCTTCCACAATTAATGCTCTCTCTCTCTATATATATATATATATATATATATGTGTGTGAGTGTGTGTGCATCAAGAAATGGATATATGATCTCAAAGAATGATTATAAATTATGCTATCATATTGAAACCCTTGTTTGAGATAATCTCCCGTCATTACATGGTTAATGTATCACTTGGCCTAAACAACATAAATGGAATGAACAATTAAAGAAAATAGGGCTGCTGCAGGAATCAAACCTACCAGTGATAGGTGGTTACTGCAACATAACAATGCACTTTGCATTGTGCTGAACCGCCCACTGGTAATGCATGGGCCAAACAACTGCTTTTAACCAAAATTCTCATCTCATTTATTTTCGTCTCTTTCAGAGCAACAGTATGTATTCAAGAAATGGACATATTTGGTCTGATGATGAATTATAAATTACATTATATCGTATAGAAACTCATATATGAAATAATGTATGATTTTCTTTAATCATTTAGTCTACTTATGTTGTCTAAATTGAATGATATATTAACCATTTCAGAAAAGTTTCTATATAATATAACGTAATTAATGATTATTTCTGTTGGACCAAATATATCCATTTCTCAAATACATATATATATATGTATGTATATGTATGTGTATATATATGTATATATGTATGTATATATGTATATATTCATGTTTGTGTATATAAGTGAAAGAATAAAAAATGCCATTCGCTGTAGCATTTATGGACTTCAAAAGAGCCTTTGACTTTGTGAAAATTCCCATGGTCATGAAGACCATCACTCTACAAGGTATACACCCTGTTTATATCATGGTACTGCAACATATATACATTCTTAGCAGCTCCTTTATCAGTCTGCATGAAGAATCTGAAGCCCTTCCAGCTCCAAAATGGGGTGATACCAGCTCATCCAGACTGTTCACTGTCTGCCTCGAGATGATCTTCATAAACTTAGACAGGGAGAATAAAGGAATCAAAATAGACGGCAAATATATGAGTAACCTCAGATTTACAGACGTCATTTTTGCAGAAAACCTACATGACCTCTAACTAATGCTAGATGAACTAAATGAAGAAAGCAAGAAAGTAGGCCTACTCATGAACTTGAGATAAACAAAGGTCATGTGCAGCAATCACATAAGAAATAAGAAAGAAACACTCAACATCGAAGGCACTAAACTGATGAAAATAGACCACAACATCTACCTAGGACAACACAGTACATCAGGGAGAAAACAGGAGTCCAAGACATCATAAAATCCACTAGAAAACTCAAATGGCAATGGGCTGGTCATATTGCAAGAATGGCTGACGATGGACATCACAACTCACAACATGGATCCCCACTAATCACATGTGCTACTGGGGCCTGCAGAATACAAGATGGAGTGTTGAACTAAACAAATTTAGAAAGTATTGACTCTGGGACACCCATGATAGAGAGGTGTGGTGAATCCTGGGGAAATTCTATGTGCAATGACGAACAATAAAAGACTGATGATATACATATCTACACATTTATGTATATATATATATAAACAAATATATATATACTTACATAAAACAAAATGACAATTGGAAGGTGAAAGGAAAAACTCAAGTGACAGTTGTTACGTATCAAAATTTTTTATTACTATTCCATGCGTGCAGTTTGATGCATTTCAACGGGAACCAGCCATCTTTTTCAGTGAGAAATATAGTATATATATATATATATATATATATATATATATATATATATATATTTGTGTATATATATCTTTCAGAGAGAAATATTGTATATATATATATATATATAATTTTTTTTTCAGAGAGAAATATTGTATATATATATTTTTTTTTTTCAGAGAGAAATATAGTATATACATATATTGTATGTATATATATATATATGTATATATTTGTATATATGTACAGAGGTTTATATATGTTTATATATTCATGTATATATATATATATATATATATGTGTGTGTTTAAATATACACATATATATACATATACGTGTTTATATAAGTATATACATATATATGTATATAATACTGGTTGTCTGTAATCATGTTTGTGCTTGCACATAGAATCAAAGACCCATTTAAAATTTTAGAGCCATACTTAGAATGTGGAACCTTGTAGGTGACAGTCGTACATGCTCATGATTCAATCATGGGGACATACTTGGTAACCGTGCTCAGAATTTAACAGAACTTTTGCTGTGGTTTCATCAGCAGGTCTATGTAAACATATGCAGTATTCTCAAATTCTTTTTGCAAAAAGTATGTCTCTGATACTTAATGATATTCAATGTCAGAAATCACAATGCTTGAAAAATATGAACAAAAATATCACTCTCTTCCGCTTTTGATGTTGAAGTTATCATTCAATTGTTAATGTTTTCTTTTTACATTTATGAAAATAAATGTAAATCTGAAAAAGATTAAAACAGATCTCTTCAAAGAACTGTATTTATCTAATTACTCGTGAATTACAAAATATTTAAGTCCTACTATAAACCTTCATTATATTGATTACAAGAAAAAAAGAATACATTAAAATATCCAAGAAAAAATTCCTCACAAGCAGTTGTCTACAATCGCAAAAAATTAATGAGTCAAGATATAGAACTAGTAAAAGTTATAACAATAAACAACTTTTAAAAAAATGTAATTTTAAAACCAACAAAAAAAAATAAAAAATATTGAAAAGAGGAAAAAATAATTCTCAAATAAAAACAAGATACAAGTACAAATATATGCATAAATTTTATTCACTATAAAACTTATCTGATTTTTTACCTTCAGTTGATTTGTTGGTCTCCCCATGAACTTCAGTAAAATAAATGTCATGTACAACAAACAACTACATCTACCTTGGACAACGAATCTCCACAAAATCATCGAAAGAAGAAGAAATCAAGTGATGAATCACTCTATGGTGGCAAAGTTTCAGTAGAGCAAGCTTAAACTCCAAGAACAAGCAAATCCCATTACTTCTTAGAAGAAGAGTTTACAACCAATACTCACCTGTGGAGCTGAAACATGGAACCTAACCAAAAGATTGACCCTCAAGTTGAGAAACATGCTCAGGAGAGAATCAAGAAGAGATCACAAGACAACACAATACATTAGAGAAAAGTAGGAGATATTATTGGATCCTTTGGAAAACTCAAATGGCAATGGGCTTGTTATGTTATAAGAATGTCAGACAACTATTGGACATCATGTCTCACAATGTGGATCCCCAGAGATCATCTGCGGAACTGTGGCCAATGGAAAATAAGAGAACATTATGAACTACACAAATTCTGAAAATATTGGCTCTGCAATGCCCATGATAGAGAGGTCTTGTGAAGGGCTGTGTCAAACGACAAATCCTAAAAGGCTGACGATGATGATTTACCTTCATCTTAATTTTTTAATTTTTTGGTCGCAATTTCTGTTACAAGTAAAAGCAAATAAAACATCAAAAGGTGTTTACCGAGGAAAAATGGGGGTGGGGCACTATTTATGATGTAACTTTGATTAGCATTAGGTCAGCATTAAAGTAACAATATGAATACTCGGTCATCCTTGTTTATTCCACGATAGAAAGTTCATTCCTGCCTCAAGAATCATCACTTATCTTAGAGATAGAATGAATTTAAATAGTTTTTAATTGACCATTTTTGCCAAACTCGACCATTTGAAAAATAATAAGCTGTGTATTGTTGAGTCCTTTTATTCATTATCAGTATTTGTTGTGTCAAAAAAATTATTGTACCTCACTGAACCAATTTTTAAAAAGTTTTTCCTGTTGCAAAAGAAAAGTGGCCTTGAATTACTCTCAAATGATAAATACCATTTACCATATAAAATAAAACCATAAGCTACTTTTATTGCAGGTAATCAAATTTCAGCATTCTCAAATTATAATGCGAGAGCATCAAAACATCTTCATTTTCAGGACATAACCCCTTGTTAGCGGATTCATGTGTATTACCTGCCATACTAAATACACTTTCACTCTCAACAGAAGCTGGTGCACTCAAATATTTTAAAGCAAGTTTTCTCAAAAGAGGACATTTTTCTATCACATAAACAGGTCATCATTTCTTAATAGTAAGGATAAATTTAGATAATCTTGCAATTCTCTATTGTCAGTGGAAGTGATGCTTGTTCCTTTCTTTTTCATTCTTTCCATCATGATCCTTGTGGATGCTTATTTTCTCTTTTATCAAAAGCTGGTTCATCAAGTAAATTTGAGAATCAGACAAAGTATCTTTGGTTGAACGCCCTTCAGATTCCAAAGTGTCTGCATCTTTTAAGGTTTCCTATGTCTATTCCTTTATTTTTTGTATCATATCTGTTCTCTGGAATGTTCTTTTGAATCTAGGATTCAAAGACAGGGACCAAGATTTGTTCCCCAAGTATACTGAAATCTGTTCTGATCTGAAGATTGAAGTTCTTCCACTGGGGCATAAATTCCATTGAAAATACTGTTTGTTTTTGCTTTTGATAGAAATATATTTATAGCCTGAATAATGGGGATCATCATAGAAGAAATAGCTTCTCTCTTACTTGCTTCCACAGTAATTGCTATGGTTTTAGATTCATTATAGATAAATTTCATCTATTTCTTGTAAGACACAAAACTCTAGTGTCTTGATGAAGTGATATTGATTCTAATTATAGATGTTTACATCAAGAATATGTTATTGGTTACAAAATGCAAACTCAACTAAATCAAAAACCATAAATAAACTGTATTAATCGAGGATTCATAACACAAATATTTGAAAAAAAAAGATAAGAGTGTATGTGAGTGGACATGTCACTTGATTGATGTCATTCTATCAAGGTGTTCAAAGGTGGTGCAAATCTGTTTGGGGGCCCCTTACCCTCACACACACACAAACACGTTTTTCGTCGGCTACAGAAACTCTTAGACCCTCCTTGGCCCTGTTGCAATGCATCAGTTGCACTCCCCTCTCATAGGCCCAGTATACTATCACACCAATTCTATTCAAATAGTTATGACTGTATATTGCAAATTATATGCTCTATTCTCCAGGTTAGAACATTTTAATAGTATTGTGCTGACAAAAATCCCACTATGATGTGCTGCTTTTGCCGTGTTAGAGTAACAAACATACAAACAAATTGGAACTTTTTATCTTCTTTTTATTTCATCCTAATTTGCATGCATGAACTGTTCAGTTGATTCAGAGACAAAGCTTGGCTCCAGAAATGCTGTTCAATATTTTTTAGAAACCATCAACCAAAACTGTCAACATGTAGTAAATGAGCCAAAACCCAAAAATTCATCCATGGGTATCATCTGGGTGGATAAATCCTAGTTGTGTTTTTTGACTTGCTGGACATCTCTAGTGCACAGTTTGGCATGATAACCATTGCGCACAGGTAGTTTAGTAACCATGACGCTGAAAATGGCTTTCCTAATGATATTTTAAAAGTTCTCAATGAATTTCTATATTTGATAGAAAGGTGGACAATAGGCAACACAAGTGATCAAATTTTTGAGCTGATCCATGCACAATCACCTCTTCTACATTATAGTTATATGTCCCCACTACATAATATCGTCAAAATTCAATGACTGTCCAAAAACTCACAAAGTTCTCAATTAATTTCTATAAAATTTGGTGGCCGTACAATAGGTTACAGGAAAAGTTATTGAATTTTTGATCGTCACAAGTCTGTCCTTCCAACTATCCTCAAGATATTTCCCAAAGTGCACAATGAATTTCAATTTTGTATAATAGTGGGAAATAGGATCAAGAAGAGTTAATCAAATTTGGGAGATTACTTCTCGATTAAAAGATATTTTTCAGGGTTTTTTTTTTTGTGTTCCATACATGTATACTGGGCTTACACGAGTGATTGTCTTCAAGTAATCTCGAAAAGTTCAATGGATTATTTTGAAATTCTGTTAAACAGTGGACAATGGCACAAGGGAGTGTCAAATTTGGGGACAGGTCCAGGAATGATTTTTTTGATTGGGAGATATTTTTCTGTTCTTTTCTTTCATGCATAAATACAGGCATAACTGTACACACAATACATCTAAAGGAAACACCATAATATATCAATCTGTAATTTTAGAATTATGGTGGGAACAATGGCGGCTTATAACAACAATCGAAGACCAAAACAATAACATAGCATGACAAATTACAGAAAATAAAATAGCAAACACGTAACTCGTGCATACAAATCCAAAGGATATTTTCATTACTGGAAAGGCATCTGGTCCAATATTTACATATCATTCACTCTGTGTGCGTGTTTGGGGGGTGCATATGGTGTATGACTCTGTTACAGAGGGTCCAACCTTAAGATCAGTCCTCCATCTCAAGGCAGTATAATGTATTTTGGTAATTGCTACCAGTAATGGAAATCACAAGATCACTGCCTAGAGATTTGGTGAATCGTTCAACTCTTTCAGATGACCAAGGATAGGACTTATCCCAAGTCAAATGAAGGGATGATGTTTTTGTCCCATTCTACATCAACTGACTGAGCTCTCATAACTTCCAACTCAACCTGGAGAGTATTTGTTCTCTTCACAAGGGCACTCTTGGAGAAACAGTTGGTGTACACAACATTTTTTCTGTTGTCTTCAGGACAAATATGGATAGATTCAGCCGGTTCTTTTTTTTCAGTTTGTGACAAAGATTTTTCATGGATGAATTGGAGACATCGATTCTCCAAATCCCTGTCTGAGAGTTGCCATAGATACTATATCTTGACAAGGGAAAAGTTAATACCTTATTAACAAGAAAAGTTCCTCATGAGCCTGTGTTTCTGAGGATCAATACAGATCATCAGCATTTTCTTCAGCATCAGCAAGTCCACAGGTTTATTCAGTTTTCAAGCTGATCTAGCTGGCTGGCTTGCAGGCTGATTATGCATTTTTTTGGAAATCCCATACTCAAATAGGTTTTCAGTGGGGGATAGGACATTTGTAATGTAAGTTTATGCTAAATTGATCCCTTTGTTTGTATCTGGCAGCATTCACAGTTGTTTTCAGACCTTTTTAGTGATCACTGCCAAACAAAAGGCTAGAGAAGTAACTTATTCATGGATCATCCCTTTTCCTAATTTTTTAATTGATTACCCTATGCTGCCAAAAGATGTTGGTCTCATGATGGTTTTTTATTGAGTCTCTGGCCAGACCTGTTTCTGTATATTTTGATTTAGAAGTGATAATTTTGATTGAAAAGATACCATGGCAAATATTTGTCACTTGCTGAAACCAACTTCTTTCAGCCTAATATGAATACTCCAAGAAACTATGCTCAGAATGAATACTGGATCACATTCAATATTTCATTTCCTTATACAAATTAACTGTTTCTAATGAAATAAAATAATGGTTAAACATTTATAGTTACTAGCATTTGTATTATCAAAGGCACTCGCTTGAAGGCTGCCTTAAATGACAAGTCACTTCCTATTTTTCCTATTTATGGAATTTATATTATAATTATTTGCAAATAAATAAATGAGGGAAACCACTCTATACTTAGCAATTAATTTACCTGGAATTATCTTCCTTGAGAAATCAAATCATTATGATATAGATTATCAAGATGAGCACAAACATAGACCCCATATTATAATTATCAACTTGCAAATTGGTCTGAAAATTGCTCTATTCTCCAAGTTAGAGCATTTTAACAGTATTGTGCTATCAAAAATCTCACTACGATGTGCTATTTTTATTATGTTACAGTAACTAACATTCAAACAAACAAACATGGATTATTATAATACAGATTAATAATTCTATGAAATAAGTTTGGAATTTGATTAAAAACAAAGAAAATTACAACAGTTTTATCAATGTTTCATGTATTTATTTCTTGGTCATAATCACAGAATCAGAGGAGCAATTTAATGACTTTGGCATATGATTCAGAAAACGTTTCCACTAGTCACACTACAAAATAGTGTTTTTATGGGATTGATAAAACATTCACTGGAAAAATAAACCTTGTTTGTATGATCATAGATGTAAGTATTTAGCAATATCACAATGTATTTTACATAGATTTACATATATTATATATATCATAGAGAGGGTTCCTTTTCAAACACATTTCATTAAATATGATGGAACATGGATTCCCTGATCATGCCTATTCTTTCCTCATATTTTCTGAGAGCTCTCCAAAAGTTAGGGTTAAGATAGAAATGAGTTCTCCTAAGTGACAAGTACTTCCAGCTATTTCTGATGATGTCATCAGGATTGAGAACTCACAATTTTTAGAAACGAATTTGTAAATTTGAAATAGCATTCTTGTATGTTAGCCCTTGACCTGTAAAATTTCTTTTCCATTTAAACTTGATCTTTAGAAAGTTGTCCAGAGATATGAAAAAAAAAGGACTCCCATCGTAAAGAAATATTTGTCCATCAAAGTTAATGATGTTATACACACACACATACACATACATATATGACACACACACAAATATTTCCAAAGTAATTCTTTTTTACAATATTGTTTTATTTTTTATTTTTTGACAATACACATCACAAAAATGAGGATCTCATGGAACAAAGGCAAATTTGCCAAATTCTCCAGATAGAATATTCTTTGGTTGTAGGAATTTCAGTCTGTTTCTTAAATGAAAAGTGGATATCAGTCCTATTTATAATCAGTAAGATTTTAATATTTTTTCATGATAATGAAAATAACACTGGTGGTTATGAAGATGATGTTGTCTAAAGTTACTAGGCCTCTTCACTTACTCCAAAGATATCACTTAGAATATGACTGATATATTCCGTCATTATTTGTGGGTATTTGATTTTATTCAGGAATTTTAGTTTTTTTTGTATGAATTTGTTTACATCATGACAAGGTCAACTTATCTTCTAAAGATTTTGTTTGGATTGAATTGTCTTTGTTCAACAACCAAAATAGATATACAAATGGACGTTATTTTTTCTCCCATTTTCTATCTTATCTTACAATATATATGTTAAAAATCAATTTATAAGTTCAGTATTTGATATGATCTCATTTATTATGGTTATGTCCATCTACCCAGAATGCACTTCACTTCTTGACAGGGTCAAATGTTCATGTATTGGGGTACATCAGTTTCCTGTTGGGCTTCTGTCTCTTCCTGTTGCTGGGGTACTTCGAGCACTGCACTTACTGGTGGCGAAGGTCCTTGTGCCTCCTCATTAGCACCACTTCCACCATCCCCAACTACCACTGCTGTCACCACGGTGGTATCACTTATACTGTGTTGTTGGCGAGGTACACAACTCAGCTTGCCGCCATTCTTATTGTTGCGTTGATGGCGTTCGAGGTGGTCCTTCCTTGCAAATGCGTATCCACACAGGTCACAGCGGAAGGGTCTCTCACCTGTATGGATTCGGTGGTGCACCTTCAAGTGCGATTTCTGGCTGAATGATTTCGAACACACTTCACAGGTGAAGAGCTTCTCTTGAGTATGTGATCTCTTGTGGCGGATCAAGTAACTGTTTTCAGCGAATGCTTTTCCACAAAGGTCACATCGGTAGGGTAGAAGAGCAGCATGTATACGCTCATGGAGGCCTGCATCTGTGCGCTCAGTGAATGCCTTCCAGCAGGCCTTGCAGTTGAAAGGGTTATCACTGTTACTGTATGATGATGAGGATGAAGAGGAATAATTACTCAAGCCACCTCCACCTCCACCTCCTCCTCCTCCTCCTCCTCCAGCACCCCCACCAGCATTACTAGCAGATCCCCCACTGTAGTTTGGCGTGTAATTTGATGTATTTTGAGGTAGGAGTGATTCCTCATGGGACCGGAAGTGTCGAGTAAGATCTCCATTCCGGGAAAATGCTGCTCCACATACATTGCATTTGAATGGCTTTTCATTAGCATAGATCTGTGAAGCCGTGTGTGGATATCCCTGATTGCCTTGGTCATTGTGCTGGGGGGCCATAGTTGCAACCACCCCGTGTGTCTTCATGTGACGAGTGAGATTACCGTTTTGACTGAAGGCTGAGCCACAAAGGTGACATTTGAATGGTTTGATACCTGTATGGATTACCTTGTGCTGCTTCAGGTGAGATTTCTGGGAGAATGATTTGCCGCATGTCTCACAGCGGAATGGCTTGTCAACACGGTGTGACAGCTTGTGACGCTCAAGGTTATCATAACGTGTGAACCCTTTCCCACAAATATCGCAACTATGTGATCGCTCCATTGTTGGAATCACTTCAGAAAGTTCAAAATTTGATGCAATCATGTGGTTCATGACGTTGAAAAAATCATATAAAAATACATAAATGCAATGGAAAAATAAAAAAATAAGGTAGAGACTTATTTAACAATCTTTGGGATATTTTTTTTTGTAATCATGAAATGCAAATAAGCCTCATTATAGTAACCAAAATTATTAGAGAAAATTACTGAAGTAATAATAATAATGGTAATGAATAAATGATTATTGTAGTAATAATAATAATAGAATTACTAACAACAATGACAGTATATATTTACCCCATGGGATTATCACAGATTTTATAAGAACTACACGATTATTTGGAAAGAACTCTTTGCTTTGATTTGAGTGTTTTTTTTCAGTGTGCCATCCTAGACTCTAGTCACTGGGCTCTACCAACAAGTACAAAGTAAGAATAATAATGATAATATATAGTAGAATGATTCTAGTAACAGCAAAAGCAACTGAATTAATAACAATAATAATATAGTAAAATAATAATACTGTTTTGGGGGGAAATGATAACAATCACAGTAAAAATGATAATAATGATATTGAGAGTAATGAATTTTAGTAATGTTTGCTGTAATGATAATTATAATAATATAAAATATAGGAAATAATTATCAAGGTATTAGTTGTAACAGTTGCTAATGTAAAAATATCAACAAGAGGGTTGTTTTTGTGACAGTTTTTCCTAACGGCAGAAATTATCATAGATGTATAAAAAATAGTAGTCATAATATATATTTCTTGTCTTAATAATAGTAACAGAACAGCAATTATTGGCTTGTAACTATTACAGCTATGAGCATGAATAATGTATGAATCCCTGATATTTTGTGGACAGATTTTATCTTAAGAATCAAGGGAGATAATCTGATATAATGCCGAGACAATATAAACATTAAAGAGTTGCAACTTGATTTTATTTTAAAATATTAACTGACTAAAAAGGTAAATTTAAAGATAATCTATAACTATCTTTGCCTGAATCATGAACAATTATTACCAATTATAGCAAATTTGAACAACTGGAACAACAAGTGTATGACAGTTGTTTCAAGAATACTGAGCAATAGTATTAATTCTAAATACTAATGATGGATGTGGTTAATAATAATTGTGTTTGAAATAGAACAGCAAATAAATTTTATATCAGCAATAATATTTGCACTACTAACATGTAAGTTTACAAAAAGTATGGTAATAATTTACGGGTAGTTATAATTTAAATCAAAATACTGAGTGGATTCATAACAACTCATACAGTTCATCAGTACTAATAATAATGATAGATGTAATAATAATGATACATTAGTAATAGCAGCAACAGAAATAAAATTTGACTATTATAATGATGATTGTATTAGTATTAACATTCATATTAGTTTTAATGGCAGTAGATATCATCTTTGATGAGATAATATTAGTAATAATGATGATAGTAACAATAAATGTTCATAATGATTGTACCAGCAGTTGAAATGATTGTTTTAGGAGTGTTATATGAACTTATGATGAAAATAAGAAACAAAAATGTAATTCATTTGATAGTATTTCAAGTTACCGGGATACTTCATGAAGATGACAATTATGTTTGATAGCAGAATTTTTATCAACAGTAGTTATTAAAATGAAGATTTTTATAATAATTCAAGCAGCATTAATACTAACAGAACAAAATATTTATACTTGTAATGACATTGCAGTTATTGTAATAATAGCAGCAGTTTTAATGTTTCTAAAAGATATTAGCAACTGTTATCATTTTACTACATTAGTTATGAGTGAGATAGTAAAGCTTCATAAGTAACGAAAATAATTAGAGGCAATGATATTAATACTGAGAGTTATAAAAAAGTAAAACTAATAATGATTTTACTCAGAATGATGTTATCATAATTGTAGCAGTAGCAATCACAAGATTTGTAATAGAAGTCATATTAATAACATATTTAGATACTGTACAAAGATGACATAAAAATACTGACAGAATTATACAAACTCTTACAGCTCGGAGTTCAGATCTGCCCTTTAATTCAAAGGGAGATAAATGAGTTTTATCATTAGGAAATTAAGCAGGTAATCAATGAATATTGATGTTAAAAGTTAGTGATAATATTTCCAGTGAGAAAAAGAACTTTGGAATAAATACATCAGATAAATAAATATGAGAATTTCAAAAGAGGAAAATGAAAAGATTGTATAAAATTAGAATAATCAAGTTTTCAATGAGAGCCAAGAACTTATAAATTATGTGACTAGAGTAATGCTAGTAAGTGTATTTTTAGTATTTGTAATATAAATCTGAATATTTGTAGTAGGAATGAATACACTGGGTATTATAAAAGTAATATTGATAAAAATAATATTTTCAAAAATGATAATCACATTCCACGTCAGTAATATCAGCAGTAGAAATAAGAATTAGGTTTTCTTTTTTATCTTTGTAGTAATTCTTACAATTTTGTATTTTTTTCAGTAATGCACTCTGAAAGTAACTTTAGAGTCTGATATTTTCACAATAACTGATTTTGATGAGCTGAGTTCAGAGTCTGTGGAATGAAGTGAGATTCAAAGCACAGAAATGATTTGATATCCTATATAAGAATGTGGATTGGAAATTAAGATTGTTATAGGCACTGGTGCAGTGATTCCCAAATGTTTCCTTTCCTCTCATTCTTTCTTACCTTGCAGGGAGCCGTGGCATGCACTTTGGGAATCATTGCCCTATTGAATTTAAACAAGGACTATTTTCATTACTTAAACAGGTTATCACATAAAACCTGAAAAAAGTTTTAGTTTCTCTATTTAAGAAAATAAATCTCAGTTTCTACAGAGATAGTTTTAATAAAAGCTATGATGGATCTTAGATGGATCATAACTTTTGCAATTTCTCTCACTCTCTTTCTTAAATTTTATCAATTGTCAGAAGTTGTACTGTACAGAGACAGATCAATGATCACAAATTGAAGCTAAAAATCCAAAGGAACTGTATCGGCAATCAATGAAATTTACACTCAAATGATTTAAATATTTCAAATAAATTATTTTGATGCTCAAAATAGACTTTGATTATTTATAAACCCAAAATGATTCTCCTTTATATCATTTGATAGAATTTATGAATTGATCTACTTCACAAAAATAATTGTAGGGTTGTTGTAAATATAGTTTCAGTGATTGTCTGCTTTAAGACTAACCAATTAATGTGCTCAATGCTTGAATCAAAATGTCCCAGTAGACTTCTAAAAGAGATCTATGGGACATATATATCTCAGCAGTCATAGAAACTTTAGGATATATATGTCCCAGGAGTCTTGAAAGGGGTTAATACAGAAATTACTTTGTTGAAGAATTTATAGCATGATTGTTTTCACTATAAGGCAGCATAGATTTCACTTTAGCTAGGTTCATGAACATACTTTTATACTAAGAGTTTATAAGGTAATCTTCTTAACTCAGCTTGTAAATAGAACTTTACTTCACTCCAATTCTGTTATTATGGATCTATGGTTGTCTTGAATCAAACAAAGGGCAAAGAATCAGATTTTATGGCACAGAATGAATTTTAAAATTCTAATAATCTCAAATCCAGGATATTTTGTCTCATTGCATGTAATTTGAATTGGAAATCAATATGATTTTTTTAAAATCTCATTCTTCTGTTGTTGATCTGATTGTTCAAGTCTATGTTTTTATATTGTTTTGATGTATCAAGATGTGGCTCTGAAAAAAAATGTGAAACAAAATTTTTCAGAACTGTTTTTAGGGACAAAGACAGAAACCTTGGGAAAACTATAAAAGTGAGATGAGGATTATCTAGAATAGGGATTATTAATGTTCCAGTCAGCTTGAACTTGTTGATAATTCTAGAAATAAGAGATGAATTCAAATTTTCATGTGGTTCCAATTCAGGTCGTACAAAATAATGACACTATTCCTTGATTGTATGAAAGTTTTAAAAAACACACTTTGTCTTGAATGTTCCCCAGACTCAGAGATGCTGGCGGTTGACATTAATTTCACACAGGACATGTCAAGACATCAGTAGTATTTCTGTAAGCTGAAACAGAGAAAAATACACAAGTTTAGAAATTGTTTCAGTTAGAAGAGTGACAGACTGAACAAAATGAAAATTTATGATAATCACTCAAGTTGTACAAACATTGGGAGCCATTATTAACTTTTTACCAGTATTAGAAACCATCAGTCAAAACTGTCAACATAGGTTTCTTCAGTTCTCAAATTGGTCTTAATCCGGGGTGACTTTTTAGCAGAAAATGAAACAATAACTAAGTACAGATTGTTTTGAAAAATTGTTTATGTTTACCTCATCCAGAGCAATACATAGATGAGATCTAGTTACATGCTGGGGGGGGGGGGGGCAGGAAGACAATATCTGTGATCACGATAATTTGAAATATGATCCATCACCAAGCCTGTGATGACTTTGAACTAATTCAGTTAAAACATTGATTCTATGCTTAGCATCAATAAATCTGATTGTTTTTAGGGTCATAGCTATAAATGATGAATTACAGACCCTAATGTAATAGTCCTCTATTCTAGGATCCCATAAAATTACTGGTTACCAATCAATCAATTAGTGAATGTCAAAATGTAAAAGATTAAAATATTCAATTTCTTCGTAGCAAGATGATCAATGATTACTCATCTTGAAAGAAATTCCTGTCTTCACTTTGACTGGTCATCTTTTGAAAAGGTCTTGAGAGAGGATTTGTTAGCACAGTTGCATGATGGGAAATCAGTTAGACTTCCCATAAATTGAACAATGGCTGGACTTGCAATCGTCCAAAGTCACTCCGGAATAAGAGTAAAGCTTGGATGACTTTAAAAAAGTCAATTTTTATGGGTTTATACCTGGAAGAAAGATGAAAATTCTTGGTACATTAATTATTTGAATTTGCAAAGAAAACATATGCAATACAAATAAAAGAGTGAAAGAAAAATAAGAGGCAGTACACTTTTGTGTACTTTATCAAGATGTTCAAGTAGCCCCCATTAACTTTAAATCAGACAAGTTCTACTCAGTTTACAGAATCAAATCAAGTTGATGAGGAAAATAAAGACATTAATCCAAATATCAAAATAAAAACCACTACTTCAGCAGTTTTGCTACCCAAGTAATGCTTAAATGATGACTTTTGCAAAATAATTCCAAAGACAACCTGCAATCCAAAGTCACCCTGGATTACAGGTATGTATCATGTGTACAGGCAACATCTCTGGGCTAGAAGGTTGGAATTTCAAACAATAACTAACATCTGTTTACGTCGAGAAAAAAATCTTTTGTTTCATTTTTTGAAAATTCCCCAGCTAAATAGATTTTTTGTGGGGAGGGTGTTCAATTCACCTTGTTATGCTAAATTGGTACCTCAGTTTGTGTCCAACAGCAGTCATGTTTGATTTTTGAGAATTCAAAAGTTTTTTTAATGATCATTGCCCAACAAAATATCCTCTGTTCATTGATAATCCTTAATTCAATTTTTGAATTGATCACTCCCAATATGTCATACTGCCAAATGACGATGATCATTTGACAGTTTCCACTGACTGACTAACCACACCTGGTTCCCTATTCTCAATTTTAGTTGCTTTTCATTGCAATCATTCAGCTTGTGAGTCTATGGCAATGAGTAAAAGAAACTTACCCCCTGATGAAATAATCAATACATTATAAAAAGAACAAGATTGCAGCAATACTGGATCTCCAGTCCTATGGAAAACAAAGCTCAGGTTTAGAATTGAGTAATTATAGAAAACCTGAATTCACACCTACACAGATAATATCTATTCATCTTCCTTCAAAGTTAGAATGTGACACAAGGTTGAGTTAAATGTGGAACTCACATACATAGGGGTTGGGACCAAGGCATCAGGGAATGCCTTGACCACACACCTCTTATAGTAGTTTAATAAGAGAGTAGGATAGGAAAAGAGAGAAAGAAAGCGTGTTCCATTAAAAATTGTAGCAAAGGTTAGGAGCTGGTCGTGTCAAAGCAAAGCAAAAGGAGGCTAAGTTGTTTGCGAATGAGAAAGGAGAGAGAAGCAGAAAAAAGTAAAAATAACAGAAAGGATCGCGGAGAAATGGAAAAAATAGAAGCAAAGACAGAAAAGTATAAAGTATCAAAATCTCTCTCAAATGGAGACAAATTACTGAATCTGCCCCAAAATTTAGCTACTCCCTTTTCATACTGTGCATTACCCTTCCTTAAACCTTCATTGAAAACCTTTGGAGATATGGTGTATACAGGCAGGAGCAAGTACAGAAATGTATCAAATATTAAAATGGATAAATATCTCTCAATCAAAACGAGTTCCTAGATCTATTTCAAAATCATGTTACTTCTTCCTTACCCAGTGCCTTACTCTTCCAGGAGATTTCATTGGAATCTATTGAGAACTTCTGCAGACATTGTATGGACGGTTGAAAGGAAAGTTCTCAAAGAATTCCAATTAAATTTTATGGAAAGCTGCGTTACAAGGTAAGAAAGAAGTGATTAAACTTTGGGGTAGATTTAGGAATTTGTCAATATAGCGTGTACTGTTGTATGTAAACATCCATAACTCATGAAGTATGTCTGTAATAAAGCCTTTGTACACCATCTTGAAAATTATACCTTTCCAGTGGTCAGACCATCGTAGACTTTTAGTATGCCATTGATTACAACTGATTTTATAAAAAAATCGTTGAGAAACCGTTTGTTGAGATTTTCATTAAGGGTAGAGGTTTTTTTTTTTCCATAGAGCTAACTAATTTGACAGTCAATATGGATGCCATCTTGGATATTATTCCTTTTCAGTGGTCAGAGTGTGATAGAATTTTGATATGTTATCAAGTAGGCTTGAATCTACATGAAACTCATGTCAAGTCATGTAAACTTTTCATATTGTTACGCTGAAAAAGAAAACTTTTTTTAGTCAATTTAAAGTCTCTAAGTATCCATGACAGCGTGTGACGTAAGCCATTTTTAATCTTTTATTTCAATGAGTTGTGTAATATTATTATGATTTTAGGTTCTAGTTGCATATAACTTAGTACTATTTGTATTTGTGATTTTATTCTTTATCATGGACTTTCTCTTTCTCTCTCTCTCTATATATATATATATTTATATAGAGAGAGAAACATGCACACATATGCATAAATATATATATATATATATATATATATATTCATTATTGCGTCTTCCACAGACAGTTATTTCGTTGTATGACAACTCTTAAGTGTGGCTATAGACTTTCCATTATCCCATCCAGTACCACAATGCAGGATTGAAACCTTCACTTCAGACCCGGAGGCCAATATCATACCTCTGAGCAACGTAACTGGACGGTCAGTAAGGCTGAATTCAAGCGATATATTCATTTTAGCTTATAATCCCCATCCACCAGAGTCTTCTATTCCTATGGAAGAGCATTGCATAAGCTTACAATGGAGGAGTTACCTTACTTAAAGAATGCTCAACCCTGAATAGAGGAACGTTAATTATATATATATATATATATATATATATATATAACGCACGTAACATAGACAAAAAGTTGGTTTAACCTGCGTGGTCCTCCTGCATGGATAAACCCAATCCCCATGACCAGTGTCAAAAAGCTGTCAGGACTATCCCACACCTCCCCTGAGCAATGGAGAGGTGGTTCCCCGGCGTTAGAAACCCCAGGATTAGAATCCTCTGGGCTAAGCCCGCCTCATCTATGCCGCATCATATTCGAAGACAAGAACACTACGGATCCTAGCCTAAAGGCCAGGAAAAGGTCAGTTAAACACGGACTTTGTGCCTCATTGTTTGAGCGAACAGACTGAAGACTAGCTGACCTCCCAAGTCTCTCTAATGACATTTATTTTCTATTCAACGCTCATTTCATGGGGCTCACCTCATTTGCGAATCTCAGGAACAGTATCCACCCTGATAAGGGTAAAATTGACCCCAATCTTTCAGATTTGCATCTGATGTTATTTGGGATTAAATCATAACGGCTTTCGTTGTCATCACGACTGTTCGTAGGAAAACATTTGCTTACCCCTGACTCCAGCATTCTCATGTTAAAAATCTCTGCATGTTGTAATTAACTAACATTTATTTTTAATAAAAACTAAAGAGATAGTTAACGAGATCACAACAATGTCAATCTAATCATGGCCATTCACATGATTAGTACGAATTCTATTAAGCGTTGAACCCTTCGAAGAAATGAACAGCAGCTTTTAGGGGAGAGAGGGCCAGAGCGTGCTGGCTTTGTTTGGTATAACTGGTACGGTGCAAAATCCTTTTTATAAGCCCCTTTTTTCGACTGGGATTAATTTAAAGTGCACTATATATGCTTTTACAAAAATATATTCCCAGTGATACCACAATCTGCTTATGTGAAAATTTCAGAAGTCCTGATTAAAGATCAACTTCAAAAGCGAAGTGTGCATCAAAACGATTTTTTATGGATTTAAATTCCGATTTAGATTTTTTTCCTAAAAAGTTTCTCGTTATTAGTACTTACCGATTTTGGAAGGGTTGGCACCGACAAAAGCAGAATCACTGATAGTTTATTTTTATTTTGTTTTGTTTTATTTTGGGGGGCAGTAAAAGCTTGGAGTGGGATATCTTCTTCACTAACCTCGTCTTTCTTGCTCTTTGAAAAACAAGCGGGGCACTAAGACTCTAACAGTTTAATTCAAAGTGGACAACTGAAAAAAATAAATAAATGAAGATAGACCACACAAAAGAGGAAGAAAATGACAGGAGCTTTTTTTTCAAAGTTTACTTTTTACAAAATGTCATCCAACAGCAACACTCATGAAATCCACAGTGAAATCGACTCTAAAAAGAAGCTCAACAAATTCCTCATTAAAATTATTCTTCTCTCGTTTTCAACACTTGGTAAGATTTTTTTTTTATTCCCACCAATAAGTCTACAACTGAATTAGTAATTATGGTCAAAACTTCCATGAACTTCATATTTTGAAAACGTAAAATAAAAAGTTTTGAGTTTTTGAAAAAAAAAATGTATTCCTGGCGAACCTTGAACTCATCATAAACGTCACATAAACAGAGTAAAAGAGTGGTCGAAAACTAGGGGTTCATTTCACAATACGTGAGTTGATGTTAAATTAATCCCCGACTTTAAGACCACGGTGGATTCTCTTTTCATTTCTTCCCTTTTTTTTTCTTTCTAAAATGTATCGGTTATGAAGTTGAACGTCTACAAACCCCTCCCAAATCTTGAGCTTCCCCTCTCTTTCTATATCATTTCCCCCCCCTCTGTATATATAAGTTCAACCTCCCCATCTGCCTTTCTTCTGTTGTCTTGTTTTCCCCCTCTCTATTTAAATTCCAACTCCCCTTCATTAAACTCATTATCGTGCAGCACGTTCACCAGAAGAGCCGGTCTCTCACACCTACTCTTCGCTGAAGAATATGTAAATAAAACCCTCTCGGAGACGAGTTTGCATCAACGACATTTGCCACAGTGTTCCTAGAGCGATAGCCATAACCCAACCGAGTTTCCCGACTATCCCAAAACGTTCAAAATTTCGTTAAAAACTTACCTCTTTGTTGTTGTTCCGTGTGTGAGCCGGGAGGAGGTTGGTCCTCCATATTGGTCACATGACAGGTGAGCAGTAAATAGTTGCACTTCTCTTAGGCTGGCCTTCTTGCTCCACACCCAGGATAGAGACAATGTTGCACTGGACCCCCGGCTATAA
The DNA here is from genome assembly GCA_963457665.1 of Thysanoteuthis rhombus. Classification (NCBI taxonomy): domain Eukaryota; kingdom Metazoa; phylum Mollusca; class Cephalopoda; order Oegopsida; family Thysanoteuthidae; genus Thysanoteuthis; species Thysanoteuthis major. The sequence continues at coordinate 30,233,193 of OY735214.1, forward strand.
TGTTCAACGTTTATCAGAAGTTGAAGAGTTTTGCCAGAGGAGAAAACAATTCAGTAATTTCCAGGATTGACCCATTTCGGTCAAGAACGCAGCAGAATGGGAGCATTAATCAATATTCATTATTGCAAATATTAAAATCCATCAATATAAAATTATAATATGATTAAATATTTCGTTCATCAAGTCTTCAAGCTGTCCAAATTCTACTCTATATTTCACAATGAACAAGCTGCATATTTTTACCTCAAAATATTAGCACAGTAATTGGAAAGACTATTGAACATTTAAGTGAAATAAAGAACCAAAATTTATTCAAAAAATAAGAAGTCCTACATCATAAATTGCCAAAAATGTTTTGATAGATCCAGGATGATTGTCATGCCAATTTCATTTGTAAAATAATGCTCTGTAAAGAGATTCAATTGATTTAACTTCTTTTTTCTTCAAATGTGGATAAATCCATTAAAGATAATTTTCAATACATACAAACACTTGAAATTATTTATGCAACTAAGTTAAATAAAATTTTGTTCTAGTTTTCTAGAGACAAAACCTATAAATTTTGCAAGCCTGTTTATGTGCCTGTGTATGAAGGGATTGGTGAGTATATTTATGGGTGACAAAGAAGAAAATCTAATGTAAATTATATTTTCTGCTAAAAAGATCTTTGCAGTAGCTTCTAAAATTATAAGTTTGAGAAAATAAATGTAATTTTCCTAAATTTTTCGGATAATTCAAATTTAATTTCTTAATTATTTCTTCTTTTCCCTGGCAGCCTGATATGGCACCATCTTATCCATTTACATATACTAGTAATGAGATTATTATTCTAAATTTCTTGGATGAAAAATAATGATAGGCAATGATTCAACTAATATTTCTTTACATCTTAATTGCTGCTGTTTTCATCACAACTTTTAGAGTGTCATTCTATGGTCATTAGTAAGCAATGCAGATCAGAAATGAATGTCAGGACAGATTTCCTGAGAGAAAGGGATGAGAGTTTGAGTCTCGCTGTGGGCTTATTCTCCATTTCTAAATCATGTTGTTTACTAATGACTGTAAAATTATAGGTGCAAATTACTGACGGGAAGAACAATTGGCAAATATGATACCTGAAGGAAGCAGCATATATGCTTTGTTCAGTTGAACCAATTAGTTGATTGAACATTGATATATCAATAGCATTTGGGAACCTAACATTATAAGTGGAAAAAGCAAACAGATGAGCCAATGCAAAGGAAGCACTTTGGAATTTGACACCGAAAACACAACCTGGTTATACAGAATATACATGTAATGGGTCTAAATGTTTCCATATTCTAGAACCATCAACACCCAACAAAGCTCAGCAGGTATACAGCTAAAACATTGTGAACAAATGAACAGTTTGACCATATTAAACATAATGATTAATGCACCCTGTCTAATAAAATTCAAACAAGAATTGAAGAGAAATACTTATCAAAAAATTGACAAATCAGAGAAATTCAAAAAAATAAGATTCAGACTAATTTATATAAGATTCTGTTGAAGAATTGAGTGAGCTTGAGGCTGATAAGGATGTATAAAATTAGGCTCTTGTAGTTCAGGGATAATTGTAAAAAATAAAGAAAAACTTTATATACTTTACCATAACAATGTGGTGTACAAAGAAACTCAGATTATTAGCAATGAATGGGTTAAAGCAATTTATGATTGACAAATCAATCAATGTAGATTATAAGGGTAACTGCTTCTCTGTCAACCATTGTGACATGCAAATGACCAAACATTTTGTCAAGATATTTAGTAATGAGACAGAGCATATCTTTTCTAAGGACTTTAATGAGAAGTGGATATGAGCAACCTCAGCTGAAAATTTGAACTTGTTTTACCAATTACTGTTCTGGGCTGGCAACCATTATGCTCCTCTGTACCCTCCAATTCTGAAGCAGTATGTGCAAAAGGAATCCTATAAAAGAATTGTTCAAATTTTTCAAGAAATAGCAAGTATTCTCTTGGAAAACATTGAAAAAACCCAAAAGGTTTTTTTTTCAAGCTCAGTTGACAAACCAATTGGATCAGGCATGGATTTGGGTAAACTTTTTGATCTAGCAAATATGATTCTACTTTTATTACGTTTTTCAAAAATTAAACTTTTATGACATCTAAATGCCCTTGTTGACTATGTTCAAAATTTTCAAGATGAGGAATTACTATTATTCATTTATGTACTTTGACCAAGTGTTTTCATCTTGGTTCTTTTAGTCACAGTTTTCATCTTTATTTGGAACACATTCACTTCAATAAAATCAATTGTACTGCAGAAATTTCTATTTTAGATAAGCATTAACTAAAATTATTATTTTATTGATTTGTGAAACCAAAACAATATCAACTTTACAATATGGATTATAAAATTGACTTTCAGAGAAAAATCATAAGATTTCAAATAGATGCCTAGATTGGTTGTGGGCGACAAAAAATGTTGGCCCAATTTGGTCTGCAGGCCTATGGTTGCCCATGTGTCTTAAATCAAATGGAATTTCTGGAATCTGAAATTTGGTTCGATATCTTAAGTAGCCAAACTTGAACACAGAAATTGGTGGAATTTTATTTTTGGAATAAAACTGATGGAAGTGTGACAGACAGACATAGAGGCATATCAAAATTTTTTCTGGTCTATGATGCCCGTTAATTAATAATTATGCCATAAAATATACCACAACTTTCACTGGCCCGGGATGCTGTCTTTGACCCTGGGCACTGACAACTCTTGATAACCTAATGGAGACTAGACACATTGCTTATTATAATATAGATTAAAAACGAAAACAATCTCACTGAGCATCTTTTTTTTATTTTCTGGAATTCATTATTTAGACAACTGAAATAATGCTTAAAGTAAAGCTTCTTTGAAATTAGTTTAATTGGAAGAAGTGATTTACTGGATGGCCCATTCATTGCTGTCTCTTTTCAATAGCTTTTAACTTTATCATATCACAGATGAAATTAATGTGTAGTATACATGGATAGAAGTTTTTTCACCCTAGGTTTTCCTAAAATTTCAGATTAGAAGTTTTGGGGAAATAACCATGGAAATGAAACAAAGTTTATTTTAAAATACAGAGAGACTGAATCTAATTATTGAATATTCTGGTGATCACATTAAAATAAGTTAAAAAACATTTCCTACTATAACTTTTTAACACCTCTAATGAATGCTAATTTTACTTGAATTAACAAAACTTTATCAAAGTTATAATAGAAATGTGTCATTGATTAATGGGCCATCTGATACTTATCAAAAAAACAGAAACAAGTTGTCACCAATCTTCATTTAACTTATACCCAAAAAATGATTCTACACCCGAGTTTTTCAAATATTGAATTATATGACATCTACATGCCCTTGCTGACTATGTTCAAAATTTTTGAGATGAGGAATTATTAAAGAGCCCTCACCTTGGTTCTTAGTCACAAATGTTTTAGCTATCACACTTCCAACTTTCAGGTGTCTGTTATAACTAAAAAGATTAACTGATAAAAGATATCCTCTGGTATGGTTAGCAGAATGAGATCAATCCCACCCCATAGATTACCTATAAGTTTTGGTTCAAAATTCCCTAATGGTTAACAACAATGACATATCACCAAGTGTCTACCAGCCAAAACATCACTATGACCAAGATGAGGACGGTAGTCTGAATCTACCAGTGTATAATAATCCTCTGAAGACAAATTTATCTATGAATTAGTATAATATCCAAATGCATCGGGATTCAAACAAAGTCTGACACAAGGCCAATTTTAGAACACCAGTATAAATGACATGTAGAACAATTCAATATGTTGCAAGACAGATTAAAATGCAGTTTTCAATCAGTAACTGACTTCTGTTCAGTATACACAAACTGAACAATATTCTCAAAATATTTTTTTTTACATAAAAATATTTAGTCACATAAATCTTCAGGCATTAAACAAACAAAAAGACACTTTTCCAAAATTTGAAATGAAAATTTATTTAAACAAGTACAAATGAGTTGAGAAAAAAAGAAAGAACCACGTGTTGTATGGACACTACACGTTTAGCAACACACACTTTTGTGTGAACACAGTGTATATAGCTCATACACACAGTGTGTAGTGCATACATCAGTGTGTACTGGTCCTGCAAATGGGAAAAATACTGATTATGTGTAATGTACACATATATATTGTCAGCACTGTGTAAGAAACGTTTGGCAAATACCAACTATATATATATATAGTATATGTATGTGTCTCTGCAATTGGTTCTGTATGTAACATTAGTAGTTATAGATGTTTGTGCCACCCAGGTAATGTGGATTTCAAAAATGAATAAATAATGGGTCTGAGAGAGAGAGAGAGAGAGAGAGAGAGAGAGAGAGAGAAAAACTTCTCCAAGGTCTAATAAGTCCAGAATGTACATTATGTTATTGTGACTAGTTAAAATAATTCTCTCTCATCAATTTGGGATGAAAGTCCAAGAGAATGGATTCAAAGGATAAGTTCAGCTTAATCTAACTTATAAAAAGAGTACTAAGATGACTTAATTTCTGCTTCAAATTTAAATATTAGTAAACCCAAGGCTTATCTTATTCATATCATCTGTATGAAAGCTCTTTTGAATGTACCAAATGGCCTACAAATATATATAAGTAATTGGCTGCATCCATTGAGGAAATATTGACATTCTGATCATGAAACAATCACAACAAAATATTCAAAGAATTGTTGAACAATGAAATGATGTTTCAGAGTAAGTTACCCCACCAGACTTGTGCATTGAACATAAGAAAAATATCATAACTTGTATTAGAGTGATTATAATGCTAGTTATTTACTTCAACTTACAGCCATTGGGAAGGGTATTGATCTATCTCTCCCTAGGCTCTATCCCATCAGCAAATATTAGGGCAGAAATGTTTTGTCAGTGACAAGTTCAAATGATTGCTAAAAGTGGGTAAGAGAGCATTTGGGTATAACACTCTTCTGCAATTACCTTATCTGTCACTCAAATGCTGTTACTTACATTGTCAACATTAATCATCTATTAGTATTCAATAATTAATTTGGAAGAGATTAGGTTGTTTGAAAGGGAAAAAATTCATAGATTTTGATCATTGTTCTTGTTCATTTTCATCAGATCTAAAACAATGCAATTGCTGTAGGTGAAGAAAAAGTATAAGGTCCAGTTCAATGTGGCTGAACAACCGGGCTGAATCTTCCCATTGCACTTAAAGGGGAAGGGCCAGGTTCCTTTCTTGTGGCCTCCCAAAAAGAGTAGTGCCAGGGGAACTGGACAAGGGTCCCCCACTTTGAACTCAACCTTAAGTCACATTTTTCGCCTTCACAGGTCAAGTAAATAAATAACCACTACAAAGAGGAAATGCCGGTCAAATCACAATAACAAATGTTGAACAGAACAGTTACACAGGAAGAAGCAGTCTTTGAAATACAGATTCTAGAAAAACGAACAAAAATGGAACAAATGTTCAAGAATGCACACACACACTAATGTTTTGTGCAGAATGGTGACTCAGATAAATGATCATATCTTTTTTTTTTCATAATGAATACCTTGCCACCAAGAACATTTATTACTTATCATTATTAGCTATAACTCACTCAAGAGGAAACTTTTGTATTGGAGTATTCAAAGCTATTTAACTAGGGATATCATACAGTTATTGGTAGCATACCCCTAAACAAAAAAGCATGGCAGGAAGAAAGATTAGAAATATCAGATATCTCACAGGATGAACAATCAACACTGCTAAGTCACAGGAGTTATCAAACTGAATTTGATGATAAGAAAAAACAAAGCATAACTTCCTATAAAAGTTGCTTGGAAGTTTAGTTAAGAGATTAAGCTTTCTATAAAGAAACAGACAATAAAGATTTTGAGAGCAATGTCAGGCTAGTAATTATTAGTGAAAAATATTACCAATGAAGGTGGTGATCCATAGTTTCTTTTTACAAAAAAATTTGTAAAGTTTGTTTTTCTAAAAACTATAATGCAACTTTCAATGAACTGTACAAGGCATTTCTAAAAGCTAAACTTAATTATTCATTTTATATTGATAATTCATTTGACAGTCATTTTGTTTAAAGTACTGAAATTAATGATGAATTATAAATAATGCCTCAAGAAAAAACTTGAATTTTAAAGGTCTTTGCAATGGTAGCAACACTATTAACCTGTTCATCTGTGACCGTCATATCAGTAGAAGGTGGACTGCCATTATAATTGTTGGGTACATTTTTTCTCTTAAGTGGAAAAAGCTTCTAACATTTATTTATATATGAAATCTTTATTTCATATAAACTAGTCCATGTCGCTTTGCTTTGATGACAGTTTTTATAAGTGCACAACAGCAGGCTCAGCTGATGAAGTTACATAGATTAATATGAGGGTAAGAAGGGAGAGGGACTGATGAATGTTTTTGATACTATGTGTAACAGACATGGCTCTTATATATACAATGTTTATAATGTGGCTCTAATTGTATATATGATGCTAATGATCTTTAAAGGAATCCAATATCAAAAGATCAGAACTGGGAAAAAATTGCACAAGCATTCATATTCCTAAGAGATCTATGGCTTCGAGTTCTCATGATGTAAATTGATTATAGCAATTTAAGAGTCTAACAAATTGTTACATGTGAAAGTGATACAATCAGTGTCTAGTTTGCACTATTTCATTTATTGTTTTTGATAGAGCCTTTTTATAAAACATTAGCTACTTCAGAATTAATTAACTACTTAACCACATAATGTTAAATATATCTATCCAAGAAGGTATTCTTAAAGATTATTTTTAGTTAGTTACAATGGTATTGAAAAGCTCACATGGATTAACTTTAGAAGTTCGAGTTTTATTTTGAAATTCAGTGTGGTTGCTAGACATTTTCTGATGTAGGGTTAAAACATGACAAAAGATTTTCAAAATAATTTAAAGACAATTTGAAACTTCCATCTTTTCCTAGGCAAAGAAACAGCAGAAAACCAGTACGTTTCACCCAACATTTTCTATAGTCTTTTGGAGTAAATAAAAACCAAGTCTTTCAATCCAATAATTTCAAGTAATATCTATTTAGCAAACTAGAAATTCTATTGCAGCAATACTTATAGATCAACACAAAGTGATTTGTAGTATATAAATGCTTGAAAAAAATTTTTTTCTTCAAATAAGAGCTCTTCAATAACATATTAACAAACTAGAAAGAATTCCTTCTTGGATACATATATTTAACATTAAGTGGTAAAGTAGTAAATTCATTCTGAAGTAGCTAATGTTATTTGAACTGGTAATCTATAATGATCATCCAACTGAAACTAGATGTCTCCTTGATAATTCATAATAAAGAAAAACAGCTGTCATGATTTCTATCAACAGTTGCTGTAATTATTAGGGGGTATTCATTTATTTACATAGAAGAATTTAGTTGTGAATTAGAAGTAGACTGAATTTTGCAAGTAGTTGAAAGAGAATGTTTGATGCCAGGATTCATCTTGTCCAGGAATTAAAAATAACATCAGTATACAAAATAAAGATTACTTTCATGGCTTGTATATAGTTAGCCTCTATCAGACCTGGATAGACAGAAGTGCAATCAACAGATAAGAAATGTCTCTTGGGGTGATTTACCTAAGAAGATTGATGAAAATCAACAGAAGTCCCTTAAATGATGCCTGCAGCCAAATACGTAAATTATGAGAGCAAAAACCACCAATGGTACATTCAAAAGAAAGAATAAATATATCTTACTAAAAAAAAATGAGACAATAGCCATTAACATGTATTTATTCAATGTATTTGTTAATATCAAATTCAATTTTTGTTTATTTATTTCTAAATATAATCCACATTTAAAACACATTCGGTTAACTGGGTGGACATGTTCATTGTGTACTTTTATTGTGTCTGGTCGAGCAGCGCACACTACACTAAATAGTGAGCAACAGGGGGGTGGGGGAAAAAAGAGTGTTGCAAAAAACAAAGTGACTAGCAAAAGAAATGTTTTCTTTCCAATTTTGGTCAATTTATTAATTTTTTTTCTGGTAGATGTCCTGCTGTAAAAAATAGCCCGGACCTTTAAACAACATGTAAGTCAATGCATGGGAGAAGATTGTAATAGCTACATTTGATTCTATAAAAAGATATTGGCACCTGATTCAAGTCTAGTTTGTGTAGAAAATAAACCACCATAACTGGTGGATAAATTATAAAAATGGAAAGACTATAAGTCCTATAAAAGTGGGCATAAAAAATCTGTCAGTTGCCTGTAGGAACAGGATACATATCAGGTCGTCACATATGAAATGTTGGATTATAAATGGGATGAATGAAATAAGTATATTTAGATTTTATCAATCGAAAATACCATATTTGCAGGCATACAAGATGTACATTTAAATTAATAAACAAAAACAAACTATGTCAATACTACACAGCACCTATTGTGCTAGTATTATGACTAAAGGGTTGTCTACCGAAGCTCGAAATGGACAGCTATGGAGCTTGGATGAATTGCAGTGAAAAGTAGTCCCCCCCTAATAACTATAAACCATGTGTCTTATAGGCTAGCGAATATGGTACCAACAGTTTCAACAATTTATGAAAATTTTTTTTCAAAAATGTTTATTGAAATCATTGAAGAAAAAAGAAAAAAGGAGAAAAGGAGAAAAGGAGAAAAAAAAAAAAAAAAGGAAAAAGAAATTAACATGTCTGGATAGTCACTCAATAGAGAGCGTCCTGTGACCAACATCTTTTAGCAGCATGCCACAAGGGGATGATCAATTAAAAAATAGTAGAAGGGGGCAATCACTAAAAAAGTTTGCATTACAAAACAAAACTCCTCCTTAGAAACCTATTGGGGGAAGGAGGTGGAGTAAAAAAGGGGGGGGAGAAGGATTTCGTAGACATAATAAAGGAGTAAATGTTGAAATTTTCAGCCCACTAGCTCCATTGTTGTAGCCAGTATGCCCGATACTCACACAAGTTTCTTCAGTTTAAAGTTTGGCTGGCTATGTTGAGAATTTTGGTAGACAGGTTATGATAATAGTCCTTAGTGGAGTGAACTGTTAAATATAGGGGTCAAGAGGGAATTTTTAAGCATAATTTTGAGTTAAAGACAGATCATTATCTCCATTTGTCAGTTCAAACAAAAGTAAAGTGTGGAGATGCGTCATCCAACATTTCATATGAAACACCTACATATATAAAACTGGAAAGACCATAAAAATACCTATTGGAAACAGTGTTAAGAAATTGGCCTGTTTCCTTTCAGAATATTGTCAGAAGAAAAAAAAATTAAAAAATGTGGAGGTATCAAAAAAACATTTCAAGGCCCAAGAACAGGGGATCTCTTTTGGTTACGAACCAGAGACCAGAATTTTGAACCAAAGGACCAAACATTTATTTTTTTTATTCATAAGGCTAAGAATGCATATACATTGAGTAAGAGTTCTATGTGCAGTTTAAATAGAACTTATTTCATAGGAGAAACAAGCAACTTGTAAACTACTTGAGGATTTTTTTTTCTAGTTTTTGTTTATTTTGCTACTATTTCTAATTTTATTTGAATCAATAGCAACACATTCCATAATTGGAATAGAAGTGATGAGCCAAAGTTTTGGCAAATATTCTCATGCAATTTATCTCTGACTTTTCTAGAAGCTCATATTAAAATTGTTCATCAAATCTTGGTTCCTTTGATGATTTTCAAAATAAGAAATGACTGTAGCTATTAACTAAATGCAAAGTGCAGTTGAAACTTCAGAATTGTATCATGCTTTCTATTAATTACGGCAGTTGGTATACCGAGATTCAACTACCAAGGTTTTATTTTCTCTTCCAAATAAGTAGACTGATGAAGCATAAGAGAAATGAACTTACTACAACTGGTTTGCAAGACCATCTCACTCTTTAGAGCCCGATGGAAAAGCTCCATTCACAGATTAGATATGGTTGAAGATTTAATAAATTTCTGTCCATAAGTATTTTGCAGATTGTTTCTTTCTGCTATCAAAGCTGTTAATATTTTAAACTGCACAAAGATTTTTTTTTTAAATTTTGAGTTATATAGAAGTCCTGAAACTTGAGGTCAGCAGACTGGTTTTGTCCCACTGGACACAGGCAGGAAGTCCCTGCCCTAAAACCTATAAGGCCATTTTTTGTTGTTTACAAAGTTGGTTCATGAAAACTGTTTGAAAAAAAAAAAAAGTTTCAATTTTTAATGCACATCCATGCATGCAGCATATGATAAATAATCTGACATTTTGAATTGTCGAATTGGTATAAACAAAGACAAACCCATGGACAAAGATTCCAAACTTGAATAAACCGTATTCATTCTTATATATGACTAAACAAAGAGTCAATACTTTTGCAGATCAAACATAGCACATTTACAGGAAATTATGAAGCATTCTATATAATTAACAACTACACATCTGCATTACAGTTCATAGAGCTTTCAAGAGAAAAGTATGCATCAATTGTCTAAAAACAACAATGTGTCATTTTTTTCCACATAATTACTAGTATGTAGAGTAGAATAAAACCTAATCTTGAACAAAATCAGAAAAGTAAAAAGAAAGAAAAAAAGGATGAAGGACAATGCACTTTGTGTAATTGTAGATAACAAAGAATACCTGATCTCCACTGTCTTTCAATGCATTATACTCCGAGAGACAAGTACCTCATGTTCGACATGTTTAAGGATTCTCATCCAACAGTAGAAATTCGGAGGCAAAACTGCTCGCTTGTGTAACTTTACTTAAAATGTTTAATATCATTAGATTATTTAATCCATTGAATCTGAGAGGTTATAATGCTGAAAAACAATGAGTGATGCAACTTAGATCAAGCTATAAAAAAAACATTGATTATCCATCTTAATTATTGTTTTAAGGCACTCTTCATATACAATGGATTGAAGGAAAATAATGTCATACAAAAAAAAAAAAAAAAAAAAATGCAAATGAATAATATACCTCTTCCTACACATCGAGGCCTTTTACAGAACTCTACAAATGCAATGCATAGCTGGAAACAGAAGTGCTGTCTTTTGCTGGACTATGTGGTTTGTCAGATTGATGTTTTAAATCGAAAAGTCAATTTTGTTGAATCTATTTATTCATTCTCTGAGTAGGTTCGTTGTTGCAACAGTAAATTTATAATTATTCTGTTGGATTAAATATCCATTCCTGTACAAAACAATAGAATAATTCTATTTAAATACTATATAAATTGATCAATCGAATTCTAAAAGATTTTCATGACTGAGAAAATAAAATACAATACCTAAAAGATTTGATTAGAGCGTCTCATTTACCTGAACTACTGAACTGTCATTCAATCTAATATTCTTTCCATGCATGTCACTGAAATTTATAACATCAAAAAGGAATATATAATTTTTCATCAAATTCTATGTATGTATTAAACATTGTCTATAATTTTGAGAAGAATCATTATCAACCCAAGATTTGTTTGGACAATTAACTCTTTCTTGTTGTTGCTGTAACATGAATAGTATCATCTATGTCGCTAATATTACTTGGAATAATCTAAGCTAGTTGGTAAATTCAGTGAGGGGGGAAAAGAAGAGATAATAAAAAGACTCCTCTCATTACAGATTATGCACTTTAAGGCTTTAGAATGGATCATCTGAAACATTGTGGTAAGAATATCAGCAAAGAACAAGTTCAATTGATCAAACAAGTTTTAGAACGTATTGATTTTATTAGAAATAATTTTCTGATAATTCTTATTTTCCTAAAATCTGGCTTCAGCTGAACTCTATAGAATTTCTCCTAACAATGAAATTGAGATTAATATTTCCTCCCTTGTTTTTTTTTTGCATGTATGGATGTGCACAGTTGGAAAAAAAAATTTTTTTTAAATTAATTAAATTTTAATACTTTATAATGTTCTATAATAAATAAATTATCAAAAATTAATCATGTAGAAGAAATTTTGTAGGGATGGTTAAGCAGGGTAGGTGCTGACAGATTAAAAATCTGTATGCAAAAAGTGAACCAACGTATTACTTATATATGTATTAAAAAAAAGTCCAGATAGGTTTTAGACAATACTTGGTTACATTTTTTTTGAAAACATTTTTTTTTCTTTTATTATAAATAAGATTATCAGTTATGTTCTCTTCAACAATTTTTTCAAGTAGTATAATTCCATTCTCATCCCCAACACTTTCTTTCATCATGGCAATGTCTGATTGGGGGAAAAATTGTCACAAAAAGATACATTAATGACTTTGTATACCAAGTCATCAATGACTTACATAATTCACTATCAACACACACAAATTCAATGTATAACAGTTTCTTTACACCTGTGTGTGTGTGTGTTTGAACAAATCCGATGAAAGCTTAATCAAAAATTTTATCCACTCATACATATATACACACACATACATCCCCACCCCCAAAGAAAAAAAAATTGTCACTATCAGGTAATTACCACAAACATGTACATTATTTCTTTAAAAGATTTAAAGAAAAAAAAAGAAAAAAAAAAAAACATACATACACATGCACTTTTTTTCTTCAAGATTTTCAATTTAATTTAAACAGGAATTTCAAAATGATTTACACATGAAATGAAATGAGAAATTGAATGAGGATGAAAGAAAAAACAAAAAAAAAAAACAAATATTAGGAGATTAATGTCTGAATGTAAGCATTTTGTAAAAAGGTTTTAAAACAGTCAATGAAATATTTTCTTGTGTTCTTGGATTATAAATCTGATAAGAACTTCATGAAATCAATTTTTTTCTCAGGAACATGTAAATTCACTTACCACTGGAGTAGTATCAGTATACATATACAACAATTTGGGAAATTCTTAAAGACCAAGTGTGTTCTGCTATATTCTAGCTTCTTCAGATCTATCTCCAAAATAACTATGTCAAACTGTATTTTCATTTTTAAATCGGTCTGAAGAAGCTGCAATAAAGCAAAATATGTTATCGATATTACAATGAAATACCATATTCAAAATTTTTCCAAATTGTCATTACACACACACAACATGGGAGAGAAATTATCTATCAATCCCATTTTTCAAACTAAAATGAAAAGCTATTGCTACTCCTTGCAGAGGTTAGCAAACTGGATCATTACTAGTAGCAGATTCGATCCTCACTGAGTGCTCCATACTTGCACTATGCCAAGTTTCAACTATTTCTTCTCAAACATACCTTGAAATAGAAAACTTTTGCCAGGATATTTTGATCAGCTCAAACTTGTATAAAACATAAAAAAAACATTTGGGTAAATTCATATAAAGAGTAAACAAGTTTGAAAACTTCCCTGGGAAGTGTAATGAGAAAGCATTCACTTATGGCTGCAAGGAGGTGCCTATTATAGAATGAAAAAAGAAGGGAGGCTGGTTTGAAACGCGGAAGGGAAAAAGTGGCGAAACATAAGGAACCTTTTTGCAAAATGGTAACATTTAAACCAAAAGATCTATTCTGAGGACAGTGAACTGAATAAAAGAATAAAATTTGGTAAAAGGCTTTCATCATTAGGTTTTCAAGGTCAGATTAAATCATGGGATTTTTGAAACATTAAATTCAAGTTTGAGGAAGTTATGGATTTAATGGTTTCATTGAAAGTTAGTTCTTATTTGTTATTTCTGAGTCATGTGACCTAAATTTAGACTGGTTCAATCTAAAATTAAACTGCTTAAAAAAAAATTTCTAGAAACCCACCAATTTAACATAGACAGCATTCTTGGGGGGGGGGGGGAATCAAACAGACTTTTACCAAGATACAAAATGTAGTTAAATTGTGTCATTCATAGAATTAAAAGGTAAATGAAAAATAAATCATGCACATAGGCTCATTCAGTTCCAAAGGCAGGAAAGGATATATAAAAATTTTCTAGAAAAACAAACAAGAGACATTGCAGTCCAGTATTGAGAAAAAAAAAAAAAAGAAAAAGAAAAAGGCATTATTACACCCTGTAATTTTTTTAGTTTAATGGAGGGGGAAAAAATCATTCCCAAGATCTCAAACATTAAGAATTATACATATAAAAAAATTCTGTATTACTACTTTGTAATAAGCTTCTTGATTCTTTTTATTAAATCAGGCCTCATCTTCAGGATGCACATTTCAAAAACATTCAACAACATTAAATAAATTTTTCTTCGAGTCCTCAAAAAAAGAATAAAAAAATGAAATAAAAAACATCCACAAATTTCTTTGATAAGAACTGTGGTGAAATAAAGTTAATGGCAGTCTCAGTCAAGCCCATTTATCTTTGGATACAAGAGAGACTTTCCTTATACACAATAAAGGCAGGGATGTTAGGCCAAATGCAATGGAAGTCCGAGTACATTAAAACTATAAGGATAAGACTTGGTCTCATTACACTAAACTAAAACAATAAATTGGTCCATTTTCATTTGAGGGTAGCATTGTTTCTCATAGGAAGACTGGTCCCTGTCGGCTTTTATGTGAAACTGCCATATAGCTATAAATTTTCTAAAGAAGGCAAGAGACAGTTAAGTCCGAAGATATTATGGAATAATTTTTCCATTGTAATGATTATTAAAAAATGTCCTTGTAAGCTTTTTAAGGAGGTTATCATTTTACAACTGTGTGACCAGAATATCTCCAAAAGTGGTGGTGAGATTGTAATGAAATTTACTTTGCATAACCATACTCCGAACAGAGAGAAATCTTTTGTTTTAGGTAACCAAATGGTGCTTCTCTTCGAACTTCATCAACTCACAAAAATAATTGATGCCAAGGAGAGGAGGAGGATTTGTCATGGGGAAGGGGAAATGGCAACCTCAACAGCAGTAGCCAGCCACCGTTGCTGAAAAGATGAAATCAAGTGAAACGGATAATGAAATAATTATGTAGAAAATGTTTAGCGTTTGCATAGATGTTATGGAAAAAATGCTGTTGGAGTAATTGCACGTTTTAGTCATTACTAAAATTGCACTTCACTCAGTGCCCCCCCCCCATATTTTCATATTTGCAATATATGACCTCATAAGAATCTTTAATCATGTAAAGAATTTTCAACATGATTGACTTTGTAATTAACATTAAATAAAAGTTGTTTGTTTTTCAAAAAACTTGTCCAAAATTTTTTTTCTCAAATAATATCGTTATACCCAGGAAAACTAAGATAATGAGCCATCATTGATAATATTATTTTCCTCATATGAAATAAACTGAATTGAGAAAAAGCATTAAAAAAAAAAAAAAAAGAAAAAAGTTTTTGATACTGGATCAAATTGGAGAATTCCAATCAGACTCTTCAAGAAGCAACCCATAATGCAAAAAGAGGGGAGGTGGTGTTATTTGCTTGTTTTATAGCAACTGGATCTAAATGAATCAATTGTCATACACAAGTTATATACTTGAGCAATTTACATTGAAGTATTGCTCTTTTCAACAGTGAATATTAAGAAATCTTGCAGTTCAGTGCAATGTGTTCAGAGACAGTACAGAAATACAAAAATGGTTAGAAAGATAAGAGCCAATAAAGTGGAAATTAAGGCTAAACAGTTGAACTGGCCATGAGATCAGCACTAGCAATAAGATAATACTAGCTGGTATTGACAACTAAGATAACGTCCTTATTATTACATATATAATTCTGCAATTTAAGTTATTATTACCTATAAAATATACCAACAGAACAACACTCAAAGGCAAATGAAACAAATATATCTGTTATTGACAACTCTTGTCTATATTCCTACGGGCTACCACTACGATAACTTCATTTTTAGGTTTCAAACTTGTGAAGAGGAGTCATCAATGAATGACAGTTATAGTGAGGGCTGAGTCCCTTTTGCACCCATTCAAGCATAACCACCCAATTCCATTCAATCCTTGATCATTACATTGCAAGCAAGAATAGAAAGCATGAAAGATGTGAGGAGAATGCATAATAGTTGTAAAAACGAATACGAGTTATAGAATGGCACTGGTAGAACTGAAGTGCATCTCAAAAAAACAAATATATTCTCCAAGAAACACTAAATGAGATAGCACTGGCTTTGAGTGCCACTAAATTTCTTTCAGTACATGACATCTTTACACGGCACTTTGTATATATCTTTAAAATAATTGTACATTTTCTAGTTTCTCCAATTGGTATCAAGCATTGCTTGAAAACTATTTCCTGTTTATGTTCTGGAAAACAAATTCATAATTCAACAACCACCATCAATGCTGAAGTCATATTCTATACCAAAATACGAGTAGAGCAATTTTTTCTAAGCTGTTGATGGATCACATCAGATTCATTCCGAGGACAAAAGCTATGTCACTAAATCCATATGTACGAGAAATACTAAAACAAAGTCTAATGTAGATTCAACTTGCATACAGCAGCGGTTAAACATGACTGGTTGATTTATAAGAACATATTTGGGTAAAATAAATCAATTTTTGACACTAATTATGACACAAGGCCATACAAAAATGTAATGTATATAGTGGAGGACAGGTGTAGGAAAATTGTTACACCAATCTTCTAATTGGGAAGAACTTGCCTACCTTCAAAATCAGCATTTGAAATCCAACCTTTATATCTGGGTATGAACACTGACCTCTGGCACTGGTGGTTAATATAAATAGCTATTTCAGCCAGGAGACTGGCCTCTACAAATGTCTTAAGCATGGAATAAAAGTCTGTGGAACCCTGGTAGAAACATCACACATTCAAAATTGCCATAACTGATTCTGTGTTTTCCATTAGATATTCCTAAAGGTTTTGGTAACAGGTAAGAAAAACAAAACAAAAAAAAACTTATACTATTGTTCAAACTCAGCAATTTTCACTATTTCTGTAAAATTTAGCAATTCTTGGGGAGGGGGGTCACACTATCAATGCAGCAAAAATGTAAGGAAAAGAGACTAATGGCTGTAAATGAAATTGACATCCATTCATTAATGGGTGTGGATGGCGTAATAGACAACAGCACAGACCATGGAATCAGTAAAGTAAGCACAAACGCTGACTGGGACAGATTGCATACACTTCATGCTAATGCTATTCGAAAAGGCACGAATCCATTTCTCCTGAGCTATGGCCACTTGGAGGTTTTTGACCCTGTAAGGCAATCCATCTTGAGTGTTGAGCAAGCCCCATGGCCCTCTTAAAACCCACAATAGAGATAGAGACAGAGATAAAATCATTGCCTCAGGTGTTGTGATATGTGAAGCTTTGTTCATAAACATTGAATGGCAATTCAAAAATATTTCTCTTGCACGTATCTAGTTTCTCATCTCCAACAGTATTCTGAAAATTTTCAATAGTTCAAATTCTAACCTCAGGAAGGGAACTCAGCCTTGGACAAGTTTTTCTTCATTTAATCTATTTATACATATTTGTAATTAAAACACCCTGTCAAAAGTTAAGAATATCCGAAGAAATAGTCTGGCATCTAGTGAGGATTACTGGCAATGGCTTGTGGGACTAACTTGCAAACCACCACTCCCCAGTATGCAACCATATTTACAGAACCATTTTCATGTATGAAAATATAAAAAAGATTGAAATGTTAACTTTCACAATTCAAGTCCACTTCGTAAAACTTGATTAGAATGTGGCCATCCCGGTTTTATTCAGAAAAGCATTACCAGTGAAATCATACAAGGCAGAGATAATTCAGATGCTATCAAGTTTTTACCAAGCAGACATCTTAAGTCATAGGCTGGGTTTAGTGAAAAATATTAGCAGTACTAAATAGCTTAGGAAATAATACGAATCATTAACATTTATTTCACTGTTATCCCTACATTAGAGTAGAGGTGGCGGGTGGATTGAGGTGGTGGTTTTTTTATATCAGTTTTGATAAATGTGGACAAAAGCATTTTAATAAAATCTCCAGAAAGTTGGTCAGACAAGACTTGTACACTTTCTGTTGCACAAACTTGTAGTTTACAATCTTATTTTTATTAATTTTAGAAAAATTAGATAAGAAAGGTGCTACCAGTGAAATCATACAAGGCAGAGATAATTCAGACACCAACAAAAAGAAGGTTCAGGCTGATTATAAATTCAAACTAGTGTGCAAAATGCCAGACTCCTAAAAAAATACTCTCAATACCAAATAAAACCAGAATTTGAATCTTTCATCTTCTCAGAGAAATACATGAAGGTACATTTCTTATTAATAAGAAGCAGCAAGCCTAGTCTTCATTAATAATAGTCAGATCTTTCTAATAGAATGTGAAAAGTGACCTGGTGCTGGACTTAGATGAACAAAAACACCAAGCATTTGGATCATTACTTTTAGACATATTGTCAATCTACTAACTAATAAGATTAAGAAAAACTGTTCCAACATGGAGATATCTAGTCATAAAATTGAATATCTATCAAAGTTATAGAGCCAAATTTATCTAATAAGGATTTAGTTGTTTTTTTTAAATGATGCCTCAAGTACTCATCTAAAATGATTTAGGATAGAACTAAAAGGTTAAACCACAAAGAGGGGAAATCATTTGAATCTCCATCATTGTAAAAATTGGTTATTCAATTGGGGGGGGGGGGGGGCTAATTGGCTCTCATGTCAATCATTGTATTTTAATACAAAAGAGACTTCTAAATATAACTAAAGAGAGAAATTCCAGAACCATTTTCTGGTGCTTGGTTTTAACTACATGGATGTGAGAGTATCTACCTTAGCTTTATTTAAACAAAATGACAAAAACTAATGAATAATAACTTTATAGAAAGAAGTTTTGAAGGTGTTTCAGCAATATGAACCTGGCATTTACCTATTTCTCTTTTGCAGGGCATTTTTTCTTCTTGAAGAGGGAAGTAACAAAGTAGCTTTGCAATATAGTTACTGGCTACTAGTGTCATTTTGTTCCTTATGTCAAGAATAGCTCATGGGATGTTCAAAGAGAATTGGCATGCAAAGCTGTACAGTCTACTCTCTTAGGGAAAGTAAACAATAAGTCTAAAAAAACTCTAAATTAAAAAGGATAATTTTCTTTTCATCAAACTTTTTCCAGTATAAAGACATGCCATCATCTATAAGTTATTAATGGAAAACTAAAAGAAAAAAAAAATTCCACATATGGGGGTACTTTTTAATAGTGACACAAGAGCCTTTGCTTATAGTAGATAATGTAATAGTTATAACACCTGCAATAGATACTTGATACTGCTAATCTATAGCCGAGATACGTATCAACTGTGGTACAAGGAGTTTTTGATTCAGAATATTTCCAGCAAATAACGAATGAAAAAGGTATGAACACAAAAACCTTCACCCATAGAAATGCATATTATCCAATATAAAGAGAGAACATTTGTTCAAGACCAAAATTGATTTCAATCACATAAATTCCGATTCAGTTAAACTTTGATGTTATTGGATAATCTAATAAAGGCAAATATTTAAATTGATAGACATTCAAGTCATGTTACTGTTGAATCTTCCAGAATGTACAATACCAGCCAATTTGAAAGGAAAAAAAAATTGAATATTTATAAGTGATTAGCTAAAGTTTTAGTACATTATCCATTGGATGAAAAGTGGGGTGTAATAAATGAGAATGGCAGGTGTTTAAATGATACATGAAGGAAGCTCTAAACCCCTTAGCCAAATTTGGGGTGTATATTTTCCACCCTTTAAATACATTTTAAGGCACCAAACACCAAGTTGAGACAAGATCATAGCAATGCTGGGTAGAAGGGAGCAGACTGAACAGCAAATAATAAAATGGAGGAGGGGGAAAAAAAGAAAAGAAAAGAAAAACAAAAGAAACAACACACTCCAATGTTTCATATCTACAATTTTTTTCACTTTTGACAGCATTATTAGCCAGTCCAAGTTTTTCATATGCTTTTTTTGTAACAATTTGGAAAATACTGGATAGAAATCTATGCTATATCACTTGAATGCAAGTAAAGCTTGTTCCCAAATTCAATGACATGAAGTACCCAGTTTGAGTATATATTACCCCTACCTGCTAACTATGATTATATTCTTACTAGAATCCCACCAATTATTAATAGTGGGAATTAGGTTCTAGATTTACTGCTAATGTTCAGTAACATTGTAGCAATTTTCAAGATATATATTACAATGAATATCAGTTACCAATCATTTCTACAAATGCTGTAAAAAGGTTAAAATATTTTGTAAATATGAGACCAATAAAAAAAAAAAAAAAAAAAAAAAAAATGGATGCATGCAAATAGAAAGGGACAATTGCAGAATTCCTTCAAAGAGGAATGCCTATTTGGGGGTTTTTCAAACATTTTTATTGGTTTTTTGTAAATTTTTTTCTCTCTCAAAGATGGGAAAACAAAAACCTGTTTTCCCTCCATTCATAGAAGCAGGTAAATAAATAAAACAAAATTGAAATAGAAAAAAAAAATTACAACAGCAATAATAAAATGTGGTGTTTCTTAGGAATAGAAACAATATCCTACATAAAAAAAAAAAAGTCAAATGTATTTGACTGTTCAAGTAGCCACTTTGGAGAGATCAGTAGTAAAACTGACAACAGCAGTAAGATCAAATAATTGAAAAAAAAAAAAAATCCATTTTTTTTTTTGCAATAATATTAATATAATGCAGGCAGTGGTGTACGTCATGGTCTTAGTTTTTGGCTAACATACAAATCTTCCTTCATATTTTGCAGAGATTTTTTTGTTGTTGCAAGAGAAAAAAAAAAAAAAATCTTTAAAAATCTGAGGATGGTTTTAGCCCAACTAGGTTGCTGAATGCAACTACAGTAAAAATATCTACATTTTGTTCGAGTTACTAGGAGCTGCCAGTGATCCCATTCTCATTTACAAGATCATCCAATCCTCTATGTATTGGCCCCATAATCGATCACTTCCTATGTTCAATTTTTTTTTAGTTTTTGCTAGTCTGTTTAGAATATTAATATTACAGCCATGGTAACAAGAACATGGCTAAGTACCAAGTACCGAACAAGATTTAGTTGAATTTGTGCAAGATTCAGATTTGAAAATTAATGAAATTGAGGCAGATGAGGATGTATACAAAGGTGGTGCTGACACAGGCAAAATTTCTCAAAGTATAAAAGGTTAAAAAAAAATCTGAAAATATTAAATTATCCTAGTTTATCCAGACTATATGGCATTGGTAGGACCAAGTTGTATGTAAAGCAGCTGTGGAAGAAAATATATAAATAAATAGAGAATCCAAACTATAGTAAAGAAAAAAAAAAAAGCATAGGTTTCATTTCCTCTTTTACCTCCCTAAACAAGTTATCAAGGAGTAGAGTATTGTACCCATTTCTACATTAAGAAAGTAGAGAAATACTAATAATATTAGTGTTATTTTAGTTTTTGCGATAATTTGAATTCATCCATCTTTTCATTAATTTCTTAAAACAAATCTAGTCAGTAATTTTTCATATCTGAAAAAGAATCAGGGAATTAGAATATCATCATATGACAACATTTCTCAAAAGGGAATCTCAGGTTTTATATGACAGATAAGTTAACTTTTTTCCCCCTGGTGCTATCATGCAAAAGTAAAATTATGAATAGAATATAAAATAAGAATAGTTGTTGGTCATGGTGCAATCCATAGGGAGAAAATCTAAATTTAATAGAAAAATAAGCTATACGTGGAATTAATAATTGGATTAACAAGACTAAAGGCATCAAGTGTAAACATGAAACAGCAGTGACCAAGACAAAAAGAATTATTTATGCAAAAGATTTCAAAAGGCTGCTTCACAGCCAAGTCTCTCCATTCAAAAATGCTAATGACCCTAGAGAGTAAAACTTATTTGCATAATGGAAGAGATATTACCCAGTTCTAACTATTTAACAAATTTAGAAGAAAGACTTGATTTATAATTAAGGCTGATTTTCTAATACGATGGGAAAATATCCACTACCATGATTCAGGTTCCCCTCTCTGTCTGCCATGAATATTAGAAGACAAATGAAGACAGAAAATAAATAATTTAAAACAATTTTCAAAAATAAATATAATGAAAGGAAAATTAAAAAAGAAAAAAAAAAAAAAAGTGCTGCCAACAAATCCACAAAGGAAAAAGCAATAAATCTTTGGCCAAAGTTTGTATTTTAATAAGTGTGAGAAAGAGAGAGAAAGTAATATTCCACCTTATTATACTTCTTAAATTTGGGTCATGTGCAATCTAACATATACTACTCTTCAAAAAACAAATTAGTGTTTTCATTTGTAATACTATTGGCCCCAGTGTACAAGTAATAATAAAATAAAAAAAATGATGAAATGCATCTCATCTCAAAATTGCCAACATTTTGTAGTTCAGTTATTTAAACATGAGAATGCCTCTTAGCTTGTACTCAAACCTACACTAAACTTCTAGAATATCAAAAACATGATAGCTTAACATTAATCCTATAATCACCTAGGTTAATATGGACTCCACTAAAACTAATAAACTGGTCACAAATGTCTTAACAGAGGTGAGAAAGTAACCAGAAGATGTAGATATACAAAAAGCATGCTTGTAGACAATCATTAGTTGATTAACAAACAAGAAAAAAGTGGTTGATTTCAATATCAAAATCAATGACACTGCACATTCGTTAAATACCGAATAGCTACAAACATCTTGATTAAAATCAATTACCCGTTTCTTGAAGAAAGAAGAAGAAAAGAAAAAAAAAAGAAAAGAAAAGTAGTCTCGTGGACATTAGTGTATACATGGGCATACACAACTATAATTACAAATTAGAAAGGTCTAGTTGTACTGGTTATACTGCTGGATTTCTCTCATGTAAACCAAAACCCTACAACTGGTTTTAAAGCAGTACAATTATATATACAATAAATTCTAGAATGACCCCTAGAAATCATTGAAAAAATTAAATAATCTCAACATTTCATAAGAGGTATTCATGTCAGTAACTTCATGACATCAGTGATCAATCTATTTATTTTACTTCTCAACTATTATAATTAGGGAAGTTAATAAATCTCTTTATCTTAACACAAAATTTTAATCATTTTACTCAGCCATGTGAATTACGTTTTCTCTCAAATTTTCATCAAGATAATACTGTGCTGGCCATAAATTCTACTCTTTCAAACAGTTCAAATATAGTAACTGAAATTTCTTAACAGACAAACCAAGTTCTCTATGAACTTATAAGGTTATTAAGCTCAATCAAAACCTGTAAACATGGAGCTGTTTTTGTCCAAGATCTATGGCTTTTCAGAGGTATTACTAGAGGGTAAAATAATTAAATTTTATGCAGAATGAGAGAAATATTTCCATTTATTCAGTGTATTGATGCCACTTCAGGTGATGTTTGCACAAGATGAAGTTATCAATATTAGAAAGTTTCAAAACATTATATTATGGATATTCTCCACTGGATAATAACTATTAGCTAACCAATCCATATTTTTGAAAGAATGTAGAAGTGAGTAATAATAGCTTAGATAAATACAGCCAACTATTAGATATTTTTAATAAAGCAGGTAATAGAAAGCTATTTTCTTTCTGTAAAAACTGGATTTTTTATGTGCTTAGATACTTGTAAGTAAAATTAAATAAGAAATTTTTAGTATCTGTCATAGCCTAGTAAATTTCTGCTTGTGAATTAATCACAAACTGAAACTAAGTTCTCAGCATGATAAATATTTCATATTAGAAACTAATTTCATTACTTTCTCTATCAATATGCAGCTAATGTGTAATATTTTATGAACTACAAAATATGTCAATTTAATGAAAGAGAAAAAATTGAATATTTTCTTCTTTAAATACTGTTCATCACAAATAAAAATGTACTAAATGAAATTTACCATTATATATGATACATACTTGTGTAAGAGTCAGCAGTAACCCTCTCCTCTTAGAAAAAGGATGTTGCTTGTATAGTTAAGACTAGAAAATAATTGTCAGGATGCCTCAATAAGCAAAACTAACTATAATCAGGAGGTAAATTATCAAACAACTCTTACCATCATTGAAATACAAGTTACTGTGTTATCACAACAGTAGTTGAGACAAATTAATATGTAGGTACCATATTTGTCTGATTATCGTGTGTTTGAACCAATACTCTGGCTTTCACTAGTCTTGATAAAACTTTTCTGGTCAACCAAGGGAAGGCAATTCAAAACGATTTGGGAAAAAAAAAAAAAAAAAAAAATGTTTGTGCAGGAGTTAAAAATACTAGAATAGGTAAGATTCAATGTTTGAATTACAACCTGTAAAAAGGGATGAATTCAAATGAGAAGGGTGAGAATGCCCAGAAAGACTGTCACACAAGATATATATATGGTAAGCCTACTTCTAAACAAAATGATGAGAGAGAGAGAGAGGGAGATAGTCAAAACACACACACACACACAAAAGGATATACACTTTAAAATGAAAATTACAAAGATAAAAAAAAAGAAAAAAAGAGAGAAAGAAAGAAAAATGCAAATGATTCATAAAAATTGATTGTTTCAAATGATTGCTTTTCCTTTTCTTTTTTTTGCAAAGTCTCATCTCCTGGAGGGAAAAAAAAAAAAAAAAAAAAAAAATCCATGCCCAACTTTTGTTCATCATAGCCCATCAGAGATTACAAAAACGAACCCAACCCTGAATGCACCCCCCCTCCACTTACTTTTTTTTCTTTCACTGATACAATTAAAAAAACTTATTCAGCAGCAGCTGATCAGTATAATAACAGTAAAAAAAGAGTGAGCCTTCAGCACACACTGGTTAGTTATTTCAAGAAAAACATTTGATTTTTATGTGAAGGACGGGTTTTTTTTTCTAACTTGTATAAAGAAAGAGCAGTATGAGGGTAAGGGGTTCTGAATGCAGAAACCCACCAAGAAAAATTGGTGAGAAATTACAAGGAAATATAATCCATATTAGGATTATACTGCAAAGCAGTCTGGAAGTCTTCAGCAGAATCTGGATATTCGCACTTGATCTGGCCAATAGGGTACGGCAAAGGGGTATTATTGGTGGTGGTATTCACAGCACACCCGGTGTTCCAGGCAGCGGCCATAGGAAGGTTTCCAGTCCATACATAACTGTTCTCCAAACGGTAAGAGCAAGCTGTTGATGCTACTACACCCCCAAGGGGAGAGGCAGCGATCAATGTAGATGCCTGCTGTTGTGTTGGTTGTTGTTGGTTACTAACCACATTGGTAGCCATTTGGTACTGCAAGCAGTTAGCATTGCCCGTAGTTGTCACTGTGCCGGTAGTTCCACCAGGAACTTGATGCTGGCTGGGGGTAAGACTGGGCAATGGGGAACCCAGCTGCATCGGTAGGGAGCCAGTAGGGAGGAGGGTTGCTGCTTGTGCTGCATTGTGCACCTGCTGGTTTGCCTCGTTGCAATGAGAGTTCCGGTGGTGTTTTTCTAAATGGGTCCGCTGGGAAAACTGTTTGCCACACACTGAACATGAAAACTGCTTCTCACCCATGTGTGTACGTTCGTGCTTGTTCAAGTGGTCCTTCCGTGAAAATGCTTTCTTGCATATCTGCATTTAGGAAGAGAAATTAAAATTTTACAGTTCTTGACAATGAAAGTTTTAGATACTATCAAAAGGTCACTTTGAAAGAACTTTCAGAATATTATTAAATAAATTAGTGACCATACTAACAAAAAAGTACAACACTACTAATATCACATTTAGGACGAAAAATTTCATTTTGAAATATCAGTCTAGTCATAATAAAATATGGGAAGAGAAGCAACAAAAAGCAAATTTATTATCAGTAAAAATTGCTCTAACCAATGAATAAACCAACACCTAAGTTATTGATCAATCACAACAGACCTCTGTATAAAAGCTTCATTACATCCTCTTCACTTCTCATACTTAACAGAGACCAGTCTTCATATTATAATCAACTTATTTAATATTTCATTAAAATGACAAAATATATATATATATATTATATAAAAAACACAAAGAAAAAAATGTATAAATCAACTTCAAATGTTGCATAATTCTAGGGGATTGAGTCTGAATGAAAAGGCTGAAGATATCTGGGTAAAAAATACCACATACGTTTACAGTAAAATCTATTTTAGTCAGATAAGTAATGTAGTATATTTCAGAGTTCATGCTCCCACCAATAAGAAGTGCTTCTGAACCGAGAAAATGTTAATACAACAGAAATGAAAGTTAATCACACCCATCATCAGTCAGGATTATGATGATGGTGGATATCTCTCATACAGATATGTTGTACATTTAGTTATTACTATCCTTATTCTCAATAATAGCATTTACAATTCGTTCAAAGCAAGTAGATTTCAAGACCTCAACTCGTTTACAAAATTTCTCTTGGTAACCACACTGTATTAATAACCAGACTCTTCTTCAAACAGTTATCTAAATTTCAATTTATCATATTTAATAAAAATAGCTTCTGCTCCAATAAGTTGGTTTATCTCTGGTTTTGCTAAATGTTTCCCCAACAATCGTTTATTTTATCACTTTTCAAATTATATAGTTTGAAAATATTAAACTAATTCATAAAAAAAAAATGGTATACATTTGATATGCATTCTGTATGTAATACAAGGAAGGAAATTTTCTAGATTTGGAAAGCTGTCAAAGATATAATGATCTGCAATATATATCCACAAAATCAAGTACAGGAACAAATGCAGATAAAATAGTGCACAAATCAACAAATCCTCCATTAAAAAATAACGTAAATCCTTATAAACTTCAACTATAAGTATTCAATTCACTTGGATCTTTTGCACCTAGTTCTAAGGGCAGATAACTCACCTCTAGAGAGCAGAGTGAAAAGGTACCAAATAATGCTTTCTTGAACAGCTTACAAAATAAAATTATCCGATCAAAATTAATTTAATTTGACTTTAGCCACATTTTACAGAACAATATGGAACTGAAGAGTTATTTTTGGAAATTACGAAATTATTATCTAGGTGAAAAACTGAACCTAATCAGCTCAGTGCAGAAACCTATCTATCTGTAAAATAGAATGTTCGTCATTTTTTTTTAGAACTTCTTGACCACATTTCACCTTCAATTCATTAGTAGCTGTTAATTGTAACTTTTACTCAGACTGATTTCCCTACGGCAGTGACTAGAAGAATATGCATTCGGTAAAAAGTAGTAAAATTGAAATGATTTATAATACTTCATCTAATAAAAATGAAGAATTTGTATACATTTCATTTTGTAATGTAGAAAGGTTAGTATTTTATTTGAAGTTTATTGTTGTGATACTCTTTCATTCAAATACAATCACAACCTTAGAATATCCAAGTAAAGAGACATTTTTGTGAAGAATAATTCAATCACTTTCCATCTAAATTGAAAATATTTTAGTTTAGCTTCATGTATCAGTTTGCACAGTAATTGTCATTTGTACAATAGTTTAATTTTTGTCAAATGTGGAGAGAACAATTGCCATTTTATGCTCAGCATCAACTGATTAGTGAAAACAAATCAAAATTATTAGTACACTGTGGTTACTAAGACAAGACTCTTGAAGTAGGAGCATTTTTTAAACCTATACATAGCACACTCCTACGAAATAGTGCCTTGACAAATAAGTACCTTAAAAGAGTGCTTTAAATTAAGCTAGGTTATTTTCAATGAAAGTATTGAATTTGAGATCAGATAAAAAAAATGAAGTTATTAAAATTGCATTACACAAAAGGTGTTATTCTTTTTTTTGAGAAAATTATCAGTAAACAAATGAAACTACAATTTCTTTGAGAGTAGTTTTGATAGAATACAGTTATGGTATTGCTCTACAAATTAATGTAACTAAACATAAGATGAAAAGAAGAACATTAAATTAAAAGACCTTGAATAGTACAGAAAATTTGGGAATGATTCAACATCATTATCCAAGATAAAAACTTGTTATCACTTTATTGCGTCAGTTCTATAACAATTTGAAAGACAAGAAAATTTATAAAAATAAAAAATTGAAATAAAATGGATAGTTGCATTAAATTTTAGTTTTCTTATTACTTTTTGATGAAAAGTAATAAAATTTAAACGCCATTAGTTCTATGGTTTGCGTACACGATAAATATATAGGGAATGTATTGTGCAAAACAAAGCTGAATTATAAAACTTTTTTTTTCCTTCAAGTGGACATCCAGACACTTTGTCCAGGACAAGCAATATAATTCTACAACAATAATGAAGACACTATGGGCTAGATGGCTTGAAAAGCGAGACAAAAAAGAAAATCAGCTCAGTCTTTTCATAATCCATTGCAAATATGACTGATGGTAGCCCTCTTAACCTTCAACGGCTCTCAACACTTGATCTGAATGCAAATAGCTTTTCATTATGCTGGTAAGTGTTGAAATGTTCAGAGGATACTCTTAGTATTCCATGAACAATAGGATTCTAATTTAAACAAATCAGATTCAGTTGTAACTACAACTTGAAGAAAGTGAAATTTTTGCTAGACTCAAAGGAAACGCCAGCATCATGTGGATAAATGTTTGTATGAGGTTCAGGGTTTATTACCTCTCTAAGAACAGTCAGTTTACATTGATTCTTACATCCATGAGCTCATTGGTACATCAGTTAACTAGTACGACAAAATCACTTGAGAAAATCTCTGAGAACCATGTACAAGAAAGTGCAAGTATGCGTGTTGTGGTGTAGGGTCCAGTCAAGAAAAATGATAGAGAACAACATTCTCCTCTAAACAGAATAAAGGTTTCTATTTAAAACTTCTTTGAGGTTACAAGATGCTGCATGAACCCAAGAAAGACTGAAACAGTGTAATAAAAAAAAAAAAAAAACATAGGTTAACAATATAAATAAACCACAACAATACTTGAGAATTTCAAACTATTTTAGAACTAAACAACAACTCGGATTGAAACTGTGCCAGTGATTCTATTCTCTGCAATACTGAACTATTTTAGACTCCAAATAGAAGAGTTTTTTTTAGAAGAAATGATGGTCCAAGTGATATGCCTGATAATTTCTAAGATGAAGAATCAATTTTTTCTTCAACTTTTTCATTTCATTTTCAAACTTTTCATTACAAGTGATTTTACATTAATCTAACAATTCAAATGAGCAGCCTAAATCAGAAATGTATCCTTCATTTCTGATCCATGCGGTCATATAATAAGAGTAAAAACAACCCAAACATTGCAATAAAAAGAAAAAAAACTAGTCAAAAATTATGATAGAGTTGAATAGGGAAGCAAGAAATGGATGGAAAAGAAAAAAAAATTCCAGGTAACATTCAACACCAAAGGGATAATTATCAGTTTTTACTTTCAGGCACTATGTTTTCAGGGACCCAAAAGATTTATTCTTCAGTCTTTTATCATTCATCTTATTACACAATCTGTTTTGTTTGAAGTTTTTCAAATTTTGATAAGAGGGGGGCAAAAAATTTCACAGTCCAGGTTCAAGTGGAATGCATAAATCCTTTTCACTATATCTCAATACCAAACGAGCTTCATTTACTTTTTAATTTTGAAATTGATAGACTAACTGACCTTTTATTTGCCCACATGAATTTTAATGTTTTATTTTGAAATACAGGCACGGAGAGAAGTTTATTATGATTTCAATCTACATTTTCAGCATACAACTAATTTGGGTCCCTGGAAACATAGTGCCTATTTTTTAAAATAATAATTACTATGATTAAATTATGTAATTAATATTATCACTGTGGTCTATGCTGAATTCAGGGTCTAATTTCATGATCAAAATAATCAGTGCCAACTTGGCATTCAACAACTATCCATATTAAATCCAAATAGCTTTTTATTATGCTGATAAGTGTTGAAATATAGAGGATACTCTTTGTATTTCATGAACAATAGGATACCAATTTGAACAAGTGACAAGCAAAAATCAGATTTAGTTTGATTAGTGTGTGAAGAGCGAGACTCCATCTACATCAAAATTTTGAACATACCCATTCCACAAATTAATCAACACTGAAAAGCATTGTTAATTCTTTCTTATTTCATTTACACCTTCAAACTAAATGCTTGCTGAAAAACAGTTCAAGGATCAGACTTGAAGATTTATTCTGGAGAGCTTTTTATTAAATTTGCAAATCTACGTATTCATAATTTTACTGAACAACTGAAGGCTTTTAATGTAAACTGAACAACTCTGAGGCCCTTTGAGAGAAAAAAAAGTACCATCTGATGTAATCAGAATGAGCCCCGATCTTCATACATTTGCATATATAAGGGAGACTAATATAATTAGCATTAGATAATTATGTCCCTTGACAAACTGGTCATTAGAATATAGATAGAGGTGAGCACTAATGCAGACTCCACACTATTATTAAGCTGCAAATGACCCAGGTTCTCTTTGCTTTCTTTAGCACATTTATTCAAAATCTCTGGTTACAAGGCACCCATTTGGCTACTTCGAAGTCACAGACTGAATTAAACTTTTGGCATTATATAGATATATCAATATTCCAAAGAGACTAGATAAATGGCAAAGTTCAAAAAGTTATAATCAAAAAAACTATTTTGTTGTGAGCATTGCAAAGTCATCTGGCTTGTGGCAATAAATGAAGTGCTTACCTGACACTGGAATGGTCTCTCCCCAGTGTGAGTACGCCCGTGGTTCCGAAGTCGGTCCCTCTGTGAAAAGGCACGGTTACATATTGTACACCTAAAGGGCTTCTCTCCAGTGTGACAACGCTGGTGATTCTTTAAATGGTCCTTACGTGAAAAATTTTTCTTGCAATATTCACAAGTGAAGGGTCTCACTCCAAGGTGGGTTCGCTCATGGTTCTTGAGACGGTCTCTCTGGGGGAAGACCTTTTGGCAATATGAGCAGCTGAAGTGTTTCTCATTGTCAGGTATTTGCTGATGTCGCTTCAGATAGGCACGGACAGAGAAACCCTTGCGGCACACCTCACATTTGTAGGGTTTGTCTTTCCGAATGTTCATAAATGCTGAGGCTGAAGACAAAGGCTGTGAGAGCATTTGTGCATTTGGAGCTGTTTGTATCAGAGCAACTTGTTGCGTTGGATTTGAATCATTTGGGGGTTGGGTCGGTGTAATTGTGGTTGGTGGCGTTATCACTGCAGGAGTTGGAATTGGAAGAGTCACATTCAGGGAGTTGGCAAGGGCTTGAGCAGCATCACTATATTTGAGGTGTTCCAGGAGTTCAAATGGCTTGTATTCTATCTCATCTTCCTCCTCAGCAGGATTAGGATTGTTGGGCAGAACTGCCGAATCAGGCAGAGGCTGAACTGTGTACAAGGTTTCAGACATCGTGGAAAGGTGGATTTTTTTCTTCTATTTTCAAACAGCTACATTCAACTTTTACGAAAAGAAAAAAAAAATTGAACTTTGTTTTTCCTTAATGGAGACCTTTTCTCAGTTTTGGCTGCATTGCAATCTGCAAAATATCAAGGTGCATTCCAAAATAGCGGAACCAGAAATAAATATCTATCACTGGTTGCTTTTGCACATTGCTTCCTCGCTGGAGACTGCAAAACAAAAGTAAAAAAAAAATATAATATAACCAGCTATTCATGTAAGGCATGATATCATGGGTAAGGCTTATCAAATATGCCAAACTTTCATTGAAAATAAAGGGATGTCAGTGGTCAGAAATTATCAATCTAGTTTAAAGTAGCTCAGCTATAAATAAATTAGCATGTATTTCATGTACAGACTAAAGGGTAACATTGACCTTGACCGTGTCCACAATTTTCAAGGAATTTTGCTTACATTTAACCAGAATAAATTAAATAGATTCAGGACTAAGGCACAGCATGAAATTTCAACATCAGCCGTAAGAAGAACGAAAAAGAATAATGGATCTCCATGATTGGTCAGAATGAAGATTAAAAGTTGCAGAATTTAATTTTCATTCACTTGGCATCAGTTGGGAAGAAAATTGCAATTTCTATGAGAGGAAACATCGTTTCAAGTCAGAGGCAAATACACATGATCTTCCATGTACAGAAACACGTAAAAATTTATATTTTACAAGTATTTTCTTCAACAACTTTCCTAGAAAAATAAATCTATATAATATCTTTGCAAGTATACAAAAACAAGTTATCAGTTATTAATACTTTACATTCTTTCCAATTCATAATAGAACAGGTTGGAATATAGGAATTAATTGATTAATAAGGTTAAGAGTAATGATCCATAAGCAATATCATTATTGATAACACTAAAATTTAATAGAGACAACTAACATTACCAAGACGAGACCTGGTACTATAGACCAACAGTAAAATTAGAAGGTAGTAATTGCACTGTATCTGACTAAGAGATGGTTAGGGACTGTGGCTGGAGTTGTCATTGATTTGGGACCAGGCATTAAGATTACTACTGCAAACCGAGAGGGACCTGAAAGCAAAACTAGAAACTGTTCCCTGACCTCCTGTAAAATCTTTGTGGAGCGCAGGATTACATTGTGGATCCAGCAGCAAATATGTTTTTACAGGGTGAAGTTGCCAGCCCTATACTGATGATAGATTGCCTTAAGAGGCTAGAGGGCTACAACTGACCAGGTATTTACCCATAGCTAGATGTAGAAGTGGATTCAGGTCTTTCGTAAGGACATTAGTGTGAAGTGAATAGTTTGCTGATTGGGTATTCCACACCTCCAACAAACAGAGAATGCAGATAAATCAGAGTGAGGGGTCATTTTCAGAGGCAACTGTAAATAATAATAATTCTTTAGATACATGGATAAATAAACAGCTGGTTTCCTTTGTTGCTTTCACCACATTTAAGCTGCTCAATTTTTTGCAAAACTTAGGACAGTTGCTAATTCTCTGGAGTCCATTTACTCAGCAAAGCAAACCTTAGATAACCCCTCAAGCAAGAGGAGATACACAAAAAGAGGAATTTCTCCCATCTAATAAAATCAACTTCCAACAACAGAAATGTGTTCTGAGGAAGTTAAGGTTTTTTTTTCTTTTCTTACCACAAAGAATTTTTTCACCTTACCGTGAAAAGGTGAAATAGATTTTTCTATATGCATTATTCCTACACTTGAATGGATATGAATGACATTTTTCTATTAAAAAGGAGAAAAAAAAAAGTGTTGAAAAATCCAACTATCTCAGTGCTTGGGGGGGGGTACTCTATTACAGCTGAATAACATTCAAAGATCTGCTTTATCATTTGGATCCCTATCTTCCAGCAGATAGGGTGCCAAACTGTCACATTACAGATGAATATTACTTTTAACATTTGTGAATAACTTAGAAAGTTAATTTCTTTCAAGCTGTATTTGATTTCTTTTTAATGGTATCAATCTAAATTAAAATAAATTTAGTTTTTATCACAAGACTTAATAAACTAAGTCTACTAAACTCATAGCCACCAAAGATGGTAAAAGGCCTGTATCCTAAGCTGTATCATTTTATTTTCCAACTTGAAAATTGGCACCAGTAGATCCATTTTAAAAATGTTTTGTCCCTATTTTGACAGATTTATTATGAACATCTGAATTCTCCAGGATCTAAATTTTTTCTCACTCTATTTTAGATTTTTCCCAGTGATGTTATAAGTGAAATTTATTGACCATATTCTTCAATGGAATTTTCAAATAAGACTTCAAATTTTAATGTGATTTTCATTACATTTTGCAATTCTAAAGAATGATTGTATATGTTTTTCAATGTTCAAGAGAGAATTTGATTTGTAACAGTCATAGATTCTACCCATTTTTGAGTCCAAATGGACCAACCTTAAAGTAATAAAGTCAAGTAATTTGCTCTTTCTAGAAAGTGAACTTAGACTAGTCCCATAACTTCAACTAATACTTGCATAAATAAAACAAAAAGCTTACTTCAACTCCAAAATCAGGAGGGAGAGCAAATTGAAAAAAAGAAAAAAAAAAAGCTGTTCAAAAAAAGACCTAGAAATCTCAATTCATCTCTTTACAAAGGTATCTTTCTACTAACGCTTCTTCAAGTGCAATGATATCCTCCCAAGAATTAAAAGTCTCTCAACCATTTTGGTCACAACTCTGTTGTCAAATAAGGATACAACACATGGAGATGAACAGAAATTCTTTTATTATGTCGAGCTCATTCTTATCAGCAAAATCAGCTACAATGCACACAAACGCAATAGTTAATGCACTTACTAATTTTTCACATTTTGCTTAGTTCAATATTCTTTCCTTTTCAATAAAGGTGAGAGACCAGCTTTATGTAAGGCTGGGGCCAGATCCGGCACATAAAGGCATTTTTACTGTCCTGCAAGCAAATATTGGGATACCATACTCACTTTACTTGTTTTGAAGATTCCGCATGTCTTTTTGATAGACACAAAGACTTTGATTAAAAACAAAAATTACGACGAAATAGAGTTCTTTGATTACAAATAGGTATCCTTGGTTCAGCACAAGTGATTTTCTAGAATGCATTATTCATAGATTTTAGCAAAAATATAATTAGATGTATAACCACCATATTGAGTTTATACGGCATTAACTTGGCCTACTGGGTTGCTGACCCCGGTTATAAGTTGTAACATTTCTTTTCTTTCCACAAAAGCCCTAAATTATTCACATCATCTAATTCTTCTCCCCAGGCTATATATACTTGTCAAACCTTCAAGAATCCACCCTGAGGTATAAATATCCCCACAATGTATCAAAAACTTGTTTCTTCAAGGAAAATTATCTTGCAATACTATTCAGAGTTGAAGTACTGAATAACTTTTGGTTCAACAAAATGTCAACCTTTATGATGTCACACTTTTTTTAATCATATCATTTTCCAAGCTGTTTTCCCCTACATGCAAAATAAATAAACACAAATTACTTGGGGTTTATTTTACTGCAGAATTTCAGATTATATTGTGCCATAGCCCAAACTGATATAGGTATACAGAAAAGGATGAAAAGAAACTTCCTATGGTAATATAACTTTATATTTCATTGGCCAATTGTAGTCACACTAGCTTCTCTTAGGACCATACAATGATAGAATTCTACCACTAAGGGAACCAAAATAAATAAAAGAAGCAGAGTTTCACCCACCCTTTGTAGGTGCATTATATATATACACACACACATGTACCTATACACACACACTCACTCAATCATTAAGGAATTTTCATGTATAACTCAAGAGCATTTTTCTGGAAAAGAAAAAATACTGCTATCTATGGGAGAATGAAACGCATGAATTGTAAACATTACATGCAGTCAAATGGCCAATTCTACAGAAAATCCACTTTTTTGTTATATGGTAGTTTATAAAGACAAAATTTCAATGTTCGCAAAGGTGCCTGCTGGTTGATGTTTATAGCCGTCAGCTCTACACCCAGGTCTTCAAGAGAAGTTTGTCACCTTGAATAATCAAAATTGTTTTCAACACTGATCATTTGAATTAAAAGGTTCATAGATACAAGTCTCATCTTACATAATCACTTGAACTAATTCATCACATCTCAACAGTAGAAGTAAATACAAAAAGTTCCTGAAAGTTTCACTTGGAAAAATTTATGACAATTCTCAACAGCTATAAACTTTTCTTGAAATATTCTCCCTAATTGTCTAAAGTTAAACTTTAAATAAATTATTATAAATCGATCTTTGAATGTTAAGAAATAATTTAAAAATAACCAATGGTCAATTAATCACATTTCTTGAATAAGCTCGTCAATCCTTTCACGCTTCAATAAGTTTAATATATTTTCAAAACTCGAAATATTGGGGGGGGGCCGTTTACTGTAGTAAATTTAGTCATAATACACGAATCTTTTTAATTCTTCCTAATAATAAAATCCATCAAAACAAAAAGCTAACCGATAACAGAATAAGCTCAAGTTCTGAATTTATAATTGGACGAGGATGTTTTTGAAGAAGTGTAATAATGATAATAATAAAACTTGTATGATTTTTTTCTCTAATAACATTCCCAATTTAATAAAATGAAAACTAGAATAGAGATTTCAAAACCCATCAAAGCCTGTGGTCGCTTCTTCCCTTTCAACAAATAAATCAATGTCTCTGAATTCTGCCTCATGCATTTATTTCAATTCACCCAGAAAACTGCAAGCCCATTTAAACCGATATCTACCGAAAAGGTGGACAGGAAACGAGAACACCAAATAAATAAATACTGAAACGTAAATAAACCTGACAATCCAGCGAGATAATATTAAAATAAAGCACTGAAATAAACTATTTGTAACCACGTGTATCAAACTTTTCCCAAAATTCATAATTCGCTAGTTTCAAAACATTTCTAAATTTATTTTAGAAGTTGTAATAAAAATTAGAATAATTTTCTAAATCATTAAAAACAAAAAAAAAAAAAGGAAATCCGTAACACAATCAAGATAAGAAGTGTCAAAACGAAAGCGACCAACAAAGTTATAACAATGGCTAAACATAGTTCATTTGCATGTTGTTTTTTTTAGTGTTGAACAAAATAAATGAATTAAAAGAAAAAAGAAACACAAAAAATGAAATACAAACAATTTCCGATACAGTTTGGCATATCTACGAAAGATTCACTAAAATAGGAAAAAATAAATAAATAAACGTAAGAATCTAATATTTTTTTTTCACAAGTTGGACTTGTATGCTTTTACTGTTTATGGATTAAAAAAAAAATGAAAAAAATTTAAAGAAATTCCCTCTACTGCAATAGACAAATCAATACAAATCAACAAAAAAAAATTAAATTCTAAAATTTCAAATAAGTGAATATTGAAATTCGTCAAAGAAAAAGCTAAAAAACAGAAAAGTAAGCTGAACAGATAGAAAAAAAAAGAAATAAGCGGTAAAAATATACTTATAAAAAGAAAAAAAACTAAAACGGAGATTTGAGGTTCTGAACAATGAGCCTAGCTTTCCAATTTAAAAAAAAAAAAAAAATCATTAACCACACTTCAGATTTTATACATCGCAAAATCCATCAAATCGATACAGGATAGCAGAGAATTCAAATTACACATACATAAAATACATCGAAAGATAAATCAATTTTGGCAATAAATTACAAGAAAATCATCCGAAATAGTCAACTACTCGTTTCGAGAAACTAAAGAAAAGTTCGAACGAACGTGATGCTTAGAAAGAGAAGAGCCGAAAGAACTCATGGCGTACTTATTAAAGACAAGAAAAATAAAAACTACAATGATTCTCTCTCATTTTTCGTTATCCCAGGCCGATCAATAGCAACTTCAAGACAGAAAAGCATCTATGACGGACCCAATGCGATTTTTGAAATAAAAACCATATTTACCAGACGAAAAGGCTACGCAAAAAATTCAAGTTGATCTTCGCGGTTAATACAATGAAAAAAAAAAAGGAACCAAAGAAACTATAAAGGGATATTGAACGTTTTAATAGATTAATTTTCGATCAGGCCTACAAAATCAGATGAAGTAATGAAAAAGAAAGAAAACGGTATCAAACTATAAATCTCAAATAAATCATAATTAAACGTCAAGTTTATTTAGTTTTATCTCTTTTTTTTCCTCTTTCGGGATAAAAAAAAAAAGACCCCAGAAAGAGGGGGGCCCCCACATTGTGTTAGAACTCTCCTGACCACACTTCTTCCCCATAGTAGTTAGAATTCAAAAAAAGAAAAAAAATGAAAGAAAGAAAAGAAAATCAATGCAATAAGAATAATATCTAAAATTTAAATTTACTTATCTAAAACCCTGGAAGTTTCTTAAATCATTTCCAACTCAAAGTTTTCGAGGAGAGTTTTAAACAAACAAAAAAGAAAGGGTGCCTTTTTTAAATAGTGCTACTGGAAACGGGACATGGGTAGAACTGTTTGTCAAAAAAAACGAAAAGCTTTCCATTAAAGCGAACTGTTCTTATTTGAAACGAGAAGAAACTTGAGGAAAGGCAGATGCTAATAATCAAAGAGTTTACTTACCCTAAGAGTTCAACGGGAGATGCCGGTTGATCAAACACTTCTGTATCGTCTCTGCTCTATGACAAAGGATTTATCTTGGCCACATGTCACTCTTTATGAGCAAGTCTTACTTTGGGACACTCACACACAGACACAACGTAAACAACGAGAGGGGACGCAACTCCGTATGTTCCAAATAGACCCAAGGGGAAGTAATACAAATTATTCTAAAATTAGGCCCAAATATCCTCAATCCCTCAACAGAACCCTCCAAAAGCAATGAAATACTTCTAAAATCGCCAATAACAAATCGAAAGCCCCTAAAATGTTAATAAACCACATCAGTTCTCCTAGTGTGATTTGGGTGGAATTTTCTTCGGTACGAGCACCGGCCGCACCGTCTTCATCTATTGTCTAAGACATTCTCTGGTTCGAATCTAACTGACAGCTTGGGATAAGGAAAATAAAACAGAAGTTTTAAAAAATGTATTTTTAAGTACTCTAATATGTGTGATAATTACTGTTTGATTATGTGATCGTGTCGAATGGGGAAAAAATCAAGCTTTCCCTCTGTACTAGAGACTTCGAAGACTCATTTAGACTATGGTTAGAGAGGGGGACCCCAAATAGTCGCCATTATCGAAAAGG
Source organism: Thysanoteuthis rhombus (assembly GCA_963457665.1). NCBI lineage: Eukaryota > Metazoa > Mollusca > Cephalopoda > Oegopsida > Thysanoteuthidae > Thysanoteuthis > Thysanoteuthis major. The sequence continues at coordinate 30,271,685 of OY735214.1, forward strand.
GGTAACTGATAACAACAGAAAATATCACGGTGAACGATAGAATGGAAAAAATAGCAATCTATGTCTGATTGTGATAAATTTGAAAGATTGTGACCTGGCTGTTTTTACAATTTGTTAAAATTGAGAATGAGATTTACTTTTGATAAATAAAAGTTTTGAATACAATTTTATTGTGCGGCAAAATTAAAAACTCGATATTGAGACGAATTTCGGTTTTCGTAGCAGCACAAAAAGAGATGAATTTGAGGCAAAGGATTAAAAAAAAGGCGCTTCTAATACGGAGAGGAATTGTCATTTTATGCACCTTGGATGTTATATTCCTTTATTACTCGATTCAGATAATTTTTAGTTGAAAGTAAGTCCCGTGAATAAGTTATAGCCGAGGAAACCACACAAAATTACATAAAATCAAATTCAGACAATAGAAGACCTGATCTTTTTAGACCAACAAAACAATTATTGTTGTTTTCAAAGTTATTAAATTTTAATCTTTTATATATGAAGACAATTAATGATGGTATTCAATCAAAACTAAAGTTTAGAGATAGATATCTATCTACCTTTTTAGGCTTTTAAACGGAACATTTGAAATCGAATCACATTTTCTTTGTTATTTTATTTTTATTTTTTCAAGAAGAAAGGCGATAGCTCACTTTTTTCCAACTTGAAAAGTTCTCTTCTTCTGTTTTTTTTTTTCCCAAATTCCTGATTAAAACTTTATTCATTTAGACTAAAAGAAATATTTCCTGGGGTAAATTAAAGACATATATATGATAAATAAACTTTTAAATAATGTTTCAATTATAATGCAAGAGAATTCATTTTTATTTGTCTCCCTCCCCCCTTATTTTTTTAAACAAAGCTTTCAGTTGTAGTAGCAGTAATAGTAAGGAAAATTGAATGATTCATTTTAAAGGGGAAATTGACTGTTTTCTCTATTGGAGGACATGTGGCCTAGAATTTATTGCTGCACTTTGTCTTCGTCGAGAGTTTATTACGGAAAGAAGCACAAAAATGGTGGGAAATAAAATTAATGCAGGAACCAATTATTTATTTATTTCAAGTGAAAAAGGAAGCACAACTAATCAATTGAAACGGCATTTTTAAGGCAAAGAAAACATTTTCAAGTGTGTGTGTGGTACATTCATATATATGTGATAGTGAGTGATCACACATTTATACATATGTATGTGTGTAAATGATCACGCACATACATATATTAATATATTCATACATTCATGTGAGTGTCTGTGTGCGCGCACTCTACTGGGTGTGTGTGTGTGTTTCAACGAATGAAACGAAACTTGTCGGTGCTAACATTAGATTTCGATATTCAGTTTTTAAAATGTTGGAATAATTGAAACGGCGAATTTAGAAGTAATATTTTTGGAGGCCAAATGTCGAGTTTTATGAAATTATGTATGTACTCATTAAACATATTATTGCTATCAAATTCGGTTTAATCCCAGAATTATGACTTGAAATTATACTTTTTTTCTAAATATCCAAATTTTGAAGTCCATACTTTTAATCGTTTTTTAAAAATCTTTAGTAATCCCAACTTGATGAGAGATTTTTTTTATCAAAATAAGCTAAGAACACTTTTTTTGTGCTTTGTTTCCACTAACTTTTTCCTTTAAAATATCCGTTTTTGTTTGTTTTTTTCAAATTATGGCTAAAAAAAAAAAATAAATAAAAACATTTTCTGAGCAAAGTTAGCACAAACATTGAAAAGTCTCATTCTGGTATTTTAGAATACACTCTTCCAATTGAAAGAGTAGAGACAATGTTTGGTACTGTTTCAACAAATTGGGACACCATTGAATTATACTATTATTCAGCTTGTTCCTATGTACGACCACAATGCTTTCTGATAATTATTCATTCTCCTATCTTTAAATCTGCCCCTTCTTCCACCAAACTCTCCCTTGCAATGAACAAGGGTAAGTATGGAAGAGGGTGTTTATGCTTGATTGGGAGCAAAATGGACTCAACTTACACTCATTTCATCCATTCATTACTCCTCTCTCACAAGTCTGAAGCCAAAAAATCAAGTTATAGCAGTGGTAGACCGTACGAATATAGACAAATAGCAAAAGTAATCAACAATGCCATTCAATATGAGTATGGTAGCTTTTATAAGAACATCCTCCATGGAGTAGCATGTATGTGAGAAAGGGATAAGGTGCACAGTTCGGTCTAAGTTCGGCAAATGTTCTGTTAATGGAAGGCAGATTATAGGCTGAGATCGAATAATCTTGTTGTTGCATACAGCACCTAGTATTCCCAGGGGAGCACCCACTTAGGTAAGGATCAGGCTTGACATCAGTTGATTTTAGAGAACCAGTGATCTAAAGAGAATACAACATATATTAGTTCAACTTGCCTTTGCATCTTATCATGGTTAATACATGGTGATGAATTGATTTTTAAAAATCTTACACTTAGATTGCATGAATTGTTGGCTCTTTAATAAAAGCCCTCGAAAAGTCTTAACAAAGATAGGATCAAAGAATTGATACAAAAAAGCACCAGTTTCAAACAGATAATAATTCTACATAAAAATCAGTAGGAGCTCGACGGAAAGAAAATTCAAGATGTTGATATCAGAATAGATAAATCATGTGACATTTTTTGGACCAATGAAAATTCATAAATTGAATCTGGCCACTGCAGCCTATTTTTAGAGGTACATTTCTATATTCCAGACAAAATTAATCAGTTATAAACTCTTGCAGCCTATGGGCAAAAGTCGTTCAACTCGCACACATACTTGCATGCAAAAAGCATTCACGCAGATATACACAACACTCATGCAAGGCAAGTAAGTTATTTGCATACATCTTTGATCTAAAAGACCTTTTTCATTTATAACTTTCTTATGAAATTAAATTTTATTTACTTTTTTGTTTTTAATCACAGTCAAATTTAAAACACTTTCACATTGCTTTTCAATCCTTCGATTATGCTGTTAGTTAATAAATGTATCTTTTATTCTTCATTCAACTAATGTTAACTATTCATACTAATATGACACAGTCTTAAGTTATTGATAAGTAGTTTATCCTACTAGGATATGGGATATAGCTGATTTAGTATGGTATGATTCATAGTAATGTCACTACAATGTAGATTAAATGCAACTGAGTACCCCAACATTCAAAGAGAAATCTACTAGTCAGCATGACAATTTCTAAAACTTGTTGACCCAGAGGTTTGAGAAGTACACTCTTCGATTTCTGAACATTTCAACAAACTTCAAATACATCACATTTTTCAAATCTACAACCTTTCTTGCTGCTTGAACACAGCAACAACTACAAAATATACTATATAAATTACATAGATAAATGAACTACATACTCTATAGAATCTTTATACAAGAACAATGATGATATCTTAGTTGTCAACACGTGGAATTTCCATGGGTTTTAGCTAGTATATATAATTATTGTAACACTTCTTCACATTCACCTGGGAATGAACTTATTAACAGAAGTGGAGTATGCTCATCTGTGCTATAACCTCTTCCGAGTTGAAAATAGAGATGAAAGTAATTGATCTGGATATAAAGCACACTGTATTAATTGTATTTCTTTGGCACACTAGAAATCCTATCAACAGACTCCATGTAAAGAGAAAAGATGGCTGAAGATGACTCATGAGCAAAGTAAATATCGAAAGCATTGCCATAAAAGGATTAATTTAATATAATGATGCCAACTAAAGACTTTAGATACTTAGGAATATTAAAAAGTGACTCTATTAAGTAAGGATGAATGAAAGAAAAGGAAAATACCTCAGGAAAATTAGGATTTAATAGACATGGCCAAACTGGGGAAATCTAATAAAAACAAAGTTATGGCTTTTGCATGAAACAAAACACTCAATAGAAACCATCACATGATCAATGTCTTTTGGCAACATGCCATGTTAGAGGTGATCAATTAAAAAATTGGAATAAGGAGTAATCAATGTCTTACTTCTCTCTCCTTTTGTTGAGCAATAATCACTAAAAAAAAAGTCTGAATTTTCAAAAAACAAGTGTGAATGCTTCTGGACAAAAATTAATGGATCAATTTAGAGTAAACTTACTTTGCAAATTGAACCCCCCACTAAAATCCTATCTAGCAGGGAATTTTCAAAAAACTTCTTTTTTTTTTCTTTTTCTTCTCCTTCTTCCACTCTAAATGGTTGCTTCTGGGTGTGGTCAATTCAGAGCTTGATTGAGCTAGCGCAGGGTCCATAGTATATATGTTATGTAGGGCTCTAAATTTGAAAAAGAATACACATGCATATTAGAACACATATATTTTCTGGCTACATATTAAAGTAATGCAAAGTATTCATTTGCTATACAGCCAGATAATATGACAAATATATCTGATGTTTCAGTAATCTTATGATGTTATCAGTAGCTTGAGCAGTATAATGACCTAATTTGCATTTGCAGTTCAAATAAGGCTAACTTCTTAGATATCATTGCTTAAAAACCTCCAATTATGAATCATATCTCTATTAATATTGAATCTGAAAAAAATACAATGACATTAATAAAGCTTTCATTTTTAGCATTATTCAGTGATGAAAAAAAACATTTTGTGTGTAACATATAATAATGGAGCAAGGGAAAAATCACTAAGTTAATACCTTGAAACATTTGCCACAAGTTCCTTGAAAATGCAGGGCCTGTAGAATATGCAACTAATGCCACTTAATCTGGCACTGAGTCAATTACAATTTCCTATATTTTTCACGTCAAAGCTAAAAACATTGGAATGCAAAACATCCATCTTTCAATAAATTTTACTTGTCATTTTTGCAAAATTTATTTTTCTCCAAAAGTTATTAAACACAAAAAGGTAACAAGAGAAAAATCTGTGGTTTATTTTTTTAACTACTTATATATTTCTCTGGTCAGTTCAGATTTCCCTGTATATACTATAGAGCTATTATTGGTGTGTTGAACTACTTCTGCACGTTTTGGCTTCGAACATGGCAAATGCACAGACATACACATATACATGCATGCACTCCCTTCCTATTTTCCCGCAAGGTAAAAAAATACCCCATATGACCCCCACACCAAGTTGATACCCATATAGTAGCCTATTTTTAATATTTACTAAGCTTAGCTTAGTCTGGAACAAGGCCACATGTATGGAGCATCCAATTAAGTAGTAATGGCCTGCAAGATTGGCTTGTTGATCATTTATCACTGTTGCGTAATGAGGTGCTCCAAATAGTTTATTTTTGATGATCTTTATCCGCAAATGTGAATAACAAAAGTTCTTAAATTCCTGACAGTAGAGGAGAATTATTATTTAGAGATTACTTTTTATATGAATGCATGCAGGTGAGGATACACACACACATATACATCCATACATATGAGTATACACATGAGCACACACTGACACAATATGTACACATATGTATGCAATGATATTAATTCATGTATGTATTTTATCAAACTATCAATTTTGATTAGTGTTAGTAATCATAAAGTACACACATATAACAAATGTTTTCAAAATCTTGACATTATTATTTTAACTACACTGAAGACGAGACATAATGCAGCTTGATATAACACAGAATCGCTTATAACACAGTTTGAGCATGAACCCAAATTTTCAAGACTTTAAATTTGGCTCTCGAAATAATAGCTAAATACAAAAATAGAAAGACGACTAAGAAATGCTATGCACTGGACCCATTAATGTTAAATTTGACTGTCAGTAGCATAGACAAATTGAAGCTAAAGAGGCCAATCAGGTCAGTGTTGCCAACTCCGCAATGACTAACAAAGAGCACCAAATTTTTTTTTAAATAGCTAAAAACCGCCAAAAAGATACTAAAAATAGTCAAAAATATGCCAAACCCTGAAACGCCACTTGTAAAAAAGAAATGAATTTGACCCTTTCCCTTTCACCAGGCGTTAAAAAGATAACTAAGGTGTTGTCAATTCTAGATAGTAACTACATACAAAACAGAGTTTTATCCAAATGTAATTTTCTGGTTAGTGAGTCACGACTTCTAAGAAAGTTTATATTTCTATCTTCCTGCCAGACTAGCCTCACCCTACCCTTCACCCCCACGGTTTCTATCCATTTCTGCACAGGTCGGTCTTGAAGAAGTTGAGCAGAGGGGACTTGGATCAAGGTTTGTAAAAATGCAAATTTGCTAAACTCAGACTCATTTATGAAGTGGAAGAAAATCATGAACCATGACTTCCATGTTATAACAGGTCTACAGTGTATATTACATCTTGAGTTAGGATTTAACTCAATCAAGTATTATTACTACTCATGAATAGTAAACTTACGTTTTAATCCAGTGGAGTCACAGTTCGTAACCAGTAAATAATTGTAAAGCTTCAATTATTTTCTTTCTCATCTTTTATGTTAAGTGTAACGAGAAAAAGAATTGAGCCAACATGAGCTTCACATCAAGAGTCAAAGAGTCAAATGTGGCTAGTGAGCCACGTTTGGCACTTTTGATCAATAACTTTCATGAAAAACACAAATTATCAGAAATAATTGATAATTCTGATTTCTTTCAACAAAGTTCTAATATATTTACAATTGTCTTTTCAATTGACTTGATAAGAATTAATTTTATCATACAGTCTCATTGACTTATGAAATCCAGTAAAACATACTTGAATCTATTTTTATATTTAGTGCATTTAATGATTTCTTCACCTTCTTCCTCTTCTTGTTTTGTAGTGACAGAATTGATATCTGAGTCATTCATAAAGTGAAATTTTTGCTCAAGTGAATCATCAAATTGTCAAAGTCTTCTTTGTTGATATTTTCAAAACCTTTTAAATGTTTTATTGATACTGTCAATAACAAGATTTTACAAATTAGTGAGAAATTACAATGATATGAAAACGGTATCAGGATTTTACGAGTCGACAAGAGTTTACGTCAAATCTTGAGGAAAGTGTAAATTATCCATTTCCTAAGACTTGTAAAACTCAGACAGTTGAACAGCCAGCTCGCAACCAGTTGGTCAGTTCAAATCAAACGATAGGGGAATGTGGTCTTTACATATCAGCTTACACCCCATATCTGAGGGAGGATTGTCATTCTTATTGTTACAGTAAGTATATACATATGTACATCAGTAGAATGGTCAGTTTCTGTCCAACAGACCATGATAATTATAAAGACATTTTGAGGAGGATCTACATTTTGCCTGGCACCAGTGTTAACTAAGTAGCAAATTGAACAGCCCTGAAAAATGAGTCTTGTGTGGGACTCAAACCTATGTCGACCACAGAAGCAGCATGTACGAGACTGTACTCTTACCATCTGTGCTAACGACACTCCAATAAGATCAGTAGTCCAAGAAAGCACTTATATGGCTCACTTCTTAATTCTGCAGTCATAGGTATAAATATGTACGTGTGTCTTCCCTTATGTCAACAGTATGTATATATCAGTGGAATGGACAATTCATGTCAGACAGAATATGATGATTATAACAACATTTTGAGGAAGAACTTGTCCATCACTAGTGTTAACAGGGTAGCAATTCCGTGCTACAGATATACTTGCTGTTTCTATATAGATATTTGCTCCTATTGGTGGTTATTGTGAAATGACTCAATGCTATCCAATAAGTCTATGAATCCAAATTTTGTTTCTGCTACATTTTAGTATTTTTTTTCCATAATAAACAATAAATACTGTATATCTCTGAATTTTTGAGATGAGGTATTATCATTATTTCTATTATTATACGGACCATCCTCATCTTGGTTGTTTTTCATACAACGTTTCGGCCATTGTACTCCACGGGTTCTGCTAGTATATATAATTATTGTAACACTTGTTCATATTCACCTGGGAATGAACTTACATGGACACATAGTGTAGTGGTTACAAAATCAGACAAAATTACTGCAAGTAATCTGATGGTTCTAGGTTCAATCCCAGTGTGTGCCAATAATAATACTGCTAAGGGGAGGGCGGTCAATATACCCTCGTCGGTTAAATAAAGAGTTAGCTTCGTTACTTCTCCACACCTACCAGATGATACCTGATGAAGGCCTTAGAGTACAATGGCCTAAACGTTGTATGAAAAACAACCAAGATGAGGATGGTCTGAATAATTATAGAAATAAAAAATGTAAACACTGTATATAATATTTTTCAGTTTTCTTTATAGGGGGTAGGGAGTAATTTGTTTCAGTTATATAAGGATAATGACTAAAGACTAATTGTACTAGTGTCTATTGCTTTTAAAACACTGAGTGAGGGTTTGTGAGAACATTTCTCTCATGGGTTTGAAAAGCCCGGCTGTTAACTTTTATTATTCATTTTTGACTACTATTTACCTTCATCTTAAATTTTTAGTTGATTTTTAGGTTTGATTTCTCTTACTTGTGAAAGCAAAAATGGTATTTGAAATTTCTTTTCTGAAGAAAGTTTTTGTGCTTTCAATCAATAACATCTCTGTTACCTTTGGATATGTATCAGTTGTTAAGAAAATTTGTTTCTGGTTCGGACGTCCTAATTACAATGTAACTATAATGCTGAACTGGAAACATATTTTCCATCTATCATATGACTGCCTGAAATCATTTCTCTAAAACAGAAATTTTTCTGAACATAATGAAAAAAAACATTCTTGAAATGATTTTTTCCCACATCGGCATTAACGTAAATACTTCAAAGCCGAACTTTCATACAACTGACCAAAATTAAGGGTCTGGGTCAGCATTTTAGTTAGAATGGGAATTGAATACCCTCTTTCCCTGCCAAAAAAGAAATTGTTTTCCTAAAATGTATCACGGGTCTTATTGATTGAACACACCAAAATTTTCATCCGAAAAATAAACACAAAAAATGAAAGAAATTTTGTACATTTTTCTGGTTTTAGTGGTTAAACAAATGTTGAATGTTTTTAATCACAACTCAGCTGTAAATCACTGACATTTTGTGAACAGCAGATTGGAGGTAAAGAATGAGATTTTGGTATAAAAACACTTCTAGTTTTTATATAATGTGATAATTATAAAGACATTTTAGTTGGAACTCATTTTGCTTGGCATTGATGTTACTCAGTGGCAAATTGAATGGTCAATCTATACTTATATATAAAGATGGGAATGAATCAATGAGTACTTAGCCTAACAGACACATTTATTATTATAGAAAGATCGCTTGAGTAAATAGTTATATTTGGTGAATTATGATGATGATAATGATGATGGTGGTGGTGGTATGATGATGATGATGATGATGATGATGATGATGATGGTGGTGGTGGTGGTGGTGGTGGTATGATGATGATGATGATGATGATGGTGGTGGTGGTGGTGGTGGTGATGATGATGATGATGATGATGATGATTACTACTACTACTACTACTATTATTACAGAGGGATCAGCTAAATAAATTATTTTATCATAGTACTTTACTATGATAGAAATCAGCTTTGTAAATTATTTTGTCATTAGACTTTATCATAATAGAGAGATCAGTTGAATGACTTATCTTATCAATGTACTTTATTATTATAAAGAGATCAGTTTAATATATTAATCAAATGATCAGTAATGTTTTAATCTATGCTTAAAAATACCTCTGAACTGACCAACCAATGAATCTCAATTCATATCCATCAATCAATTTATTCATTCATTTATCTTTCTGTCTATCAAACAGTCTATTAAAAACCATCAACCAAAACTGTCAACATAGGTTTCTTCAGTTTTCAAGTTGGCTGGCCATGTATGTATGGATGGATGGATGTATCACACAACTGAAAAATTGAACATTTACTCATTTAGTCTTCAAAAAAATGTTTTCTTTTTTGAAAACAATTTACTAAATGAGTGTTTAGTGTGTGCAAGTGTGTGTGTGTGAGAGAGAGAGAGAGAGAGAGAGAGAGAGAGAAAGAGAGAGAGAGAGAGGGAGTGGGCAATTCTCAATGTAAGTTTGTGCTAAATTAATCCCTCTGTTTGATGCTTGACAGCATTCACACTCGTTTTTTTTTTAAATTTAGACTTCACTGCCAAACAAAATGTGAGAGAAGTAACTTATTCATTGATCAACACCTTTTCCGATTTTTTAATTGATCACCCTCAACAGTCTATTATATATGCTGCAAAAAGATATTGGTCACATGACAGTTACTATTGATTGACCAAACCTGTTCAGTTTATCAATCAAATAATTTTAAATGACCTATTAATCTATCAAGTTAAATGTCTGGCTATCTAGTTTGGGATCTGTCCAAATACTACTGATTTATTGTCTTCTTTATTGGTCAATCAATAAATTGATCGAACAAATCAATCCATCAATATATTAATTTATCTGTCAGTTGGTCTATTTGTTTTCCTTATTTTTCTGCTGATTCTTACAGATTCATCTATTTTTCTCCACAATGTCCTTAACCATTCATTCAACTAATTATATATCCATCTATTTATGTATCTATCCATCTTAGTCTCTTTCTATCCGTTCATATACGTCCATGTCTATATATATATATATATATATATATAGATTGGGGTGCATAAATGTGTGTGCATGCATGTGTGTGTTGGTATGCTGATACAAACAGCAATAAATGAAGTGCTACCAAAAAGTTCAGGAGAAAAAAATACATATCAATTTTATGCCTCGCTATCTATCTATCTATCTATCTATCTATCTAACTATCTATACATATATATATATATAAATACTCATATATATATTTTGTAGTTTCTCTATTTTTAAGCACTTGATACTGAAGAGTAGAGCCTGTAAACTGATATCATAAGAGTGTGGGCCACTCTGTTTCACTTGGCTGAGATTTTTCAAATGAGCACCGGGTCAAAGTTCTCTTTCTTTTTATAACAGTGATAAGGTGACTTCCTCTTCCTGAAATTCAAATGATTAACAGTCAAGTTAGAATAATTGTGGGGTATTGAGTTATCCCCCTAACACTATCGGTTAGACAAAAAGACAGAGAGGAAGAATTGTCTCTATCTCTTTGTTACTGCTGCTACAAATTGGAGTTTACCTGATCAGCTTATATTTGGTTCAACTCATTTCTGTTGGAGTTTAATCTACTTATTTTTTGATAAAATCCATTTTTGAATCATGGTTAGTAAGTTATTGTAAGGCTCAAAATTATGGTTCAATTCTTTATTGTTTATTGTTTTTGGTTTCTACATACTATTTTATTTGTTATTTTCTTGTTTAATCATATCTTTGATACCAGTAATGGGTTGTGTTTTAAAATGAATTGTGATTTGTGTCTCCGTCAAGAATTCAGTAATTCATGCTTATCCTTGAATGTTATTATGTTCAACTTTTCTTCACAAGAAACATTTGGAGTATTGGCTTTTTCCATAATGGTCTTTTTTTATCAATTTCCATTTAACTGTTGGTGTTTTTCCTCCTTCTCCAAAGTTTCAGTTGTAATTAGATAGTGAAGTGATGTTCCTGTAATTTGTATGTGTGAAAAATGCTGTATGCTTAGCTAATCTAACCTTGAAATTAGATTTTTAGATACTGAAACAAAATTTGGATTTGTTCAGATGTTTTAAAATGAATATCTGCGCCCTCAGACATTAAACACTTCAGGTTTTCTGCAGTTGCATCTCTTATTTGTGTGTATTTGTGTTATTTTAAAAGAAATTTTTATCTATTTTGTTTTAATTTTTTCCACGTTGTCCATACAGCTATATCCTATTTTCATCATGTTTTTGTTCAGAATTTTATGTAATTTGTTGGCATATGGGAAAGGGTGAAGTGTTTCACTGATACTGGTTACCACTTTGTCATCAAAAAGTTGTCTGAACAAAATCTTCTTTTACCCTTGTTATTTTGTGGTTATTTGGTTTATCTATTTGCCTTTTATTGAACTCTAGCTTATATCTTCCAAATCTACTTTTCTCCCGTTTTTTTTTTTTGTTGATATTATTGGTTATTTTTATAAAATATTTTTTTATTTGATTAGTCTTGTGTTTACTGAGTTTGGATTTGTTTCAATATGGAGGGGGGTGATTTCATGTTAATGTATACTATTGTGTTATTAATTAGTATACCATTGTGTGCTATTAGGTTTCATACATTTCTTATTCAAGGTTGATAGTTATGTCTAAGAAGTTGACTATTTTCATGTTAACATTAACCTTTATCTTGAATCCCATCTCCCTAAATTTCTTGGAAATAAATTTTGTAATTTTTTTACATTTGTCGCCATTGCAATTTTTTCAGAATTAGAGGACCAACATCTCGATATAGACCAAAGTCTGTTACATCTATGAAACTAGTCAATCTATATAAAATATGAAGACCTATCAGATCGGACACTTGGGTTGAATCATGTGCCCCATTGCCACGTCAAAATTTGAATTATTGTTTTTTTTATTATATATATCCATATAGTGTAAGCATTAACATTTACTATAACTTGTGCATTTACATTGTTTTTTTCTTATTTCACTGTATTTGTCTATCCATCTTTCTGCCTCATTCACACTTTTCTCTTTGCTCATTGATCTTTTAAGACCATCAGCAGTCTGTCCCTCACCACGCCTAAATCTTTGGCTTGTTTATTAACTGCCCTCACCCCTCTTACTGTGGCTCTGTTTAGCATTAATCCACAACTGATCTCACAAGACAGAAGCCACTCAATGTTGCCTCTACTGCAGGCCTCTTTCTTTACATCTAGTTTGGGATTCTTGACCTGCCCCTAGGGCTAGCGTGTATATCTCACACTATACACACTCATCTAGTCATTCATGGTTATATAACGATCTGCCAAAGCATTGGACTTATGTGTCTATCTCATCATTTTACTGGTTTAATATAGCAGACCTTTTATTTTTTTGTTTTTGATCTTTCTTTTTATCTATCTCATTTTCTTTCTTTTAAGCAATTAAGTTAGATAAACAATCATTCTTCTATCTATCTATGTATCTATCTCAGTCTCTTCAATATCTATCTATCTATCTATTTATCTCCGTCTCTGCAATGCCTATCTCAGTCTCTTCAATATCTATCTATCCATCTCTTCAGTATCTATCTATCTACCTATCTTCCATATCTATCTATCTATCTATCTATCTATCTATCTCAGTCTCTTTGATATCTATCTTTTTTCAAATCTATCTATCAGTCTCTTCAATATCTATCTATCCATCTATTCAAAACTTGTAACTATAACAAGTTTCCATATGGTGTCACTAGTGATTATTAGAGTTTAGGTTATTAACCAGAATTTCATATGCTGATTTCCAAGGCCGCCCTTCCTCCTAACATGGGAGAGTAACATAACACAGTTTTCCTGCCTTATTACTTTCAGTAAATGCATGTACTTTTATAATCTGCTTTATCTACATAATATAAATATCTATCTTTATTTTTATCGGTTTTTTCTATATTTGTCTATCCCCATGTATTCAAATCCTACAGACTTATGAGTAAAATTATTAGGCAAATCCCTATACTACGTCTATCTATAATTCAGCAATGGAATTATTTAATTATTCATTTGGAGCTTACAACATTATTGATTGCTTTTTTTTCAGCCTCTGAAACAGTTGAGAAAGAACAAAGAGAATTTTGACTACATCCCTGAGATGAATTTTCATAACATTGTATCTTGATCACCGCTATCCACAACACTGGTTTAAATACTATTGCTGGGTGTAGGTTATTCAAGTGTTCTGTCATTTATATGAATCGATGTATCTGAACTTCACCAAGATCCAACCATTCATAGTAGAAGCTTGAGATTTTGAAGATACACTTCCCTCAATAAATAGGGGAAACATCATTTTGTTTTTTGAAAATTCCCCCTCAGATGAGTTTTCAGGGGGGGGGGGGTTTAATTTGCAATGTAAGTTTATGCAAAATCTATAACTTAGTAAGTGTCCAGCAGTGTTCATGCTTGTTTTTGAAAATTGGAATCTCTAGAGATCACCTGCCCAGCAAAAGGCAAGGGTAGTAACTTATCATTGATCACTGCCTTTTCCAATTTTTCGATTGATTGGTCACATGACAGTTTTGATTGAATGACTAACCAGACCTTTTTTTTTTATTTATTTGTCTTTTTAAAAATCATGAATTTATAGTTCAAACAATACTGGTAACAAACTTAATTTTACTTCTACCACTGCTCTATTTATGAAGTAAAAAGAAGCATACATGGATGGCAGTAATTCATAATTTCCCTTGGAACACAATTTTTTTTCTGTTTTCATGACTAATAACTTACTTTTAGTATGGGTCAGGGAGACAGATTATAGTAATATTTTGGGGTATTTCAAATTTTACTGTACACTGGTTGAGTTTCAAGTTTACTGTCTAGCTTTTGGAATGTCCATCATTAGTTATTGTGTAGACCTTGTGTGATTCAGATTTCATCTTTGAAGTTACATATAATAGCCTTTGAGTCAGAATCACTTTCTGATGAAATCTGAATTTTATGTGCTGACCTTTTTGAATTGCGGAACTCAAAGTATAGTTTTGAGTCTTGGGGGGGCTTTCTGTTATCAGCTCTAGATTGGTCGTTTTTTGAATTTTTAGTGCCTGACTATCTGTATTGATTTATAGGATTTATGTCCATATTTTGAACTTCTGCTGAAGTAGTAAAGATTTTAGACATTCATCTCGTTTCACTAATCGCTTGTCCTGCCTGTTTGGCGTGGTAGAGAGTTAGTTTGGCTTCCCATACAAGACGCTCACTATGGCAGGAATCTGAGATATCATATATTGAATTATCTTTAATAAGACTATCAGAAGTATCTGAGGCAGAGATCTGTGACATATCTGTTGAACTTCTGTCTACCTGTTTGTTTATAGGAGAAATTTTTTTGTCTTACAAAAGACAGTTTCTTCCTGGGTTGACAGAATAAGTGAAATTTCTTAATCACTTTTTCCAGATTGTACCTATTGTTATTTTTGTAGAGATAAAAGTTGAGAAAATGTCACAGCCTTTTGCTCCTATTCATGGTGAGAAAATTGAAGTTGTAAACCTGCCTGATTTGGTATCAGGTCCAATTGCTTGCAGGAACAGGTGAAGTTCAGTTTTTCATTCGCACCATGTGTCAGCTAGATTTTATTGATGGAAATTCCAAGATTTCAGAGGTGTTAAAAATATTACACTGTTGAATAATCTGATATTTTTTGTAGATTATGGGCTGCTGTAGACTTCTGACACCATTTTATATGTTGATGTACAGTGTATTGATGAGTGGTGATTGGATTAAAATGGAAGATACATAAGACAAGAGAGACAAGCATGTATTCAGTTTATACTGGATTGTGGGTAGGTAAGTAACATCACAGTAAAGGGATATAATTGCATTAGTATTACTAAATGTTGGTAGCAGCAGCTTTTATTAGTTTGTAGGAGTATTAATATGGTTATACAATACTTTCTTAACAGGGTTTTCAGTAGAAATATTCTACAAATCCTCAACAAAAGTGCGTTAAAAGTGATTGACTGTAAAAATAACAAAGGATATTTCCATGTGAAAACTCTTTGGAGAGTTAGAGGGAATTTTTTTACAGGGAACTAACTACAAATATACACGACAGTAAAGCTGTAGAAGTGATTTATGGATACAATGCTGAATTTTATCTACTCCTGAAAGCTATTTTTTGTGATTTATAACAGAAAACATAAAAAATCTATGATAAAAGTATATTGCAAATAATTTGTGAAATGAATGTGTCTCTAATGATCTATGATTTGAATGTTTTATAAATACCTAGTCCATTGAACAGTTTAAAAATAAATGATATAAGTAACCTTCAAAATATTCTTACATGATGTTTGATAAGTAAACAAAAATTCGGTTTTGTGATGTGAATAATGTTGAAATATTAAAATTATTCACGAGTTTTTTTAAATTGTTCATCGAGTAAATTTCTGCAAATTAATAACATAGTATCGCAGTTGATTCACTGAAAAACGCAATGCTATTTTTACAAACGATTTTCATTTCCAATTTATCAAATCGGTTAAATGTTTCATTATTGTTTACCTTGGACCTACCTAGATTTCACCATTTTGTGAAAAGATCTTAGTATACATCATTGCAGAATGGAGAATTCTTACAATATGTATAATATATCAAAATATTCTAAAATCTTTTGATATATTTTTGAAATAAAATAAAATGCATATGAATTCAAGCAGCAGAGGTAAATAAATGAATATCTATTGATAATATCCGTGTTGTAAGTAAATAGCCTTCTTTTGAATTTAGCCATTAAATCAGTGTGCAGCAGTAGATTGGGTCACGTGACCAAACTATTAATTTTGTATCAAAGAATAAAAAAAAAAACTCGTCTCTTGCAGCCCTCGAGTAATTTTCAAAGTTCTCATACTTTCTGAGAGACGAACAAAAATTAAGCTTATTCTAGGTGCATCTTTCCTAGAGATTATTTACTAAATCGACAACCCAGAGAAAAAGCAAAGGAGGATTTTTTTTTCTGAAGGCACTGTTACTTCGGTTCATCTTGGTAGAAAAAAGGACGAAGTTTACGGGTTTGCGAATTTGTTTCCATATTCTATACTTCACCCTAGTGAGATTACTGAATGCAGTGAACGAACAGAAAAGTCGTAGATTTGAACTATATTATCAGTATTTTCCCCAAATGTGATAAGAAAGTAGGTATTGGATGTTTACCGTTAAATAGGTTTAAACGGTTGAAATTTAGGAAGGGTTAGGTAAGCCTTAAGGTCGTGCATGCTTTGCAACAAATAAATATTTTCAAAGTTTTATTTGACTTGGAAGAGCGATGAAAATGACAAGAGATTATTTTCTCTAGCTCGATAACTTTCTGTTCTTGTCAGAGTTCATTCACAAAATTTACTTTTTTTAAATAAAAACTTGAACTTTAGGGAAGCACGTGGTAAAAGACTTAATAGAATGTTAACGAATCAAAAATATTGTCATCATGTGAAGTAATTAAATGATTCGCAGTAAACATCGTCTTTTTTCTAAGCTTTTAAAAGGCGACTTTAACAACTAGTGATAAGGCGCCCATATCCCATTTTTACGTTTTATGAATGAACTGACTGACTACACCAATTGCCGTGGGTGCAGTGAGAAGAGAGCTAAAGGCGAGGGGACAAAGGATTTTTGGTTGAGGAGGGTCTGTGCTGCTGCTTAGGAAAGGGACAGATGGTTGGCCTATTTTTTTTAAAAAAACAAAAACACACTCGCACACGAGGATAAAATCAAAATGAATATTTAAATCTGGCAGAGGTGAAAAAATAAACAAAAATAGATTGACAGAATTTCTTTCGGAAATGTTTTTTGGCTTTTCTGATACCATCATCTCACTCAACACACACTTGAAAAAATGGCCGTACTGAACAACTGAATAATATGAATATTGAATTATTGCTAGCCTTTTCTATCCCTTATTTTTTTTTTGTTTAAAGTTATTAGTTTTAAAAGAAAAATAGGGCCGCTCAACCTCTTCCTAATCTCACAAAAAATAAAATGAAGTGAAATATAGGCAATGAAACGAAATTTTTTGCTCCAGAATTTTATTTTTTGAATATTGTTTTTGTTATAAGAAATATCCTCCCAAAATAACTTTTCTGTATTAATGTTTTTATACTTGAATAAAATTTGTATTTTTTTTTCTATTTCAAAAAACAAAAAATTTACAGACGCCACTGAAAACGAAACTGGCATTCCAAGGGAAATCGGAAATCATCACCACCCATGTGTGCTGTGTTGGGGGTGATCAATTAAAAAAAATTGTAAGATGGAGATCAATGAATAAGTTACTTCTCTCACCTTTTGTTGAGCTGTGATCACAAAAAAGGTCTGAATTTAAAAAATCACGCAGGCTCAAACCAAAGACCACTTTAGCATAAACTTACATTGCATATTGACCCCCCCCCCCACCTAAGGAACCTATTAGGAGGGGAATTTTCAAAAAACAGAAAAAACGTTTCCCCTACTTGTTGATAGGAGTGCATGCGCAAAACTTCAAGTTTCTGCTATGAACAGTAAGGGTTGGGTGAAGTCTAGATAGATGTATTATTGAAAAATGGATGTATAATCTGACATAATATTTATGGATGCGTTATATTATTTGAAATGACCTGCCATTGTTATGCAGAGAATGAGTCACTCAGCCTAGACAATGTAAATAGAAATAAATGATTAAAGAAAAATAAGGCTGCTGCTGAGAAGCAGCTATCTCATCAGTCATAGGTTTGATTCCTGCAGCAGCTTCATTTTCTTTGATTGTATGTTTGTACTTATGCTGTCTAGGCCAAGTGATTCATTCTCTGTGTAACAATGAGAAGTCATTACAGATAGAGTTTCAAATGATATCTTCCTTACCCCATTGTCAACCTATCATAAAATTTCATTGAAATCCATTGAATACTTCAAGAGATATCGTGTGGACAAATATATCCCTAGTTAATCAAAATTAAGCATATGAATACCTGCAATCACAGGTATGTGTATTTACTAGAATCAACAATTGGTCTGTAGCTGCTACTAAGCCAATCCAGGCAGCAGTAAGGAAAATCCACGCAATGAAAGAAAAAAAGAAGGAAGGAAGAAGAGAAAGGAATGAAAGAATGAGAGTGAGAAGATGCAAAATATCAGCTGAAAGTAAATTTTTCTGATCATTGTTTTTTTTCGTCTATTTTTGTTTCTTCCCTCACTGCACGAATGCGACTTCAATTCAATTCTTTGAAATATCACCAACGCTGATGAAACCCATTTGCATTTTTTATCATTCTTGACGATATGACTTTCAATATTTTGTCTGTGATATAGTTGGTAAAGTAGGTCCATGGAACCCCCAGATTTTTTTGCCATTTGTTTTTTCTTAACACTTAAGGTGTTTATTTTATGAATCAGCATGTTAATAGGCTGAAATAATGTTCCAAGGGGTTTATTTTTAACCATATATTACCCCAAGTGCCAACTCAAATCCAGACACAGAAAATTGTATAACTTTTGAAGGAAATAACACAGACAAATGAACACATTTTTCCATGCAGTTCTGACTTGAGGAATTCAGAAAAATGGTTATTGTCGAGATTCAAACACATCTTCACTTCATTGCAGGACAAAAAAAAGCAAAAAAATGTTGAGAAATGTCCAGTAGCTTATCTTCTCCTAATCTTTGAAGTGTTTACTTTAATTCTTTTTTCTACATATTAACAGGCCTTAATAATGTCTTATTGAGTTCATTTTAACTCTTTATAACATTTAGTGTGAACCCCGAACACACACACTAAAAATAGAAATTCATATAAACATAAAAAAAAAAAAGCAAAGAATGTTGAGAATATTTTGCTTTACACCACCGGAGAAAGAGAATGAGAATGGCTTTTATAAAATGATTGATTAATAAGATTTGCATTTTCAAGTAAAAATAAATCTATTGTAAACAAAAAATATCTAACCAAAGGAAGATAGAAGGTTAAGTGGATAGCATTGTTTGATCTTTTGGGTCTGGTTGTTTGAGGGATGACTCCATTCCATCAAATACTGAAGTGCCAAGTATTCCCTTATTACAGCTGATGCATAACAGCAACACCAATTCCAACATAACTAGCAAGCAAACCAAAAATATTTCAGTGGAAGAGTCCTTTAATCCATACAAATATTGCAAATAAATAAACATAGCATATATATATAAATGAAACACTATTTTCTATATTTGTTATTCACAACATTATCATTGACTGATTGAAAACACAAGTAACTGGAGATAGATCTATGAATTGTCCTATGCTCAATTATCTTATGCTCAATTGTACCTATGCTCAATTGTCCTCCACTCTACTGTTACTTCTCAGTTGTTGCTGCTCACTTGTCTGATGCTCAGTTTTCACCACATGGCCTGCATATTCTGCCTCCTTTCCAAGAATTGAATGCATTGAAATGAGTAAGAGTGGGATGTCTCCAAATGTCCAGATGGGCTCTAACACTCCTTCATCCATTGTCTCCTCCCATCCCATTTCATGATCATAGAGTTTAATCCTTTTGAATAATGTTAGGCCTCCTCACTTGTAGCAGGCAAATCTGGAGTTTGCCCACTGTACATGGAGGATGAGAGAGACATTAGGAGGAGACATGTTCAAGACTACTTTGGAGTGTGAGTCAAGTATTTCATCAGCACCCACCATTTTTTGCAGCATCTTGGCCTGCACAACTTCAACTGTCTTCATCTGAATTTGGCCATGGATAATGCATGTGAAGGAACTTATCGGTTACCAGCCACAATGGGTAAAGCTGATATGTAGCCTTATAATATTCAGTATTCCTGTTGCTCCTTCAAAGGATTTACCTTCCCCTTGTCAAGGAACAGTTTACCCAGAAATGTTTTGTCCTTAAGAAGAAGGGGTTCTTTGAGTGTCTCAATAATATTAACCTGAAGAGGATGGATCATTGCAGCAAGGAGTTCATTTCATCTCTCTACATGAAATGAATTGACTGGATCAATTTTGATAAAAAGAATTGAAATGGCTCCGTCCAAGAAGTGATCCACTGTGCCCCAATTTGCTGTGCCACACACACTCTATTGAGAAAGATAACCATACATCTTTGTAAAGAACAAGCAGTGTGATTGCAGTTCGGACAAAAAATAATTCAAACGCAATCTTAATCCCACTTCATATAGTGCAATAAGAAAATTCTGAATAGTTGTGGCTCTGTTATAAAAGTAAGAGCAACTCTGAATATTACTTTCTGCTTGAAATTAAGTTTGTTAGCTTGCACACCATACAGCAAAATTCAAAGTCTTTCGCAAAGTAAGATGATGGATATGTTCGGGAATGGAAGTGGTAGCCAAATTGTTGTGTATTTGCATTTGTAAAAAAAATCATAATGATCCACTGTGCCCTGGTTTTCCATAAATATATTTATTTTTTTTCAAAAAATTCCATTTCTATATTATTCTATTATTTCTAAAACCTTGGTGCAGTTTAGAGTTTTAAAAATTTCTTTATAAGATATGAATATCAAATAAAATACTAGTGGAAGCTTATTCAAGGTACAATATATTTAAGAAGCTAACTCTCAGTATATCCACCAGTTGATTGAATGCTAAGGTTAAACGTTTTTCAAGTTTATTGAATATTGAAATTCTGCAGTTGTTCTAGAATGGTCTTATCTTATCTCAGGGATCCATGGGAGAGCAAGTTTTGTTGAGTAAACAGCTGTTTTAACAAGTTTACAAGAAAAATATTTTTATTTATATTATAGAGTACTGACGTATGTGTTAGTATTTGTACTCAAAGATGTTGAGAACTACAAATACCAGAAACAAAGACTTGTCTGAAATCAGTAGATCTTGGATTACCATTAACACATAACTTGAGTCAAATTTTGCACCAAAAGAAATGGTTGATTTCTATTGTGTCTGCATTGTACTCCCAGAAAACAAGTCTGTCTGAAAATATTTTTTCTTTGTGTTTCTTCATCCACGATTTTCTCAAAACTATTTGAGTTAGATACATCAAACTGTATGTATATTTCGGATCAGCATCATCCATGATGTTTTTTTTAATCAATTATTTGAACCAACTCACATGTATGGGGGTGGGTAGCAATACTTTTTGAGAAACAATTTTTTTGAGCAATAATTCTTTGTCCCCAAGTCATAGAGGTTCAATTGCCGAGTGGTTAAAACCTTGGGAAATAGAATTGGCAGACCAAGTTCAAACTCCAGCGAAAACAATAACCTTAATCCTAATCCAAATATTGCAGTAAAACATGAGCACAATTTGAATCCCATAGTCTGCTTTCAGAAAAATTAATCTTTAATTTGATGTTTTCATGAAATCTTCACAAAATATCATTTGCTTCCTGGTGTTGTCATGCTTACAGATTTTTCCTTTGGCAAAATTGGGTATCTCAGCTAGTCTGAAATAAAAGAAAAGTAGTATTGAATGCAAATGTGACCCAGCCTTGAGTTTCATTCAGGACCTCACATGCTTACATGAAGATAGAATCAAAAATTATCCAGTTCTCATGGCCTCTACTGCAAATGCATCAGGGCAATTTGACCCTCTGATTTTAGTACAATAGGGAGTTGCTGCCCTAGAGATAGAATCTCCAGGGATCGCACACATTTTTCTCAATTTTGTGCCCTGTCTCACCCAAAGACAAGACAAAGCTGATCCCGACCCCAATAGTCTAGAGATGAGAGGGAAGTTGTTAGAACTACACAATGATTTTTATAAACATGGTATTTTTTACTTCTATTTTATTTGCTTGTATTTTTATTTTGAACTAGCAGGATCTGCATACAATTCCATGATGCATCTTTGCAGTTTATGGAAAAGAAATCAAGTTATTAATATACTTTGATAATACAGAAAAAAGGATTATTAATTACAGTTTTAGATAGTGGTTTCTCAATTTATCCTCTCAAGAACTTTGAGAAAGAAAATATTCTTTATGAAAGATTTTCCTCTTTTTGTCTGAATTTTATTAGACAAGGTGTTTTAGTAATTGTGGGTGGTTAGTGAGGATTAATGTTCTTGCCTTTGTTGTTTTTCTCACAGCATTTTGGCTGTGAACCCTTTAACCCTTTAGGTGTATATTGTGTACTGGAATGTCATTGAATCTACTTCTAAAAGAGCATGCTCTTTTATGTGTTCTTGGGATTGGCTTCTGATCTCTCTGTACAGAATACATGACCTACTGTTGTACCTAGAATCTCAAGTTCATTGCTTATTTTTTTCTGATGGTTCTCACAAGCTATTAATGTCTATGCACAGTCTGCTGATCAAGTCTTCTGAGCATAGTTTGTGTGCAGATTCTTTTAAGGTTTTCATTATCCAATGCTGTTCCTTGTCTTTCATTTTGACTTAATTCTATGAAGGTTAGCGTTCCCTCCTCTTCCTCCATGTGTAGTCAGCCATACCTAATCCACAGCACCACAGACACTTTCATGAGTGTCCCTAGAGGGGCTGGGTATGTTAAATTCAGAATATATCTTAGTGGCAACCGTGTTATCAGCAAATAATGATACCATCTTTTTACATGGGTAGATCAAGTTTGGGATACATAAAACCATAGTATATCAACTTTATCGATTATTGACTATAAGGTTCCAACTTTTAAACCCTGTCATTTAAGGTGAGAAGGCCTGATCCAGGTAGATACAAATAGTAAATGGCCTAAACAGATCTCAGAACCGTTAGTTTGACCAACCGCATACAATATTCCTCTTCAACTTGATTCTTTTAATCGTTTATGTTTTGCAAATGAACAACTTTTCAAAATAACTGAAAGTGAAGAAAATCCTTATTGTTTGAAGTCATTTCGGATAAAATGTGACAAAAATGTAAGAAAGTATTAAAGGTGACATCTATAGTGCCATGACTCTTGAAAATATACATGAATTCTACCAGCAGAAAGATTATTCTTCCTCTTTCCAATTAAATAAAATTTATTAAAATACATTTACGGGTGAGTTCAGTGGGTGCAGAATAAATGCAAAGAAATAGAAAACTTCTTTGGGAATCTAAAAGATGAAAATGTAAACATGTTTTTATTATCTATTCTCCTTGAGATAAACAGCATCTGTTTGCCCGGAGGCAAATTTCATTTCCCGCTACTGTCTCTCATTTTTAATTAATTACGCGCATTAATACACTCTATGACTATCTATATGATACACATTTGGAATTTAGCTTCACAAAATCTATTTTTTAAATTATTAGCTGACTTATTAAACAGTAAGTAGAGACATGAAATTACATTATGTTAACAATTATAAATGGTAAATATTAGAAACCATCAACCAAAACTGTCATTAAAACTGACACCATAGATTTCTTCAGTTTTTGAGTTGGTCTGGCTGATTGGCTGGCTATGAATCTATTACCCGTACAGTAACTAGAGACACAAAATTATATCATGGTAACAATTATAAATGGTAAATATTATGAACTGTAAACCTGAACTCTCATCAAACCTGATATCAATGAAGCCTGAGAGCTGAAAATTTAAACAAGCATTTTTTATCATTATGTCTTGAAAAAAAATGTTTTTTGGGGAATCCCCCCCCCCATCCCAAATAGGTTTTTAGATAAGGGATCATTTTGCAATGTAAGTTCATACTAAATTGGTCCTTTAGTTTGTGTTGAGAAGCATTCACGCTTGTTTTTTCAAAATTCAGACTCTTTTTAGTGATCGCTCCTTAACGAAAGGCAATAGAAGTAACTTATCCATTGATGACGCCTTTTTCCATTTCCTTAATTGATCAACCCCAACACAGCATGCTGCCAAAAGACATTGGTCACGTGATGGTTTACTGAGTGACTAACCAGACCTGTTCAGTATTACTGGTTATGCTAATCTTGATTTGATAAATTGATGTTATCTCTTCTATCCGCCTATGTAACAGATCTTGATTAGACTTTACACCACATATTAATCGTATTGGTGGCTTTTTGAATGTTTACAAGTGTTTATCCTTTTCCTGCTGGTTTTTCTTTCAGTTCATTCTATGATCTCAGAACCATCCTATCTTTAACCATTTATTACCATTTTTTCAATTTTTATTGAACTTTTCTCTGAGGACATGAATCTTCTCACAAATAAACTGATTCTAACTAGGGACATTAGACAAGGATCAGAAGTATTTAAGCAGGTGAGCCGGCTCCAAACACTCCATTATGTTCTGCTGAGTGTCACAGTTATGAATTAAAAAGAAAGATTTGAGTGACTGTGATGGAGGCTGCATTGTTAAAGCTGCAAGATTAGGACAGAGAATTACCTTTGTTTATTTCAAGTTTATAAACTTCGAATGAAAAAATGTTAACAAAAAACCCAATTTGAGTTTTTAAAACAATTTTTTTTTTTGTTGGTGTGTTAAATTTGTAAAAACTTATTTTATCTTTATAAAAGACCAAATTGTTTTTGTTTTTGTCTGTAAGACTGCTTATATACAATGTTATGGTTTAACAATGTCAAATAATTTTTCATCGGACAATGTACATTATCTTAACATATTTTGGTGAAAATTTATGAAGTGAATCAGTAACAATACAATTAATGTATTTATTTCTGTTTTTCTGTGATAATTCGACTTGATTGAAAAATTTTTTCCCAAATTTGGACTCTAATGAAAGCATTAACAGTCACTAGCAATTTTTAAATTCGTGTTCAAAAAAGCGAGATTAATTTTTAAAAAGATGAGATTTTTTCAAGAATTTTAAATTTTATTGTCACTGCTTCTCTTCATAAATTTTTGCCATAATGTTTCTCCTTGAAAATTGTGTTTTACTCCAAAAATTGTTGTAAGCTTTAGACATTTCACTTTAAATGGTTTCAGGCTATGATTTCCAAAGTATCTTGTGACTTATTAAAACTAAATAATGCAGTTTAAAGGCTGCACAAAAAGTATGGAAGACTAAAATGGGTATATTGTTATCATTTTTATTTGCATAACTAAAACCAAGAAAGTCAAAATTATTAATTATTGAATTTTTTTTTTTACATTCACTATATTTATTTTGATAGAGTTTCACTTCTGTTTCTAGTATTCTATCACATAGAAGGTGATTAAAAAAGTTTTTTTCTACAAAAACTATGGGCATTTTTCTCCAGCTTTATAGAGCCTATGGCTGTGAAACCATAAATTAAGTAATGACTTGATGTTCCATAGCCAACAATATTGAATGGAACTCAATATTTGATTCACTGTGGTATATCGTTCTCATTCTGTTATCTGTCAGATCCCATGTTGATCTTTGAGAATTTCAAAACTTGTAACCATCAATGTTTGGTGAAGAAGAAAATGAACTTTCTAGAAAAAAGTGGTTGGAGTGTATTCATTTTTGGATAATACTGTATTAACAAATCAATTTTTGCCTCTAAAAAGATATAAAAATTGATAAAAAATCCAGTGTTTACTGGTGCGATAGACATCCAATAGGGACAGACAGGAGATGGAAAAAAGAATAAAGATTGTATTTCCACATTCCTAATCTATTCTGCCTCATTTTTTTCAAACTTTGTATGTTTGCAGTGGTTAGCATGCTGAACTGACAAGCCTTTGACAATGTGCTTGATCCTTGGTGAGTACTCCAAAATTGTGGCCTTGTTCCATCTTTAATTTTGAAGATGTGTGTGGCCTAATGGTTGAGATCATTGTGAATTGAATAGACAAACTGAGGTCAAACTCTGGCTTGGACTATTTGCATTCACTTCATTCCAATGCCCCTGAAGAGGCATGAATCCACTTCTTTATGGGTAAATAGCAGAGCAGTTGGAACCCTTTAGTCCTGTATGGCTGTCCAGGCTAGCATCTCTACCCTGTAAAAACCTCCAACATAAACTTTCTCCGATTTAATGAAAATCTATCAATGAGATGAAACAATGGTTTGTTTAAGTCAATGAGAGATATAAGATGGAGAGTGGGTAAACCATTTTGAAAATTGGATTCTAGACATCTCCAACTAATAGTGTGTAATCATTTCATAAAAAAATCTGATTCAATTTTGTGCTAACTTGCAAGTTTTATTCCATTTCATTATACATGCATCACATTTATTTGTATTTGAGCTGTTCCATAGTAATTTTTGCCAGGAACCATATTGTAAATACACCTTGTTTGAAATATTTGACAGTATTGATTTGTCAAGGTTGTTTGGAACAGACATATAAACACATTGAGGAATTATTATTATTAGAATTTCAATTTAGATTTTTGACAGAAAGGAATTTCAATTAATTAACAAAGTAGAAAATAACACCCAGTAACCGTGACGTTTTTATTGTATCAAACAAAGCGAGCCTGCATTATGCATCGTTTGAGTTGGAGGGTGTCTGGTCATCTGACCTTATTATTGCAAAATATTCTAGGTGTTCGTAGGAAAGTTTTTTCAAGAGAATAATCCTGTTTTCTAAGTGAATGGTTACAGTATCTTTTACCATTAAATTCCTCATTCAACAATAGTTTTCAAAACGATATTTAACATGTATTTTTAAAAATTTCGACAAAACCATTAATGCTGTCAAATATTTAAACAATTTTCTATGCGTAATACTTTAATATTGATTTATCACTAATGCTGAAATGATGATTCATGGTAAGGGGAGATAACTGTTCTGCAGCTGACATCGATCGATGTTGGAAATGAAAAATTAAATCTAATTTTGTAAAAAATGTTTGTCAAGTTAAACGATACGTGAAGGAAAATCTTGATAGTCTTAAGCTAAGCATTAACAATTCTCAAAATTAAAATATTCTAAAAATCTAAATGTTGGGTTATTACTATTCAAGAGTCAGAAGTATCCCGTTGGATGAAGTAAAGGTTAGCTGGACTTTTAGAGTTATGTTGGATAGAGCGTAGAACCTCATTGTGAAAAAAAGGGCTTCGTTCTACATTTTTTTTTTTTTCATTGAAAATAAATACGCAAGTATGAGTTTGGCGAATATATTCATCATTGAAATTGATTGTGTTTTTGTTATTGATGTTTTAGTGAGATGATCAAATTTAGGATTTATTATTATTATTATTCGACCAGAGAAAAATGGGTCCCTTAGGGTCTCAGTCCAGGGATTTGAAAAAAAAAAAGGTCTAGCACAGATTTGAGATCAAAGGTCTTATGTAAGGAAATTCTCTTTATTTATTTATTTTTCTATACAAATAATTCAAGCTATAGAAAACTTATAACAAACAGTAGCAGCAAATAAAGTTATTTGAATAAATTTTTAAATATATAATAATGATGATGATGATGATGATGATTATAGTAGTAATCATTTCTGATAATAATAATGACAGTTGTAGCAATGATATTGATAAGTTATAATTATTATTAATAATGATAGTAGTGACAGCAATAATAATGAGGATAATAGTAATAACTATTATCATTAATAATAATGATAGTAATAACTTAAATAATAATGATAATAGTAATAACTAATTATAATGATGATACTTCTACTAATCATCATCATTATTAATGATGATAATCACCTTTAATAATGATGATAATACTACTACTACCAAGAAACATCATCAATAATGATAACAATAATCATCAACCATTAATAATGATAATAATAATCATAATTACTATGTATTTATTTATCTATTCCACTATTCAAATAGTACATACATAAGATCTGGGTTTTCATATTTGCTTTTTTGCCATTACACATAGACATCACTATATTCAAATTGTTCTACCAAATCCTGGTCATACCGTATGAAGAATATGCAAGTAATATCTGGTCTTCAACCCCCCCCCCATACCAAGAACTGTTAGAGAGGCTTGAAAAACTAGAAAACGTACCACAACTAAAAGACTCACCAGATGAAGACAGACTCTTCCCACTTTACAATACAGAAAGTTGAGATGTGACCTGATACATCACCATCCTGATTTAGAAGATCCCTTTCATACTGAAACTCCTTATCAAAAGAAACAGCAGACTATATCTCTGTCAACATTCAAAAACAACTCTTCAAAAGAAACTAGCTTACCACACAAATAAAAACATTTCTAAAATACTCATACCTCAAATACCAACCCCCATTGTATCTGTTTGATGTATCTTCAGTTGGTGATCTTTATGAAAACTTTATAGACATGTTGCAGTTTTTTTTTTGCCAGCTTCTAGGGAAGTCCAAGTATGCTGGTATGTAAAAATACTTCAGAGAGCCTAATACCCTGCCTTGCAATTCCAGGTCATTTTTGTGTAAGGTGTAGCACCTGTTAGCCTCCCTCTGACAGCTCAGGGTGTTACAACGCATAATTGATCAGACAGGAGATACCTGTACACGGTCAATCTGTCGGCGCTGCTATTCTAGAATCTGGGGACCAAAGAGGATTTGGATGTCATAGGACCTGGAAGAGTTGCACGGCAAATGTTCCCCACTCATCCTTCATGGAGGATGGCCCAGTCGTCCACAGAGCAGCAGGACTGGTGCAAAGTTGGTCCCCCAGAAACTTCATCAACTTTACTAGGATGCGAAGTTGGGGTTACTGAAAGAAAAACATTGAACAAAAACTATAGGAGAATATTTGAGTACATATTTACAATAAGCACAAAAATATTTTTTATGAGTGGAAAATAACAGATACAATTATGAATGTTGTCAAATTCCTGTTCAAGTTGGAATTGACCTTGTTTTTTTCCTTATAACCAGAACAAGAATAACCCTCACCCAGTTCATCATGTTAAACCAATATGATGTATAAAAATGGCATTTTCCTATCATGATTTGAGATCACAACCAAGCGATTGCAAAGCAGCTCTCTTACCAACTGAGCCAAACTGACAAATCTTATAAATCTATGGATTTATTCATTGTATATAAAAACAAAAGTTGCCGTAATCATATTCAGTTGGAATAGACGTAGGAGTGGACTTTGACCCTGAATCAGTCAGGCTTTTTTTCCTTCGTCTTTTTTGTTGTATTTATTACATTGAATTTTTGGACCTCTGCACTAAATTGCAGAAAATCAGATTAAAGAAGTCATTTTGGGCAAGACTGAAATTCAGACCTCATACCTTGAGATGATACCTTGAACGAAAGAAAAAATTAGTCAAAATATTTGAAATTGTACAAATAAAAGACTTGGTACCATAATTGATGACCTTGGGCATATAAGACCCCATCCTATTTCAGCAGGGAATATAAAGACCATTTTTCAGTGTAGTTACAAGGTAAGCATTTAATGCTATTGGAATATGTAGCTACAGCATAACTGAAAAAAACGAACTTGGACAAGACAAAAAAATCTTTTTTTTAATAATAATATTGCTTTTTTCACAAGAGAAAGCAAAAACCTAGTAAATATCTCAATTTATAAGATACGGGGGATATTTCTTGACTTTTTTTCTAGAAAAAAGTGGTTCTTATATACCATCAAATACGTGACGTGCACAGTTTCTGGAAAGAAGGGCAGGGGCTCAGTTGAAGACAGGGCACTCCCTTAACATTTCTAAATTCCATATAAGCTATATTTATGTATATGAACAAAGAACATTAAAATTGATAAGAGTGAACCCTTTAGCTGAAGACCAAGTGCTAGTAATGTGTCTTTTATGGAAAAAAAATTGAATTTTGATAGTAAGGGCACTTTTGATATGAAAATGAATAAGGGCTGGGGCTCCAAGCACCCTGGGGCCCCACCCTGTGTGTATGCATAACTGTAGTTTACATTGATCCTTACCAGGAGACTTTTTAACAGGAATCTCAACATTCCAAGTGAAAAAACATTTTTATTTAGCCTTTAAATAGATGCCAACTTTCAATAATCAAAGTAAATGACAACTTGTATTACTGATAATTTGAAAACATAATGTAATGGCTTCGTGAGCTTACAAGTAGGCTTCCCACTTTGGATCAGATCCTTATCTAGGTATTTTTTATGTAAAAGGTGGATATTTATACTGATGCCACTTTTCTGGGGTTAAGTTGGACAAATGCACACACACACCCAATATATTGGTGGGGGGCAAAAGGACATATATCTTAGTGGCATCCCTGTTACCAATGAATAGTAATAATCTCTATGTGGCAACATTATGTTCGGCTTATATAAAATAATTTTACTACACCATTATCTTTTACTGACTATGAGGTTCCAACTCCCCCGTCCCCCAATTGCCAAGAAGGCCGAATCTGGGGAGTTCAAATGTCTTGTTTCTCCCCTCCCCCCAGCACTGATGAAGAGTTAGAATTAACATTTCAAACATTTATGATATTGCAATACTGGTACTGAAAAACAGACAAAGATTGCCATTAATTTATACAGATTCACTTCCATTCTAAGGCATGGTTTGAATCAATAAGGAAAATCAATTGGTTCCTCTCTTCCACTGTGGCTTCTACATTTTACATAGCAGAAGTTAATCAATAGAGAAGCATAAATAAATAATATGTTCCAGCTTGAATATTTCATTCAGAAAATAAGCTGTTTTGAAATAAGCAGTTTTGAAACCTCATAATTCAAAGACAACCGCAACTAATATTTTGCATAAGTAAATAAACATCTATTTAGCCTCACATGTCCTTTTGAGATTAGTATTCGAATTTATGGGGGCATGGAAATTGATTTTACACTTTCTCTGGGGTTAATACTATTCTGAATATGTGGATGCAATAAAATTATGTTTACTATGCGACTGAACTGCTTAAACATAATGGTAGGCTTGATAAACAAATATACTTCCACCCCCGAATAATTTCAAGGCGTGAATATGGTTTTTTGAATTTTAGAGATTGATTTTGGAATGTGCATCGATTTAACACTTTTTTGAATATTATTGTGTGCTTATAAAACGAAATTATCTCTAATATGCTGCCATAGTTGTTGCATGTACAATTAGGCATGATGAATCAATATTCCTTCAGTGCCTCCTCAGTAATTTTAAGGCAAATGACTAGATTTTCAGGGCTGAAAATAAATTAAGATAATCTTTAGATGAACATTTTGTCTTTTTCGTTTCACTAAGAGAAGAAGAAAAGATATTTTACTATAACTTTGACTACCAAAAGTAAAAGCCCTCCCCTTCTATTAAGATTGAGATAGAAAATATTTGTTTCTACAATGGTATTGTTGAGATTGCAGACTTGATTGTATCTACTCTGTCAATTTTTAAAACTACATTTGTCTATTCTTCTCTGTTTGAAAGAAGCCGTCTTATTAAAAATTGATCAGACAAAAAAAAAAAAGAAGGCTAATATTGTGACAAATTTTTCTTTTGGTGATGATGGCACTTTTTAATTTTTGACTGCCAAGGATCAGAATGTAGTATCTGTTCTTTAGATGAGATGGAGATGAAGGAATATTCATTTGGCTCTTAGCTTAATAATTTATTCACTTTGACTGTCTCAAGAAGCTCATCTAAATTAGGTAATTGTATCACTCATTCTCCACCTCCCCAAC
Organism: Thysanoteuthis rhombus; assembly: GCA_963457665.1. NCBI lineage: Eukaryota > Metazoa > Mollusca > Cephalopoda > Oegopsida > Thysanoteuthidae > Thysanoteuthis > Thysanoteuthis major. Next base: position 30,303,578 of record OY735214.1, read on the forward strand.
AAATAGGTGTCTAACCAGAAAATTAGGATCACTTCACCATCCTCCCTCCCTAGTGTGGCCATTTGATCATTACCCCACTCCCCATTTTAGCAATTGAAAATCCTTTCCTCTAAAACAGCTGAGGGGGGGGGGGGGAAATTTTATCTTATTGACAAAGTTAGAGAAGATATTGTTAACTCATGTACACATAAATCTGCTTATCAAATCCACACCAGCATTTTATTACATACTACAAAAGATTTTTTTATTGTTATGACCAGTGAATAGCTTGCAATGGCTCCTACGCAAGCAGAAGAATGACGGCTTGCAACATGTTGTAAGCCGTGGGTTCCCTTTAGTTTTGTTTCGGGGGGGGGGGGATGTTAAAGTGAGCTGAAAATTGAAATCAACATGCTAGGCTGCTGCAGGGTCAAACTCCTAGTTCTATTCTAACTGAAAATAATTACTGCAATTTTTGTATTGTGCATACAATAAAGAAATTCATTAAATATTTGAGACTTGCCAGTTTAATAGTTGATAAGAGAGCCGCCTTTCAATCACGTGGTTGTGATTTCAAATTTCTCTTTACTGAATACCTCCTTAACTCTTAGTGACATGTGTACAATTGTAATTTGAGATGAAAACCTTGTAGAATAAAAAAAAAGGAGTGTTAGTAAAGATCGTTCATCAACAACTTATTTGACCATACATATCTATCTGCTATCTAGAAAGTATTAATCCATTCAATAGTGATAGAAGATATCCAATGTAGGGCAATAGTGCCTTAGTCCTCTTCAATGTACTCCCTTTCGGATCCCACACTCTCAACCTAGTATCCCTTTCACTTTTCAAAATAGTCTGCAAAGTCTTCTCCTCGGATCACCATCAGCTACCTCATCATAGTCTCCTTTATGTCGTCAATTGTCTGAAATCTTCTCACTTTTAAATGTGAAAAACTAGGTTTCGCTGGGAGCCAAATCAGAATTATAGGGAGGGCTCACAGATCTGGGCGATGAGATATCTTGTCAAAAAACCCTGCCTGAGATGTGAAGGCTTTGAGAATGCAGCTGTCATGTAGAACACAAACTCACTCAATGGTGTCTCACTGTTGACTGAGTAACCCCAAGGGAAAGTGTTCATGTATGTGCAGCAATGTTCCCCATGATTGGTGCCAAGTTACATACAGGCAGCTCAGTGGGTTGTCAATACATTCAAAATGGCTGGATTCTTTGGGGACAAATCTCATGCTGGTCCTGAGGATAAACCTGACATTTTGGGCTTCAACAAAATCAAGATTCATTTCAACACTGCAGATAACATTTGGTGCCAATGAAGCAATTCAAATACAATTACTAAAAACACAAGGAAACATTCATTTTAACCCTGCTGGTTATTTCAGTCAAATTTTCTTTGCAAACTATCATTATCATCATCAGTCTTTTATCGTTCATTGTTGGATATAGACCTTTCCCAGGATTTGCCAGAACTCTCTTTCATGGATCATACAGAGCCAGTACTTTCTGAACTTGTCTAGTTTGACTCTCCATCTTGTATTCTGCCAGCCTTAGTTTTACATGCAATCTCTGGGGATCTATGCTGTGAATTGTGATGTCTACCGTTTGTCTGCCATTCTTGCAACATGACCAGCCCATTGCCATTTGAGTTTTCAAATGGATTCTATAATGTTTGTTACTTCTATAATGAATTGTGATCTCTCCAGGTAAGGATGAGCATGATTCTTTCATGATTCTCAGCCTCTTCGTTAGGTTCCATGTATTAGCTTCATAGGTGACTATTGGGAGTATGCATTGGTTGTATACTCTTCTTTTTAGGACTGACTCAGCTTGGGTAGGTAGATTATTGTACCAATTTCTCAAGAGGGAAGGTGCTGTTTTTCCTGAAATTCAAAAATCAAAGTCTTGGCTTTGACACTGGTGAGAAATATGCAATTACCTCAGTTACCAAACCTGTCTTTTGTATGGTTGCCGTAGAAGTACCAGCAGGTTGTCAGGATCTGTTCTCCTGTCAAATATGCCTTTCAGTATAAAGAAAAAAAAATGGTCTATAACCAACGCATCCTCCTGATAGTCACATATGAAGCAGAAACCTAGAACCTAATGAAAAAATGGCTCTCAAACTAAGAGCCATGCAACGATTACAAGAATCATCTCAATATCAGATGGAAAGATCATAAGACATATCAGACAAAATCAGAGTTATCAGAGAAAACTCAAATGGCAATGGGCAGGCCATGTAGCAAAAATGTCAAACAACCACTGGACACCCCCACAGATCATCTGCAAAAATTCACCTGGCAAAATATAAAATGGTATGACGATTTAGTTAATAAAATATTGGTCCCATGATGCTCACAATCGAGAGATCTGGCAAATCTTGGGGAGGGTCTATGTCCAATGATGGATGTGAAAAGGCTGATGATGATGCTTTTCATGTTTGAAACTAATAGCAAAAAAAATATTCACTGATTTTCTCAGCTATTGATGGTTTGTCTTGAAAATGATCTTTACATGCATCTATCTTTATGCTTAAGTGATTGCTTGTTACAACATTGTTTAATGATTGGGATGTTCAGATGAGTTATCACAAAGCTGTTTTTTGAAGTTTGCAGGAGTATTATTAAGTTGTTACATCTGAAAAAACTTTTTTTTTTCTTTTTACATCATGGAGAATAATGTTAAAAATGAATGATTTATTAATGTAATAGCATTTTTTTGCAGATTCAATGTAAATAGATATATTGAAAGTTTGTGAACCCTCAACAGCAATGGCATCTAACCAAGAAGATAAACTGATTTCAAATTAGGTCAATGCTGCTTAAGCTGCTGATGATGTCAATAAAGCATTTAGAGTGTATACTACTAAAGTGTGAACTGTTTGCCAGTGGTTCAATAATTTCAGGTCTGGAGATATTGATACCAACAATAAACCTTGAAGGAAGCCCTGACCTGTTCTTAATGATGAATTATTGGAGACAATAACCTATCACCCTCTTACAATGGTTCATGCACTTTCTAGAAACTTCAGGATTTCAACACCAACCATGTCATTTCAAGGCAATAGGAAACATTGATAGTTGGGAAAATGGGTCTGACATGAAATGCTCCATGACATTGTTAGACTTCATGCCTTTCAGATGACTAAACCTAGAGAATTGGGATATGAAGTCTTGCAGCATTACCTGTATCCATCCAACACTTCTACAGGTTATCAACATTTGTATTTTTGATCTTCATATCTGTGATGAAAGGCACAATAATAGGGAAGCCATAATACATGCTTTTACAGAATTTGTGACCACTAAACCAAGAGAATCTTCTAAAGATGGCATGTTATCAATTGAGGATCATTGTGTAGCTAAACATGTTCGCACAATGAACAAACGGGACCATTAGTTTTTGCAGAAATTGGTGGTGTAGCTGGCTGGCCAATTGCAGTTTCTCTTACAGAGAGTTTTGACTTGCCTAACCAACCAGCATAAAAGTAGCTCTCCCTCTTTTCGTTGATTCTTCAAACAAAGACACCTGTAGCAACAGTAATTGCATGGTAGGAGGAGAAAGAGAAGAACAGAGGTACAGTATCAACATCTCTCCCTTGCTAGCTGGTAAGAACTAGATTGAAGTACCAAGCAGGTTAGTATCCATATGGGTCGGAAAACTGAATGGACAACTATGAACGATAGACTTTTAGATACTCGATGGAAATCTCTGAAGTTTATTGTGGAAATTCTCCTTTCAATGTTTTTCTACTTTTGTCCAGTTTGAAGTCCTCATTCCCCCCCCACTAATCTTTGTTTGTCTTTTGTTTTTGCATGTTGTTTTCATCTTCATTTTCTGGAGGCTGTTCTTGAGATGCCAACAAACTGTTTAATTTGCAACAGCTTCCAATTGGACCTACATGGATGCAACAAAAACAAATGCATTTTCCATGTGGGTATACTACAATTGAGAAAAGCCTATTGCTTTACATGGGTCACATTTTGATGTTTATATAACCCATTTTATTATTGAAGAAAGATTTCATATGTAACAACCTGATAGATAAAACTTGGATTTTGTAACTGCAAAGAAAGTTGACAGTTCTAAGTTTTTTGTTCAGACCAAATTTGAATTGGTTAAGAGCATTCATAAAAAGAAAGGATAGAATGTTTTTTTTTTCTTGTTACAATTCTTTTTTAAATCAATTGAAATTAAAAAAATTATGATGTTGTTTAATAAACCAAGACATTTTCTTAAGACCTTATATTGTAAGCATAGAATTATAGGTCATAACTTACAGAAAACATTAATAGACATATGCTTCTTGGATACAAACGTAAATGTAGCCAGACCCCAAAAAGTGTCCATTTCCAGAGAATTTAAAAAAAAAAAAAAAAGAAAAAGATATCTCAGCTTTACATTTTTTCTAATCAATCAGAAACAAACAGTTTTATTACAGTAACAAATGTTGCCAAATGTTATCAAAACTTATGTAAATAGCACCCAAGGTTTTGAACAGTCTGTTGCTTTTTGTTTTTTTTTCCTCAAATAACTTGTCACAATGCTATGAAATGAAGGGCTACCCCAAAATTCAGGAAATTTGAACAGCATGCACTAACTGGATATAGTACCAACTTTTGCAACAGGTTCACAAGAAGATTACTTCAAAGGAGAAAATAGAAAATAGATGCTAGGATGAGAGAAAAATCTTTTCAGGATTAGATTCCCTGAATTTTGGGGTAGCATCTTGTATATAGAAGGAAAGGGGGAGGCCTCACGTAGCATGATAGTTATAGGCTCATTTTATGGACCAATTTGCAAGTGCGAGTTCAATCTTCACTGGATGCTCCACTACTGTGGCTTTGTGTCAGACAAAATAGTGAATATGAGGGAATAATTAAGGTTAGCATGACTTGGGGCAAGATGATGAGGGCGGGTGGGGGATGATAATGAAAACTACTGTATTTCCCTGCATCAAGGAAGAACCCTAATTTTGACTTGCAAAATTTAAAAAAATTAAAAAGATAAGGACAGGTCTGGTTATTCACTTGATAGAAACAGTGACATGTCCAACATCTTTTGGCAGCATGTCATGTTGGGGATGATCTATTAAACAATTGGAAAAAGGGGTGATAAATAAGATAAAAGTTACATCTCTTGATTTTTGTTGGGCAGTAATCACTAAAAGTTTGAATTTGAGAAAAAAAAAAAAAAGAAGAAAAGACAAGTGTGAATGGTGCCAAACTAAGGGATCAATTCAACAAACTTACCTTGTAAATAGATCACCCTCACTAAAAACCTATGGAGGGGGGGTAAAAAAACCCCAAACAAACAAACTTTTGTAGACAAATGTAAATGCTGAAATTTTTTACCCTCTAGCACCATTGGTGTAGCTTGTAGGCATGATACATACATACATACATACATACATACATACATACATAACCAGCCAGACCAACTTGAAAACTGAAGAAACCTATATAGACAGTTTTGATGACAGTTTCTAATGAATGAAAAAAGTAAACTTTGGCCTGTAGGATGCTGGGTATATTTTTAAGACTGAGTCCTGGGGGGGGGGGGGGGAAAGAAAAAAAAAAAAAGCATTCCCGTTGCTTGGAAATACAGTACAAAAATGTTCATAAAAAGCCTCGAAGAAAAGGCAGGGAAATAAGGCAGGTTAGTAGTAATCAAATAAAAAAGGACCAAAACTCAGTTGAACTCTCAAACTGCTTTATATACACATCTGTACACAATTATACACTGGATGTTCCATGTATTTTGCAGTTATTGCGAATTCTTTTTTCCTGATGTATCTCTTGACATTCGTCTTTCTTACCATTTATACCTTACCCATCCAGTGTCTGTGGCCAGTTTCCGTCAGTGTTACTTCAGACACACTCCAATTAATTTTGATATAACAACTAGGAAAAATAGAAAAAAAGTAAAATTTCTTCAACTACGGTAACATTTCATTGCTACATTTTATCAAGCATATCCAGATTCTCCCACTTTATGGCACGTTTCAAATACTAGACAGTCTACTGAATAAAAGGCATTGGGAGATTTTAAACTGTAAAAAGCAACAAGCTAATATTTCATGACGTTTTCCCAAAAGATTTATTGAGGTAATAAGTCAAGTTTACCTCCAGGGCAGAAAAAAAGTTGTAAGTTTATAGTAATTTTGAAGAGTTACCAAAGGTCACAGAAAGCTAGAAAATCTCAGCAGAATATTGATAGTAGAGCCATTTTTCAAGTGTTAAATAAGTCAGGATGATTTCAAAATGTAACTATGCTACACCTGAATGTTTACAAATCTACAGATGTTAGTATTTATAAATTCATGAAGAATTCTATTGACTTAACCTTAATAGGGAAGCATACAAATCTATTCATACAAAGTCAAATGAATAACACTGCATAGAAAATTGAAAGATAAACCTTCCTGAACAAAATGTCAACATGATTGATGCTTTGGGGACAATATGAATATGTTGCTTCCTGTGAAGTGGGATTTTCAACTCACACTGGAATATAAGCATAATCCTATAACATACAATCTGAGGTATGAATGTGTGTGTGTGTGGGGGGGCTATAGTGAAAGAAATTTTCAAAGAATTAGTAAAAAAAAAAACAGGCATTTGAGAAATTCTTGTCAAGGTAAGGCATCAACAGGAGACTTCTTAGAAAATACAAGCAGTAGTCTGCTGTGGGAAAGTAACTGTTCTATAATGATGTGTGTCTAGCACAAGACAATCTCAAGTGTCATGATTTTCAGTTTGTCATATGGGATGACATATGCTGATATTCGCAATATCCTGCAAAAAGAAAAAAATTCTTGTGTCACTGTCTACTAGAAGGGGGATGGGTTTATATTTCCAACAGATGGGTCCATCTGCAAGAAATAAGGGATCTTAGAGGTACCATAAGCAAAAATGACAGATGGTTAATGTATGTAGTTCTTCATGACAAAGAAAAGTCTGCAGAAAATATCACAAGAATTCAGAACTGCTAACAATAAGCTAGTTTCCAGAAAAAACCCCAAAACTATAAGTAGAGAGGCTTCACCTAAAAAAAAAAAAAAAAAAAAAAAAAAGGAAAAGTGTGCTAGGTAGCCTCTGTTATCAAATAAGAATATTGTAGAAAGACAGCACTTTTTGGCCAAGTATGGGAGCTCTGATTCAAACTGGTTTGAGAGAGTTTTGTGGAATGATGAGTCCAGATTTGAGCTAACGAGTGATACTTGTGAATGTTGCCTTTGTAGATCTAGTGAACAGTTCAATCCCAACTGCATGTCAAAAACTATAAAGCATGGTTGAGGTATCATGGTCTGGGTTGCATTTTTGACAATTAATGTTGAACTTACTCAATGTGATCATTCCCTAAAACTGGGAAATTTTGGAAAGAGGATTGCTTCTCAACATCCAAGTCATTTCATAGAAGAAAGTTAAAGAATTTTATTTTGTGAGATGGAATTATTCTGCAAGTATTATTTTCAGTAATAATCATAAAAAGTAATTTTTGGCTCTTATGTAGACTGTAGATATTTTATTATATCATTGGTAGCTGGTAAAGGTTGGTCAGAGTTGATATTACACCTTTTAATGACATCACACCTCTTCCTTCCTATTTCTCTTGTTTAATATAACTGGGACTGATCGACTGACAAGCATCTTGAGATGTGTGCACACATCTAAAAATGTACGACCACATTTCAAACTTGAAAACGCTTGGAGAGTGAATACCTCTGCCAAAACCATATGCTAACTAAAAACTGCATGAAAATCAGTTCATATACAGCTACAATGCAGGGGAGGTAATTATGTGTTTGATTATCCATTATCGGACTAATATATGAAAAGAAAAATTACTTCTTCCTTAGCTCATGACCCACCATTCCACAAAATGTCATTGAGATAAAGTATGGATAGACAGACAGACAAATATAAGTACATGTATCTCTTCTGACTTCATTGGCAGAGGTAAATAATGAGTCTCCTGAATCTATAAGTAGCAACTGCTGTTATGTCTGTCTGATATCAACATTAAAATCCCACTAACTACCTTTTAAAATTAAATTCTATAGACTTATTAAAAACTGTTTTATAAGCTTCGGTAGATGCCGTATCTAGCATCTAAAATCAAACAAGGATTTTCATAGAAGAGATTTTTAAAAATTCATGATACAGGAAAAATATCTGAATTAATAGAAGAAGAAAAAAAAAGTATCACTCCTACAATTGTATGTTAATATTTTGTGTGAAAAAATTGTGCCGTAGTCTTCAAAAGGATGTTTTAGAGCGTTAACAGGTTAGAATAACACTGTTAGCATACTCAAACGGGTCCCTCTTTTTCTTTTATTAAATTTATTGGCTTTTTAATTTCATCCTAATCCCTGAGCAACACCTTAAAACACAAGAGAGTAATTTGTAATGTTTAATGAAGTTATAAATCTGATTTACCTTCCTAAGATCTTCATGAAAAATGTGGTTAGGTCAACAATTGATTTCAACCTTTATTATCATTTGACGAAGTATTGTAACACATTCTTTGTCTTGAATTTGACAAAGGTAAAAACAAATTAAATTTAAGAAAACAATTGATTTATCCTCAGAATAATTTTTTTTTAATGGTTTAATCAACTTCCTTTCATAAGTAGGATATTGGTGTTTCAGTCATGCTACTCAAGATATTCAAATCATTTACATTTCACCAACAGCTATTTATAGGTAAATTCTTGATCAGTGTGGTCAGAAGAAATCCTCTTTTTCTTTTTTCCCCAAACCTTTCCAATTTGGAAAATCTCAACCTTGCATTTCACTAATGTACATTTCTCATTTCTTCATAATGTATCTTCCTGAGATGCTTCATCACAATTGAAGTAAATAGTAAAGAAAAAAGATGATTGGATATCAATTCTTTGGCGGATTTTAGCCCACTTCAATTCTTGGTTCTCTCAAGGATATAATTTTCCAAGAGACTTGAAGTGATTAATCATTAATCTTATAAAATGTATTAATGAAATTATGTCACATATAGGCAAAAAATCCACAGCATAAGGAAACTTTTGAGTAATCACTTGTTTTTTCGAGGGTAAAGTGATAATGTAATTTCAATATTGTAAGTAGAAATAGTTCAAAATCAATGTGCTTCTCCAAAGAAAAGATCTTATTGAGCATAACATATGCATTCTTGGAGAAAAAGAGCCTTTGAGTTTAACGATATATTTTATATCCAAGTTGCTTTCTGCTAAAATTGCTATCTGTAATGCTAATATGTTTTAGTTGGAAGATATTAACAAGTTACGAAATTGAACCAGGTAGATAATCTTTGAAGAAATAAATAACCTTTGAAAAGTATATTAAAGTGAATTGAACAATGATAATAATGATAATAATGATAATAATAATAATAATAATAATAAAGCAAACATCTAATAATTTCAATGAATATTCAAGTTGTAAGTCTTATTTTAATTGATGATTTAAGAGATACTTTAACAATTCGTTTAGTAAAAATATAAATTCTTTTTAAAAGTAAAAGTAGATGAAAAAAAACAACAAAATTTTGCTTTTTTGTTATAATTACTTGGTGGTTTTGAGTCAACTGATGCTTTTATAGGTAAATTATATGGTACAGAAAACCCTTGGTTTAACGGACACTGATGTTGTTTTGATTTAGCGGACATTTTGACTACTTATCATTCGAGTTAAACAGACACTTTAATCAGTTATCATAAGAAACAATGTCAGTGTGGTGAACAACTGAAACTGGATGCTTTTTTAAAAGCAAACTTCAGCAATTGTTTGTATATCACAACTGTTTACAAGTGAAGAGACAACTGGGTCTTCAATAATGCACATTTTAAAAAACTTTGCAGCTGAGGCTTCCTCTTCATCTCTACAAAGGGAAAGCATTTTTTTTAGCGAACTTCACTGACTCATTCTGTATTATAGTTCAATGTACATATTTATATCCAATATTATGTTGAAGCTATTTTAGCATTAGAATATTTGAAAAGAGTGTGTATGTAGGGGGAATAAAAATTTCCCTTTCTCTCACATTTGATTTAATGGAATTTTCGTATCAACAGACACCCCCTCACCCCTATTAGTCTGTTAGATCTAGGGTTTACTGTATCTGCCTATTTCTATGTATGTCACAATATTGATATGTTATGAATTTTTGATCAACATTGATCTTATTGATAGAAAGCAATAAGTAATGAATTTCAACACCATATCCATAGTGACCAAGTAAAAGCTAATTATTTATTTCAAATCATAGACTGTACTAAACTGACGAGTTTCGTAGTGGGTTTGAATCCCACTTCTGACTACTTCATAGATGTCTTTGCTTATGTTTGCATGTAGAAGAACAGGTAACCCCAGCTCTTTGAAAGCTGCTTTACGACACTTTTCCCCTTTTACAAAGAAAAACAAGACAAAAAGTACATTTTACAACAGGTTGTTTTAGAGGCAGAATGCACCCTCTTCCTCTTTCTCCTGTACCTCCTGCCACGCCTACCTCTGACAACTCAGCCTAACATACCATCATCCCCATTTTCAGGATTTGGAAAAATTTTCGCATATAAATAAATGGTAACTGATTCATCATTTCATGCCATTTTGGGTAATGAAATTTTTTTTTTTTTTCCATAGGATTATTAATTTCAGATGGGAAGGGAAAACTATATATCAAAGAATTCAAGCAGTGTGAATTAGTTTTTACTGCGAGTTAACTTTTCTTGGTTAAAACTTTGAAATTAAGTCACTTGATATACAGTAGAAAAATAAAATTTATATAACACTTGCAATTAAGAAGAAAACTGTCCCAACTTCCATGTTTTTTCACAGATAAACTTGGCAAAATCTATTATTTTAAAACTTCAATTTGAAGATCAAAACATTAAATAAAAGTTTCCTTAGTAAACAAAATAGACTGTGGATAAAAATGAACAAGCTCTCTAATCTATTGAGAAAAACAAGTTCTATACATTGAACTTGAGTAATTCAGGACCTAGAAGAGGAATTCTGTATAATACTTTCAAGTGAAAAAGCAAATATTCTTTTTTTCAATCGAAATTTGTTTTTCCTTTATTTATGCAGCTAAACAAGAAGTTGGAAAATAGAATTTGCTGACAAAAGTTAATGATGATCTTGGGAGGTATTTCAACCAGAGACAATCTAAGTAATTAGAAGGATTAAATAAAATATAGTTGGGATTTGTGGTGATTTAAAGAAAACATTTCTGCCCAAAAGGTAAATATAACCAGGTAATTAATGACGAGAGAAATTGCCCAAGTTGATACCTGTTTAAGGCTGTCGGGCGGAACAAAGCATTCAATTGCAGTGAAACTTTGCTTATTGAAAAAATGCAGATATGATATGCAAAAATGATTCAAGATATTCCTGCCAGAAATGCAGCAATTAGAACAACAACTATGTGGATATTAGTTCAAAGAAATCAATGTACAGCATTGCTACTTCAGAGAAATACTGACACAGAGTGCCCACCCACATAATGCATAATACAATTAATGTACAAACGTAAAATGACAAGAAAATTTTGGGAGGTAGAAATGATGCACATATTTGTGCTTGTATTTCACCTCTGTCTAAGTCATTTTCTCGAATTTTTTTTAATGTTTTGTGTAATGGTCGTATTTGTTCTTGAAGTTATTCATTGCTTTTGTATATTTGGATTGTGTTCAACTACTGAGTTCCAGTTGTTTAAAATTCTTGGGGAAGTTTTTTTTCGGCAGGGTTCTTCATATTTTTTATTGTGGTTTCTTTTGTTCATCGTATGGAAATTCCTACTAATACTATCACATATCAGTGTAATGACAGTATAAATGTTTTAGTTGGAACAGATATCAATAATCCTGGCAAAAAAGTTACAAAATTAAACCATGCAGATAATCTCTGAAGGAATAAATAACCTTTGAAAAATACATTTAAGTGAATGGAACAACAATGATAATAATAATAAAACAAACATCTAATAATTTTAATGAATATTCAAGCTGTAAGCCTTCTTTTAATAGATGATTTAAGAGATACTTTAATAATTTGTTTAGTAAAAATATAAAATCTGGTTAAAAGTAAAAATAAATAAAAAAGAAAACCAAAACAATTTTGCTTTTTGGTATAATTACTTGGTGGTTTGAAGTCAACTGATATTTTTTTTGTAGTGTTCTTCATAATGTACTATTATCAATGATAATTTCTTTTGTTCATTGTATAGACATTTTTAGTAGGGATTTTATCTACACCTTTTATTTTGAATAACAAAAGCACTAGACATGAATTAACACTCAAAATATCTTGGAAAGTATTTGAAAAATAAGCTACAAATACGATAATGGAAGGGAGATAACCTGAAAGGAATGGGGGTAAAAAAAAAAAGGACGGTGAATAGAAATAATGGTAAGAATGATTTTTTTCATGGTAAAAACAAAAGATCATATAACAATTGTTAAATGAACTTCAAGGATTATTCGAACACGGAAATAAAGTATTTTTGCGATGAATTTTCAACTAGTCTTTCCTTTATCTCACTCATGCCTTTTATCATGACTTTCTGGGTCAAATATCCTTCTACCTTTAAAGGAAGTGATATGAACCCTTATCAACTGTTAACAATTTTTGACTATTCTTTTCTCCAACCTTAATTTTTGTTGCTTTTCATCACAACAACTGTCAGTCAAGAGCTTATACTTTATTTCTGATTTACACTTCCGTAGACAGATTGACGGAGTAGATCTGGTGAAAAGCAACAAAAATTGAGATGAAAAATACTTGTCAGAAATTAATAATGGTTGACGATGCTTCATCTAATCTATTTATATAATGATTAGTCTAATTTTTTCTGTCCAAAACAATATACTCTTCCACTTGAAGGTAACAATTTTGCTGATTAAAAAAAAAAAATCTCTTACCACCACATGAAACATTGTACACTTCTACTGAAACCAGCTCAGTATAATCTTAAAAAAAAAAATCTAGTAGAAATTCAAATATATCAAAAGTCTTTCACGGGAATAAACAAGTAAAAAATAAATCAACATAATACAATTTGAAAGCATGAAGTAAGAATAAAACAGCAGCCTTATAGATTTGTGCCTTGTCTAGCCATAAGCTCTCATGGCCAAATTAGTTAATGCATCAAGCATAAGCTCCTGGAAGATAAGATGTTAGTCCAAGTTTCATTGGAAGCCACTTCCATATTCTTTCTTCATGCTACTTTATTGGTTGGACATATTGGACCTAGAAAATTGTGATAAAAGCATTAATAAAATGAAGACTAGTCAAAAATTAATAGGGAAAGAAGTGTACATTTTGAAAATACACTTTGCACTTTCTAGGCAAAAGCAGTGGACACTCTGTTACATAGGACCTGTAGATGATAGAAAACTAGACAATTGGAAATGCAATGCTGTGTAGAACATTAAGATAATGGTATTAGTATAAAGAGATCAATTTGTACCATCACAGAATTAAGGATTTGATACAAAATGATGCTTGGTGATTAGCAATTTGGAAGTGCAGAGCCTGAATAAACATTAATGATGAAGATAATCGGAAGCAAATTTGAAAGAGAGAGAGAGAGAGAGAGAGAGAGAGACAAGTCGCTGGTTGCTGCTTAATTACCAAACATCTTTGAATTTTTTCTTGCTTTTGTTCTTATATATAGTCAGTGTATAGATATTCAAAGTAAGATTTGATTTTTTCCAGATTACAAATGTTTAATGTTATAAACTCTGTTTTGTACTTGTATAAATGTATACTATATAAACATAACAATTCAAGTATGTCACAGTTGAGACAGGCAAAGCAATTCATGATTAGTACCTTGGAGTTTTCCATCACAGAATAGCACTACACAAAAAGCAAAATTGCAGTTTAAATTCTTCTTACATTTCTTGAAATACCTTTTAGATACAAGGATATCATTTGTGCTTTACAAATAATCTGAGAATATGTCTTGAGATTCTTTTCATGAGAATCATTCAAGACTTTCTATCTGGAGGATAAGTTTACCGTATATGTATAGGTGGGTCTTTCAGATTCCATGCATTTTCTGGGGTGGTTGGGTTAAGCATGAACAATTTTAGAGATTGAAAAATAGTTCCATCAGCACTGCTTGTTGTTATCATTGCCAATAAGCCATTTGCGTGTAATAATCCAAATGGAGAAAAATACAAGTCATCTTAAAAACATTGCCATAATGCTTGCAGATGACCAAAGATTATCCCGTTGGACCAAACAGGGCCAGAATGTGCAGATTTGTCATCCAAATTAAAAAGAACATCAGTATTACAGAGAGATCAGACAACTTAGTTCTTATGCAACAAAGATTGTCCTTTTGGAGAAGTTTCAGATAAAAAAAACTCAAAGGAAAATCCGAAGTTGTTTCATTTCTATCTGAAGTCACACTGATTAATTCAAAACTTGATGTTGAGACAGAACATTATAAATAAGTGAACTAGTCCAAAAATATCAATTTGTAGCATCAGAAAACTTTTAAAGATACTCAATGATTGGCCACTAAAAACAATAATCGAGGAAAAACATTATAAATGAGGACAGAGTTCCAAAGAAATGAGATTGCAGCATTGTCACAAAAATTATACACAAAACGCTTCAAGATTGACTAGCAATTAATTTCAAGATGAAGATGAAAGTCCAAACAAATCAGAGAGTGATAAAGATGTATCATACTGAAAAAGAAATACATTATTCACGTTGTAGGGATGTCTATATGTACTGGCACACTGGTGAGATTGTGGACACCAGTCAAATGATGAATGCTGATGTGCTGTGGAACAGAGACCAGCTGGTGAGGAACATTAGGCATTTGTTGGATGCTTGCAATGGGCTGAACTGCAGCCAGTTGGCTAGGCATGGTGGCCATGACTTGATAAGGTATAGTTCCTAGCTGAACTATATTAGTTGGTGTCGCAACAACAGGAGTTTGGTCATTCTTGTTTGTTTCAGGTTCTCCTTGGGGATTTTCTTCCTTTGGGATGGCAGTGGAGGCAACAGCATTGCCAACACTAGGTTGAACTTCAGTAATTCCAATCAGCTGGGGTTGAACTTGAACCTGGACCTCTCCCTGAGGCGGTGTTACAGGGACGAGGGCAACCTGCGGGGGTTGTGCAACACCCACATCCGGTTCCTGCTGCTCTGTGAGGGAAGGAGCAATGCAGCTGTATTTACGTTTGCCCCCCTTGTTAGCCTTTTTGTGCCGCACCAAATTTCCATTACGAGAGAAGGCGTAGCCGCATCGATCGCATTTGTACGGACGCTCACCAGTATGCACCCTGGTATGAACCTGCAGGTGTGACTTCTGGGAAAACTTGCGCCCGCATACATTACATTTGTGCTTGCGTTCACCGCCATGTGACAGCCTGTGGCGCACCAGGTTACCACGGCGGGAGAACGCTGCCCCGCACTGGTTGCACTCAAAAGGACGTTCACCTGAGTGGATACGTGAATGGGTCTCTAAATGAGACCGCTGAGAGAAACTGCGTTGGCAGACATTACAGGTGTAAGGACTGGTAGGATTAACAACGTCTGAGTTGACAACGTTGTTGACAATGACAATGGGAGCCACAACATTTGGGTCAACACAAGAAGTCACAATACTTTGGTCGGCTGTGTTTGGAGCAACAATCGCATTTACAAGAGAAGGGTTTACAACATTAGTAGGAAGGGAAAGTTTGATACTTTCTGGATTGACATTAGCTGTGCTGGAGTAATTGTTCATGGCCTCTTCAGCTTCATGTTCCCGAGCATGGGCTTCCAATTCAGCAGATTCTGAGAAACCACGAAGACAAATGTTGCAAAAGTAGGGGTTAGCAGCCGTAATTCCTTGGCTGATGCTATCTTCCATTTTGCTGATAAAACTGACTTTTTCCCCTTTTGTTAAATAATTCCTTTGTGTATTTCAAGAAATAATATTGAAAATTAAACAAACATGTTCTTGTGAAAATCAATGCAAACACACAAAATAGAAATAAAGCACTGGACTTGAAGTTTTCCCTGAAATCTTAAGTTACTGATGCTTATTAATCTCAATTTCACTGAGAGAAAAGTTTCGATTAGGAAAGAATCTTTGATGTGGTTAGAACTGTAATGTGATAAATAGAAGATCAAACAGTATTTATGAAAACTTTAGTAGCAAACCAGTTCCATAGTAGACAACAAAATTAGATAAGCAAGATGATCTCTGGTAGATAAAAACACTGACCCTAATTCATCAAGGAGAGACAAAACTTTTACTTGAAATATTTTTCTTTTTAACAATCAGTTCGGCATTTTTTAAATCTGAAATATCCAAATTATATTCAGTTATGCATGACAGATACACTTTTCAAGCTGAGATCTATGGACTGTTGTTGAACTATGTCTTCCTTAAGTTCTTGTGGAGAGTTGAATTACTTGAAAGAGGGTGGTATAAATCAAGCTGTAAAGAGGGACTCAAAGTGTTGAAAACTGTATGTATGTAAAGGTGCCTTGGATACACTGAATCATGCTAGTAAGAAAGCATTGTTTAATCAGATGATACTAATATGATTTATGGTTCATTTACAGGCAGCAGTTTTGAATAGATGCATCAAAGAGTCACTGGAAGTCAGCTCTGAGATTAAGCAGAGAAAATAATTACTAAAAAACTCATGTGGAATGCCAAGGATATTCTCCGAAGTGAAAAACCTTCTCGCATAAAAAGGGTTATCAGTACAAAAGTTGTTAAGAGTCCTTCAAGATTAAACTTACTAGAAAATCGAACTCATAGTAGTCGGAAGAAATTTAGTCTTTAGTCCAGTTAAGATGTTCATACTGTAAATAGTCTGAAAAGAGAATAGGGTTGACGTTTGATGAACTGGTTCCAAACTGAATGGTTATGATAGGTAGTAATGGACATTTGAAGCAAATCATGATGAGTGCAGAGCGCACAATTTCAATCAATACTCTGGTGAAAAAAATATTTCCTGCTCTTTTGGTTGAACAAAGTGTATTTACTTTTGATGTAGACAAATTCAACCCATCTAAATCAGAAGCCACAGATTAAGTCAATAATAGTAATGGATGGCTAAAAACAAGGCAATTATTATGATCTTTTTTCTTTTTGGTCCAAGGGTAATACTTCAGCCAACAAAGAATGATTTGGGTCCTCATCCTTCATGTAGGAGAAAGAAAGTAGACGAGCAAAATGAATTTTCAGGACTAAGTTTGGATCTGTTCCTAAACCCAGGACAACATTAAGATTCATGTAATGACAATCTGAAATAGAAAAAAAAAAGATTAGTAAAAAGTATTAGATATCATAGTGCATTAGATGAACTACAGGCTTTTAAGCACATATGCTACTAACTGGAGATCATCTCAGACACCATCTATAAAATTCAAAAATTTAAATCCTGTGGGCTGAACTGCTATTATGTCATAATCACACAACACCAGTGGACAATTGCTGGGGTGATGGTTTCTGTATCAAATAGGTTCAACAGGCAGAGTTGTTAGCCCCACATCCAACTCTCCCCCATTCATCAAGACTTAAGTTGGACAGCTTCACAGGGCACTGAATTCCCTGCTTTTTACCCATAATAGGGGTGAAAAGAGAAACGGATTCATGCCTTTAGCAAGGATATTAGGGAGAAGGGAATGTAAGCAGTCTTGGCTGAAACTCAAACTTGGTTTGCAGATTCCTTTTTCTGAGCTGGTAACTTTTACACCACATTGCACTTCCTCTTCAGCTTTTGATGCACTGAAAAATTTCAAAATGAAAAATGCATTCAATAAGTATGTCAATGTGTACTATATACCTTTCTAAGGTAGAATTTTAGGTCTTAGAAGAAACGTGTGATAATAAATTACTTTATGGTATGAACATAAATTTTACAAGTGAAGTGCTAAATCAATAGTTTTTAGCCCTTGGTACAAAAAAGGAAAAAAAGAATAATTCTGTCTTAATTTGTTTTGACATAATCCATATGTAAAACAGAAAGTAACAAAAATGTTTGAAGAAAATATGTTTAAGTTGTCATTTTCCTGCTCCATAAAAGTCTCAGCATAAATAACTAGAAAGAACTCAGTGCATACCTCTGTGAAAGCCATACACTATCTAAATAAACTGAATGAAAATTAGTTTATACATAGCAACGATGCAGGGAAGTAACTGTGCAAGTTTTAATTTTCCATAATTCAGACTATTGTCTTCATATATGAAAGATCTCTCTTCACAAGAGAAGACAAAAAATGACCAATTCTGCCTTATCCCATGGGCTACCCTTCCTCAAAATGTCATTGGAAACTTTTGGAGATATTGTATGGACAAACATGACTGAACACATTAATATGAAAAACATTTTAAAAAAACCCCATAAAACCCTCTTAATGGGAAAGATTCCTGGATCTGCTCCCCCATTAATTTATTCTCCCTTACCCCATGGCCCACCTCTCCAAAAAATTTCATGGAAAATAATCATCTACAGAGGTAATAAAGCAGACAAGAAGTCAACAAAGTCAAGTCACCCTCTCAGATTCCCCTGAAGAAAAATCACAGGAGCTCCTATACCAAACTTGAGGAGGAATTCAAAATATTTGGTCTGTATCTTTAGTAGTTAAATAGTATAGTAAATTTTACTCAATTTTATGCTTTTTATTAGGGG
The DNA here is from genome assembly GCA_963457665.1 of Thysanoteuthis rhombus. Lineage (NCBI taxonomy): Eukaryota > Metazoa > Mollusca > Cephalopoda > Oegopsida > Thysanoteuthidae > Thysanoteuthis > Thysanoteuthis major. The sequence continues at coordinate 30,322,226 of OY735214.1, forward strand.
AGACTTTTGGTCCAATTTCCTGCATTCATAGACCTAATATTTCTGAGATTTCTCCATGAGTTTAGTACAGGAGCACCTGTGATTTTTTAGGGTTGGGGTGGGGGGGATTGTCCTAATAGATCTTTCATCTAAAATTATCTAAAGAAAAAAAAAAAAAAAAAAAAAAATATTCTAGCACAAGATTTGGGCATTGTTGATCCAAAATGACCTTAGAGAACCCAAAAAGTTGAAACCAAGAGTGCCCAGAGACATGCACAGAGATAGACAGACATTCAAAAAGAGAAGAATCGGCAGCACACTTGGCTGGTTGCGACCATTTTTTATTTATCTAATTCATAGTACAAAATATACATTTTTATTGAAAATTACCCATCCCCCATCAAAAAAATTGCAATTCCGTAACATGAGGAAACCAACAAAGATAAATCATTTCTGTCGGTTGCTTTATTTGTGACAAAATTCAACACTCTTATGTGGTTGGTGTCAATGAAGCCAATTTAATGCAATGAAAGATCTGTTGCAAAATTCCACACTTTTTACCTCTATATAATAAAAATCTATACCCTTATTTATAAAAGAATCGAGATGATACTTGAAGGGGTGTACTGTCTTGTTGTAGTATAGGGGCTTGCTATCTCATTCTGAATAACAAAAAAAACAAAACAAATATAGATATTTCATTTCTGTCGTCTGCTTCATTTATTACAAAATTCAATGTTCTTACATGTTTGGTGTCAATGAGACCAATATAATGCAGTGAAAGATTTATTACAAAATTCTATGCTATTTTACCTCCCTTTATAGTAAAAATATATCCCCCTTATTGTAAGATAATCTTAAGATACTTGAAAGACCTTACTGTCCAGTTGTAGTATGATGATGAAACTAATACAAACTATAAGAATAGTGGTAGGTGGAAAAACAGTTAGAAAATGTGTCATATAAACATCATATCTGTATAAAAAAGATTGAGAGGTGTTATGGGGTTTGTCTTCACACTTTAGACCCCCCCCCAACATGGGCGCGGCATAACTAAATTTGGCATGCATACTCAAAAGATATAAGGGAAGGTTTTCAGCCAGTTATTTTTTGAACAAAAAGTTTTTTGGGAGGGTGGAAGGAAGAGTCGATTATCAATGTAATTTCATATTAAATGGAGGTATATTTTGAGAATGTTCTTAATGACATAATGTGACATTAAAAAGATTCTTTTTTCTTATTCTATTCACGAAATGAAAATAGGTGACGTAAGAGGCATTGTTTTTTTTTGTTTTTCACAAGGCTCTTTTAAATTCCAAAACAGTACAAAATCATTCATTATTTCTAATCAATTGGCATGTCCTTTTTTTTTCCACAGCTATATTATTTCAAAGTTACAATCATATTTGTTTTCTTTAATATTGCTAATAAAACTAAATAGCACAAATCCATTTTAATACATGCATTGTAAAAACAACAATAAAAACAAAAAACACTATAGGTAAATCAGCTGAGCAGATTTCCTTAGCCTGGTAGGGCAATTATGATGCTACTTTCACAAACTTTCACCCCACTTTTTTGCCATTTCGTACCCCACCTGCCAACAAAAAGCATTTTCAGAGAGGTTTCATTTTTTAGTAATACATTTCATTTGTTTCATTCTTTTTACGGCATTCACAATGGGCTAGGGAAGAAGTGATTAAATTTTGACGTCTAACCCCGCCCAAATTATACAAATTATAATAAAAGAATAAGTGATTTAAAGTGAGATAGATAGATAGATATCAGGCATGTAAGATTGTTTCCAGCGAAAAATCTGTTTTAAACTCTCAACTGAAATTGTGGCTTCTTTCGTATAAAAATGCTATGGAACCGAACATTCACACCATAAACTTGCCTGTTTGAATATTCACCGACACCAGCAACTGAACATTTATGCTACAAACTTGCATGTGTGAACAAGAAAAAGACCCCACTCATGGGTAAAATAGCTGAGCAGACTGAGCTTAGCCTGGTAAGGCAATTACAATGCTACTAGCTCAAAGCTGAAGATATAAGTGATGTACTTCTTTACTTTGAATTTTCATTAATTTTTTAGACTGGTACTTCAGCTAGTTTTTACCATACCATACTCAGGGCAAAAAAGAGAAAACCACTTTTAGTGTTTTCTTTTAATCATATTCTGAAACATATCTACATTAACTTTTACGAGAACAGCTGGAAAAATATTGTCTTCGAAGTATGTATCAAAAGTTCAAAACTTTTTATCCCCCCCAAATCGTATTTTTTCAGTCAACATTCATTGATAATCTATCTGCGTGCGTTTCCTGTTCATCAGATGGATCATAATTGCTAATTGTTTACAAAGATTCTGAAAAAAATATTACCGTTTTTTGGCATTTTTGGGTTTTAATTTGTCGAGTGCAAAATCATTATCTATATATTTCAAAGATTTTCATTTTTGAAATGCATTTCAAGAACAGAAACGTGAGAACAAGAACAAGAACAAAAAAACAGCTCAAAAAAAAAAAAAAAAAAAAAAAACCAAGGATCGGCGTAACACAATCTTTCTTCCCGACTCCCTGTTGGCCTTAGCTTCGAAGTGTACAACAATTATATTCACCCATAAAATTAGCTGGACATTTCTCAAGCCTTACCAAACCTAGTTTATTTTGTACTGCAAAAAAATGCCATTCAATTTAAAATATTCATCAAAAAAGCAACACTTCAAAAAATCATTTCTGTTCCTACATAATTAATGTTATCCTTTTCCACGTATAAAATTACGATTAAGTGAAATATTTCCAATTTGAGAATAAAATATGTCTGTTAAATACTAATGACAATAATGAACTGCACTGTCACTGTTTTTCATTTTATTTTAAAAAACTTTCAGTTCTTCGGGGGGAAAAAAATCACAATTCCTGTACAAAATTCATTTTCGTCTTTTCTTTTATCGATTAAAAACTAAAAATAGCTAGCTTAACCTTTTTATGCTATGAAAGTTTTACTGTGTATTTGTAATTATCAAGGTAAAAAATGCATGATTTATCAATGAATTAGTAAGAAAACTAAAATAAACTGATACGGAAGAAAAAAAAAATAATCAAGATCTGTAAAGAAAACCGTCTTCCTTGTGAACATTAATCATAATATGGCAATAATAATAAGAAGAGATGAAAACGTACTGCTAGTAGCAGAAAAGAGAAGGTGCCGCTTTGAAACCAGGAACTATCAACCATATTGTCAGTCTTTAGGAAACACATAGATTTTCAGGTTGACGAAATTAAAATTAATTAAGTCATTTTGTTACAGTTTTGCCAAGTAAAAACAACAAACGCACACATACCTACATATATACAACCACAGGCCTGTTGTCACTGTCAGGACAGGCGGTGTAAGCACATCCGGTATTCCTTATGTAATAAAAACACTAAACAGGTTAACATATTGGTAAAGGCAAAATTAATTTATTGTCGTTTTGTTTACAAAATACTGTTCATCCAGATGTGATGTTTCTTTTGTTAAATCTCTGATCTTTATCATAGAGAAGTAAGAGCATAAATGAATGAAATTTGTTGGCACAGACCTCTCTTCGCACTTATCAATCTGCTAATAACGAACATAAAATCTCGCAAACTAACAAATTCTCCAAATATCAAATAACTATTTAAAAATGGCAATTCTTGCAATACGTACCATGCTGGTCATTTTTAAAATCGCTCATTTTGAATGGCTAAAAGTGGCTAGATTTGAAAAATAGCCTAAATTGGGTAGATCTTAGTGCAATCCTTGTAAGAACGCAATTCTTGAACGACCCATTTGAATCGGCTATTTTGAATGGCTAAAAGCAGCTACATTTATCAGAATATGACTGAAATTTGATATTCCATTTCTATGTCTAGGTAATATTATACACTCTAAAAACTCATACAAAGAACCCCCAAAATATAAATATACTTTGTACTGATAAGATCTTGATGTTCACAAATAATGTTATTCTTGATCTAAAGATCTAAAGATCTAAACTTTGGATAACAATGACAAAAAAAAAAAAAGTGTTCTTGCAAGGATTACCGATTTAAGATTTAAAATTGCAGACAATATGGAACAAATAGGAAACTGTTTACTTCTTATTTACCTGAATTTGTGATGGGTACATTTCACTTTCATAGTGTACCCTGATAATCTTCGGCCCTTTAGTAAAAACAATAAAACACATTTCGCTGGAACACCCAAGTTTAGACATTCCTAAGCCTTTTTATTTGCACTCGAATGCACACATCGAAATAACAGCCTTATCTGTAATATGATATTCGATATAGACGGGAAAAGTCTAGATTCTTATGGAAGCCAATTAACTTTTGAAGGTATGACGCAAAGCAAGCTAAAAAGCTGAAATTCCTTCAGTTTACCCACTCACGTACATCCTCATTAAAAAAGGGCACACACAATTCGATTTTTGTTCAGTCTCTTTTCTGCTTTCTTGCAGAATGCAAAATTGAGGGTTATTTCAACGTATATCCTTGTGCAATTCAAGTACGTACACACATGCATTAAATACAAACATTCACATGAGTTTTTCTAGTTACACATGTGAAAATATCATATTTGAATTTATGCGCTTGTATCCACTTTTGTATCTATAACGAACATCAATAACGTTATTACATAACGTAGAATAGCAAATTTCAAGATCGTATTTCTTCTACTAGTGAGAACCATTCCTGAATCAATCTAGTTATATGTATAGAAGCACTACAGTATCAGGTGTTCAGTTTTAGCATGGAATCTTGAGCTGTTCGCTAAATTGAACTTCTGCAAGGTGTCAACATCATAAACCCCCACGAAATTGGAGAGCCAACTGTATCTTATTACATTTTTTTTATATCAAATTACATTTCTTTTCTCTATTGTGCAGGCAATAATACATGTGTATCTTTCCATTCAACTGCTGCATGTATCTACTATTGCATTCGTTACTATGATCATCTTTGCCAACAACTAGAGAGAAAGATTGAACGAATTGCGATAACATGCCTCGCTTATACGTAAACATAATGTTATTATTGCTATTACAAATTGCCATACGAATCACTAATATAATCATTACGTAAACTAAGTAATAAACTTGATATTAAATGATAACGAGGTGGGATTAGATTTCAGTGTAATTAATGAGGTTCGATAGAATTAAACATGATTGATTTAATTCCATTTCGTTTCGAATTCATGTGAAAAAAAAAAAACACTGTCAGAAATGACAGAGAAAGATTATTTAATCATTTTTTTTAGATCAATTTCAATTGTGTATTCTTTTTAGAGTTAAAAACAAAATAATATTTCATGGTTGCTTAATGCAACCACGACTCTAAGCTCTAATCCTAACACTAACCCTAAACACTAACCCTTAACTTCTAATCTTGGTCCTAGGCCTAAATTATATCATTTGTAATTAGACTTAATAGAATAGTTTCATTTCAAAATTGTTTCAAGTATTCAGGTTTTCTGCTCTCATTTGTTCGGTAATAAGATTGTAGCAGCAGTAGCAGCAATGAAAAATTTAGCTACTTTTAACCATTCAAACTTGCCTATTCAAATATATCCGATCTTAGAATGGTCGGCCCTGATGCGTTATTGCAAAGATTGTCTTATAAACAATAAAACGTAAGGCTCAAATATTAGTATAGATGTGCAATCACAGTATGTGACGATTGTATATCTACATTGATATTTGAGCCTTCTCTTTGTAAGTCAATGATTCTTTCTCACTGAGACCATTTCTATTAAATATTTGGTTGTAAACAATGCAAACAAATAAGTGTATTTTTGTCAATCATTCTTTACGCAAGTGGCACAAACAATCAGGCAAAATTTCTTACCATAAAATTGGTTTGTAACGAGTTCTTTCCTTCACGCAAAATCATCAACAGTGTAAGTAGTTGTGAGACATGGCAGTTTTCAGATTCCATGATCTCTTCCCTCACACTTTTCAAACGTATCAGCCGATACCCTGGTTAAATTCTAGTCCCCCTGCATTAGTTTCTATTTCGAGGATTTGATTATTCGTAATTTTTTTTGTCATCAATAGCTAAAAGGGATTTTGAAAAAAAATGCGGGCTGCTGGGTATATTCATATAAATTGTTTTTTTAAAGTTTGAGTACAGACATACCCCCTCTCTCTGCACATGTTTACTGTTTTATTTTATGCACAGCACAGAACTGTTACTGTTGAGGTATTTTATGATGGTAAGTGTATAGTGATATACGTATTGCATTCAAGAGTACAATGCAGTAACAGGGGTTTAGCTTTAGCAGGGAGACTAGAGCTGTTCGCTAAATTGAAATTTCGCAAAGGGTCAGCACCCTAAACCCCCCACAAAATGGAGGGCTTAATGTATTTTATCATTTATTTCTTATTAGATGAAATATCAATTTATCTCGTCGTTTTCTTAGTTGAAATTCGGAAAAGAACGTTTTAATATTTTTTCTGAATCAGTTTTTTTTTAACTCTCAATCAATGAAACCTCCGTTACCTGTGGCAAAGTGTCAGGTTGTAGTGTTCACTTAGCCAGGCTAGTTGAATTATTAGTATTTTACTCCACTTACATACTTGACTATTTAGCGAACTACTATCAAATTGTAATCTTACTATTCGGTTGATGATGGTTGTAGTCCATCCAGAGTAATCAATAAAGGGTTAACTCTATAGGCGACAGAGAGAGATGAAAGAGTAGATCCTTTCTTTTGATCGGTTCGTCAAGTCAAAATAGTAAATGCAAGTTGTAATGCATTGCAAAGGGTACATATAAAATGTGCATGCAATGAATTAAAATAACGAACAAAGATTTGAACTAACAAAGAATGCATTTATTGAAATGCGTATAAAACAGAGATTCAATTGTGATTCTCATTAGAAGAAGTAAGAGAATGTTCTTTTAAAGTTTGTTTTCAACTTGTTAGAATAATGTTGCTAAGAGTTCAATGGAGATATCAGAGCATAATATCCATATTCAGTTAGAATGGTAATACGCGTATGCAGGAAGTAGAAAAACCAAAGTGTTGGTTTGTACGTTAGTGTATGAATGAATGTGTAGGTACGTACGTGAAATATTTGTTGCGTTAGTAGTTAGAAGAGCCTACGTTCTGCTAAGCGCAGCATAAGAATTGGACGAGAATTGAATCGTGTGCACCTCTTTTATACAAGAGGGTAAAGGTCGGGGTGTGAGATGCAAAACTCTTTATCTTTTAGGATGGTCTATATCAAAATATTAACACAAATTATCTCTGAAAAGAAAGTCACCCTTTTCCAAGATTTGTGCCTACTTTTAGATCAAATATCTAGATGTGCTTGTTGTTGTAGATGAAGGATTTCGAAAAATCTACCTTGTGTGTTCCAACGAAATCTCTTAATGAAACATTTTCTTACCTGACTGAATTTATTTGGAATTGTACCTGGTGTGTGTTATGATAAACTGATTAGGAAGGAAAATGTGAGGTTAGGTAAATGTATTATTGTTTTGAATGACCAGAGATATCAATCCGTTATAAGTTTGAAGAAAAATAGGTTGGGGAGGGCATGTCCTATTAACGATGTAACTATGATACTGAACCAGACCCTTATTGTCCGTCCGTAGTATGTATCCGAAATCATTTTTCGGAAACATGAAAACCTATCCGAACATGATTACAAATAAAAAAATACCCCCCTCCCAAAGATTGCTTCATAAGTGAAGTACTTCACTGCAGTACTTTTGACGGAAAATAAGGTCTCTGTTCAGCATAGTTATGACACCGTAAATAGAATTTCCCCTCACCGGCATAAAACTCATTTTTTCTTACAAAACTGACACTTTCAAATACGAAACGAAAGTCTTCATTGAAAGTACAAACAAATTATTCGGAAAACTTTTTCTTTTTCGATCTTAGGATTTCACTGGTCAATCATCGAATATAATTTAATTTCATGTGTAGTTATATTCGAGGTTTTTCAGGGCCTCGCCATGTACCCAAGCAAGCATTAGATGAAAGGAGTCACTACTATGATTCACCAGATGGATTCTCTGAAATAAAACCTATGTCCCGATGGCAAACAAGGCTCAACTGAAAGTTTTCAACCGTTTGAAGAAATGCTGAACCATTTGGGTAACGACCTTCAGAAAGCTGTGAATATGAAATCATGGTTGCCATTGAGTTGTCTGAATTTCTTTGATGAAGTTTGTATGGTTACTATTATCAATTTTTGACTAGTTTTTCCTTCTGTATTTTTGTTGCCGTTATTGAAACGCTCAGGTCGTTTTTACATCCTATGGTCGTTAAGAGAGCAGCATGATTCAAGAATGAGCTTCGAGCGAAATTCGAACTTGCATCTTTTATTCTTGTGAGCCTGTCTGACCAGGAGATCCTCTTACCAATTGGGCAATGAAAACTGCTAACCAGCAAACGTCATTCAAATTTAGTCGTATCGCTACATTATTCCTCATCTGATATTGCTTCTTCCATATTGTTTGGTGAGTGTCGTATTTTCACTTATGCAATCATAAGACAAAGGGTAAAATGTTCATTAATAGAATTTTAAAAATTTATTTAAGTAACAAAAAACCCAATGAAGGTTTCCTTTATTTGGTATTATAAATGCGCACCAATAGAGTCTACTGATGTCCATCAATGTATATTGACAATTCACAGTTTTCTATACATGAGAAAATGTCAGAATGTGGGTTAAAGTAGGAAGACTTTGTAGTAACGTGAGAGCGAGAGGTAAGCATATTAAACATATGTAATTTAAGGTGGGGTAAAGTACTCACAGACGTTGATGTATGTGTCGATAGGTATGGAGTTATATTTATTCTCATGTACGTGTGTTTGTTATTGAGTTGTTAGATCTGCAGTTACTGCATCTAGTGTGGCCCCGTTCCTTTCAATCAGTGACTTCTGTCGTCAGTTTTTGCCAACCATTTCTACAGACATATTTTATGGTTTCTTTTATTTGAAAAAAGCGGGGTGGGGCTGGGGGATCCAAAACGAAATTGATCTCAATTGCTTTAAAACTCGCTTGCAATTGGTCAATAAACAATCATTGCATCCATTTGATTATGAAATTCACATCAATTACCTTTACAGATGTGAGGAAATAAGTCAAGAGACACAAAAAGTTTTTGAAGAAGTTTTTTTTAAAATTTTAGTGTTTAAAGCTACAAAGCTATATATATATATATATATATATATGCAATGCTCTTCCATAGGAATAGAGCACTCTGGTGGATGAGGAGTTTCTGCGTAAATGAAAATATCGCTTAAATTCAGCCTTACTGATCACCCAGTTCTGTAGAGGAGGTAGGACATCGGCTTCCGGGTCCGATATGAGGGTTTCAATTCTGCCTCGCGGTACTGGATGGGATAAAAGTTTATAGCCACACTGAAGAGATATAATACATCGAAACAGCTGTCTGTGGATGACACAATATATATATATATATATATATATATATATATATATATATATATATATATATATATATGTGTGTGTGTGTGTGTGTGTGTATATATATATATATATATATATATATATATATACATATATATATATGTGTGTGTGTGTACATATATATATTTCTTTTTTCCAGATTTGAATTCCGGAAGGAATGATGGCTAAATGCAAACAACAATTGCGGTATAAATTTGAGTTTCTCTAATTGTTGTGAATGGCTCAGTTTGATAGAATATTTTGAAGCTTGAACACTTTGCGTTATGATTCAAAACCGAAAAAGAGAGATCAGGGAATGTCTGTCCTCAGTACAGTTTTGTTTTTTCAACTTTTATTCTTAGCCGTAAGTTCGGTTTTTTTCTGATTTTATCAAACAACTGATCAAGGAAAATGAATGCAAATTATGAAATTACAAACATAAACATAAGATCACCAACATGATAGTAGTATAATATCTAATTCAATGTAAAACATAATACCCAGTGAAAAATGAACAGGATCAGCATTTTTGAAGGATAGAACTCCCTTGGAGTCCTATGAAGTGGCGTGGAGTAGTGCTTGATTCTTAAAACATCACAACGTTGGAGAGGAGGTAGTAAAACCAGCAGTGGTAGATACGGTGAAAACTATTTGTAAATCATTTGCCAAGAAGGTTGAATTGGTGCCACTTTCTAAAAGCAGTATCAAACACCAAATTGATCTCATATTTTTGATCAACGATGAAGAAAGCATGAAAATTTATTGCAGATAGATTAATCTGCAGACATTACAAGCGAACCTTAACGCATAGCTTTTGTGTAGTACACAGAAAATGACAGAGATATTAAATAAAACTATTTTATTAATCGAGAATTGTAAAGTTTAAGAAAATCCAAGAAGATATCTAATTATTGCAATACAATGACTGACAGTGTTGTAGATATACTACGAACATTTCCCCCCAAAATTTATAAGGAGAAATTGTGATTGGCTCCATTTGAAAGAATATTTGTAAGCTTAAACACTTTGCATTATAATACATAGTTTTCAAGCTTCAAAATGAGAAAAAACAACAACATAAATCAAAACTGTAGCTCTAAAAACAATGAAAATATGGACTTCAAAAAATGTTCTGTTGGGCACTTATCATGTGCGTGGCATTTGTATCCTAGTCAACTACGCATCGGTCATTTGCGTACCAGTCATTTGCGTACCAGTCATTTGCGTACCCGGGTGTTTGCGGACGGTATTTTTGTGTCTCGGTCATTTGCGTACCACTAAATTGCCTTACATGGAGAGATCACAAGACAATACAGTATATAAGGAAGAAAGCGGGTGTCCGTGACATCATAGAAACTATTAAAAAAACTCAAATGGCAATGGGCAGGCCATGTTGCAAGAATGAAAGACAACCGATGGACATCACGTCTCACAACATGGATCCCTAGAGATCACATAAGAAACCGAGACCGACAGAACACAAAATGGAGAGATGAACAAAACAGGTTCAGAAAATACTGGCTCCGCGACGCCCATGATAGAGAATTGTAGCGAATCCTGGGGAAGGTCTATGTCCAACGACGGACGTTAAAAGACTGACGATGATGATGAAATTGCGACTTGTAGACATGTTGTTACTATCAATGTTATTATATCACTGCTCACTTTCATCTTAATTTTCAGTTGTTTGTTTTTATAATCGTAACTTTGATATTCCTTAAAGTTAAGATAAAAAAGCTATTGAAAAATAAGATTAAGGTAAATAGTAGTACAGAAAATAAATCAACTTAATAACAATAATTTACAATATCAATCTAATAAAATAAACAATAAAATAATTGCTTTTGAAGAAAATTTTGAGTTTGGACATATTCTGCAAGTTTTTGGCCAAGGACGTCTCCAACTATCTGGTTTCGACTGAGTTGCTAGTGATCTATATTTTCGCTTCTCCCAGTGGTTTTACAGTTATTTATTTATTTATTTATTTATCTATTTATTTATTTTCAACTTCGTATTCAATAATTAAAAAGAAATAATAACGGCATATAATAGTCTGTGAGGACAATTTTACTCTCGGTGTTCACAAAACGAAACCCTTAAGAAGATGCAACTCATTATTAGCAAATATACATTCAACAATGAAGTTGTTTTTAGTCAATGAATATTTAATTCGCACAGGGATCCATAAAACTGCCCTTACCAGTTAGTTACAATATTAAAAGATCAAGTTAAGCAAAGTTGATATTGAATTATTGTTCGTTGTCAAGTAAATTGTTGATTTCAAAACATTTTAAGCGCCGTTTTGAAAGAGTGATTCATTTCATATTCGAGCTAAAGATTTAAAACAATTACATTTGATAGATTTAGTTGGCTTAAAGAAGCCAAAGATGCCATTAACAAAAACTCATTCTTTGACGAACTCGTCAAGTATCTTTTTGGGGAAAATAATTATTTTGATTATACGATGATATAAATCCCCTGTGAAATGTTAATAAATTAGAATTCAAAATATTTTCAATTATGATATAAATAAACAAGGACAAATCATTGATCAAAATAAATGAATAATGTAGAGTGCAAGCTTCATTTACCAAAGTATAAACTGTAAACTGTAACTGTAGAATAGAATAGATATTGTCGGTTCTTTCCCGTTATCCGAGAGCCACTACTATACTGAAAAAAAACCCTTACTCTACATCCACCTCTAACTCTAACCCCACACCTGATCTGACTCTCAAGTAACGGAAAAGTACTTAATGTTCATTACACCAATAAACAATAGCATATCAATTACATACTTATTCAATCAATACAAGATCGGTGTAGAGTGTTCATATTAGGCTTGATACTTCATAAGCACTATCCATCTTGATGATTTCATAGCTTATCATTTTTATCGCAACTTTACGGTGATGGCCGGAGTATTAAAGTTGCGATTATTAAAAACAACTGATGAATTAAATTGAAAGTGAATATAGCAAATAAAATTAATAAAGGCAATTATATCATTATCTAAATAAAAACAATCGTAGAAGCGTGTGAACAGTGCCAAGTATTGAACAAGTCAACAGCTTTTTAAACGCAACCTTGCACTTGCGGTCGGATTATTTTTAGTTGCAATTATAAAGAAAAAGCTACTGGAAAATTAAGATGTGAATAGTAACATGAGAAAATCATTAGCAATGATTGTTTGAAACATTGTAATACTGCAAAACACACAGAAAATAAGAATTTATTGAAAAATATTTCTACAACAAACTCAACATGCTTATAAGTCACAAGCCAGGCAGTAGTTTGCAAATGACCAAGACGCAAAAAATACCGTACACATATGTCCAAGTTAACAATTCACTGTTGTTACCCAAGACGCAATTGACCTGTAACTCATGCCTGGACATATATACATATATATATATATATATATATATATATATATATATATATATATATATATATATATATATATATATGAATGAATGAATGAATGGCTCAGCTTTAAGGTGAAGTATGACACCTGCAGGGTCGACCCATTCTTTAAACCAAGGGTTTACATCCTACGGTCCACTGAGGTGGAACAGATGGGAGCAAGGTCGTATGTTTGACAATATATATATATATATATATATATATATATATATATATATATATATATATATATATATATATATATATATATATATATATATATATATACATATATGTGTGTGTGTGTGTGTGGTGCAAAAGTCGTGAAGAGGTTTAAAGTAATCGTACTTTTCAATACTCATTGCTTTTTCCCGTTCTCAGATATATAAAAAAAACCCTTTGGGAATTTATCAGGAACGAACTAAAATAATAGAATTTTACCATCAATCAATAACGTAAACCTACGTTTTGCTTATTTGAATTTCTGGACACCACCATCTGAGTCAAAGATTTGCTGGATCAAACAGCTCCAGTCTATTTTCTTCTTGACCAGATGCTAAAGAGAGGAAATAAATTGCCCAGGATCAGATATCATTCGAAATTTCATGTAGAATGTTATCAAAAGTGCAAGAACTTGTGAATTTAAAAATAACAGGCATTTGAAAGAAACAATTCACGGTATATAGGTTATTTGAATTTCCGATGTTTACATACTTCGTTTGTGAGAAACAATTTAAAAAAAAAACCAAAACGTTGAAAGATATGGATGTTTTGAACCCCTTCGCGACTTCTGCGCCGTTTAAATGAAAAGGTAGAAATATTCTGATGCGCAAAGAAGAACAAACCATGTCGTCGCTTAGTTCGACAGAGCTTTCAGATACACTACACGTGTTTCTCCCATTAGTTGCCAGTATGAAAAGATTAATTGGGGATCCAACCTTAGAACAACCAATATAGGGTGAACGCCAGCTTCCCGACTTTGAAAAATCGGCCATTTCCAATGTTAATTGTCTTATCACGCTAAAATAACAATAATACTAAAAGTTTCCAGCTCAAGACATCTTGTCTTTCGGCCCTTAGTTTGACAAATGAGCTATTTTGGTTCATTAATTAATCCTTATCCTACTCCAAGAAATTTTAATACTCACAATCCCTAACTTCTTTGTTAGATATTCATTTCAACCTTACAATTTTAATCGGCAGAAGATGTAGGACCCAATCCTTGGTCTTTGATCAGGGTTCTCGTCTATGTCTCTCTTTCTCATTTGGTACATCCAATCTGAGATTTCTCCGAATCAAATTCGTCAAATCAGGCCAACCTCTGGTCGTGACTTCACATATACAAGTGCAGGTCATCCGTCAAATCTCCTGACACAGTGTCGAGAGGTTGTCCTGAGTGGGCAATAACCCTAACTATGGGTTAATTACTTCGTTAGCTTAACAACGAACCACTACTTCTCTCTAGTTTGTAAAATCCGAACCAGGCGGTATGACTATCTTGCCTAAGCAGTAAGATAGTTATGGGAAAGTAGTTTGCCCGAGTGCTCACTAACCGACTCTCTTTTCTATTGACCATTTAGGCTTCCTAGCAACAGTTTATTTTTTGTCAAATTTGATATTGATGCGATAAAGCCCAGAAGAATCGTATATGCCTTTGCCTTAAATCACCTTGTGTCTGACAAGACTCACAAAAGTTTCCTTGCTCCTATTTAACGATGAAATAACATTCGATGAGTCAACTTACTTTATGGCTGAATGTTCTTGAGACTCTTAAACCTGAACTCAATTCGCCCAGCGTAAAAGAGAATCAGTTTTATGATCACTGAAGGTTTATTGTATACATGATTTGAATACATATATACACATTTTGCAGCACAAACCGGAAAAAAGTATTCATAAACGTAGAAAGAAAAAAGGAATCTCATGTATTGTTAGAATGGACATGGGCCGTTTCCTGGACATTATTTCTGTCCACGGTCAACAGGTTCTGACATGCCCCCTTTCAAAAGCCAAGAATATCAATACACAGGAAGGAAAAAAACAAAACAAAAAACAAAAAACAAAAACAAAAAGACGAGTAGATCATTGTATTGACTGACAGCTAATAATCAATTTTGTAGGTGGGCGATGATGAAATTTAAGTGATTAATTTCCACAGCTTTTAAACTCAATATTTAATTTGTCATGCTGGGGACTAAAAAAGTTTAGCAAATAAAACTAGAGAGCTTAGAGAGCACATAACGTTGCCAACGCCACGCACTCACTAAAAACTGAATGGAAATCAAATATCAAAAAACAA
Organism: Thysanoteuthis rhombus; assembly: GCA_963457665.1. NCBI lineage: Eukaryota > Metazoa > Mollusca > Cephalopoda > Oegopsida > Thysanoteuthidae > Thysanoteuthis > Thysanoteuthis major. Next base: position 30,337,375 of record OY735214.1, read on the forward strand.
GAAACAGAATTTTGAATGAGTAACTTCCCTTGAAATTCAAATTTAGCTTTATTAATTACTGTTCATTTTAACCTCTTTTCCTGCAGAACAAATAAAATATCTCTCAATCGAAAATAAATTCCTGGACCCACCCCAAAATTTGGCAGAGGTAAAATAAAACAAAAGATTATCACTCGCAATCTCGTAACCTCGTCGATACCTTAATTCAGTTGTTAATTAATTAATTAATTAATCACATGAATCGAATATTATACAGGGAAAACTTCGGATCAAAATTCAACTAATAACTACGCCTTAAGCTCGGAACGTACTGATCCATCTTTGTACATAATTGCAGCCTGATTCATGTTGTCTAAGAATGGAATTAAACTTACTTAGCAGAGCCTTGTTTTGTCATTGTTTCACAGGATGAATCGCATAATATCAAGCATGTCACCTAGGACATTCTGATTATCAGCCCCAACTAATATAACAAAAATAGGGTAGAAGCATTGAGACCTAATCCATCATCATCATCATCATCATCATCATCATCATCATCATCATCATCATCCTTTCAACGTCCGTCGATGGACATAGACCTTCCCCAGAATTAGCCACACTTCATTATCATGGGCGTCGCAGAGCCAGTACTTTCTGAATTTGTCTACCTCGTCTCTCCATCTAATATTCTCCCGGCCTCAGTTGCGCATGTAATCTCAGGGGATCCATGTCGTGAGTCGCGATGTCCGTCGGTTGTCTGCCATTCTTGCAACATGGCCACCCCACCGCCATTTGAGATTTTTAATGGATTCTATGATATCCCTGACTCCTGTCTTCTTCCGGATGTACTGTGCTGTCTTGTGGTCTCTCCAAGAGAGGCCCAGCATAATTCTTTCATGTGCACGTCGCACGGTTCTCAATTTGCGTATCTGTCTCTTGGTTAAGTTCCATGTTTCAGCTCCATGAGTGACTATTGGGAGGATGCATTGGTTAAGCGAAATACGTATACGTATATATTTACTGATATGCCGGAAATAAAGTGAGAATGCTGAGCTGTGTTAGCAGTAACCTGACTTCCACGAAGGAGGCGATTCAGATAATGTATGCTTACACAAGATTCATTAATTGTAATGGAGCAGAACTTCTTGATGACAGTGATCTTCTTTTCTTTTCATATCAGCGAATATCAGCGAGATAAAAGCCTTTTTTTAAACGGTTGAGCGCTTTCAGTCGATTCTACGGTCCTTGTCATTACTTGCAGAATGGTAATTGATTTTTTGTTAGTAGATTATATCCATGCAGATAAGTTGGCTCGACCCAGGGTTTTTAACTATTTTTATTCGGTGTTTTTCGTTCAAGTTTTTACCCGACTGTCCTTCGATTATTAGCAGTGGTATTTGGGACTCTTTTATGTATTGTGTGATATATGCAGTTTACGATTTGTGCAGATTCTGCTTGGGCTATATTGTTTGTGCTTGGTTACCTGAGAGGACACTAGATAATTGAGTATATTGAGTATATAGCTGTGCACATAGACAAGCAAGTAGATAAACCCAAACGCACACACAAACACACATGTATTAGATATGCCCGATAGAATGCGATAATTGTAGAGACAATTTATCTTAATTTGGAAACATATTTCGTCCGGCATTGAAATCAACCGAGTAGCAAATCGAACAGCCGACCCCGTAAAGGAATAAAGAAAATAAGCGCTGTGTGAGTCTGGGACCATCAGGAAGTAGTTTTGACGTAACTCTGCTCTGCCGGCTGAGCTAATAACACGACAACGAGAACGTCGTTAGCTCAGTCCGTAGAGACTGAGTGCTGATCTTGAGTGCTGATTTTCAAGGCAGGCAGACATTTCCCATTTGGCCTTGAGCTATACTCAGCTATGCCTTGTACATTTGGCGCTTCGCCACGGATCAACTAATCTTGCAGACCACTACTACTAACGGGATACGAAAAATTCTAATAGAGGTTCGAAGTGAGTTCGACCCTATGTTGGAATATTTTGTACATCTTCATTTTTATTTACCACGTTCTGCAAAACGCTCTGTGTTTACTGATACATGCACTTCTCTCATTGGTTCGGAATTTCCGAGAATGATCCAGTAAGAATCTCCAGTTGTCACTTCTCTCCAAGATGGCAGATTGGTCAACACACTTTTAACAATGTGCTGCTCAATGGGGAGACACACTCAAGTTTTCATAAAACTTTTCACTCAATCAAGACCTAAGTAAACAACACAAATATCCGAATTTCATGAGCAGGGGCTTAGAACTAAAAATTAAAAGGAAGAACCAGTTATTGCGAAGAAAAACATACTAAAGTTTTCATGATGAAGACGAGGTGAAACTTCAAACATCAAGCAAATCGGCAAATACTTCAAGAAATCAAGTTAAAAATATTCACCAAACTAATATAATCAACACTTCAAGACAACAATTTCTCCGATACTTCGAGACCTCATCCATATATTTAAGATGTCTAACTCAAAAAATAATAATGTATTGATTTTTTCGGTTTATATTTTGAACACAATGTTTCGGTCGAAATTCTTTGGTCATAATGAACGCTGTTGGTCAATCTTAAACATCTACACGATTATGACACCGGAAACGGTCAACAATATCGTTATAACCCAAGTTTTTTCCGACATCACGCTTCAATGTCTACCCGTCTCAGCATTGCCATTTACGACACCCATCCGAAGAAGGCTGTAGGGTACAACTACCGAAACGTTATGCATAAAAGACGAACTGAGATGAAAAATTACGTACAATGATGATTACCCCATCTAAAATATTCTAAATCTCAAATTCAAAATACAAAAATCTCTCAAGTCTCTTCATAAACTCTTCAAAATATCAAGTTTTAATAAAAGTTGTATAAAATGGGATCGAGGAGATTCCCACCTTAAAAGTGGTATCAGCACAAGCCAGAGGCAGTTCTGGAGAATGACAACCACAAACTACTGTGGGACTTTGACATCCAAACTGACCACCTCATCCAGGCAAGAAGGCCGGACTTAGTAATAGTAGACAAAAAAAGGAAGGCCTGCCAAATAGTAGACGTTGCTGTACCTGCAGACCATAGAGTAAAAAAGAAGGAGGGTGAAAAAAAGGAAAAATACCAGGACCTAGCAAGGGAGTTAAAGAAAATGTGGAACATGAAAACCAGGGTAGTACCGGTCATAGTGGGAGCACTAGGAACTGTCCCCAAAACGCTGAGGGAGAGACTGGAGGAGATTGGGATTAGGGGGAGGATAGAGACCGTACAGACCACAGCACTACTGGGAACTGCACGGATACTGAGGAAGGTGCTAGAGATATAAGGACTGCAACGAATCGTAGCTCTGTCATGATATGCGAAAGAGAGAGGAGACGTTAGCTGAAGACCTGAGGAGACTTATTGTCACTCAGCCTTCAGCGATAACCACTGGGCAACCGGTGTGAAACTGTAAATCGCAGAATTACTGCGACCTATGAGTACTAGGAGAGGAGGGCTGGAGACTTGAGGAGACTTGCTGTCACTCAAACTCCAGCGGTTACCACCAGGCAACTGGTGTGAGATTCCAAATAATAATAATAATAATAATAATAATAATAATAGTAATGATGATGATGATGATGATAGTATCCACACCAGAAGTACCCTCTCCGTGTAGATGGGGTTGGTCAATAATAATAAACAAGTTGACTCTGAACGGGTAAAAAAGTAGGAATGACTGGATGGGGATGGTAATCCATTGGGAACTGTGCAAACGACTGGGATGTGACCATGCAAAAAAATGGTGTCCTACAAAGCAGAAAATGTTTTAGAAAGTAAAATATAAAATTCTCTGGAGCTATGATATTCAAACAGGTCACACAATCCAGGCCAGAAAACCGGAAATAGTTATTGTAAACAAAGAGAAAGTTTATCAAATAGTGGATTTCGTTTTTCCAGCAAACCACAGTCATAGAAATTCAAATATACCCGCAATGTTTTTAGGAGGATTAACTAGTATATATATATATATATATATATATATATATATATATATATATATATATATATATATATATATATATATATATATATATATATATATATATATATATATATATATCACAGATACGGATGAAAGTAACAGCAGAAGTTTTTAACTTCTCCACTGAGTTCGCTGGAAAGCTAATACAGAAATCCTCCATGATTGATTACTTTTTTTTACATTAGGTCAATATATCGATGTCTGACTGGTCATGGCCGTTTGACGAACTGTGCTGCTTACTGTTAACAAACAATAATCGTATAATAGACCTTGTTGGCCCACAAATATCGTACAGCTTTTGAAATGTCCCATGTTGTCTGAGCAGCTTGTATACTGAAACTTGGATGTATCATAATCATCAGTCTTTTAACGTCCGTCGTTGGACACAGACCTTCCCCAGGATTCGCCACAATTCCCTATCATGTGCATCGCGGAGCTAGTATTTCCTGAATATGTCAAGTTCATCTCTCCATCTTGTGTTCTGTCGGCCTCGGTTTCTTATGTGATCCCTGGGGATCCACGTTGTGAGACGTGATGTCCATCGGTTGTCTCTCATTCTTGCAACATGGCCTGCCCATTGCAATGTGAGATTTTTAATAGTTTCTATGATGTTACCAACACCTGTTTTCTTTCTTGTATATTGTGCTGTCTTGTGATCTCTCCGTGTAAGGTTGAGTATGATTCTATCATGAGCACGTTGCATATTTCTTTGTTTGCAAGCCTGTCTCTTGGTTAGGTTCCATGTTTCAGTTCAAAAAGTGACTATCAGGAGAATGCAGTGGTTGTATACTATTCTTTTTAGGATTATTGGGATCATCTGGTTCTTGAAAGTTGAGCTTGCTCTACCGAAGGCTTGCCATCCCAAAGTGATTCTTCGCTTGATTTCCTCCTCTTTTGAGGGTCTCATGGAGATTCGTTGTCCTAGGTAGATGTAGTGGTCTACCTTGCCGAGTTTTGCATTTTCTATCTTGACAGTTATGTTCTTATTCTCAACATGATTATTGCACATGATTTTCGTTTTATTGCTTGAGTTCAAGGCTGTTGTTTTGCCGGCTCCGAAGTCTTAACCATAGACTAACGAATAAATTTCCTTGGAATTGATCAAAACGAATCACAGATTGTGTTATACAATGGATCGTGTTTCACAATCACTAAAACATACCTATATTCTATATTTTTGTTTCTGATACTGAGTGGTCTTTTTTTCCCATTTTTGACGTGATCTTGTTGATGATGGCGTTTATTCAAATTCTCTGAGTTCTGATCTGGACTACAGCATTGTGTTGCACTTGATTCGGACTTATTGTCACAAAGGTCTTTTGAAATTTGAATCACTAATAAATGATAGAATAAGGTGGATTCTTTTCAATAATGAATGCATAAAATGTCTGTATACTTCAAACCAATGCAAAACTATAAAAGTTGCTGCTGGATTCATTATTATCTGAACGACTTCTGAGGGAGTAAAAGAAACGCTTTTGTGTTTCTTTAATCAAATATATTCCAGCTCATTGATTCATTGTTGGTAAAACTAGTTATGCTTATTTCAACAAATTGATTGATGTTGCATGGTGACTGATTTTTAATGATAGACTTGGATGGCCTTAAAAGCTAAACTTGTATGATCTGAATCGATGATATATTGATATATCATTTCTCTCTGCTGTGGGTATTTGAAACGCAAATTATGACCATTTTTATTGATGGATGGATATGTAAAGCTTATTGAATCATTCAGGAAACTGCCAGCGATTTTCATATTGGCAGTATAGGAAGGATGATTAACACCTGAATTTAGATTCTGGTAACGCCGGTTTCAAAACCAGAATTTTGAAAACAGATCTTTCCATCTTTTCATTTAGAATACTTGCAGTTGTCAAGTTTTCACACATTTGGTGATAATCTTCTAGCACGTTGCTGAACTTCGCTAATCGGAAGAGAACTGTTCTTTTAAGTAGTAAATCAGAAGTCAATGCACCAACCCTGTATTTTGCTAGACTTTATAAATGAAATACACCTTCTCAACCTATTGATCACCTTACACCACAACTTCTCTTATTACACATATATCATTAACACACGTTTGCTCACAGTCTTTGTAACACGAACGTATGGAACATGAACCTTTGCACTGGTGTTCGTCTTTCATTGTTTACCAGAGTCGCCAAGAGAGAGGAAGACATATGATTTGAATATCGACTAAACCACCACTATAAAGAAGTAAAAACCAGAATGTATCTGTCTTCAGGATTTAGAGTGGTAAGTCTTTTACAATCACCTCCAATATTTGGTTGATAATTTCCTAATACGTATATCAAAACTTCAGTGGGAAACATCCCTGAATATAAATTATTTGAATTTCCAGAAATAGTCCTTTCATTATTCGATTTAGATGTTCTATACTGATTTTGCTTTTTATCATGGCTTTTTAGATCTGATATCTGCGTTAAAATTTCTATCTGTGATAAAAACCAACAATAAGATGAAGTAAAGTCTACTTCTGTGGAATTCAAACTGCGTTCTACGGAACTCCAGGATTCCATGCAAGCTTTCCTGGGGTTCAACGAAATAAAGATATACTTTGGAACTATGCTTAATAATTCTTCATTACATAAACGACCCCTCCACAGCTTTTACGTGTCTTTCTTTATTCATAATGGTTATTTACGTGACATAGAATTTCTCTAATATACTGTGCTGTTTTGTGATCTCTCAATGTGATGATCTGCATGATTCTCTCTGTAGTTGTTCCTATGTCTATCTCTACCCCCTCGGTAAGCTTCGTTCTTTTCTATTCGAGAGCGTATCCCCTCTTTAGTTTATACACGTTCGAATAATCCCGTAAGCAAGGACAAAATCCATTTGTTGACGGTTTTAAAATTTATTGAAAATAATTACAAAAATATTTGAACATTAAAGATTTTCAAAGGAAAAAAAAACAGAGGTAGATGAGATTAGTAAATACATAAACAAAAATTCAAAGAAAATTCAATTTTGAATAATTGTAAACAAATGGAAAAACAGATATCTCTATTACTGTTCGGACTATCCTCATCTTGGTTGTTTTCCATACAACGTTTCTACCGTTGTACTCTACAGCCTTCATCAGGTATCACCTGGTAGGTGTGGGGGAAGTAACAAACCGAACCCTTTATTTAACCGTCATGGGTATATAGACTGCACTCCCCTCTTAGCAGTAGTAGTATTTTTGAATTATTGTTATCTCACACTGGGAGTGAACCTAGAACCATTAGATTACTTGCAGTAATTCTGTCCGATTCTCTAACCACTACGCCATGTATCCATGATGAAGGCTGTAGATTACAACGGCAGAAACGTTGTATGGATAACAACCAAGATGAGGATAGTCTGAATAATAATAGAGATAATAATAATACCTCACCTTGAAAATTCAGGGAGAAATAGTTGTATGCCCAAAATCAATGACAGGAGAAAATGCATAGTCAGTTGTACATCTTCTTTAAGCAATAACTTTTTCTTATCTATTTCATCATCATCATCATCATCATCATCATCATCATCATCATCATCATCATCTGCCGTTGGACAGAGACCTTCCCAAGATTCGACAGCCCGTTCTTTCTGGGTATCGTGGAGCCAATACTTTCTGAACTTGCATAGTTCGTCACACCCCTTTTTCTTCACAGTTTCGCTAAATGATCACTGGGGATCCACATTGTGAGTAGGGATGTCCATCAGTTGTCTGACATCCTTGCAACATGACCAGCCCATTGCCATTTGAGATTTCTAATCGATTCAATATCCTTGAATTCTGTTTTCTTCTCTAATATACTGTGCTGTTTTGTGATCTTGCCATATAATGCATGGTTCACAGTTTGATTGGATTCTATGTTTCAGCTCCGTAGGTGACTATCGGGAGGATGCGTTGGTTGTAGACCCTTCTTTTTAAGATCAATAGGATTTTCTTGTGTATAAATTAAATTAACATAAACATCTACAGTATTTTGCCACACTTCATATGCATGATTTTCACGTTGTTAGAGATTCCTGGGTTTTCTTGCTCTTGTACGTCTTTTCAATTCATCTCATAAGCTTATTATTGGATTCATTTGGAAGGCTAAGGTAAAACTTTTATATTCTTATTCTGAAGATATTTCTGGATTAATTTAGAAGTATATTTTGGATCATGGCTCCGATCATATGTGGCGTCCCCTTTACTTTTAGTTGAAATTGAGTACGAAACCCTACTTTTAGCTAAATATCTAAAACGTCCCTTCCCTGAGTGACTCCCTATAAAAACGGTAAACGAATGTGTTCATTTGCTCATTTGCCCCGCCTTTCCAGCCAATTACCTTCTGCCTTTCCTTCTCTCTAAACTTGCAACCGGCATATTTTCTATCCTGTGGTCATGACTATACATATCGTCTTTTGTCACTGATTTTCCTTGGTGTGAAAATTCGCATGATCTCTATAGCTACTAAATGCAAAACTGCAATTATTTCCCTTAACTCATCTTTGGCGACAACACAAATGCGGCACTTACCATTTCGCCCCTTTTAGTCCCTTCTTGCTCCTAACCCCGACTAATCACCTTTTGATAATCTAGTTTGGTTAAACATACCACTCATTATAACAAGCACTATCAATTAGGCCCCATTCGATAGATAAACCAAACGTAACCCGCCAAGTCCTGCGTTCCCTGGATACTTATTCAGTCTTGTATTGTCATAGAAATCTATGCATTAAATGTACGTTTAATTTGTTCATCTAAATACTTGCATGCATCATCTTTACTCTGTTTAATCTCCGCATCCACAATCATACTTGGAGCGTATATTCTCCATGATGTCATGGCTACCATGCATCTCCCTTTCTCCTTCAACATTTCCAGTGACGTCGTTGTGTGACGCTAAATCCACGTTGAGACAGATTACTTTGTCTTTACCAACAACAACATCTCACTACACACAACCAACAACCATTATTACTCCCCTCAAACAATATAGGAACCATCATACCTATACTTAGTAAATTACTACCTTATGTAGATACAATAGTATCTACACATGCTTCAGTTTCAGATTTCTACCAGACACTTGCAAGTTAACATATTTCACAATAATCCACTTTTTTCGTTGCTAAACTTCCTGTTCCTTTAGCAGATAAATAACCCCGAGGCATGATTCTCCTTCATCCGTGTTTAGTTGTAGGGGCGGCATTCTTTGGATTAAAAGCCTTGACGTTTCCAAACAAAATTCTTGTCATTATGCCCCAAAAATTCTAGTTTTGCAACATCTGACCGAAGTATATTCTCCCAAAATAAAACTTGAAAGTAAATTCGTAATTCTGGGTTGTTCATTTGAAAATGCTAGATGAGATTTCAAATGTCTAGCCTTTAGAAAAGGGATCTTCCGTGGCTCATAGATCTACTCTGTGCAGGACTTTAGTGATAGTAATTATTATTACTTTCATTCCAGCAGTTCCCAAATTATTCCTGAGACCCTAAGTTGTATATGTTCACCGATTATTAGAAGGTTACGTTCTGATCTGGTCAACAGTTTTTTCTTCCTACCTCGCGCAGGTTAATTTGCAACAGTATTTTCTCTCTTGAATGACGTGAACAATTATATCGCGATTGAAATCACCAATGTAAATTCATTTGGAAATAAATATTAATATATTGACATCTATTATTTAAAATTCATCATTTATACAAAATGAATTATAATTTATTTTTTTCTCAAGTCATTAATTTTGGACATAGGATTAGAAGAAAAATTGTTGCAAGTTGTTATATATACAATGTAGAAAGTCATTCTTGTCTATATATTCGCGTAAGACCTTGACGGAAGACTCAACACCAACAATATTTATAATTTCATTCTTCATAAACAAACGAAATTAACAGCTTATCAAGAATTTCAGTCGGTAGTGTATGCATGTGTAGAAGGGGAAGTTGATGCCAAATAGTATATTGCATAATATTTTTCTTTCCTTAAAAAAAATGGTTTATAATGTTTCGTTTAGGAAAGATGTCATGGCTGTGCTAGTGGTAACGATATTCAGACGACACACACACCACCGACGTTCAAGCAGGAAACATAGAGACAAACAATCTTTTAATATGATATAATATAATATAATAAAATGAATATGATAAATGATAGAATGTATATGTGTTTGCTGGGCAGAAAGAAAGGGTTCAATTTTGAATTATTGTAACATTGTGAATGGAACCACCCTCTAAAACCCCAAAGAATAATTTTTTCAAAACCTTCTGCTTCACTCCTCAGATGTCAATCGAGCGTGCAGGCTAAATTTGTGCCAAATTTGGTAAAGCTGCATCGATATTTAAGGGGGCATTCACTGAGAGACAGTCGGTTGTTTTATACTAAATAGCTGAAGTACCCGTTTACATCGGGTAAGATATTAAAAGAGTACAAAAGGTTCTCCTCCACTTTTGACTCTTTAAAGGGGAAAAGTTCCCCTTCGCTGCTGACCCCTTCAAGTCGAAAAAAATTTACTTCCACCTTTGTCCCCACAAAAGAAAGAGAACAATGTCTGTTCTCACCTTTGACTCCTTAAGGGAAGAGGAAGTCTCCCTTTATTTTTGACTCTTGAAATACTTATGGGTGTCGTGTGATGATATTTGCAACGGAAAATTTGACTGATTTAAAAAATTTAGTAAATTCGTGATTCTGGGATGATTTAGTACTTACAAAGTTGGCAGCACTCTCATTTACCTCGATATTGGATGAATTGAATGCGATGATTACAAGTGATATAGCAAGAACACTGAAGATGAGGCTCACAGCCTTTCCTAGAAGATCGTCATCGTTAACAACAATCTATGTTTTTGTGTTTTGTCTCTCCAGTAGGTATTCATTTTGAATTCTCCTTTAGGGATCGATGCCTTGCAATACAGTTGAAGTTGGATATGGGTACGATTAAAGAGTTATATTTTCTGGGGGTACATTGCTTTCCTAAATGACATTAACCAGTGCACTAATATCTCTCAGGGCCCAGATTTCACATCCTCCAAATTTGACATAAGCCTTTGACATTGTTGGAACCGATAGTGGTTAACAGGGAATGATCCCTATTGTTATTGCTTATGCATGCATAATAAAAAGGTCCAATTTGCCGCGGGTCTTACAAAATTTTCTTCGGGTCGACATTGGGCCAAGACCATATTTTTTGTCTCCACAACCAATGCGGTGTTGGTCAGATGCTAGCTTCAGAACGTTCTTGAAACCCCCCTTTTCCGTTGATCACGTATGGACGAATTGTTTTCGAACCTTCTTGACGTATGTCTCTCGATTATCCATCGAATCAGATTCATGCATTTGTAATTTACTTAGGCCAGCTGTTGATACAGTGGCTTCTTTGACGTCGTTAGCTTTCTTAATGGCTTCAGGGAATCTAGCTCATGTTCCATTTCCAGAGCAGTTTCTCGAATGCTTTTAATTTGAGAGCTGAGGACAGTTTGATTGATCCGTACTATAATTTTGCATATTCTGTCTTTCTCAGTTCAGTTAGAATAGTTGCATTTGAAGAAATATTTGTACGCATGTTGTCGTACCCTGTTTGAGAAGGACTCTATTTTTTCTCCATTTTCCTGACAGAAGCCATGGAATGGGTAACATAGTATAATTTGATTGTTTGTAGGTTTGTATCTGCTGATAAGTTTTTGTGTCATAGAATCGGAATCAGCTAGTTTCTCCTTATCGAGATCTTGGTTATATTCTGCCTTTAGATCAGATTTAAATTACCCCCCCCCCGGCTGGAACGCACGCATTCTGAAGATTTTAGTCTTATATTATTTTTGCTCATCTTTGGAAGGCGTTGTCCTTGAGTGTCCCTAAGGTATAATGATGATTCTCGTCACCAGATTGGAAAGACTTAATGTTTCCAACAACTTTCATTAAATAAGAGCCGGAGACACCATTTCCGTCGTGATGTTTCAAAATCAAACAAATAACAAACAAAAGATGAACAAATAACTATGGAAAGAAAAAAAAAAACAAAAACGGCGACAATTCTGATATACCACTATTTTGTCTATCTAAATATCTATCTATTCATATCTATCTGTTCGTATCTATCTATTGTGAAGAAACTTATTCATATAAATGTTGTCAGTTTATGCTCAGCATATTCAATTTTCATGAAGGGAAGAACAAAAATACCTTTGTTTTGAGTTGTGAGAATAGTTGATTACAACGACGTTGCAGAGTAATCCTTTCTCAAAGTAAACACCTTTCTCATTTCAGATGCTTGCAAGTTTTATAATCTACAACGGTGTTTTCACGAATGGTTAGTATCTATTATTAATTCTAGTAATTAACCTTTGCTGTACTAGAGTTATAACTAAAGCAGCATTGTGCGTCAGTATGTTTACACAGTAATTTGAAAGGTTAATGCAAGGTATTGTTAACTCAAAATCTTGAATACTTTCTTATTTATCAAACTTGAAACAACTAAAATCTTGGACGTGCACAGGTAGGATTTGGGCGCTTATTGCCATTAGATTGCATCAAGTGGGCTTGGGTCATAACTTTGAATGTAGAAACATCTGATGTAAACATCATTTTCTTCCATTATACATTAATTGTTAACTCAAAAACAACCAAGATGAGGATAGTCCGCATAATAATAGAAATAATAATAATACGTCATCTCAAAAATTCAGAGAAACATTAATTATTCGCTTTGATATTTATTGATATATCATAAAATCAAATAAAGGAATGCTGGCGGGGGGGTGTCTTAAGTTAATTAATTATCTCCCATAACCTTTTTTTCACAAAGCAATCTTTTCGTAAATAAATTCAATAATTAAAGAGTAAATACCCAAAGTTTTATCAAATTGACTCGGGAATTGAATGGAAACAAATGAAGAGTTGTTCGCCCTTTGCTACAGTTATCTACCTCACACGGTGTGACAAACAGACTTGTTGGTTATTATGATATCAAGTATGACAGACGGACAGACAGATGAGGCAGATCTCCCACCACCTAACTTGAAGCAGGAAAAGGGCCTGCTGTTGACATCCTTGCACCAGATCCCCGAGGAAATCTTTTGCGGTCTTGTAGAGTCCATGTCTGATTGGGTAAGAGTTATTTTGCAGGTACATGGGGAACCAATACGTTATTAGGCCGGTGATCATGAGGTTTTGATTCATCAATGTCATTGTATACATAAATAGCCCTATTCTGTCAACAACGCTTGAGAATCCTGACCATTCACAATTCTTTTCTTTTTGATTTTCAATGCATATTATAGTAAAATCATTTACAATGCATTTGTATAGAAAACTTATTGCAATGCTTTGATTAATTAAAATCTTCAGCGGTGCATATGCATTATACTATAATCGCCATTTTCTGCCAGTAGAGCTTACATGAATTCCTGATTGCCCACAATCACATTTTTTCTCAATCTCATGAGCGTCGTAGTACCAATATCGCCTGAAACTGTTTAAATCATCACGCAATTTTTTTTTTCTAAATCTCTGGGGATCTCACGAGAATTTTCTTTGTTCCTGGAGTTGCTGATGAAATATCACTCACGATATCTCCTTGTCCTGGGTCTACTCATTCTGGCATTGAATCAGATAGCGACTGAAGACAATTTGTAGATGATAATGAAAGCAATAAGTGATTGAAGACATTTTGCCAACATGATGTCACACAAAATATTCCAGGTACCAAAGTGGCTGATAAAACTCCACCTACACACATACAAATTCAAAAATTGTTGACAAGCATAAATTATATTAATACAACAACTAAAAAACAAGTTTTTTATAATTACGAGTTTCTGGCATATCCAATGAATTTAATTAACCCCTGCCAAGGAAGTTGGGAGAGATATATGTATTTACTTATGTTTGTCTGTCTGTCTGTTTGTCCACACAATAGCGGTATGAATTACAATGGAATTTTCCAGAAGGATGGGCAATGGACTAAAGAAGAATTGAATAAAATTTAGGATGGATCCAAGAATTAGCTTTCAGCTGAGATATTTCTTTTCATATATTAACATAATGATCCGAAAATTGGAAAACCCAAACTTATAGCATCCAATCTATACGTGAATAATTTTTAAAAAAAATTATTCATCTTAGTTAGTGTATGGCATTGGCAGAAGTATGCACTCCGTCAGCACTTCTCAGTTTCTTTGTTGTAAACAAAAGAAATACATGTTTGCGAACTTGCATACTGAATTGTATTCTCGTATGAATTATTGAACTGTTGAAAAGAAAACTTCTACATTTAAAGAAATGAATCTTTTCTTCCAGCCAAAGTTAAGTACGTTGCTCTGAAAGAGAAATATATCAATCCAAAATTCAAGAAACCAGGCGTATCTCTGAAAGATTGTCTGGGAAAGTATACTGAAAATCAAAGTAATATCGCCTGTTTCGTGATATATAGTCCTTCGAAGCAGATATGCGGTCTCTACGTGGAATCATCATGCAGTGATGATGTAATGGCCAGTTTGAAAAACTATGCAAAAGATGACAGCATCGTCTACATGAGAACCACCTACACAAGTAAGTAATATCACGTTGTCCATATTGTAAGGCTTATTTTCAAATCTGCCGACTGAATTGTATTCTATGAATTATTGAATAGTTGAAGAGAAAAGCTCTAGATTTCTACATTTAAAGAAATAAACCCTTTTTCCAGCTAATCAGGTGAGAGCTATTTTGAAGGCACATGGGGAGCCAACATGTTATTAGGCAGTAGATCAAAATACAACTACTAAAAGAATGGGTTTTCTATAATCCAAAGTCAATATGCCCTGTGTAGGGTCACTACACAGACAAGGAACATAACTCATTACCTCTTAACCATCGCAGATAATCTCATAAGCTAAATCCAGTGGAAAATTCATGAGATGGATTGAAATCTTCTGTTCATAAATGGAAGCCATCGAATCTGAACAGTTTGGGACGATTCTGTAGAGAAGAATGATTGTAGATAAAAGTCGAGAGGTGCAGAAAAAGCCTCATTAATGGCAACAGAAAACGTCGATTAGCGGAGATTTGTTCAAAAGGAGCCTTAACGCTATTATTTGAGGGGATTGAATACTTATGCAAAAGTCATTACAATAAAGTATTGATAATTATGAAAATGATATAATTAATAATATTGATCATCTCTTATTCATTATCAATTCTCATAGTAAACTGCTTTACAAACACTGATTGAGTAGATAAATGTCATCAAATCAAATTCGGAATGATGAATTGGAAAAATAAGGAAAATGATCTGGGAGACGAATACTTTTGCACACAACTATATATATATATATATATATATATATATATATATATATATATATATATATCATTCACAAATCTCATCAGCCAATAAGTCTGTAAATTCTTTATCGGCAACAGATGATCTTGAAAATAGATATAAGATTTATGATTAAAAATGGACTTGTATATACAAATGCCACTAGAAACAAGAGAGTATGAATCGAATTCAGAGACGAAGGATTTTTGGAATGCATATAGATTTTAATTACTATATTTCTATTGAATTTAATGAATTTTAGAAGATTAAATGTTACAATAAAGATCAGTTAAATAAATATCATGTGTTTTTGTAGTAACGTTGCATAATAAACAAAGTTAGTTGAACAAAAGATGTTTATTTATCATTAACCGCTATGAAAGGCCTGCTCATCCACACACATCCTTATGTGTCACACTTTTATCTAAGTGCTAGAGGGCTTGGTCTTTTATAGTTATAAGAGCAGCTAACATAAAGTCAATATGTCCTTGACAGGGTCACAATACGAACAAGGGATATAACTGACTATCGTTTAGTGCTCCCATAAAAATACATATAAGTGACACCTCCGTTACAACGTTAAACAAAATTACATTTTTCAAAATAACACAAAACTGACTGCATATTTGTCCACACTGGATTAGAATAGTAATTGCTTACATGAAATTAAGTTCTTCTTTACACATGATCCAGTCCTTCAACAAATTAAGCTTTTCTGGAAGTTTCTTCACACGTACTGATCGACTTAAAGCAGGAATTGGAGAATCTCTTGCCACAGCCACTCTTGGATTTCTAGGAATGTTGGGACTTTCTGCTATGACGAGAGAAACTGGCTCGACAGCCAGATACAACAGACTCTTCCGAAAAGGTAAATTCAAGGCAGGTGGCTCTGGTTGATATTCAGAAACCTTTACAGGGGACGGGTCATACTCTTGAGCACTCATAGCAACAATCTAGATATAGATGTAGTTTTATGTAGTCCGAGCTAAGGAAGGAGGAATGTAACAACTTGCGCTGGTCTCACCTATGGGAGCATTAAATGATAGTGATAGCAATACCAGTTTGTGGAGGGTCCACATTTTAATATCTTGAGACAACACAGATTTTTCATCGTGGGCTTCCAACAAATGCACTAACCTTTCCGATTTTTCCAGTCTCAGGTAAAGGTAGTTGACTTAAGATGTTGACATTAGAATTATCACTGCCCGGTTTGTACTTAATGTCATACTCAGATAGGTGCAAAGACTACCATTGTAATTGTGCAGATACCATTTGCGACAAACTTTTATTTCTAAATAATCGCACAAATGGTTTGTTATCAATGTACAAGGTAAGAAGACGGCTATATAAATACTTGTAGGGCTATGAAATCCAGAACACAAAGGCCAATACCAATGTCAATTTGGGAATAATTCCTCTCAAATTCAAATGTCAGCAGATGTGCCGCATCGATTTTCGGTAGAAATTGGTCAAGTGCTCCAGATGTCAATATACAGAGGCTTTCAGTGACAAACTCTGTCAATTACAAGGTGCCAAAACAAAGATTTTTGTTGATCAAGGACCAAAATCTTAAATTAATGAAAGCACATTCCTTGTCTTTCTTTATGAAGGACAAGATTGACAAAGAATTGCACAAATTGGGGACTGCCAAGTCTGAAAATTCCTCGGCTCCAATAATTCCCCTAGCCCCCAATTTGAGCAATTTCCACACTGTTTTTGTGTAGCACAAGTTTCAATGGTACTGATACATCAGAGAGATTTGGTTCTAAAGTAGCGATAGTTATTCAATAAGCTTAGAAATGCATTAAGTAGGTACTTATTTCACAGCTTTCACTCTTCCAGGGATTACTTCTCATCTTTAAGCAGACACTTTATGACCAAGGTAAGTTACTTCCGACTGACATTTAAATTTAAACATATTTGCACATTGAGTTTTCCCACTACGGACACCACTTGTCCCGTGTACGTTTTCAGTTTCTTGGAGCTTGGCTTGCATCTCACGAGATAAAAAAAAAGTCGTGTAGATATTTTCAGACACTATCGAAACAGTTGCCGCAATTGAAGTTCCCTCTGCTACAGGTTCAATGAAAATGGGTTCCACGCTTGGGTTACTGGAAAACAAATCATACAATTGATAAACCGTCCTAGTCAGAGGACTGGGACCTCTGCAACAGATGTACTTTCGATTTGCCAGCATTTAATTTTTGGGTCTCGGAGACTTCATGATGAAGCTTGAGGCAATTCTGCTAGGCGTCTTCTTATTTCTACAGGCTCGTGCCACATGGCCCATCCGTTGGCATTCGCAACATTCCCAGTTCAAAGTGACACAAAAGTCTGGTGGATGGTCATCGCTCAAACAATGGAAACACAGTGACTAGGAAATCTTGAGAATTTCAGACCTCCCTCTGCACTTGGGGTCAATCTTGGTATCATTTCACGAGACACTTGCCTTGAGGCACCTCTGGCAAGAATGCCTTGAAAATCAACGCGGCAATTCTGTTGACACCTTTTTTAAACGCACCAATGGTTTGAGAAAATTAACCTTTACTTTCAGCTAATCGGGTAAGAGTTCTTTTGCAGACACAGTTTGTATTTGATTAATCGAGGTATCAGGCAGAATAAAAAATAGCTCTTTGTTAAATAGGTTATAATTTTCGGGCATGGTCAAAAATAAGTGTTTTCTTTGACACTGGATTATCTATGTCATTGGCAATAACTCATTATCATTCAACGCTCTCATAGGAAGGAGTGGGGCAAGTTGTTACAGTTTTAAAACACTACAGGAAGTCTGAAGTTGTGTCTTTAATGTAAAACGTAAATACAATGACACTAACAAATGTGTTGTTCTCTCCACTGAGATTTTTGCAATGCATGCAAAGATCATGAAATGTTTTTATTAACAAAAAGTAGTTTTTTGAAAGGAAGTAAAGTATTGTTAAAGATTCTCTATTTTATAAACTTGTGTTTTTTTCATTCGGTAGCCGCTCTAAATTTGATTCAACCACGTGTTCACGTTTTTCATACATGACAAGTTGTATTTATAAGATTTTAGATGCAGATCCGTTTTATAATTGACGTACTAGAAAGAATAAAAAAAATAGCTCTTTGTTAAGTAGGTTATATTTTTTTACCATTATTCGTTTTCGTTTTCCTGTGTCCCAAACTAAACATACATTGTAACTGCTGTCGTAGTTGAAGTGGTGTGAGTGGTGTTGAAAAGATCTCAAGAGTTCATTAGGTTCGATAAATGACAGCAAAAAGAGACTAAAAAAAAATAAACGTAACCTTCGTTTTCTAGTCCACATCAGCCAGAAATGAGGGAGTTGAAAAATTGGGAGGAATTCAGGGAAATGTATTTTCCTTAAAACTCCCCACTGAAATAAGGCGAGGAGTCTTGTATTCTGTCAAATACGGTATGTTTTTGTACACTATATAATTTATTTTCCTTATTTTCTGAAGAAAATATAAACCATGCCGCCATACTCGCCAGAAATCATGTTAAACCAAGAGGCAGTCTTGTAAATTCATACCAATACTATGGAGACTTTTGCTGAAAAAGAAATGGAAAAATTACACTAAAAGTTCTGTCTATAATCATTACAAGAGTTGTTCGGATGATTGGACTCTGCGTTACTTTTATGGTTCCTGCAACATTCTGGTTGATCCCTCTAACAGCCTTCTTCGAGTGTACAATCCGACACCTATTTTTGTAGAAAATAAACTCCGAAACGTTGTGGTAACAATGAAAGATTTTATCTCGGTTTTTGAAACATGGTCAAGACAATGCAACCTGTCAGACACATAGATATCTGTTAATGAGCCAATCACAACGTCCCATACTTTAAAAAATTAAATGTAAAAATTCTTATAACTGGTACATTTCTACCATAACTAGGCTTCATGGAGACTTGTCCCCTTCAAGAGAACACGCTTCTTCTTCCAAGAAAACATGCGGACATAAGAGTAGACAAATGATGAAATTAGCCAATCAAAACACAGCTTTACTCGAGCCTTTTCTTCTTAATGATATAAGCAAGTGACCAAGCCACATTAGTCAGAATGGCTGAATCCAATCTCACTTTAAAAGTGGTCTGTCACACACTTCTCTGTGAGCCTAACAACACATAAGTACACACTACCAAATAAAGGCAGATACTAAAACATTCACACACTCATTCTTTAATGACAGACAAATACAACTCCCATGAAACCTTCTACATGGACAACATACATAAGGCTTTAACACTTTCCATACGCAAATACATATGCTCAAATAGAAACATTTCTGATACTCTCAGAACTCTCATAATTTGCATGACAATATCGATCCATTTAGATATGACTTTACATCTCGGCTTTGTTTGCTCTCTTCAGACATTCTTTTACCTATGAAGGTTGTTGCTACTGCGTACATACACAAGCACGGTAACTTATAATACATAGGGAGTCAGATCTTATCAACATGATATTGTGACGATCAATATTTTGCAACAAACCTTTCCTTCTCTGTCCATCACCAATTTTTGTAGCAATTAAACTCTGAAACATTGGGATAACAATTCCATGACATTAGAAATTTTTATAATCATGTAAAACCAAGAGGCAGTCTTGTAAATTAAGCCAGATGTTGTGATGGAGTCACTTTTGAGACATCGGAAAATAGTTCTGTCACGTTAAGCTGTATCGTTTCATTTCTATCGTAGAGGTAATTTCTTGGTAAAGGTTGATTTTGAAACCATCCTGGAGGGTGCTGAAGAGTGAAAGAGGAAGGAGAGAGAGAAACGAAAAGCCTTAGAGGAGGAAGGGAAAATATACTTTCCAAGTATCTCTGAACAGCCAAAACTTTGAAGTAATAATGAAAATAACACTCAGATTAAGTTTAATAGTCTGAACAGCTCTTGGAATTACACTGATAGCATTATTAGAAAGAAACATTCACTGACTTATGTAAAATTAAGTCTTATTTGTGCAATCAAAATTACACAAAAAAAGGTTTTCTTTTTCAGTATTATATTCACTCATCACTTCATTGTCTCAATTTTATTTTAATTTTCAAATAACTGGATTTTTTCCCTTTGAGCAGCAACACACGAGTCTGTTAGTCTTCCTGTTTTTATAAGAAAAAATAATCAAAATATTATCAAAACTGACAATAAATTGAAAACTAAATTTTGATGATTACACAGGTATGTTTTCAGAGTTACTTTTATTCCTTATGATATAAATCTTTTTTCAGGTAGTTCCACCGTTGACACTAGCAGCCAGTCTCCCTCAGTAGCACCGACTGTTACTTCTTATGCAGATTCATCAGCAGCTACCATTTCTCTTTCTACTGGCATCACTTTCCTGCCACAATCAACGCTGACGTACATCTCATCCTCAGACTTTGATCTGACATCGACTAACAGTGATATAGTGGTGAGCAACCCATTGAATCATATCACGCCCACACCCACATCAGCATTGGTTACCAGTTACCAAGAAGTGATTACTGCTTCGTCAGAAACATTTGAAACCACACAGCTCAATATGACAGAACTATTTTCTGATCTGCCAGAAATAACACCATCACTTCCAACATCTATTTTAATGATGAGTTCATCTGGAACCTCACTGGTTTCCAATTTCCAAAGCTCTATCCATGATACAGCTTCAGAGAAGACAAGTGGAGAAATTACTGCTGAGTCTTCTTTATTTACTATTACTGACCCAACATCCTCAGAAAGACCTGATGAAAATCTGTGCCAATGTAAGTGTTTGCAGACACCCTTAACAGAACAGGAGCTCAAAAAATCCATTGCCAGAATACAAAAAGAGTTAGCGGTAAACAAAAGTACCTTATCCCGGACTATCCGCTCTAAAACCAGCGCTCCGGATCACCGTCTATCAGCAACCAGTATTGGAATTATTGGCATAGTGATTTTGATTAGTTTCTTCGTTTTCCTTGTGGTTTGCGATCTTCCACATTTATATCAACATGCAAAGAAAATGAAACAAAATCTATGTCATGGGTCAAACGGAAATTAACCGACATTGCAAATAGAAAACAATACTGTAGCTGAAACTGAAATTCACTCAACGTAAATAAGATGATGAAATATTGTTAGGATAAACAATAGCAAATTTTTAATTTGAATTTTCTAAAACCCAAAGAGATACTTGCAAGAAAGAGCAGTAACTTCTCAAGGGCCTTTATATTTTGATTGTATAATCCTCATTTGTTTGTTTCTCAATTTAGAACTGTGTGTATGCAGTTTATTGCAGAACAAATCTTAGGAAGAATTTACTCCAGGATTTTGTTTCATTTTTAAAATTACAATAAACACAATGCAGCCTTTCCTTCGAGGGGCAAGAGAGAAAGAGACCTTGAAGCAGTTAGCGGGAAAATATACATTCCAATTTACTCCATGAAAAGGAAAGCACACTTCGTCATTTGATATTATCTAATTTTTTGCTTATGTTATTTCTTTACTTTGCTAAATTCTTCGAATATTTTATCACAGTCCCAATGTATTAGAAAATGAAGTTTTGACATTGTCTCTCAGTGGTGTCAGCCCAAGTCTTTGTGTCTGGGATGTTTCATAATGAAGCGTGGAAGTACCAGCAAATGCAGACATTTCATTTAAAGAAAAAAAAAAGCTATGAAAATATTACACTGCATCTGATGTGTTGGTATTATGATTAGAAGACAATCTACTGCAGCTTGATAGAAACAGTTACGGCACTTGGATGATTTACAGTGAACAGTAGTCAGGCAAATACCCATGTATACCATTTGTCTTATAATGCAGCACCTTTTTGTGGAGTCGGGGTACGTGTGGCTGGAGGGAATGCATCAAGAAAGCAGGTATTTAATTAAAACTGACATATGAGACATAGAGGGAACCGTATATATTTGTATGGCAAAGTCTAAGGAGAGTCACCTGCAGTAAACCTAGTCAACGTGTAAAAAGGTACATCAGAGTGGTCACACACATGCACATACGTAAAGACTGACCAAACCTTTCTCCCCGGCTCTGTATTTAGTTATGTTTTGAAATAAAGGATACCCAATAGCCGCAGAGAATAAAATGAGAGTTGCCACTTTTTCAATATGATGTGCTCACATTTTTATTCCAGTAGAGGCAAAGAAAAATTGCAACCACAGTGCACAACATTTTCATCCAGTCTTTATTTTCTGACCTATACCCTTGTAAATCATTTGTCTAATAATCCACCATATGCAGAAGAGTATAGATATACTCTTAAAAGTTATTCACTGAAGATCTATGACAAATTCTCTGCAGAATACATCTTCTGGCGGCTTCTCTATCTATCAGAGACTCTGAAATATCTTCAAACTTTTCAAGTGTCAAGGAAAATATCAAGGATTATACCTTATCAAGTAAATTCATTAACATGTAAACCACAATTTAAAACAGGGATTGAGATTTTCTTAGCTATTTCTTAAATACAAAGATGCAACATGGAATTTCTATGAGTTATAAGTTCTACTTCATATTAACTAATGGAATCAGGATAAGACCAGCAGAATATATATAAAAAAGAATTTCCAATTATTGTGAGCCAATCGGGCATTTAAATATTTACACAAGTATTTTTACGTAAAATACTTGAATACTTAATTACAGTCTAATTGGCCAGCCAGTCAATACTGAACAACACAACTTGTAGATTGGTTCAGAATTGAATAAAAAACAACAAAAAACTTCTCTTATCAAAAGAAAAAAAGTAACAATAATAATGACACACCTGATGATTGGTTTTAGATATTTTATTTTCCTCTTAAATACTCTAAAACGCAATAGAATATTTGTAATTTTTTGATAAAAAAATATTTTCATATAATTAAAAAAAATGTAATCATATTTAGAAGCAGGACAAACATAAAATGGATATTTTATCCTATTTGGGACATTTCTTAAAAAGAAAGATGGCTGGAGAAATGAAAAAAAACAGAACAGAACAAAAACAAAACAGAAATACAAGAAAGTTATATGAATGCCAACCTATATAATCATAAGGATCAAATGTTTTGCCCAATATCTTTCAGAGCTTTAAAAATGCAAGAAGTAAGCAAGTAAGAATGCAATCCCTTTATGAAGTACCCTATATAAGAATAAGAATGTTATTCACAACTTGGAAAAAATTGTTCTTCAAACAAAAACCAAGCCTGGAGAATTTTCAAGTAAAAAATTTAGAAGTCAGTCAAACTTTTTAATTGTATGAGAATCAGATATAAGCCACACCCTCATGATTCTTTAAATAAAAATAAGTCTAATTAAACAAATTCAGGTATTGTCTTTTTGGTGAAGTCACACATCATTAAAAGTTAACTTCCCTTTCAGCGTTGAGGTCTAATTTA
Organism: Thysanoteuthis rhombus; assembly: GCA_963457665.1. Taxonomy (NCBI): domain Eukaryota; kingdom Metazoa; phylum Mollusca; class Cephalopoda; order Oegopsida; family Thysanoteuthidae; genus Thysanoteuthis; species Thysanoteuthis major. Next base: position 30,361,048 of record OY735214.1, read on the forward strand.
CATTTTGAAGAAAGGTAATAAAATTACCTGTTTTACTCCAGCATTGTTTTCCCAATTTATTCATCCTCCCAATTCTTGTAAATTTATCCACTTTTTCAAGAAAGAAAAAACCCATTTTAGAATTAAAGTTAAGGCCTATAACAGTGTCTGATAGAAAACTCTTTATAGTAAGAATCAAATATAAGCCAATTTTCATATGAAAAAAAGTCACACATATCTTCAATAGTTACAATAATCTAAATTGAATCAAGACTAATAAAAGCAATGACAAGCAAATTTTTTAAGCAAAATATATCATAATCTTTTCATAATTTTCTCAGGAAACTAAAACCATACTCCATTTTTAACAATGAAAACAAAAACTGAATTAAGTTAAAAGTTATTTACTTACAATAGATGTATGAAAACTAAAAAAGTAATGCTATGTTCCCTCTTTATAACAGGATTATTCAATAATAATGATTCAAGCATACAATTTTTTTGCTCTTTATAAAAATGAAACATCTTCAAAAATGTTTGAAAGTTATGATGCACTACTTTGATTAAAAACCTAAAAATCTCTCTTTTCTTGAAAATAACAAAAACATAACTGCAAAAGAAAACTTTGATTTAATATATAAGAGTAACCTGAACAGTTAGGATGAGCAAAAAAAAAGAATAAAAGAAAAAAAAGTGCTGTATAATTTGGATCAAGAATCTGGACCCCCAAATTAATTCAAATCAAAAGTGTAAATTTTCAGATTACACCAGTTCTTTTTCTACACAAAATAAATACAGTTCTAATTTAATCAAAATTTAATTTAATTTAAACAAGGTTGAAATGTAGAATTCAGACCCTTTTAACTGAAACAAACACAAATAATTGAGAGCTATTGAAATTGTCAAAAAAGTTTTAAATCAATGCTCGGATGTAGGAGATCTCACTAAAATTCATATTCATATATGGCATGAATGATGTGCACACTAGGTTGATGAAATTTTGTGATACTATTTCTCTACAATAATCTTTTATGCAGCTAGAGGGGTCCGAGTCCAACATTTCATCTTTGTTTTGGTTAAATTAAATCACTTTTTGATTGAATTAAGACTACATACCTTTTTATTTTGTATAAAAAACCTGAAAACTTGCACTTTTGACTCAAATCAATTTTGGGGTCCAGATTCTACACTTGATCCTATAATTTCCTTGGAGTGTTCATAACAAAATGACTAAAATATTACAGTTTGAACACATTCCAAAACTAAGAGACTCAAATTCTACCTTCCTCTTAAGGTCTAATTATCCAAGCAATCTATGTCCAATTAAACATGGCCTCTGTAACTTGTTTACAATCTGCTTAAAGGTGGTTGCTTGTTTTTCTTAAATAACTAAAACCAAACTTTCTCTCTTCCTCTTTTATCAGCTTTAGCGAAAGTGAACCTATCAATTTTAAACATAGCAATGCTGGATAATATTGATTATTAATAATGTATTTGTAAGCATTTTTCTTTAATGAAGTATTCTAAAAAAGAAGGTGTGGGTCACTGGGTCATCTGAACTGTGTAGACGGTGGGTTTTTAGAGGGAAGAAACAGTAATTAGTTTTCTTCTTTTTCTCTATTTCACAAAATAGCATTTATGGGCAGCCCATGCTAAAAGCAAACAGGGCCATGGTCTTAAAAGACAAGAGACAGAAAAGACAAGGTTATATACAAGGATAAATTAAAAAGAAAAAAGAAAGAAGCAACTTAATCTATAAATAACATTTTCCGTCAGTGATGCTTTGAAACTAACATTCAACTGTTCATGAAATTTCATATTTAAAATTAATGTAAAATTTTAAAAGAAAGGAATTAAGTTCTTTTTACATTTTCTTGAAATCAAGATGAAGTGTCTAAATATTGAACTCAAAAAACTTATCATACACAGACACACAATCTCTTATCCAAACCCCCTGGGACTCCTGGAAATTCGGCATTTTTCGGACTTTGGAATGGTAGTACAAGTACCATATATAGAGTAGACACTTAAGTTGATTGTTAAGGAATGGCAATATCTCTGCAGTGAACCTTAAAAATATACAGTAAATTAAGACTATAAATATCATTACAATATATTTGTACTGTGGTAAATGAAATGAGATAAAAAATAGACCATAAAATAAATGGCACTTTCTTTTTCAAGTATAAAAAGCTCCGAAAACCGACCATTTTCCATAGAGAAAAAGCTCTGAAAACCGACCATTTTTTCATAGAGAAAAAGCTCTGAGAGAAAAAAAAAAAATTTTTTTCCATAGAAAAAAATGTTCGGTTTTCTGAATTTTTTGGTTTTCAAAATTTTGAATAAGAGATTGTGAAGATATAGATTTTTTTGACTTTTGTCCTCGTCTTAGTTTGGCCATTGCCCTCAACAGCCTTCTCCAGGTGGGTATTGTAAATGGGGAGGATTTGGAAAGCCAAGACGATGGGTCCCCCTTTGAAGCACAGAGGCAGAATGTCCTAATTCCGCCATCTATTTTCAGGTGGTCGAGTTCTCTGGGACACGATTATGTTGCTGTTCATTTTTGATGATGGCCTAGGGAACTCACCTGCCTAAAAATAGACAGTGGGATGAGGACATTCTGCCCCCATCCTTTCAAAGGGGCCACTTGTCCAAGTATTGCGAACCCTCCCCATTTACGATACCCACCTGAAGAAGGCTGTAAGATACAATGGTCGAAACGTGTTCAAAAGATGAACCAAGATGAGAACAAGAGCTAAAATAAAAATCTATAAATACTGATGATCCTGCATCTAAAACATTCAGACAGAAAAGAGATTGTTTACCTGCAAATGAATGTATTTCCTAATTTCTTACTTATGAAGAACAGAAAACACACTCAAATGGACAGGCTTTCACTATTTCTTCAATGTTCAGGTAAACTTATTGAATTTTGTATCGAATAAAAGAAAAAAAAAAAAAGCTTATCAACAGTCTCAGCCCGAGCAAAATAGAAAAACTTGGCCTTACAAAATAAATTGCCTTTGCTCTTATACTCGCCCACATAGGCATATGTACATATATATATATACACACACACACATACATACATACATACATACAAGTAAGGATTTAGTCACATGTATAGAAATGTTAGACCTTTGTTATCTGCTATTTTCAAATAAATATTTACAAAATAAATCAGCAAATGTACCAAGTGAAAGTAGTGAAGGAAGGAGTAAGTCATGTTCAGAAATGGTAGCATATAATATTAAATTAGAAAAATTTAAAAAACAACAACAACAACAACATCAACAACATATGGAGGCTCCTACCCAGAGCCTATCACATCGTAAGGCCGCCTGCATTCTCAAGCATTCACTTTTAGTCAGGCAGATTGTAAATATTCCAGCAACTTATAGTTTGAAAGTTTAACAAATTTAGGCAAAGCTAGAAGAGACAAGAGCCTGTATTTTGTTCTAGTCTGAAATCAGAATTTTAAAACTTGCATGTATGTTCGTAATGAAAAGCATTATAATCTATTCAGCACTTGCAATCACACTTCATTTGATTTGGTTATGGAAAGCATTGTGTGTATAGATATATATTTTGGTTAATATCCATAATTTTGCATTATTTTCTAACTTACACTGAGTTTGAAGAAAGAGATAGTGTCGATCACAAACATTAGTTTATATCAATATAAGTGGAATAATAGCAAAACTTGAGTTATATTATACCAACAAAGAAACTATAATGGATCGAACCAAGTCAATGTGAGTATATATATATATATATATATATATATATATATATATATATATACACACACACACGTGTGAGAGTATATAAGTGTATATATACCTGTGATTATATATATATATATATATATATTATTGCATATGTACACATAAACATAGATATGTGAGTATGTATATACAAATATTCATAGATATGTATACACTTAAATACATAGATACAGGTATGTATATACACATACGTAGATGTGAATATATACATATATATATACATACATACATGTAGATATATATACACACATACATGTGAATACATACACATACATGAATATACACGTATACACACATAACTGGATATATATATATATATACACACATATACGTGAATATATACTCATATATATATATATATATATATATACAGACATACACACATATATGTAAGCATATACACACATACACCTGTGAATATATACATGTACATACACACACACACATATACATAGATATATACATATAAGTGAATATATATATATATATATTTCACATATACAAGAATTCATACACACACACATATATACATATTTCACATGTGATACATAGATGCGAATATATACATATACACACATTTTTGTCTATATATGCACACACATAATATAGACTCAGCACAATAGCTTTATAAAATATTCAAATTCTATTCTAACTGATGTGATCAGAACCAAATGAATTTCTCTTTATAATTATGATGACCTGTTTTCACAAGCACAATTGTAATTATGGAAGTTGCTGGAAAATTGATAATGTACCTGTAGTCACAAACAACATTAGAGGTTATATATGATTCATCAAATCAATCTAGCATCATTATCCACAAAACAAAGAACAGACAACCTTTCAGTAGTGATCATTCATTCAATAAATATTGATAACATGACGTCTGTCTCACCACTATTGATATCTTAACTAGGCAGATACGGCAGATTTCAGAAGTTCTATAATGAATACAAATGCTAAGGGGTTTTTTTTGTCTTGGTTTAAAATCAGTGTTTATCGATTCCTGAGTAAGGTTGTTATAATGATACTCAACAAGCTGGCACCAAAAATCACACATTTTAATCATCAATTCCCAATTTTACTGACTAAGCTGCATCCCTAAATGTTCTTGTATTTTCTCCATAGAGAACTGTATATTTTATCAGTAGTAGGTCAACTGAAAATGAACAGGGATCTATAAATAGTTTAAACTGGGTCATTATTTGTAAAGAAACCTAAAATCACTCATTCTTCTAAAATACATCTGTACTATGCTAATAAGTTAAAAAGATGAAAATAAGAATATTCTGTCCATGTTCAGTGTACTAGAGTAACTAACTACCTGTGTTTAGTAATTCTTATTTCTTTTACTTTCCTTTAATGTACTCCTACTTTTCAATATTTCACTTGCTTTAAAAGACAAGTTGACAACTGTTTCAATTGAATTTTAGATATCAACAACAACAAAAAAGATTACATTTAAAAAAAAAGTGTAACTTAAAATATATAAAAAAAAATAACGGATCATGTTAGTCACACAATAAAAAGTGTCATGTGACCAATGTCTTCTGGCAGCATGTCATGTGGGGGGGGATATCAATTAATGAGTTATTTCTCTCGCTTTTTGTTGGGCAGTGATCAACAGTCTGATCTTTTAAAAAACAAGCGTGAATGCTGCCAGACACAAACTTGGGGATCAATTTTTCTAGACATATCAAGGATAAATTGTTACAGTGCAGCCTGTACACACAATACATATTGTTTATAGAGGCAGACCAACTTAAAAACTGAAGAAACATATGTTGGCAGTTTTGGTTGACAGTTTCTAATAACTGATGGTCATAATTAGCACATTAACCATTGCTCTTTTGTAGGTGCATATTGAGTTGAACTTCACAATACAACAGTCCATGTTTTTATCATAAACTCTTTGTTGAGAATCTAATGTTGGGTGTTTATTTGCAATAGATGGATTTAAATCTAAATAATATCAAATTTTAAGAAATCTGTTAAGCTGTGGTAATCTCAAAAACCACAGAGGCAACATAGTAATTCTTTCCATCTAAGATTTAAAAATCCTAATGTTTATCAAGATTCTGAATCAAGATGTTCTTGTGAGTAATCTCTGACCAGAAGTGACACTTCTCCTCAACTTGATACTTATATCATATACATATAATAAAAGCTATGTTACTATAAAGTAGCCATCAGCCCCTTTCCCTTCCTACCCTCTTATCAAACCACCTGACTTATTTCTCCTCTTTTCCTTCCAACTGTGTCTGTTACACTTATACCATCAGTAGCAGTCATTTGCCAAACCCCTTTGTAGTACACTTATGATAACTGCCAGCGAATTGATGGGTCATAGACTTTTGTCTTCATGAAGAAGACTTTATGAAGACAGTAGTTTCAGAGGAGTTATGTGAATGAGCCATGATGTAAAGCACCTCTCAACAGTATTGGCTGATTTTGAAGAGCAAACGTAAAAACTGAGATTCTCATCACAGGTGTTATCAAATTTGTCCATTCAGAGGGTCTCCATCAAATCATACACTCTTTTGACAGAATGATATTACAATATAAACATTATAAAATAATGCTGTTCATTGGTAGAAAATTTAGTAGAATTTGATGTCTTTTAGTTTTTTCAAGGCTCCAACTATTAGATTAACCTTTGAACCAAGTGACTTTATTTAACAGCATCTGGTGGTTAACAGTAGGCAAATAATATCCACGACCTTTTATGATAAAGAGGCTGCTGATATCCACTTAAGGAGTTGTTAGTTGGTTTAGAAATCATGAGAAGTGTTTAAGATGATGCATGCATACGTAACCAACCAACCAGCCAGACCAATTTGAAAACTGAAGAAAGCTATATTGACAGTTTTGGTGGACAATTTCCAATATTGATGGTCAACATTAGTAACGGCTTGTGAGATAAGCACACTAAATAACGCTCTTTGGTAGGTGCACTTCAAGCTGAATTTTACAATATGAAAGTTAATCATTTTATCTAATTAGAGAATACCTTTTTTGACAAGATGATATTACAAGTGACTGTTAGTGATTACTGAAGAATTTAATGATCAAAACAAAGTAAAAAGAAGAAAATCCTCAAAATAAATATCATACCCAGCCCAAAACAGAAAAAAAAAATAGTAAGATCTTAGAAAGATATAAGACAATAAAACTTCATTAATGTAAATCTCTATATATAAATATTCTCACTGTATACATACCTTAATATATGACATTTTATTCTGGTGTGTGCATGTAATGTATTGGGCTTTTATAAATTAAAACCAAAAGCATATTCCCAGCAAGCTTAGAAGGCTAAGCTAGTCTGAATGTACTAAAAAAATGTGAATGTTCTTGTCTGCCTTATGAACTGTAAGTGTCCACCTTAGAAAATTGATTCAACTCGTAGTATGCAAAATCCACTTCCAATTAAAATTACTGAATTTTGGGGCATATAGATGCACGTAAATGTAGCATGAAATATGTTCATTTCAAAGTTGTCGAGGACATTGAATTAGGGTGAACTGTAAACCCTAAGCCTAACCGACACCATGTAAGACATAAGGTGATTTTGAGGTGCAGATTTAGTGAAAAAAAAAAAGGTGGAGGGTCTTTCTATGCTGCAAAATATGGTGAGCAAATTAATTAATTATTGTGGTGGGTTTCTGCATCTTTACCTGACCCTTCCTACTTATCACCCTGAACCTAAAGTAGCTTCTTTTCGGAATGGAAAGCTTTCCAGCTATGCAAATTCAATTGTAATGTCTGATAAATGGGCAGAATAACTTCTTATAAAATATGGCGCCAAGTACCTAAAATGTTCTAGAACATTTGGTAATTTCCTCAACACAAATATCATCCAATGAATCAAACCATGCACACACACACACACACAAACATACACATATATGAACACCTCACTGATAAATCAAGATCACATTAATATATAATTTATCTGTCATTTTGTTTGGTCATAATTCCAATGAACAGGCAGCAATGAAACCAGATGGAGGAATTGGCTGATTCCAGTGTTTCCCTATTGATACTGAAGTTATAGAAATGGCACTTGGAAGTGCAGAAATTATCATTGTTCTATATTTCTCAAGAAAAAAAAAAAGAAAGATTCCACTGAAAATTATATATCAATCAAGATTAAAAGGAACATGGAATTCAGATCACCTTACACCATTTCAGTAACTTGGGTCAACTCTTTTTTGGCAAGATATAATAGATGGACTTGGTTTCTACAACGATAATGCATAGAACTTATTCCTAATAGGGCTATAGAGTAGTTTTCAGCCTCTATAGGATTTGTGGGTGGTGGTTCTCCAGTCCTTTTATGAGTTGAACGCTTCCTGTGAAGAGTTCCTAGGCCTTTACAGAGTTTTCAAATAGCTACTAATAGCCTCTTCAGAGCTAGATTCTTATAGTAGGGGCTCTTGGCTCATTTTTCTCTAGGTTTTTAAGCAGATACTGACCGCTTTAAGATCAGATTGGTTTCTATTCTTCTCTCGGGTCGGTAAGTATCTTAGATCTTTCCAGAATTAATAGAAAACATTCAGCCAGTTTGGGGTGAGTAGTGTGCGTTGGGTTTTGTTATATTTCATCGGAACAAATTCAAAATTAAATGAACTTTTAGTATATTAAGTCAAAAACAAAATTCTGCGAACATGCCTTGAAAAATCATCAAAATGTTTTCGATAATCAAGGCAAAGACGAATTTCAAACTCTGCCTGAACATTGGAATATTCCTCACCATTTTTACTTCCTCCTCCTCCTCCTTCACCATTTGCACCCAGATCTTATAATAGTCTTGAAAATCAAGGGCTATAGGCAGGTGGAGGCACCATGGGTGTCATGGATGCTATCTCTGGAATGGGACCTGGTGGATAAAAAACCTGTTCCAGCCTGTCATAGTCATCTAGCAAGGGCTCAGGATCAGACGCTGTCACTCTAACAGGATAATGGCGTAGGCAGTTGCAAGCGGTCCCAAGGACTGCTAAGCCTCCTGCTGTTGCTATTAGATAAAAGGAGATAGAAAATGTTACAGAGATGCGATTGCCAGGATATGGTTTAGTCAGCATCTGAAGGTCCTTCACTTCGATTGTCAGGAGGTAACAGAGTCCATTAATGAGCACACAAATAATCACTGCAAAGAGAGAGAAAGAGAGAGGAGGGGAAAACTTAAAATAAATGAAAGTTTGACAACAAGATATCAATACAAATATAAAAAATGGACAGGTCAAGTGGTTAATGAATAAACATCAAAATTGAAATAAAAATAATCAAAAGTTTACAAATTTTAAAGTCAAAAACTACAATTGCATAATCTAATTTCAATCAAAGAAATCTATCTGTGTGCATACATGTATACACTGTGATTTCTGAGGCCATTAAGTGACATTGACATTTGCCAGAATTATTAGTCAACACTCAAAGTTTGGAGTTCCAAGTTTAGAGGATCAACACTTCTCACAAAATCTAAAAAAAATGAATAAAAAACTACTGATTATAGATCTGTCATCTAAAATCATAGGTCTACATTTAGATATAAATATCTAAATCTAAAATAGATCGAAATTTAGAGATAAAGTACCTAAATTAGCAATACTGAAGAGAAGTAACTGAAATACTTCAAAGTTGTTGCTTTGTACGTCAAATGGAAAATTATTTCACATCCAAACACACACCTTTACAACAAGCACTGCCCCAGTTGAGAAGTTTCTATTCCCTTATAAGTATGACATCATGGGTTTTGTGATTTTTGGTAGATTCGTTATAAAGAGGTTAATGAAATTAAAGGATTGGGGCAGAAATTATACACTAAAGTACGAGGTTCAATCCTTTTCACAGACGCAAAAATTATCACCACTAAGAATTGCTATTATTTCTGCAGGTGGCTGAACTTGGAGGTCAAAATCTAGACAAAACAAGTGTCCGTCTGGGGTAACTCTGCTAGGATCCAAAAAGCGCTGGGAAAATAAGGATGGATGGATGTATCAGCCTGTGATAACGGAAGTTGGTAGCTGGGAAATCTCTGCCTAAAAGTTAAAAATGTGCAGGTGGTTTAATGTGCGTGTTGGCCACCTCTCAAATACAGGCTTGCAGGTGATCAGAAATGGTTTGATTGATTGGTTGGTGGAGTCATGTGGGACCAATGGTAATGCTCCACCCATAGGTGGAAATCTTTGATTCTGGGGGATCTCTAAACCATCATCCCAGGGAGAGATATAGGCAAATTGTTATCTAAGGACAACATTAGTATTAGAGCAAGGGTCAATAGTCAGCTGTGAGTTGCCAGAATCAGTCAGGGGTTACAATAAGACGCCGAGTTTGTTGTAAGACATCACTGGACACTTTACCTATGCCTGGGAGCAGCCTGAAGAGATATCTTAATAGTCCACCCTAACTTGGATCTCTGAGAAAATCTGAGACAGTTTGATCTAAAAGACTTGGGAACAAGTGATGCATATACCTCAAATTTATCAACCTTTTCTATAGGAGAGTTTCCAGTCAACTTCTCCAATAAATTATTTTTAATCAACAATTTTACCATGGCTGTTTAGACTTCCTCAGTCCATTTTTAAATTCGCTTGTAGCACGTTTCAGTATCAAAGCCAGGGTTGGTCAGGGATTACAGTAAGATGCTGATTTCGACATTAACACCGCAGAGTTCATCAGTATAAAAATTACACAACATGGGGCCTGAAAAAACATCCGGGGTTGTGAAGCAGATGACTAGTGATAGGATGCACTACCACATAAGATCTATTATTGTCTTGTATTTGCTTGTATAAAAACAATTTAAATAACAAGATATCATAACAAGATCTCACCAGTGACCTTGGGTATATTGATTTTTCAATTATATCTGATTAGTCAGTGGTTTTGCTATTTCTAAGACAGCAGCTGAAACCAAGTCATTGTTAGAAAATTTACCAGATTGTATCCTGTATATTTGAATACAGGTTCAGTGAAGCTGTGACCACAGATAAGTGATTTCAATAATATCAGGTTATTACAAATGAAAAGAGGTTTTCTAATAGTAAAATGAAAGATGATATAAACAACAAAGACAGTAAGTATTAAATCAAAATATTTGGAACAATAAACCTTTTTCTAATGATTCTCTCTTGATTCTCTTTAGATTTAGTGGTCATAATTCATGGTTTCTCTATTATTGAACCTTTTAAGGATATGAAGTTTAGAACGCTTGAAAAGATGATAATCTAGGGGGGAAATGTAAGATTAATATGGAGGATGCTGCAAGACATCATATTCCAATTCTCCAAGCTTACACACAGTTAGCTTAGAAAGTGGAGCATTTCATTCAGTTCATGTGGGACCCATTTTTACAAATTTTCAATGTTCGTTTAGGATGAGATGATGTGATGTGATCCCCAGGGAGTGCTCAAACCATTGTTTGTGCATCATTGGGCACTGTTGTCGTTGATTCTTCATCATCAAGAACAGGCTTGGGCCTCCTTCAAGGTTTATTATTGATATCCATATTTCCAGGCCAGAACCTATAGCACCACCACTGAATAGTTTGTTCTGTATTAATGTTCACTCCAAAATGAGTGAAAAGCCTTTCAAATTAGAATAAATACATCTTGAATGGATGTAAGTAAACAACTCTAAAAAGTAAATTCACGAAAGCAGCATTTTTGTCCCTTTAAACTGGAAGCAGTTGTTAGAGACGTCCACTGAAATAAACTGATCAAAGGACTTGCAATGCAAATCCATTGCACAGACAGTATTACCCTGAATTAATCTTGATATTGAAATACAGAAATAAAAACTAAAAATTTGAATGAGCCGCCCTTGACAAACATCACAATCCACAAAGAGTTGCCGTCATAGACACCGAGGACCCCTCTGATTATTTTTCACCATACATACTTCAAATTCACTCAATAATAATAATAAAAAAAAAGCTACAAAAAACTTTCCTAACAAAACAATATTTCATATTTTCCAATTCAGAGATTCAGGTTGAATCTATCTGCATAACCATTTCTGAAAATTATATCAAGGGGAGGAGATGATTGATTTGAAAATATTCCAACAAAGTTTTCTCACAAAATACCCTCTACGGAATTAGATTAATTCACAAATGAATAAGTATTGAGAACTTCATTGAAATAAATCATTAGTTTATTTTTGGTAGATTTTAAAAATCTTGGTGTGATTAGCGTGTTGCTATTGTAAAAAGTGTGCATTCAAGCACTGGAAACCCCTACTGGGGAAAAACATTTTGAAGAAAAAAGAGTACAATAGAAAATTAATTATATAACAAACTAAATTATTCTTTGTAAACCTTTGATTACTGCGCTAATTGAATTTTTAACATTTCTAACATAATAATAAAATTTTTTGTGGGTGTTCATCGAAAATGTGCTAATAGGAAGAACCCTAATCAAGGGGGTTCTGGAAGTAAATAAACAGAGGTCAATCTAGATATATAACGTCTATCATGATATTTAAAGGGAGTTAACTACGTTTTTTTAATGATAAATTTGGACTAATTTGCAAATTAAAAAAATGATTTTAAAGAAGTCACATAGAATTGGATTTATCATTTGAATTTCAGTCAAAAGGATGAAGAAAACTGAAACTCTTTATTTGAAGGTTCAGTATTTGGAGAAGCGATTTTCATTTAGTGTAAATAACAAAGAAACAACAAAACATAACATTACCTACTTTCAAATCAATAATAAATAAGAAGTCTTACCTGTGGTGATACTAGGAATGGCATTTCTGTGAATTAACTTGAGTGCTTTCTGTGTTGGGCCCATTAAATCAAGGAAGAAAGAACATACACTACAGATGATAGCCAAAAATGTGAACACAATTATGGACTTCATAAGCCACACTCCCTTCAGAGTGATACAGTTTACAAGTACTGAAACAAGAGATAAAGTAAATTAAATTAGTCACACAAATGGACAAAAATAGTAACTACATAGTAATTAACAATTCTTTATTGTTAGCAAAATCGCTGTTTTGGCAGAATTCACAATGTTTTTGAGACTAGTATTAACCTATGTTGGCTATTTGAATGTTCAAATTAAATAATTCATCAAGTTTTGAAATAAAGGTTATCTTATTTCATAAAAAAGGAAAAGATCATATCCAAATTATACTTCATCAGATAATTATTTCAGACAAGGAAAAGAAAAAGGTTTCAATTTTCTGATGAGGTGAATATCTTTGATGAACAATTTGTGATGAAAATGCTGATGGCAAATAATCAGATTAAAAAAAATAATAGTAATAATAAAAACAACTTTTCATTAAATTAGGTGACAGGTAAGGACAATAAATTGACCGTAGCACTCCAGTTTATCCTGATGAATTGTTTGAATCACCTAACAATCCTCATTCCCCATGAGTGAACATTCGAACATCACCACTCACCATAAACTTTGGGATATAATTGTCCATATCAAGCTTCAGTAGAGCCATAATGCCAGTAAAATGAATGCAGTATAATATTTGTGTAGAAAAAAAATGAAATATCCATCTTATATGTTGGCATTATATAAAGAATCCCCAAACCAGCAGGGGGTAGTTTGATTCAAATCCCAATTTGTTGTCTACCTGATTGAAAATTTTCTCATAACTGCAATAACATTTTCTCTATAAAATCTTCTTAAATATCTGAGTGACAAATGTCTAGCTTAATATGCTTAAGCATCTTCAAGTTCTCCAGCATGAGCAGTTTTTGCATTCATTGCTTTAGACAGAAAGTTTTGCTGCTCTATCTGTACATAATGACAGGATCATTTACTCATTAATCTATAACAGATTCATACGAATGGTTGACCTGTCTAATTATTTTGAAATACTGCAAAAATAAAAGACAAGAAGCTTTACTTCAGTGACAAAGTTCAAGAAAAATAAGATATCGTTTTCTCATACGAATAGATAATTTTTTTTATGAGTTATCACTAAATTTGTCAAATCCCATAAATTACTTTACGTAGTCCTTTGAAAGCTTCATACTTCAAAACATCGGTTTTATCGTGACCAGTGAATAGCTGGCAATGGGTCCTTCACAAGCAGAGGAAGAATGATGGCTTGGAATGTGTTGCTAGAAATGGGTTCTCCTCCCTTAATTCTGGCAATTAAACATCATCCCCCTGAATCAGTCAAGGGAGGAGAATGTTGAAGTGATCCATCCCTACCCCATTGTTTTCATAAAAAATTTGTTGAAATTTGAACTATAAACTAAACAGGAAAACGGATGCTTTTCACACATACACACACTGAAAATAAATGACTCGAATGTAATAAACAAAGGATGAAAACAAGTGAAAATAACAGTGGGTCATTAACATTCAATGAAGCAACAAAAATCTATGGTTAAATTGGTAAATACTTCCATGTTTATATACAATCCCACAATACTTAAACATTGAGGGAGTAATAAAATTTAGTTTTTGTTAGTTAATCAAATATTGATTACCAATGTACATATTCCTGAGAGTTACCCTCATCCTTTCCACTCGAGAAGTTTTGGGACTAAATGTAATATTCTACAAAATTTCAAAACTTGTAAAAAAAACTATTTTGCCTCTTGAGAATACTTTTGGCAACATGAAAATTCTCAAACAATAATTTGAGGTTAAAAAGACAAAATGTTTCACTCACCTTCATCACTACTTGGACCATACTTGTAGCCGAAGGCCACCACAACCTTCCCATTCACTTCCACACTAGGTCGACCATCATCACCAGGGACCAGCACCTCCCCTGCAGCACGAATGCCACTGTTTATGTTGGCCATGGCAGCTGACTGCTGGTCAAGGAAATAACCGGGATAGAAAAACTGATAGACGCCCAAGTGCTTCTCTTTACATCCGCCACCTGAAACAGCAATCCAGTTTGGTTCGACAAGAGCTGTGCAAAGGACAACGATAACCAACATGCTGACCACGGCAGACAGTAAATTTCTTTCCCGTTGCTTCATAAGGCGCCGATGGTGATGATGGTGGTGATGATGACCAGAAGATACAAAAGCTGCAGCAGAGGTGGTTGACGAGAATGGACCAGCCCCAATGCTGGCACCACCCCCAGCAGCAGATGTGGAATGAAGCTGGTGATAACCATGATGGCTTGCAGAAAACAATGACGAAGTGGACATCGTAGAAGATGAGTGAACACCGCCCAGCGTACTGTTGAGGGCTGCTGCGGTGGTGCTGCTCGAAGATGAGGAGCTTGCAGTACCACCAGCCTCAGAGGCGGTGACAGAAGAAGATGAGTTACCAATGATGACTGTTGGGGGTTGGCTATAACAGACAGAGTTGAGAGTGCTGTGGTTGAGCGAGTTGTTGCTGCTTCTGTTGCTGCTTCGGTTGTTGCTGCGGTGGTGGTGGTGATGTCTTCGTCGGTGCTGACCACTGCCAGAACTCACTCTCTGTAAGACTGCGATGGACGGAGTTGGACCCCCAGTGAAGAAGGTAGAAGCCGCTGGTAGGCACCTAAATGGTAAGACGCCAGAAATATGGGATTGAGGAGTCAAGGAGATCAGTGAGGTGTCAACAGTACTAGAATATGGAGGCAAGGGATATGGATAAGAGCGGACAGAATGCTGGGGTAATTGGATGGCCTGTCCACTGAAGCAATTGTGTGGAGTTACTGAGGAAGAAACATAAGTTGTGGTAATATTATTACAACTGCTAGTGTCTAATGAACCAGTTAGGAGAGTAGAAATCGTAGACTCAGAAGAAGGGATTAAGTTGGAGATATATGGAGGTGGGGGTTCTGAAGGGGTCACGATGCTAACATCAAAGGGTCTGATGACAACTGCATTGGAAGTTCCAACTGAGTTGTTGGAATTGTTTGTGATGGGAGAACTTGATGATGATAAAGAAGACGTAGATGTGGATGAGAGAGAATTAGTACTGGTTGCAATGTTGTTATAACTACGAATGGAATAACATTGAGCCCTTTGGTGACGATGACTTGGGCTGTAGCTTATGTTGTTGTTCTGACTGTTGTTTGTGTTGTTACTGTTACCTGCAGATCTTGAATGATGGGAAATGTTGGGCATAATTCATCCAACAGAACCAAATAGGTGGTTGTGGGTCCTGATCTTTAACACAGCTCAAGTAAATCTGTAGTATCTTATTCAACTATAAAACCATTTTCTGTGATTGTGCATTTAGTTTTTAGTTTTGGTCATGTAAACTGAACCCAAACTAAATTTCCAAATGATGTGTCTCGTATTCTATTTATCAATAAAACCTCAGTGTGTATTATCCAACGCCAATTGTGATGTTCAAATATAGACCAATTGAATAAATAATGGACGATAATGATTAACGGGTTTTACTGCATGTTGTAGATCTAAAATCTACAGTATACCTTTGAGAGGGAATCATATTTAGTATGAGTATTTATTTCTCAGCTATTACCTAATATAACATGCCTTAAAGAGTAATTAGGATCAAAATAAAATCTCGAATACGACAGTCGTAGACAGTCAAGAGAAAAAGTGTTATTTTAGTTGATATCGGTTGTATTAAAATTGAATTTTTCAACAGGATCCTTTTTTCAAAATTTTGAGTACATAGTAATACGCAGTAAAATTCAATGTTAGTACATTATTGACTATCGAGATTTTTCGTACCTATCTTTCGATATTCAACAGAAGTAATTTTAAAATATAAAATCAGGGTACAAGTCCATATTAGTGAGATGAGAGAGCGGAATTTCGTATTTCGTTTTTCTATTAATTCAATATCACAAAAAGTAGGTTCTCCACAAACAGTATTATTTACATCAATAAAAATGATCTATCAACACTTGTGCAGTGTAATATGTACTTTAAGATCGACATGTTGACAGTTTAGTTTTATTAAAGAGAGATATTTACAAGATCTCTTATACTAATCTAACCAGTATATTAGAAGTAAGTGCAATTACATTGAATGACACGATAATGAGGGCTTGTTGGTTTTCTTTGTATGTAATGTTCTCCTTAGTCAGATTAACACAGGTAGAGAGATCTGTATTTTTGGTCTATTTGATGTACCTGTCTATCTAAGAAAGTGTATACATGAAAATAATGCAAAATGAGTCTTTACTTTTTTTGTTAATACAAAACAGAAAAGTTACAAACAAACAAATGGAGTGTACTATACCAATCTACAAAATTAGAAAGGAAAACATGAATGTTGTGTGTATTTCGTTTGAATGTAGTGTGAGTATGGTTATTTTCAGTAAGTTAAGACTTCTGACTATTATTTTTTTAAACAAAGAACATATTAATAACAATTACAAAAATGGGATTACCTCAAATATAACTTCTTTGTGAAATCCAAACAAAGTAAATATGAAATCTCAAGCTATTAATGATCGTCATATGCTTTTCGTGGCGATTTTTTTCAGGATTTTAAAACTAAAAAAAAAAAAGTGATTCTTGTTTTTAGCAATCAAAAATAAAACTAAAAAAATTCTAAATACTTCCCTGGAGAAGAGGGAAAAAAAGTCTATATCGTTATTTATCCGTGCCCACTTTCTCTCTTAAAGTCCAGGGCATCTTTTTCCAATGAAATAGCATGAGCCCCTTTTGAATTTCCTCTCTTGGTAAAAAAAAATTGTTTGGGGTTTCGCTAAGGGAATCCGCCGTCTTGTTTATTATTTTCTCTACGTCTTCCTTGCGTGGATTTTTGGGTGGTTCCCCCCGAAACAACTTCCGGCTTAGCTTGGCGCATGCGCGTACATCATTGAATGGTTGCAAAAAGTAGGATTACTGAAGTTGAAACGAAACAAAGATAAAGACTTGGGGAAAGGTGTAGTTATGGTTTAATTTGAAAGATATCCAAGTGCAATTAAAATTGTTGATTTCACTTCACAAAATGTATGCACGTACACTTACAGACACGTTCAATGGTAGATAAATACACATGATATCAAGGCCTTTTAGTAGTGGTTTTAATGTCAAAATATTGGAAAAATTTAGCATTGAATTTATATTGAAATTATACAAATGATTGATACTGAAGCAGATTTAATGAAATAATAAATTCACTGGTTTTGAATTTACATATTTTCCATTTTCCTTTTAGCAAGCTGTAAACGATTCCAATAGAGTCTGGTTTCTGTCTATTTTCTTCATTTCAGCAGCTGGAATACTCTTTCCTTTGTACTGCTACTGACCAGTTTTTCAAATTTCTTATACCCTTCCTGTTCTTTCTAAGGATTCATTTCATCCTCTTCCTTTTACTTTACTCTAACTGAACAATTTTCACAACTCATAATAGTTTTAATAATTGTAACTATTACAGTAGAGCTCTATTGCAGTGCCAAAACTATCATACAAGTATCACTAAATCTGGCACAACATCGCAAATAAAAAAATTCCCTAAGGTAGACAAAAGAGGAGTTTTCAGATTTGTTACTAGATGACAGGGAGGATGTGCCAGATTGCTGATTAGAATTCATTAACTTTTTCATCTCATCTAATTATAACTTGGCTGAATGTGGACATAATGTTTCCACACAGTTTTCTCAAGGTCTCTCAGCTGAGACCGGAAAAGGTCAATTGAAACCCAAGGGACTTTATCATTATTGGCATCAGGAGACCTGAGTCTGAATTTTATGTTCTGACAATTTTCAAGTGTCTACTGATGTATAGATTTTCTTGCTTGAGAAAGATGAAGTTGTTTTCTGGAAGAGATCATGTGACAGTATGTTGCCAATGAACACAGAGGATTTTCTGAGAGTGATTTTAAAAATATTCTTAGTAAAGAAGTTGTCATTTTGACTTTGAGTCAATAAGATGTACAAGTAAGGAATTCTCCCCAGGGTTGAGTTTTAACTCAGAAGAGTGAGCAAACTGAGATGTCTGTCTCTCCTTTCCCTTACTGTCAAACAAGTGCCCAAGTAAATTGAGTATGATGCTAAGACACAAAGTAAGTATGAAAGATGAAACTTTGAGTGACATCCTCTCTCTTGCTCTCTCTGTGTGTGAGTCACACCCATTTTTTTCTCCATCGAGAAATGTAGACAGAAATGTAGACAGCTATTATGCTGCTATGTTTCGATATATTTGGCTGCCATGTTTTATGGCCACCAAAATCTCTTTATTGGAAAAAGCGGTGATTTTTACCAAAGAAGAAAATTTCTATGTCTCCATTTATTCACATAAGTACATGCCAGCGATAGTTCAATAGGTTTTGGAAAAGAATAATTTTGCCATTCTAACAGTACAAAATTTATTACGCAGACATTTTTGTCCAGGTCGAAATTTATTTTGACAAAACTAACTGTTCATTAAATAGACAGGTAGGTGGTAAACTGTATCATCTACAAAACATAGATAAAAGTTGCTTTCATTGTTTATTTATAACACCAGATATTTGTAAATTAGAACAGGTCTGGTTTGTCATTCAATAGACATTGTCATGTAACGAAGATCTTTTGGAAACATTGGGAAAAGAGAGGATCAATGAATAAGTTACTTCTCTCACCTTTTGTTGGGCAGTGATCACTAAGTCTGAATTTTCAAGGAAACAAGTATGAATGCTGCCTGACACAAAGTAAGGAATAGATTAAGAATAAACTTACATTGCAAATTGAACTCTCACTAAAAACCTATTAAGGGCATGAATAAAAAGAAACAACTTTCTTTCTAGACAAAAGTTGCGGTTGAAATTATCAGCCTTCTTATTCCATTATCATGGCCTGTATATATGATATATACATACATAGCCAGGTAGACCAACTTGAAAACTGAAGAAACCTATGTTGGAGGTTTTGCTGGCAGTTTTGGTTGTTGGTTTCTAACATCATAATAGGATTAGATATTTTTTTTGGTTACTTCATCCTTCATATTTTAGGATTGTCTGGTGCATAAAATATACCCTAATTTGTAATTGCAATATAAAATTCATAGAATAGAAGATCTTAAGAGGTATTCAGTTCTTTGCAGGCGGTATTTATACAAGCAACCGTTGATATAAAATAACGTGCAGACACCTCAAGTTCAATCAGTCATTATTTCAGCTCTTTTATAAACTTTCTGTGAGTAAACATTACAGATCTGGAGATGATGAAGTCATTTGTCAGGATGATTTGCATCTTGCCTCAGAGCAAAGCTGATCCATCAACAGAATATTGTTTTTCATGAAGTCCATGGCTCAAAGAATACAGGCCATTATTAAAGCCTGGTAGAAGAGCAACAAAAAACTAATTATGATTTCTTTGTTGATGATTCCATAATTTTTTTCTCAGCATTGATTGATTCTTTACTTGATGTGGAGAAATATTTGCCAATAATTTAAAAGGTTTTTGTCTACTTTGTTTGAGCTTTATTTCATAAAGCCATGACATCAAGCAATCAAACAATTGTTTTATTTCTTATCTGTGATTTGTTCCTTTGATGTGAAGTAAAAAAGCTGGGTGAACATCCTCTAAGTGTGCTGATTCCATAATTTTTGATAGGATTAGTAGTGCTTGAAGTTTCAGATGGGAAAAAAAATGAAAGAAAAATTGATTAAATGACTAAATACTATCAAATCTTCATTTTCAGAATAGACTGGCTGTTCTATACTGATAAACTATAACGAAGTTGCAGTTGAATTGACTAAAAAATGAGATATTCTCTTTGTGCAAACATTAGTGCAACATGTTTGTGTAGAACTAGGCCTCAGCTGATGATGTCTCACTTTTCCACTCAATTAGAACTTGTGCAGAGAGTTCAATTTTCACTGGATATTTCACTACTCTGGCCTTGGGCATGGACTAAGCTGGACTTAGTAAATAACTAAGAATGAGCTGAGTAAATAACCAAAAATACAGGTCTTCACATCTCAATAGAAACTTTCATGTGATGATCATCTTTTGACAGCAATCCCTTTTGGAGTTAACCACTTAAAAAATAGAAAAAATAGATCAATGAATAGTTTACTTCTCTCATCAGAATTTTCCAAAAGATAGTGAGCGCTACCAGACACAAACTAGGGGACCAAGTTAGCATAAAATAGGGGACCAAGTTAGCATAAAATTGTAAATTGAATCCCCCCACTATAAAACCTATTCGGTGGGAAGTTAAAAAAAGAAGAAAAAAAATTCTCAATAGACATATTTAAGAGTAAGTGTTTAAATTTTCAGCCCTGAGCTTTATTTCATGAGGCCAGAATATCAAGCTGTTGAACAAAACATGTTCAATGTCATATCTGTGATTAGTTAATTTGCTGCAAAGTAAAAGAGCCTAGGTGAACATCCTCTGGGCTATTCCTAGATTGGTTCTAGTTCTCCTCTGGTGTGGCCTGTGTGCATGATACATAGACAACCAGCCAGCCAGAAAGCCAGACCAATTTGAAAACTGAAGAAACCTATCTTGATGTGGACTGTTTTAGTTGATAGTTTCTTTGTTTGCTGTGTAAATAATTCCTCTCTAAGAAATTTGTGGTGGAAATTTATGAAAGTGCTGTTTTCTGAAATCCTGATAAGAAACAATTTTCTTATTTTATATAAATTTTGGTCTTCATCTTTGTTGTTTTTAACAAAACATTTTGGTTGGAAACATTCTTCAGCCTTCATCAGAGGGGATGTTATATATCCAGTCTTTAGAATCTGAAAATGATCCACACTTAGAAGAATATCTTTATCACCTTAACTATGATTATCAAAGAGCTGTTTGAATATATGAGGTAAAATTCCATACTGTCTCACTTAATAAAACATCTATAAAAATCCAACCTATCAGATATTGAACACACACACACACAAACACACACTAACACACACACACAAACACACACACACAAACACACACACACAATACACATGTCAAAGCCCATCATGTGTATAAATAATTCATACCTGCACATATATATATATATATATATAAAATATATATATATATATATATATATATATATATATATATATATATATATATGCATGTGTGTGTATATGTTTGTGTCTGTGTGTGATTTTCTGTATTTCTATTGCCAATGTTAGTTCACAATTGGATGACATCTGCTGTCTTTATGCAATTGTATATAATATGTAATACATAGAGACACACAGTCAGAGCGAAAAGTATCTGATCCATTTCAAAAAATTTATTTCAACATCCTGGTACACTTTTAACATTGGCAGAATTTGGACCCAATATTTCTGAATTTTATACATTACTTTTCAATGTTCGATCTTCTTCCAAATTTTTTTGATTCTTGTATTTTCTATCAATTTTGAAGATGTATAAGATACTTTTTGACCTAATTGTTTGTATATGCTTATGTACTGGGTAATTCGAAAAGTTTCTTCATTTCATTGAATAAACAGAATATTTACCATCCAGTCTTCTGCCACCTTTCAAGCAACTCCACAATATCCTCCTCCAAAAACATTTTTATCTTTCTCAGCAAAAAACTGCTCAAGGCGTCTTTTGCAGTTTACCAGTGAATTGAAAATTTTTCATGAAGAGAATTCTGTTAAGACAGGAATAAATGCTAATTCAAAGGTGCAATATCAGATGAATGTGGCGGATGAGTGAGAACTTCCCAGTCAAATTGTAGCAATTTTTGTCTGGTTACTAAAGGGACATGCGGTCTAGCCTCATCCTGATGTCTTTTCTCGTATTTAATTCTAAAAGCTGTCTTAATTGCTGTCTTCAATTGGTCTAATTGGGAGCAGTACTTTTTTGAATAAAAGGTTTGGTTCTCCAGAAGGAGTTCATCAAAGAAGATTCCCTTCTAATCTCATTGTTATGGTATCTCCTTTGAATGAAGACTGATCATTCCTGATCATAACTGGTGTGGTTACTGGTGGTTCATTTCGCTTTAGGGTGTCAAAAGTGGAGGGAAACTTCTCTTTTCTTTTCGAGGGGTCAAAAATGAGGTGAAAGTTTTTCCCTCTAAAGGGTCTAAAGTGTGGTGAGAATTTGGTCAAGATCCACTTTGGTTAACTTTGTTGAATTTTGTTTCTTTATTTTGTTAACTTCTGTTTTTACAAAAATGAATTAGTTCAAGCAATTTTTTATGCTTCCATTGTTTTTTTTTTAAGGTGGCATGCGGGTAGCAAGTGCATGTGGGTCCACAGAGTATGCATGGGGTCCACATAGGGAGGGATGTGGGTCCGCTCAGAGTATGCATGGGGTCCACATAGGGAGGGATGTGGGTCCGCTCAGAGTATGCATGGGGTCCATGTAGGGAGGGATGTGGGTCCGCTCAGAGTATGCATGGGGTCCACATAGGGAGGGGTGTGAGTCCGCTCAGAGTATGCATGGGGTCCATATAGGGAGGGATGTGGGTCCGTTCAGAATATGCATGGGGTCCACGTGGGGAGGGGTATGAGTCAGCTCAGAGTATGCATGGGGTCTACATAGGGAGGGATGTGGGTCTGCTCAGAATATGCATTTGGTCCACATGGGGAGGGGTATGAGTCCGCTCAGAGTATTCATGGGGTCCACATAGGGAGGGATGTGGGTCCGCTCAGAATATGCATTTGGTCCACGTGGGGAGGGGTATGAGTTCGCTCAGAATATTCATGGGGTCCACATAGGGAGGGATGTGGGTCCGTTCAGAATATGCATGGGGTCCACGTGGGGAGGGGTATGAGTCAGCTCAGAGTATGCATGGGGTCTACATAGGGAGGGATGTGGGTCTGCTCAGAATATGCATTTGGTCCACGTGAGGAGGGGTATGAGTCAGCTCAGAGTATGCAAGGGGTCCACATAGGGAGGGATGTGGGTTCACTCAGAGTATGCAAGGGGTCCACATAGGGAAGGATGTGGGTCCACTCAGAGTATGCATGGGGTCCCCACAGGGAGGGATGTTGGATTAATTGGTTCTTCATAAAAACAGAAGTTAAAGAAATGAACAATGGGAAATGTTACTGCCACATAATGGAATGAAAGTAATTGTCCAGTTTACCGTAACAGTTACATTGAACCCCTGGCTAAAACCTTGAAAATCAATTTTTAAAAACTGATAAGTTCCCCAGAAGGTTCTCAGGGCTCAAATGGATTAAAAGCATAAAGAATTACCAGTGAAAAATACTTTTTTTTCCAATTTTTTTCTCTAGGATTTTTGCAAAAATGTTTTCCCAACTTCAAGTAGTCAAAAGTGAGTGGAAACGTTTTTTCCCATTCAAGGGGTCAAAAGTAAGGTGGAAAGGCCCCAATAAGGTCTTCAGTAGGAACTAGCAGATAATCCTCTTTTATATGCTAGTATATGGAGAGATTACAAGACAGCACAGTATATAAAGAAGAAAACTGGTGTCCGTGACATCATAGGAACTATTAAAAAACTCAAATGGCAATGGGCAGGCCATGTTGCAAGAATGAAAGACAACCGATGCACATCACGTCTCACAACATGGATCCCCAGAGATCACATAAGAATACCTAGGCCGACAGAACACAAGATAGAGAGATGAACTGGACAGATTCAGGAAATACTGGCTCCATGACACCCATGATAGAGAAGTGTGGCAAATCCTGGGGAAGGTCTATGTCCAACAACGGACGCTAAAAGAATGATGATGATGATGATGATTCCAACCAGCTTGCTGTCCAAATCTGATAAGGGACAGATACTTTTATTCCAATGAAATTTTGTGGATGGGTGGGTCATGAGATATGGATGAATTGAGTCAAGTGATCAAGTGTGTAATCGTATGGTTGTACGGCTGTATTGTCTGATTCTTAAGGAAGAAGAGATTAAATTTTTGGGATTGTTGTTACTTCCCTTTCATCTTGTTAATTTCCATTTTTGTAAAAATCAATCACTTCAAATAATTTTTTAAAACTCTACTGTATCATATATGTTCACACTACCCAAAATCTCCAAAGGTTCTCAATGAATTTCAATTAAATCTTGTGGAAGGGTGGGCTATGAGTTGAGAAAGAAGTGATTCAATTTTGGACCAATCCATGGACCATTACCAACTCTGTATTACAGCAGTTATATGTTCATACCATCTGAGATCTCCAAAGGTTCTTGAATTTCAATGACGTTTTATAGAAGCTGTAGGCTAAGGGAGAAGTGATCAAATCTTGGTTACTTTCCCAGCTTTGATATGTACTTCATCTAGTATTTATGATGATATATAATGGATACTATAAAGTGTTATTTCCATTTTATCAACTCTGCCACAACTGTCCACATTAGAAATGTCATAATTTGATAAAGGCTCAAATAGCAGCCAGCTGTGCAAATCTGATGTGGGACAAATACCTTTATCAATAAAGTTACAGGGTATGTTGAGCAAAGATGTCCAGTCAAGGGGAGCAGAACTTTCCACTATATCATCTTCATCTTCATCTTCTTCTTCTTCATCATCATCTTCATCTTCTTCTTCTTCTTCTTCTTCTTCATCATCATCATCATCATCATCATCATCATCATCATCATCATCATCATCATCATCATCATCATCATCATCAGTCCTTTAGCGTCCGTCATTGGACATAAACCTTCCCCAGGATTTGCCACACTTCTCTATCATGGGCGTCACAGAGCCAGTACTTCCTGAACTTGTCTAGCTCGTCTCTCCATCTAACATTTGCTGGCCTCGGTTGCGCATGTGGTCTCGGGGAATCCATGTTGTGAGTCGTGATGTCCATCGATTGTCTGCCATTATCCATTATGCTTGTGGTACTGGATGGGATAATGGATAGTCTATAGCCACACAGAAGAGTTGTAATACAACAAAACAGCTGTCAGTGGATGTATTTATATATATATATATATTTGGCAGCATGCCATGTTGGGCTGGATCAATTAAAGAATTTGAAGAAGGGGTAATCAATGGATAAGTTACTTCTGTTACCTTTTGTTGGGCAGTAATCACTAAAAAGTTTGAAGTTTCAAAAACCAGCAGGCACAAACTAGGGACCAATTTTGCATAAACTTACATTGCAAACTACCCCCCCCCCCACTAAAAACCCTCTTAGGTGGGGAAGATTAAAAAAAAAATGAAACATTTTGTTGACATAGTAAGGAGTAAATGTTGAAATTTTTTTCCCTCTTGATACAGTCTGTACGGTCAGCCAGCTGGACCAACTTGAAAACTTGGAGAAATCTATGTTGACAATTTTTGTGACAGCTGTTAGAAAATGAGATAGCTGTTGTAATAGAGCAATGAAGAATATATCACAAGAAGCTGGACATTTGAAACTAAAATAAAAGACAAAAGAACGAGTGTAAGATTTTATTTTATAATGAAATAATTCGTATTTTTTACAATACAAATTTCTTTTCATGATTTCTTTCATACCACATGACATTAATGATGATTTACATTACATTTTGTCTCAAGACTCAAGTCCTATCACACTTTAAAACATCTTGTGTGGAGTTCAGACTTTAAATGAAACTTGATGTTAGAATACTTGGATTACTATTTTACCTGATAAATTAGCTTCATGCTCATCAGGGCCGATCCCTACATAAATAACCCATTCATTTTTTAGGGGTATATGCTATCAGTTTTTGTTGCCACAAGCCTTCATTTGATCCAAGTTGCCCTTATATAAAGGGTGCCACCACACCTATCATATTGTCCATTCCTCACTTGGTTCAAAGACAGATGTCTTCAATTTGGCTATGCTCACGGCCTTTTGGCAAAACTCTACCAGTTTGCCCATACTGACCAAAGCAATCACTGATAAAACTCCCACCAACTTGTCCATGCTAATCTGACCAACCTCTAGTTGGACTTTTACCAACTTATTGCACTAATCTGCACTATTATGAGCACTGTACGCCATGTGCTGACCCCATCCATTGATACTGATTACAGTAATTACAACTTACCTTATACGTATGTAAAACTCATTTGTCATTTTCATACAAACTTCTTCTTTTCCAGTGAGTACTTCTTTCAGCACAATATACGTACAGGTAAGGTAAAACGTCATGTCAACTCCCAATGGATAATGGCCATTGACAAAATCCTGGTTTCTGTTGCATGTGTTGCCTAAGTGATCCTTGCAAGTCTCAACTCTGATTGAGACTGGGACTTTATTCCCACCCTCCTGGCAGGATGCAAGTCCTTCAAAGGGATGCCTTCACCCAAATCACAAAGCTTAACTGCTGAGTGCACAGGGAAATTTATACTAATGAAGAGTTTTCTATACTCTTCGCTCATACAAAGAATTGAACCCATGACCTTCTGTGTACAAGGCAGATGTGCTAACGGTTACTATATCCAAACAGTCACTACATACATGTATGTAGAGACACATATTTAGATATATATTTATACATTTATAGATATATTTGCATAAAGATTTGCATTCAAATCAATAAAAGAATAGCAGTACAGGAAACTCCTGATTAACCAGACGTGTTTTATTCAGATTTGAAATTTGGAAAATATATCATCATAATCATCAGTCTTTTAACATCTGTCATTGTTCATAGACCTCCCCCAGGATTTGCCACACCTCTCTACCGTGGGCGTCGTGGAGCCAATACTTTCTGACTTTATCTTGTTTGTCTTCCCATCATGTATTCTGCCAGTCTTGGTTGCTCATGTGATCTCTGGAGATCCATGTTGCGAGTTGTGGTGTCTATAGATTGTCTGCCATTCTTGCAACATGACCAGCTCATTGCCATTTTAATTTTTTTGCGGATTCTATGATATTTTAGTCCCCTACTCACTTCACAATGCCTTTTGTTTCAGAAGCCTGAAAAAATTATCAGATTTTGAATCCGTGTATATTGTTGGTCAATTTAAAGGTGAAAAGAGTGAAAAAAAAGTGTCAAAATGGGGAATTGTAATTCTAATTCAATTGTACACAGTTCATTGATGAAAGACAGGAAACCACTACATTTTTTCAGGTCAATCTGGGCCTTTAGAAAAGTGTCTTTGAGTGAAGTTGCAGTACAGGAAACCCCTGATTAACATGGATAATGCATCCTCAAAAAGTATTGCATAAATTGAAACAGTGTTAATCAAACTTAAAATCCTATGGGAAGTAATATAATTGATTCTGAACATAGAATTTTAAACAAATTGAAAATGATTTTAAGATTATTCTTTTATAGAAAAAAAAATTTAAAAAAGTTTATTGAAAGGAAAAGTGTGATTAATTTCTTACTGAGAGTAGTTTGGTTAATTTTTTCCTTCCTCCCTTTTTTATACTAGTCCAAGTGTTAAGAGAAAAATCATGCAAGTTGTGACAAAAGTATCAAATTTGGAAGTAAACTATTTTAAAGTATCAAATAAGAGAAAAAAAAAAGTGATCAGACAAATGATTTGTGGTCAAATCATTGGTTCAAAATATAATTTTATTTTATCATTATTTTTCATCTTGACTTGTTTATGTATATAATCCATCTCCTCATATATCAGAAAGCTCCTTGGGAAAAACAAAGCTCAGTGCATTATAACTGAGCATCTTCACATGCCCTCTGCATGTGACTTTGCAGCCACATTGGATTAGTTTGTTGTTGGATTTTGATGCTCTAGAGAGCTTGGTCAAGTGTAGTCACCATGTTGAGTCACTGTATACCAAATCCAGCAGTGGGAATCAAATTCGGTTCTCTTACCCTTTACCTCCCTAAATTTTTTGTCAATGGAATTAGGAACCCGGTTTTCTCTTTTCCTCCAGCCAGAGCATATTACTGGAGAGACCCAAGCACACCCTTGGAAAGGCCTGTGTAGCCCTTCGAACCTTGATGAAAGGACAAAAAATTACTTGCAAAAAAATGTTACAATATTCAAAAGGGAATAACCAAATTCTCCGGAGTTGTGCTTCCATATGAATGGCATAATATAAGGGTCCATTTTAGCATTATTAGAACTCTCCCCCAAAATTAACTTTTCTTAAAACTAACATATTTTTTTATTTAATTACCACGTTAATAGAATTTTGGGGCATGGCATGTGTTAGTCATATGTTAATCAAAAATACGCTTATTGGAATCATGTTAATTGGTGTTTCCTATACAGTGTGTGTTGCCATCATATCCTAAACCAGTCATGTTCAAACGCCTGAAGTGTGTGAGGAATATCAGTTCAGAAAAATACACTGTCATTCATAATTTAAAACTAATAATAACATTTTGAAGAAATACAAAGTGACTCTGAGCACCAAGTGAGTTATTTATCATAAATCCCGTTGAATATGTCTGGCCATCAGGAATCAGGAAATAAGAAAAATGTTCTGAAAAACTAAAAAGGTGATTTGCTTAATGTTTTCGATGCAGCTTGATCAGATTTCCCACAATAGAAGATTGCACATCTGATACCTTTGATAATTAAAAGTGTAAAACCTTTCAAATCTGTTAAGTCTGTCAAATTTTGATTTACATGATAAAATATTCATTAAATCGTTTGAATGAAGGTTCTTGTTTGAAAGCAGAGGGATTTATCTTTTTTCGTCATGACTCTGTAAGTTGGTAGAAAATGTTTCACTTTGCAAAAGACTCAAAGATCTCTGCATTGTAGGTATGCAGAGACCAAATTGATTTGATTCCAAAAAGTTTCTTGTATTTGTGATTGGCTGTGGAATTTTCACAGCTAAATAGTTTTTAATCAAAGGAAGAACTTTGAATTACACTCTACTTATTTGCTCCAAATTGTTTCACTTACAACTGGACCTACTGAATACACCTTAGACCCACTATAACATAAATGAACTTGTTTTTTTTAAATTTTTACGAAACTCAATTGTTTCATTTACAACTGGATCATTTGAAGTATTTGGATTTACTAAGTACTTTGATAAGTATAGTGTTATCCAATCAGAGTCACTTATTTATGATTTGATTTCTGAATACTTAATACTGCAGTGTTGTCTAATCAAGGACCCACTTTCAGGTGAAAAAAAGCTTCAAATTTGTCTGCTCCTTCCTCAATCATAGTAAGTAAATCCTTTGAAATCTGCTATGTTGTCCAATCAGAGACTTCATATTTTCAGATTTCTTCCTCAGTCAAATTCATGTAA
>OY735214.1:30395735-30400735 GCA_963457665.1 Thysanoteuthis rhombus
AAGCTTCTTAGACAATATATATATATATATATATATATATATATATATATATATGATGGTGTGATTCATATATGCACATATATTATATGTACATATGGTGGTGAATTGCAGAATCAATAATCATATTAAAATTTCAGCAGAAGATTCTTATATGCATTCCACATTAATGCCCTTGGAAAACCTTGAATCTACTTCTTTCTGCACTCAGCTTCATCACCAGATATCTTTAAAAAATTTATTTTCCAGTCAATTTTTTACAACTTTTCATATTTTCATTTTTTAAATGATTTTAAAACAAGGCAGAGGAATTGGGTGAAAAACTAATTGTTCTCTTTGTCAACTTCTAAAGATCAGATTCTGAAATAATTAGTAAAAAGCAGAATTTCGTCATGATTGTTGATGAATCTGTTTCCTGGTGTTCTAGTGAAAGTAAACAAAATTACCAAGACAAGATTGCCCAGTTTGAGAAAAATGATACCAAGATGTGTCACTACAGGGGCAATCAGCTGCAGCTACAGTACTAGCAGTGGGATTAGTAATTACAGTCTGAAATTCTCTCAAATACTTTATCTTGGTTCATTGCGAGGCAATATTTTGACCTATTAAACTAACTTTCTTCTTATCATTATTATAAAAATTGAATTGCTAAGACCGAGAAAAAACTCAACGATACTTTCAATTATTATTGGTGCTATGGGTTGCTGAAAGTGTGATCTTGAATTTGCTGAGGATCATCTTTGCTTTGGAAAGAAACATAACTTAAGAGAAATCCAGAAGATAAATTTCAAGAAATTTCTTTCATGAAAAGTTGCCAAAAATTCTAGTCACACGCTTCACCATAAATTTAGAAGCAAAGAATAATTAAAACGTTTTATTGAACATTGAATGAAGAAATTTTATAAATGAAAAACTCAAATAATCCCTAGTTATCATAAATAGACATTAAAGGTAAAAACCTATTATTTTGTTTTTCATTTAAAAGTAGAAGCACTGGCATACCTACACGGTGACCCCGGGTGACACCATGATGTTTTGGAAGCATGAAAAATTCACCATTTACGGCTACTTTTAGGCTCTACTTTTTAGTGATTTTAGCCAACCTTTTCCTTGAGAAAAATAATACATTGATGTTAGCTATGACAAACAACCATGGCAAATGATATTAACCAGCTTTTTTTTCCCACCAATGACATTTTCGACAGATCTAGCCGTTTTAACTATTAGAAATGGCCATAAGAAGGCTAGTGTGTTTTGGCATCTTTTGACATTTTTTTAGGTTGATTTAAGGTGAAAAAATCTTCGAGTAGGGGTGACCCCTTGAGTTAATGCACCGAGTTACACCAACCCTACCAACGCCACTGAGTATAAGATATTTTCTATCTTATTCTTTATAATTTATTAATTTCATTGATTCTGTGGTAAATTTCTTTGATTACATTTTTCTACTTTACTCTTTAGACGATTCTAGTGCTTAAAAGCAATGACTCTCAGATCTTATATTATTTTCTTGCTGTTGATCTTTAGAATTGTTTTTTGTCTTTTTATCATTTTTATTTTTTCCATGGATCCTGGATCCGCCCCTGTGTATGACCCAAAAAATGATAATACTCATAAAATGAAAACGGAATACATCTGGCTACTTTTTAAAAAGATCAGAGATCAACACTTGATGTTTAACCCTTTTCCTACCATATTTTATTGAATTATTTAAATAGTTTATAAAGAAATCGATGCAGCATCTCATCAAGATGAATTGAGGAAACCATCAAAAACTTATACTCATCATTTTCTCCCTGTGATGAGGTTATTTTGTGGACATGATGTTAGTGTAACTGACCATAAAGACACCTAGCTGGACTCATATTCAATAAATGTTAAACTTCTTGATTCAAGTCATCTGATGTCTCATATAATATAACCTATTTTATCAGCAATTTATTCAGTTTATATTATCGTAAAATCTATGTGACCTACTATCAATGAATTTGATTTTTACTCGAGTATTGGATATCAGGAATCAATTTTACTTGTTGGATGTAGAGCTGAAAGGTAAATATCAAATTTTGTTTCCAGTTCTAATGGCCTTTTTATCTTTTTGTAAGTTGTCTTACATAAACTTAGCAAGCTTATTCATTGATTCTGGGGTGAAGTTCATTATTATTTTTTTTTACTTTACTCTTTAGTCAATTGTCGTGCTAAAAAGCCACGATTCAAACATAAGTGAAAACTGACGGATCACACATTACTTTCTTACTTTTGATTGTTGGAATATAACTCAAGGAATGTATAGTAGTAACTTTCTAATGAATAGAATGAAATATATATATATGTATATATATAAATATATAAATTAGAAATGGCTTTTAGTGCTGATAAGAAAACCTAAACTTTGTCCAAGTTTATTGATTCTAAAGTCACAAATTTCATATACAATCTCTAGATTAACTTCTCTCCAGGCATCCCATGAGGATAAAACTAAAATTTGATTATTAATAGAAACAAGAAAACTTAAAAAAAAGCTTCTTGGACTGAGATCCATATTCCAATCCTTGTGCTCTTACCGATAAAAACTAGTTTCAAGCAACTAGTCAAGTTCAACTTGATAGCAGGACTTACAACTATATCAATTTATTGGTATAATTTCTAGCCTACAAAGTGTAAAATGGTAGCCATTAATGTTTGTCCATTTTAGAAAATTATAGTCATTGGAAAATTAAACTGGCATCAATAAAGAAATAAAAAACCATGAAAACAGGAAGAAAGAACTGAATAACAGCAATAAAAGACAACAAAACAAGGATATAATGTTGATGTTAATAATTTCTGTCCATTTCATTCTGCAATATTCTTCAGGTAAATTTTTCTTATCAAATGGAACAATTATGAGAATAAGCAGGCAGGCAGGTGTGTAGGTAAAAAAGAGAAATAAAAACAAATAGCAAAAATCAACAATAAGTAACAAAAAATCTATTTATATATGAATAAAAAAATCATTTGGCAAAAAAGTACATTTTTTGGATATTGCTGTACAAAACTGCAGAAGAGATTTAAAAAATTTTTTAAAGAAAAATTTGTAAGAATTTTTAAAATATTTGCTGAAAAATATCATTCTTTAATATTTTACCACAAAATAGCATGAAAAATAAATAAGAAAACCCAACCCAGGCAAAAACACACTATTAAGAAGGAATTTTTTATAATGAAAAATGTTCTTTTTGCAAAAGTTTCACATTTATGAATGTGTATTTATATACATGCACATATTTATATATCAGTTTAATTGTAGCCATCATGAGATAATTCATTATTAGTCACTAAGAGTAATATAGTTTTTATAGTAGAATGAAAAAAAAACAACTGTATTTCAATTTGTTTTCTCAATTAGGAGCAGGATAATCACAAATAATATAATATCAGTTGCTGATTTCTACGTGTTAGGGTTAACATGAACTAAGTTAAGTTTTCATATATTCCTGGAGTAAAGATTAAAACCACTGTTAATGATTGAGAGATTTGCATATTTCCCACTCTTGATAGAGTTTTATTTTAGCAATCAAGATAGATGTCTTGGCAATTTTGTTCCTAAAGAATTACTACATAAAAAAATAATCTAAAAAGATTATGAATATAATTTAAAGTGTAAAAACTTATATTTGTAATTTGAATCATCAAAGGCATCCATGTTGAAACTAAAATTGTTTTCTCAAAATGATAATCATTCAAGCTAATCCAAACCAAACTGGTTTGAGTTGACATTTATTGTTTATAGCTTCAAGAAGAATCATTAACAGTCCAAATTTTGTTCAGACAATTGAACTCTTTCTTTGTGTTGCTAACATTGCTACCACAATGTTTGGGATGATTAATTCTTCAGTATTTGTCAGGTGTATAATCTGTCTCTTGTATGTATTTATATATTGTCATCTCTTCTTATGGATAATACATCTGATGAAGGCTGAAAATGATTTGGCTGAAATGTTGCGGTAACAACATCAAGGACACTATGTATATATATATATATATATATATATATATATATATATATATATATATATATGTATATATATATATATATTTATGCATATCAAAGAAGTGTGGAAATTTGAAATATTGTCTCTACTCAACAAATTGGGCATTCTTAGAATAAAGAAACTACTGTGAAATATATATGATTTGTTGTACATATATTTGTATGTATGTATGGGTTTGTGTATGTATATATATTTATTCATTTGTGCATAGATATTTAAAATGTATATATATATATATATATATATATATATATATATATATACATTTATATTTGATATACTGATATCGATTATGTGCTTACGTGCACTCAAGCATACATCAATTTGTTTGCACACACTCATACACACAGACACACACATCCATAGACACACAGAGATACTTATGTAAATTGTGTTTTTTGATTTTGCAATCACACAAAGAATGAGAAAAAATTATGAATGAAAAATGCCAATGGGCAGGAATAAAAAATGAAAGAGGAAAAGATATTTCATTCAAGAAGAAAAAAGAAGAAAATCAATTTTTCTTAGCAGCCAATATTGTATATTTTTTCAAAATTATTTGTTGTTGTTATTTATGCTTGTTCCTTTGTTTTTTGTTGTTTTTTCTGTTACTGTATATTTTTTCTTTATTTTTTTTAATACTCCGGCAATTGCACACGAATTTTGGGTTTAATATTTTTTGTAATTTTTTTGTGTTTTCATTTTTTTTTTGTATAATATTGAATAAGTGATAAAAAGAGTTGAATTTAGATATATAATCAACAAGTAACAAATCATTGAAAAAAAAGATTTCTTGTTTTCTTTTTCACTGACATTCTCCTGTCATATCAAGTATGCCAACTCTTCAATAAAGGTAACAATATTTTTTCCAGTAATAATATTAATGATACACCTGATCTACTTCAGTACATTTTAAAAGAAAACATAACCAAGGTGTACCTTATTCTCATTTGTACCAACGGAAACATA
>OY735214.1:30405735-30503235 GCA_963457665.1 Thysanoteuthis rhombus
CTACTAGTGTTTTGGAGGCACTAGTAGCCACATTGACTATTGGCATAAACTTGAATTTCGAGCCAGCCATTTCAAATAGCTTTCCTTCATTAATCAGGATAACCTGTTCTCTTTTAATTCCAGTTCTGGTTCCATTGAAAATAAGGTTATATTTTGTGAAATAATTTGAGAAGCTAATGGGAGTTGAATTAAATTGGTTTAGAGGTATTTGCATAGTTTAATCATCTGTGATCCAGCAAAAAACACTAATCCATCGTTCTGCAGGTCTTAGTGATGCTGAAGAAAGGGTTGAACTGCAGCTACTGATAGACACACACACACATGCACATGCACACAATCACACACACACACATGCACATGCACACAATCACAGACACACGTGCACACACACACACACACACAGACACACATGCAAGTGTATTTGCAAATCTATAACTCACTGTATTTCCCGGTGTCGAAGATGCTATTTTTTTCCCTCAGAAACAAGTCTCTAAGATGTACCCTGCATCCTACTGGCCTATCGTAACCCGAAAAGAAAATACACTATACTACGACAGAATAAAGTGCACGGAAAAAAATTTTTTGCAACTAATCCGTTCAACTTTTAAAATTCTTTTTCAAATTTAGCAAGCTTTTTATAACATGCAGGGGAATTTTTTTCACCTGAAACCCCTGAGTGTGTTACTGCTGACACATGTGTAAGAGGTTTTCAATACCATACTATATATATATATATATATATATAAATATATATATATATATATATATATATATATATATATATATATATATATATGATGATGGTATAAATATGTACATGTATATATATGATGGTATCTTCTTAAAAATATACTTGATAGACAAGCCAAAAGACTAGTATTAATTTAGATGAATATCAATATTATGGGTATTTTCAGTCTCCTCAAATGATCTTGAGAAGGAGCATTATCTAGTGACAGAAGAAATAAAATTGTGACAAGTTATCAGGGTTTGCTAGTAAATTTTGTTATTGCAAGACTATCATAATCAGAGACTCACATTCAGTTTTATTTGCGTTTGTTTGTTCAGTGATGTAATGTGTTGAGTCAGCAATATCGGGTAATGATTACAATATTGCTTTGTCTCCCACTAAACATTACGGTAAAGTAGGTGAAGTGCTGTGACTTTAATTTTATGTTAATTGAAGTGCCTCCTTAAGGCTGAAGCATCCTCGATACCGGGAAATATGGTATTTGATTGAGTACATCAAGAGATTGATATTGATACAAAGAATTGGATTACAATATATGAAACTTTGCAAGTGAAAATTGACTTTGCAAGTCAAATACCCCCCACCCCGTTGACATTTTCCAGGATTAGTAAAAGTCATGAAGATAGTGGAAAGATGAGTTGAAATAGATAAGGTGCAAAAGAATTTCAGATCTTCATGGGAAAATTAGAGTGAAAAATTGACAGGAGACATCCTGGATCGAAACCATTTCATTGGCTCTGCTTACTGGTGTGCTATGTTCTATATT
Source organism: Thysanoteuthis rhombus (assembly GCA_963457665.1). NCBI lineage: Eukaryota > Metazoa > Mollusca > Cephalopoda > Oegopsida > Thysanoteuthidae > Thysanoteuthis > Thysanoteuthis major. The sequence continues at coordinate 30,407,253 of OY735214.1, forward strand.
ACAATATTTGAATTGCTAGAAAATGTTTGGATAATCTGTATATTTTACTATCTACATGCAGTATGTGATTTTTCTGGATTCCTTTAATATTTGTAATATTGTTGGGGATCTTTGAGCAGATTGGCAATATTTAAAGTGTAAAACGTAAAGATTTATGTTTACTTCAAATAACTATTCACTATATATGTATAATATATATGTATATATATATATATATATATATATATATATATATATATATATATATATATATAATATCGACACACACGTACACATACATATACATATATATATATGATGGTATCTTCTTACAAATATACTCGATTAAAGATGAGACCCTATATATTCTTAGTTCATATTCGGTGGTGTTACTAGAAATTTTGTTCCACCAAGCTAATCTTATAACAAACACACACACTAACACACACACACACACACACACACACACACACACACACACACACACAATACATTTCCAAAAGCCATTGAAACCACAATCAAACTAAGAAGATCTAAAAAAACCCAGTTATATCTAACAGGATATATAGGTCTCTCTCTATATATGCATGTACATATATACATGTATATATATATATATATATATATATATATATATATATATATATATATATATATATATATATATATATATAGATAAGCAAGGGGTACTAAGAGTTCACACACACATATATATGTATATATATATATATATATATATATATATATATGTTCACACACATATTCACACACACATATGTATATATATATATGATTATAGATTGCATTATATAATGTTGAAATGTTGTCTAGGTCAAGTGATACCTTCTCATTTCAAATGAGAGTTTCAATATGATATAACGCAGTTTATAATCATTCTGTCGGATCATATATCCATTTCTTGATAACGCACACGCACACACACACACACACACACACACACATATATATATGCACACATCGTTTTCTCTCACTATCTTAATATATAGATGCATATATTTGTATGGATATATATGTATACTTTTTGTGTATATGTTTGCCTGCTTATGAATAAACATACATTATGCATGTACATTTTTCTGAATGTATAGATAGATACTTTACTAGATACATCTATAGATGGATCTACATGTTTGTAAAAGTGTGTGTATATATAAACAAATATTCGTATGTCTACTTGTATCTATGTATATATCAGCATATTTATAAAGGTATGTGTATATATGTCGTTGAAAATATATACATATGTCTGCCTCACTACTTTTTCCCTCTTTTCCAAACACATTTATAAACGTACGGGAACATTGATTCTTTTTTAGTTCGTAAACACACATATTCTTAACATCTCCATCCCCACACACAAGTGTTATCAACAAAAGAGAAATAAAACAAAGATTCAAACAATTGATTAGTCATACCAACAGAAAATATAAACAAATCTTACCAGTCAAGCATACAATTTGTTGCGATAGTTGTAGAAGAGATTGTAGTAATTTTGGTAAAGATAATAATAATTGTAATAATTATTGAAACAGTTATTATAACAATAATAAAAATAATAATAATAATAATAATAATAATAATAATTATGATAATAATAATAGTATTTTTGAAAGTAATAGTTATAGTAGTATTTGATATTAGTATTAATATTCAGTTAACAACAAGTGCATAAAAACATAGAAAAGATTGTGGCAAAAATGTGTCAAATTTCCATTTTGTTAAAATATTTCTGGGCTCCGATTTTGAAAAAAAAAAAAAAAATCAATCAAAAAATGTCTTTGCTTTTAAAACTTGGTTACATTTAATTATTTTTTCTTGGCGTTGAGAACAACATTTTTGAAAAAAATAATGTCAACAACATTTTCTTTATTTCTTTTATAATTTTGTTGTGGACCTGTTTTTTTTCTTTCAACTTTGTTTTCAATATATACACATATATTCAACAGATGGAAGAAAGCCCAGTGGGTGTTGCTGCAGGGGTACTAAGAGCTCTCTCAAACACCCACACACACACACACTTATATTTATACATATATTATATATATATATATATATATATATATATATATATATATATATATATATATATATATATATATATATATATATATATATATATATATATATATATATATATATATATATATACGTATATATATATATATATATATATATATATATATATATATATGTATATATATGTGTGTGTGTGTGTGTATACGTGCATGTGAGAGCGAGTGAGGGTATATTTATAAATTTATATATGCGTGTGTGTGAGACCAAGTGAGCATACACACATACATACATACATACATATATATATATTTATATATATATATATATATATATATATATATATATATATATATATATATATATATATATATATATATATATATATGTATATATGTATATGCACACACAACAAAGTGGACCCTGATATGATTAACTATACTGCATGCAATAAGTGGTCAAATCCTATTATTCAAGTATCATGTCTGTAAAGACAGTTTTTATACATTGCCAAATCTATTTTAAAGTAGCCACGTATCGATGTCACACACACCACAGTTGTATATGATAAACACATACATCTGGATGTTTTGACATGAAGAAAACAGATTTCCTCATGTCGACACTGTCAAGTGCATGATAAATGTTTTATGTCTATTGGTTGAGACTAGGTGGAAGAATGTCATTTCAAACAACAATCTTGTTAGTGAAAATTTGATTCAGCGAACCAGTCAAAAAATTGTTGACTTGCATGATTATGAAAAGTTCAATTTAACATTATTATTTTAATAATCACTCCAACATCCTCCCCCCCCCAAGAGTTCTGATTTGAACATCATCCACTCTAAGTTTTGGCAATTAAACATCCTCCCCACCATAAGCAGTCTAAGAGTGGGTGGGGGTTGGAAATGCTCTTTTTTATTGACAAAGTTAAAGAAGATTAATGAATTTGTTAGCCATGGGTTCACCCCACATAGTTTTGGCAACATTTATATATGTATGTGTGTGTGCACTTTTGCACCCAAACCAGTCTAGGTAGGTGGATCTTAAAGTGATCTTTCTACGCTCTTATCTACATTACCTCTTTTTCAGTTCAGTTGCAGTAAAAAAATTGGATTACAAACAATATTTTCCCCATACACACACATACACACACAAACATACACACACACATGCCACTCTCTCTCTTTCTCTCTCTCTCTCTCTCTCTCTATATATATATATATATATACATATATAGTTGCCTGTCAATCATAGAAATTGATGATCAGAACTCATCAGTAGCAACAAAGTTGTAAATACCCACATATATATATATATATATATATATATATATATATATATATATATATATATATATATATATATATATATATATATATATATCAATCATCGAATACATTTATAATTATATGTATACATTAATATATATATATATATATATCAATCATCTAATACATTTATAATTATATGTATATATTAATATACATATATATATCAATCATCTAATACATTTATAATTATATATATATATATATATATATATATATATATATATATATATATATATATATATATATATTCAAAATCTTGCTATAATATATCTCAGCAGCAAATTATTTTGTAACCATGTTTCTTTAAGAGTGAAACATGAGGATTTCTTAATCATGTGAATTTTTCTATGCAATAAAATAAAAGCTGGTCCGGTGAAAAAATCCTTTTCTTCCATTCAATAACATCAAATGCTAACCCCAACAACAGTTAGCCGTAATCTTGTCCTGGCCAGGACTGATGCCATTATTCACAAGATCTGAACTTCCTCTGACGTTGTAGCATGATCTGTACTACTTGTAACGAGCCATGAAGTCAGAGCATGGATTCATGAATTCTCTCCCTTTTACTTTCAGACATTTACAGAAGGAGAGGGAGGAAATGAGAGGTGGTGGGTGTTTTTTGGTCAGTCAGCCTGTCAGTCAGTCAGCAGTCAGTCTCTCAGTCAGTGATGGCAATTGGTACTAGAGATGCCCGCACAATCTATTAAATAGATGAATAAATCTTTTTCCAAAATACGTCAGACTATTCTGCTAGATTTGATGACTAATAATAATAGTTTTACTACCTTGCAAAATCATTATCAGTGAGTTTGTTTCTACTGAGTGCCCCATGAAAGCAATCTTGTGCCAAACTTGTCTAAGCTCAACAAATATCTTGTTTTGCAGACAAGACTTCTTAACATACAAGTTAGATATTTAGATAACTTTTTGAACTTAGGAGATGAGAAGGATTGCTATTAGTAACTGTAATATTCAATAACACACACATATACATGTGTACCAACAATTACGTTTTGATAGAAATACAGTGTTATTATGTGTGTGGTTAATATCTTTTATATATAGGAGTTCTATAATTTCTTAAAGATATGGTCCATACATGGGAATACACTCAACATACATTGGTTTTGTTCAACAACGATATTTTTCTATTTTTTTTCAAATTTATTCTTGGATGAAGTATTGCAACATTATTATTAATTTTGGCTGGCCTTTCACCTTCATCCTAACTTTCAGTTGCTTTTTTTATGACAATTTTGAATTGGACCATAATTCTTTCTGATTGCACTGTTTTATTGTTGCCGTGGGATTACGGTCCGATTCAAAATGTGATATAAAGCAAAGTTAGGATGAAGGTAGAAAGCTTGTCAAAATTGATAACAATCAGTTTTGTCATAAAACACATACACCAACAAAAGTATAAAACCGTGAGTAAATATTCAGTTTGAGTACCACACTCAAGTCAACACCCATGGCTTTCGACCATCTGTAACAACAAACATCCTCAGATTCAGAATGTGACCATGTCTGCTTCTTTTTTAACTGGTGACTATTGTTGTCTTTTTTTTTTTCTTATAAAAGAAAACTGAAAAACAAAAACAAAACAAAAGATGCAAATAAAAACTCAACCAAGAACCTGTCACCAAGTTAGTATATATATATATATATATATATATATATATATATATATATGTATATATATATGTATATATATATATGTATATATATATATATATATATATATATATATATATATGTATATATATATATATATATATGTATATATATATATATATATATATATATATATATGTATATATATATATATATATATGTATATATATATATATATATATATATATATATGTAAAGAGTGGTCACTTGTAATATCACTAACCTCAAGATATTTTCAAGATAAACATGGAGAGAAAAACTGAAAGAGTGAGTGGCAGATGAATTGATTGAGAGAGGGAAGGTTTAGGGAGAGAATGGTGGGGGGGAAGGAGAAGAAAGAGAAAAATGGAAATAAGATTAAGAAAGAGAGAGAGAGAAAGAAAGAGAGAGAGAGAGAGGGAGAGAGAGAAATGTTAAAATTGTTGACCAAAGAGCATATGCTATGGGTGGGTGTAAAAAATAAAACACATAGTGTTATTTTTATCAAAAGCACAAACGTCCGCAATTGATTTTAGGTTTTTTCTGATGAATGTTATTTTTTGTGCTGATTAGTGATTCCAATTTTTGATTGGAGCCCAATTTTACAAATCTAAAGTTGTTACAAGAACTTTTCTTTCACAACAATGTAATTGTTCTTTACTATGCATAATAATCATTTATCATATTTTATATGTGTACAGGTGCATAGTTATGACAAACTTGTGAAATAATATTTCCAATTTATGGTCATTTTTGAAAAGTATACACACACTTTTAAAAAAATACAATAAATTAGAAATATTATACATAAGAATATAAAACTAAGTAAAAAATAATTGAAATTTAAAGTAAAATGTATCGTTGCAATAATGCGTAAATTATGAAGATATTGAAAAAAAAAAAACAAAGGATCAAAATCATAAATACGGGTTCAGAACTCCGGATTTAAGAAGTCAAGGAAATGTTATCCAAGATTATCTTACCCTAGACTTGGTTATCCCCCCTTAGTCAGAAAATAGCTTATTATGTACTACAATTACTAAAGTAACTATATTGGAATAATAGAATTATGACAAGAATTGTTTTTATCATTTTGTAATAATGGGTCATTCTAAGATAAATTGTGAGTGCAATATATGTACGTTTATATGCATACTGTTACACTCTCAGATATATATCTTTTTAACTTATAGCAGTATATGCATATTTCAGATTATGTATAAATGTGCCTTATGCAAATGATCATTTTATCATATGCATATCATAAATATGCATATTTGTATGCATATATCTATGGGAATACACATGTTTGCACATATACAAATATATATATGAATATAAGTTTGATTAAAAGGATTAAATTTTTCAATTAATTTTCTTGTTTATCTACAAGATAACACTTGTCTTGATCCAGTAAATGTAAATATTGTTCAAACTATAGATTCTAAATGTATTTAACAACTGATAGATAAATACATTAAGCCCAGTGAAGAATGTCACTTGTTTGTCACCTCGTACATTACATCATCATAATGCACAAACACTCCAATGTTGAGTTCAAAACTTAAAAAATGAATAATATCTATAGTTTTTCCCTGATCTTGATAATGGCCAGAAGTGTGGTCGAAAGTGAATGATCACAAATGTTTGAACATGAATTCGTTGGATCCAGACAGGTATTCTCTTGTATCAAAATGAGAAAAGTTAACTAAAAAATGAAAAACAAAACATCCTTTGTTTTTCTTTTTTATCAGACTTATATTAATGAAAGACTGCTGCCTAAATCCATGTATAAATATATATATGCGTGTGTGTGTCATTATGTATGTATACATATATGTAAATATATATATATATATATATATATAAGTGAGTATATTTTCATTCTATCTTTTATACATGCACACATACACACACACACACACACACACACGTACACACAGATATATATATATATATATATATATATATATATTTATAAATGTGCATGATTAAGGAATGGATATATTTGATCCGACCGAATGGTTATAAATTACATTATATCATATTGAAATTCTATTTGAAATGATCTCCCATTATTACACGGTGAATGTATCATTTGGCTTAGACAATGTAAATAGAATAAACGATTAAAGAAAATGGGTCTGTTTAGCTCAACGGTACGTTGAAGCGGCTACCCTATCGGTTGATTCTTGCAGCATCCTCATTTTTCTATAATTGTTTATACTACTCATGCTGTCTAGGCCAGATGATACATTCACCATGTAATAACAGGAGATCATTTCAAATAGAGTTTCAATATAATATAACGCAATTTATAATCATATATATATATATATATATATATATATATATATATATACATATATATATATATATATATATATATATATATATATATATATATATTCATAAATACATACAATTAAATGTGGTAATGCATTTATAAATTCTGGCATATGAAGGTACATATATATTTATATTTATATTTGGGCATATATACATAGATATATACAAATGTATATGTGCATAATTTGCTTAATGAATCAAAAGATATATATTGCAACTCTCTTTCTCACTCAATCTCTCAATGCGAACAATGTATTGAAATTTTCCCCTTTCAATTGAATTTTTCTCAATCCCATAATGCCATTCTTGATTTTTTTGCCTGAGATTTATAAAGGATTCTTTTTCTCCCCACTTTATTTAAAAACAACACCCACACACATAAAAATAGGTGATTTCTTATCATGATTCTTACCACCTCTGTATCACTTTCATTCTTCTGCTTCTATCGTCTTTCACTCAGTCATCCTTTCGTTATTTAAATCTTAAAAATCTGAGGCTTCTCTCCGTCTTGTTCAAATATGCTTTGTAATTTTTCCCTCTATTTTTCTCTCCTTTTCTTATACTCATTACTCTTCTCTTTCTCTTTTACTCTTTCCATCTTATTTTTCTTGTTCCTCTTTGATGTAACATAGATAATTATTGTATATATCAATATCATTATTGTTATTCCGGATTGATTATTGGTTATTAGTCAATAGCATATGTTTCCTTTATACATATTGTTATCATTAAAAAAAAATGAAAATGTCATGTTATTTTTTCTTTTATTTTTTAAAATGTTTTATATATTAATTCCAGGTATTTGGGGTATCAATTTAAAAAAAATTGTATTTCATTAATACAAATAAGGTCCTTTTTCCTTACAAATAAGGTCCTTTTTCCTTAACAAAAGGATTTATAAAAAGACAAAAAAAAAGATCTTCCTTTTCTCTATATTCATTATTGTCATTATAATGAACATTATCAGACAAATGATAATGAAATTCTGTTAAATATTTTCCCTTTCAGAGAAGAATAAAAAAAATTGTTTTCATTTCTTTCCCTCTCATATGAATGTCATTTTTCTGAGTTCATGTTGGCTAAAAAGTTTCTTCTTTCTTTTGTTTCTGTTGAATTTGAATATTTACTTTTCAGAGTTCACTCATTTTCTACCTTTTTATTTTCTCAAAAATGACAAACGGCTGTGAGAGAATGGAAAGAAAGCCCAAGATGACATTTTTCTTTCAATTTTATAATCACTTCTTTCAATAAAAAAATTCTTCTGATTTGAAAAAATCTTTTGTCTTCTTCTTCCATTTCCTTCAGTTCTGTTGCCATGAATTTTCATTTTTTTCATTTTTATTTATTGTTTTGTTTGTTTTACAGTTGGTCACTTTTTCATTCAGCTTATTTTCCAGCGTATCCTCCACATTTTCCTTTTTTTTATCTCTCTGATTAACATCAACTTGTACTCTGCAAGAAATCAATTTCAGTCCTTTAACCAATCAATATTTACATCCTGCTTTATTCTCTTTTCATCAGATGATTAGACTTTGCCTTTAGCTTTTCTTTAAAATTCCTTTCAGAGGAAGAGCTCAACTCCCTCTATTTTCTCATTTATAGAATGAATTATATTTTTGGTACTTTTCTCTTCCTTTTTCATTCATTGGCTTTATTTAATCTCCTTTTCTGATTTTCATTCATTTTACAGCTTTATGGTTTGGTTTCATTCAAGCCTGGCTTAAATTTAAAAAAAAAAGACAAAGAAAAATCCTCTGAAATGATTTCTTGCTTGGTTTATTTTGTTAAAAACTTTTCTCTTCAACCAGATTTCCTTTTGGCTCTTTTCACCAGACTTCACATTTTGTTGAGGGGTTCATTTCAGATGTGAATGGACAGTCAAAGACTGAAGAGAAGGCTCTAGAATTTGAGATGGCACCAATGACCCTGAAATCAAAAAACAAAGAACATAAAACATTATCGAAAAAAAATTATTTTAATGATATGAGTGAATCTTGGAGACCCCCCCCCAAACAAAAAAACAAAAACAAAAACAAAAACATATAAATAGCAATTTTCTGCCAGTTTCACTGTTCCAAAATTTACAAATTTCTTTATTCATTTCACTATTCCACAACTTATGAAAGTTGTTATTATCTATGTTTAAAACACTGAGAAACTAAAAATGTTGAGTAATTTGACAAAATAAACAGGTGGAAATCTCATAAGTTGTGAATTTCCACCCTAGAAGTACATTGCAAATATTATGAAATAGGCATACAAAGTCATTCAGAAAAGTATATTATCAATAATGACTTAATTTAGATACAGAGAAGAGATGAAACAAAATCTAATTGATCAATTCAGTTCAATGACATCCTTTAAAAAATCATTTACAGAATCAAAAATGCTAAAAGTATTTTCAAATTTATTTTATTCAAGTATCTGAGGAGTAAAAGTAGTTGAATTAGACACATGGTAAGTGTGTTTGGGATTATATAATGTTTTATAATTTTCTTTCCAATAAAATACAAAACTTTTTTTAGTATTGAAAACTGATGCCTGACCTTGCTTTTCCAGGAGCAAAATGATCTGAGAGAATGTGGTGCCATATTCCTTCTTTTGTCCATCCTGAACAGTACATCTACATTTAGAAACAAAGATAAATTTATAAATACAACAAAGAAAAATCCATATTTTTAAATAAAAATTTCATCAATATTTCTGAAATGTTTTCCTCTAAATCTTTCCAGGATTTATAACTTGATTGCAGCAAGAAAAGAATTCTGAAAATCTAAGAATCTAATCTAATCTAAAACAGAAAATTAAATTTTTCATTCACATTTCTGATGGGTAGGCCAAAACTAAAAAAAAAAAGATAATGTTGAAAAATGAATTAAAAAACCATTTGAGAACATTTCCACCATTATTTTTCAAAAACTTTTCTTTTATATAAAAAATTAATCATTCATCAAAATATGATTTTTTAAACTTCATGATTAAATCTAAAAACTAAGAAATTATAATTATGTATAAATTAATTCAAAATTTTCTTATGTGTTTTTAGTGGTACGTTTCATGAGAACTATTCTGTATTTCTGTATAAAAATAATGAATCAGCAGAGTATTTTTTAATAATGATATAAAATGCCAATAACTGTTAGAATAACCAAAGATTTCAAAAGCATTGTTTGTGAATTCTTACAGGAAGAACAGTCAAGATTTGGTGAGTGGTGCCTATGTGTTTAGTTCTCTCTCAGAAGTCATATAAATGGATAAATACTTTTCCAGAAATAACATTCTCGAGGTTGAGTTTTTTTTGAATGAATCATTCTTTTTCAATTCCAGGTGTTCACCTAATAATGTATCTCTCAATTCTAAGCTGATTACAATTAAACAATCGCGTTTTTATTGGTCTGATCTGTGTGTAGCCATTATGACAATGGCAATAAAAGCAAATTTTTATATTAAATAAATTTCAGATGAACTTAAACATGAGTTCTTACTGAACTTTTTTTTTTGGAATTTAATTCAGATAAGCATATGTGATCATGCTAACATGGATAATACTGAAATAATTTCAAATCCATGTACAACTTTGGTCAGGAGCGAACCTAAGGACTGCCATTTTGATACAATTTGTCTGTGGATAGCACAACAGTAAAAAGGTTTGGATAAGACATTGAGATTTATTATTTGACGCAATGACAGGCTTTATTGTAAGAACTTTCATTATAAGCTCTATTGACCTGGATATACTTTGGTCATATGATATCTTATTAAGTGAAAAATTCCTTACCTGAGCAAAGCTGACATAGAAGAGTTGAGCTGGAGTTAGATCAATTCCAGGAAGGGGTTTTTCTTCTCCGTGCTCCTCAGTCCATAATAAATATGCCTGAAAAACATAATGTAAATGTTTTCAATGTCATTAGTTGGTTATTTTCTCTTCTTTGGTGAAACTGTTGCGTGACATCATAGAAACTATTAAAAAACTCAAATGGTAATGGGCAGGCCATGTTGCAAGAATGAAAGACAACTGATAGACATCACATCTCATAACATGGATCCCCAGAGATCACAGGAGAAACCGAGCCTGACTGAACACCAGATGAAGAGATGAACTAGACAAATTCGGGAAATATTGCTTCCACAACACACCCATGATAGAGAATTGTGGCAAATCCTGGGGAAGGTCTATGTCCAACAACCGACGTTAAAAGACTGATGATGATGATCAAAGACAGATTTCCCTCTCCTCCTCCTCATCTTCATCGTCATCATCATCAACCCCCCCCCACACACACACACTTTAGTGTCTGTCGTGGGACATAGACCTTCCCCTGTATTCACCAGATCTCTTTATCATAGACATCGGGAGTCAATTCTCTCTGAACTTTCATAGTTCATCACACCAACTTATTTTCTGCTGGCAACAGTTTCATATATGATCTTTGGAGATCCTCTTTGTTAGTTGTGATGTCCAGAGATTGTCATTGACATTTGAGTTCTCTAATGGATTCTATTATATCTCTGACTCCTGTTTTCTCTCTGAGTTGAAAGAAAATTAAAAAAAATGAAAAACTCACCACATACGCAGCCCGAAGACCTCCATTATCGGCAATATTCTCGTCTAGTGTCATGTCACCATCCACCTAGCAAAAAAAGAAGGGAGATAACTCATTAGTTTGAATGATGACATTTTGAATGATGATTTTATCAAAAATGCTTATATCAAAATATTACCCTGAAATATAAAGCAAACAGTCAGCTACATATGTGTAATCATTAACAATTGAAAATTACCTGTTGCAAATGTTTATGAATCCTTAGCATTTGATACTGAATCATAATAAGATCAAAACCAGATTCTCCTGATGGGGAAGAGAGAAAAGTGATAGCTGTTCCATTTTAATTGATGACTCCCGACACAGCATGCTACAATAAGATGTGGTTCATGCGATGGTTTCTAATGAATAACAAACCTGATTCAATAATAAATTTTATGGACTTTTTGTTTAGGCTTTATAATTTGAATTTTATTGTTTTCTGGCAAAGCAACCCAAGTTTTGAAAAAAACCCCAAAAAACAAATGTCCGGGGAGTCCACCATTCTTCCGACACAATGTTTTGCTGGAATCAGACAAAGTAACTTGGACGTGACTTTCAACAATATCTTGTCATGTGACTTACGTTTAAATTTTCCACTTTGTATGAGCTGTATGTTCTTCTGACGCATTGTGTTGTGATGTTAAATTTCTTTGCTGTTTCAGGGTCCCACCAATTTCTTAGCTGACCCTTTCCATCATAGTGCATACCTGTCATGAAGAAGATAAGAATATGAAATCAATGTGAGGAGGGTTTTTTTCCTTGTAAAGGTAATGACAAAATCTGCAGAGCATTTTAATTTTGGTGCAATTGCCTCTGACTCAAAAAGCCATCAGTGCAAATCATGACATTCTAAATTATGAGTCTTTCAATTTATGCTTATATCAAAATATTACGCAGAAATGTAAAGCAAATAGTTTATTCTTGTTGAGCTTGCTCTGTCAAAAGCATGCAAACTTTTGATCGAGAAAGTCTATCAAAAAACAAGCACGAACACAGTCGGACACAAATTATGACAAAATGAATTTCATAAATCATTATTATCTATTTTTGCTGCTATTTACTGTCATCAAAATTGTTGTTGCATTTTATTCAGTTTACTATTGTTGTAATTAAAAGCAACAACAATTAAGATGAAGATGAATAGCAAACATAAATGATAATGATTTAACAAAAGACTGTAGCTTTGAATGGTGTCTGCGTGGATCTGTGTTTTATCTTGATTTAATTCCTGCAACTGTGTCTTGAGATATCAGCAAAGCCTAAGAGAGCTTTGCATAAAATTGGCAGGAAGTTATTTTTTGACTCTTGGAATGTTAAAAGTTTTGCTCATATAAATCAAAAGTTATTGCCTCTTTGCCTTACAATATTTCAGTTTAAAAAAGGGATTAATTGGAATGCTCAACTTTATAGATCTAAATATCATGTACTACAGGGAAGACCTGTATATTGTATTGTGCCAAACACAGCCTAATTCAAATGAATTCTTGTTTATTTATTTGCTTACAAATTAGCTAACCATCAACCAAAACTGTCACCTAACTATTAACATAGGTTTCTTTAGTTTTTAAGTAGGTATAGCAGGCTGACTATGATGCATACAGGCTGCACTAATAGAGATGAACCAAAGGCTGAAAATTTACTCCCTATTACATTTACAAAAAACTTTTTTTGTTTTTTAAAATTCCCCCTCCCCAAGAAGGTTTTTAGCGGGGTTCAAATCACAATATAGGTTAATGCTAAATTGATACTTTTGATTGTGTTCAGCTGCATTTACCCTTGTTTTTTGAAAATTCAGATTTTTTTAGTGATCACTGCCCAACAAAAGGTGAGAGAAGTAACTTATTCATTGATCATCCCTTTTTCCAATTTTTTAATTGATCATCCCCAACACGGCATGCTGTCAGAAGGCATTTGTCCTATAAGTGACTCACCTGACCAGTCTATGATAGATTTTTTTTCCTGTTGTGTGTATATTTAATTATTTTGGGGTGATTACCTACCTCTGATACCAAATGCGTGAGTTATTTCATGACCTATGACGGATCCAATGGCTCCGAAATTCAGTGCCCTTTAAAGAAAGAAAAACAAAAACAAAAAAAAATTGAGTACTGAATCCCAAATGATTCAAAGATGATTTTAACATGAAAATAATTTCATTTAATTGTTAACCAAAGTTGGTCATTCATTTTGGTTGGCTTGGTTATTTCATGATATTTTTTAAAAAGAAATTAACAAATTCTTTTCATCAGTTGATCATCACCACCCGAGGGTAGATTGGACAATATTCCCTAAACTGACCACAGCCTAGGATCTGACAGCTTCATCATCTTATGAAATACCTATTATAAGTGTAATCTCTTTCGCACTCTCTCTCTCTCTCTCTCTATATATATATATATATATATATATATATCTCGTGACATCTTCGATAGATAGGATTACCAGTAAATAATGAACATATAGAATATTTATCAATTATTAAGGAAAAGAGAGATGAGAAATCAGAGTGTAAAATATTTCTTGGAAGCCCTTTTTGACAGACTATACATTTCACTCTATTTATTTACCTTTCTTTCATACATGAATATATTCTTGCTTATCTCGATGTAGATAAATTGGTACTTACTGAGGTCCTTCTTCTGAAAAAAATGGTAAATGAAAAAGTGCCATCGGAAAGAAAAGTTCATTCCTGATTGGGGAGTAGAAAGGACTCACTGTCACGGGTGGTGAAATCCACCTGGAAAATGGAGAAAAATATTTGTGTCAGCACAATCATCAATTTTTTATATTGAGTTTTCTTAATTAATCTTTCCCATCCAACGGTTGTGGGAAACTTGAATACCGAACATACTCGTTTATAGATAAAGTTTTGAAGACCAGATTTTTTGCCCAAAAAATGATACAAGTAATAATTTTGTAAGAGTGAAATTCAAGAAAATGAAATCAGTCGACCTACACTAGTAAACATGGTAAATTAAAAGAAAAGAATGTCCCTTGAATAGGAATTTTGACATTTGGCTTGAAAAATGAAAGATTTAAATTATGAAAATATAGAATATATACCAATTATTAATATAAAAAGAGATGAGAAATTATTGTGTAAAATATTTCTTTGAAGCCCTTATTGACAGACTATTCATTTCACTCTATTTCTTTGGAACTCTATATTTTGAATTAAGGGTCAACCTTTATATGAGATCTACTTACATATAAGCATATGTGGTAAATTGAAAGAAAACAGTGCCCAAAGTATTGGTATATTGACATTTTTCTATTCCATATAAAAGTGTTATCTAATGTAAAAGCCATTCTCTGAATCCCCCATCCTCTTTAGTATGACAGCTCAAAATGAACAGGTTGAGATAAAATGATTGATATATATGAACAGATTAATATTGATCAGTTGATATGAATAGGCAGGACTAAGTTTAACATTGATGGTGCCAAGTGTAAAACATTTCTTGGAAGACCTTTTTTTTTTTTAGGACATATTTTTTTTGGAGATGTGGGGGGGGGGCAACTCTTCACTGTTCTACTATCAAGTCATGTTAAACCAAACCTATGAATAAAATTAACATTTTCCTATCGTGAATTGAAATTGCAACCATAAGATTTGTAGGCCACTGTATTACGAACTAGGATAAACCGACTAGTCTTATAGAATATGTAGAATATATACCAATTATTAATGAAAAGAGAGATGAGAAAAACATTTCTCGGAAGCTCTTTTGCTCTGTATTCAGCAATTATTCTCAAACATATCGAAATTAAAATGAAGAATTCATAAAATCATGATCTTTAACTTAATATAAAGTCCTTCATGTTTCAATAATCTGTGTAACATAATGAATCCTCAAACCATTTGAAACACCGAAAAACCTTAGAAAAATTTTTTTTTCAAGATAAATTTTTTGTGGCACTGTTTTCATTGCCTTCAGCATGGCTCTGTAAATAGTCTGAGATTAATGCATTGAACCCATTTGATCAATAAAACTAATCCAAGACTTCCCAAACAGAGATGAGAAATCACAGACAAGAAGATGTTTTAGCTTGACAAATAAGAGAAACAAAATGAAAGTCCAATATTTATAGAATAGATAATAGAATCATTTGTAAGTGAGAGATAAATGCATTGAAAATATTGATCAAGCCGGTCGCACCTTCTCCGATCAGGTTTCTCTGTTAACTGTCCAATCATTCTTTCCAAATCAAATTTTTTCCACCGTATCAAATTTGTAAACCAGTTTCCTTCAACGACATCAAGCTGAAAGAGAGAAGAAAAATAAGTGAAAGGAAATAATAGAAGACCTTCTAAAAGATATGACGTCATAACTTGTATGAATTAATGGTCATTCTGGTGCCGATTTACCTTTACAAGAGATAAGTCAAAAAACCTCAACTTCCTAAACAGAGAAGAGAAATCATTGAAAGGAAGACAATTTTTTGTTTTGTTCGTTCGTCAAAACTCTAGTCCAAAGAGGAGTTGACTTTATTTTCCCCCATAACATACATTTCTTTGGTGACACAGCTCAGAATAACACTTCCTTCTGCTGACATTGTTCAAATGTTTCCAATAAGAACAACCCCCACCATTTATTATTGATTTCAATAATAAATAAGATGGAAAGAAAAGATAGTAAAAAATAAGATTTTAAGGGAATTTAGAATTGTTTAAAATTTTGTTTTGTTTGTTGGTCAAAACTCCAGCCCAAGTTGGAGTTGTCTTTATTTTTCCCGGTAACAATAAGAAAAAACCTCACCAAATTTAGGGAAGCAAACTCGTTACTGTTTGACTATCACATCATATTAAACCCAACCTATTCATAAAATCAACATTTCTCACCATTGAATTGAAATCATCACCAAGTAATACCCTCTGTATTACCAACTGAGCTAAATTGACTTGTCCCATAGTAAATATTTTGACATTTTTTCACTTAAAAGATAAAATAAAATATTATCACATCAGTGCTAAAATGTAACTGAACTTTTCAACAGATTGTATATTTCTCTCTCTTTATTTTCTTGTTGATTCTTTTATTGAGCCCCATGGTCATGGGAATACGTCCAGCTCATCATCTTATTAAATAATTGACTAATCCCTTGATATGGTGATGTTGCTCTCACTGGGGGACTTAGGTTGGTTAATCTATGAATCTATGGCCTAATGATGAAAAAGCATCTATTTTACATAACAAATATTTGTTTTTAACATAATTTTCTTTGTCGATTTACTCAATTATGAAGTGAATCGATTAGATTGAACATTCTACAGTGAGAATTTCAGATGAAAAATCAGCTGATAACTACGTGTCAGGCCACAGACTTATTGATCCACCCTGGAAGATGGTCATTTCTATATCAAAATCATCATCATTTATCACTTTTAAAAATTTATATTCTTTCACAGGCTCTGTAGA
The DNA here is from genome assembly GCA_963457665.1 of Thysanoteuthis rhombus. Classification (NCBI taxonomy): domain Eukaryota; kingdom Metazoa; phylum Mollusca; class Cephalopoda; order Oegopsida; family Thysanoteuthidae; genus Thysanoteuthis; species Thysanoteuthis major. The sequence goes on from OY735214.1 coordinate 30,424,608, forward strand.
GTTTTGAATAGATCTTAAGGGATCTGAATTTCTTGAATGAAGCATTTTTATTACCAATCTTTGACTAGTTTTGTTTCATCCTATCTCTGTTGATTTTTATCAGAACAGCCATATTGTTTCTACATTCTATGACTGTTAAGTGAGTTACATGGATTGGAAATAAAATCAATACGAAATAAGATGAAAAGGAAAGATTTTAAGGGAATTCTAAAATGGTTTAGATTTTCGTTTTTTTCACAAATCAATGTTTCGATGCACAACTTCTCATCTTTATCAAGAGCAAGTGTTTGTGTTTTCGCTGGGAAATGATGGCAGATTTTCTAAATAGTAATTCAATGCTTATTTTATGGAGAGATTGATGGAAAAATACAATATCTTTGATGGAAACAATAGGGAATAAATTATACATGAGTCTGTAAATGCATCCATTTTCTCCTCTTGAGAATGAAAAACAATAGGCATTGTTTTCCTATCTGAAAACAGCTGTCAAAGCAATTTTGTGTACAGCTGAATGTGTGTGAATGTGTGCATGTTTCACTTCCTTCTGCTGACATTGTTCAAATGTTTACATGTTTAGGACATCTTTTTTTCTCTTGAATTAAAAAGAAAGAGGGGAAAACAAGAGAGGCTTACCTGCTTGTAATAATTGTTCAAGTACGTCGTGTTGAGCATGAATGAAGGGTAGCTGACTTTTTCTATCATGGAATCAAGCTGTGTAAAAATTGGTAAACAAAATGAATGAGAATCTTCAGTTTTTATTTTTTATTTTTGGAGGAAGAATTATCAGCTATCATTAATTTTTGACTATATTATTTTCATCTTTAATTTTTGCTGCTTTTCATTGCAACTTACTCAGGCCATCGGTCTATGGCAGTGAGTAAACAGTGCAGATAGGAAATAAAGGATAAGCTTTTGATAAGACTGGAACTCGCATCCCTTTTGCTTTTAGAAAACTGGTTTCCCACACCAGCTGCTCCGCCATTTGAACATCAAGGATACAAATATGGCATTAAGTGTTGGGAAAATACAAAAGGCCAGGTTTAAGGGAAAGATTTGATTTTCTGCCTGCTGTAAGTGATCATCTGCAATGCCTATGAGTTGAAACTTGTGTTGTTGTCGTATTTTTTTATAGCAACTGCAAGAACTTCATACAATAATAATTAGAGATTATTTGGCAAACAGTTTTTCCTCATAATTGAGAATTATATTTAAACTTCCTGTCATGAGTGACCTTTCCCACCAAAAGTTAAAATTGAGAACATTATTCAAATGCTACATCAGAGTTTAGGGAATACCAAGTTCATACTTAGAGAGTGGACTGAACCTTCATAGATTTATTTCAAAATCTATGCACATTGTAGTTGAATAAGCCCTACTGATTTTTGAAAATTAATAGTCATGTCATCGCACTAATTGTTGCTGTTAAAGTTGTCAAAGTGTTTTAAGACACATACAAAATTCATTCAGCCGTTGCTGAGTTCAGTGTTAAATTAAAGTTTCTTTAATTCGTACTTACCTTTGCTGCTGCTGCAGCCTTTGTATGTTTGTCCATCCAAAACTTCCGCAAAATGTATGCTTTGAATGCTTCCTTGATATATTTTATAAGACTTTCAATCTGAAAATGAAAAAAATGAATGAAGAAAAAAGAAATAGTGCAAGACCAGTGAAGATGAAATTACCAAAAATCAGTCATTGGAACAAAATAAGTATCATGCAAAACATAACAAAATAAACATCATATTCGATCAATACACTAGAAAAACAAAATGTGCGGTTATGACCTTATCAAAAGTATAATTTACCGACATGTGTTCCTGACATAAAACAATTGGTTAGAACTTGAAAGAACATTTTTTCATGGATTCAAAATGTTTGGGTTTAGCAGATTACCAGATGAAGTTCCAAGTTAAAAGAATTCTTGAATTAAAATTTTCTGCTTTCAACCTCAATCATCAGTGACTTTATGAAATTTATTATTTTCCCACAACCACAAACACAAATACAAAAAGAGTACCAGTAGAAAACGTTAAGGTATGATCAAAAGCCAAATATTTTGACAGAAGCAGAAATTTTATGAGGAAGGTCAAAACACCAGTTTATAATATAAAGCTGATTGGAAAATAATGGCCATATTGAAATATTAATATGAATGGTCAATAAATAAGCCATGTTTCTATGATATCTCTGATTAGTTCTTCTCTAATATACTGTTCTCTCCATGTGATGTAAAGCTTATTCCAACTTTGCGCAAATTGTATGAAAGGTCATTAATGCATCTATGATAAAATTCTTGGGACCTAGACTCTAAAAAAAAAAATCTTTGAGGCCTTTTTGGCATCTTCTCTGTTAGTGAAGCTTGTTTACTTCAAAAAGCTGTCTCAATGTTTGAAAAAATGGTGATCAGTTGGTGATGAGTCTGGAGAATATGAAGGAAAAGGCAAAACCTCATAGTTCAGCACATTGAACTTTTACAACAACATTTATGCAATGTTTCATTGAGTATTTTTACTTATAATTCTGCCAGCAAGTAAAAAACAGAAAACTGTATGATTAGAAGGGCTGGCTGGGTTTATTAGCCGAGGTTGGTAGTCAGCATAGAAGAAGACAATTTCTGTTTGTATCTTGACCATGGATGATGGTTCCAACTTGGGGATATCATTGGAGGAAGGAAAGGCTATGGCGGTAAACCCAGATAGTTAATCTGGAGTGGAGCCTCTAAGGTGGTTAGATGCCAACTCTGACTCCCTTCTTATATTAAATTTGCACATTATTATATTTGGAAGAAAAAACATCATACATCTATAAAAAAAATCTCACAAAATTAAGTATATATTGTATTGCAACTAAAATGTTATACAATAAAAATGGCCATCATTTTCCAAATGAACAGAGTTAATTTTGTAAAAAATTCAAATTTTTGTTAGTTCTCAGGCAAAACAAAACAGAATCACCAAAGATTACAGTGTTATACTAATCCATCCACCAATTCTTTTATTACTACTATTATAAAATTCATATTATTATGTGACATCAATAGAACTTCTGAAATGCATTTTTGCAATTTATGTATAGAGGATAAAGTGATTCAAATACTTAAATAAAAAACAAAAAACAAACTCATATTATTTAGAGTTTTGAATCATGTTTTATCCATTAGAAAATTTATAGGCTAGATATAAAGAATACCAATAGTAATTTTTAAGAACTTTATAAAAGAGAATATTTCTTTTGAAAAAATATATCTTTTCTTTGTAAAAGCCAAGAAACAATAAAAAGTCGAAGTAAGAGACTAAAATTTGATGAAAAAGCTTCAATTGTCCAATGGTTATCTTTAAAAATTCATCCAAATTGGCATTTGTTCACATTTATGTATCTTTCTCGAGGTTCATTTTGAATTTTATTAGTGTAAAATTTCTAATATTAACATTGTATTGTTAATCCATTAGCAGTTCTTTGCTAAGGATATTTCAGAGCCCCCTTTTTAACTCAACAAAAAAATCATGCTTGCTCCTCAAACAACATTTTTTCAAGGAGAAAAAACATAACAACAAACACACACAGGTTATGATAAATGGCTAATCAGACAAGTGGGGTAAATTATTAGAAAAAACAGATTAACATAATTAAATGATTTAATGTAAAACAATTTAAGCCAATCTTGAATTGGCAAAACATGCATTATCTTGAATCTGACAATCCATGTGATATAATCTCATAAAAGCTGTAATTTATGCAAATACAGAGCAGAATTCTATAATCTATAGCAATAAAAACATTTTCTGACATTTGATTTATCAAAAAAATGAATTAAAACTTTAAATTTCAGTCACCCCTTTTCTAGTTATACACCTATTGGAAGTTGTTCAAAGTTGCAAAATTGGGTATTTAGTTTGCCCAACATGAAAAAAAAAATAGTCTATTCTTCAAAGTGAACTGAACATTGATTGGAGGCTCATCGAATATATTTTGCTTCAATGGTTAGTGTATAAGTGGAAAAAAATCACACACTATACTGAAATTTTTCTTCAATGAAGTATCTTTTAGAAAATTAGTTGTTAATGGAAATTAGTAAAAATGTAAAAAAATCCAAGTACCTTGCCGTACAATTCTTTCACATATTTTTCCTGATAATTTAAAAAGAATGAATTTGAAGAACATGCAAAATATATGTTCATTTAAGGCAAAAAAGTAAAAAAAAACAACTTTTTACAAATGGTCGGCTACCAATATGATTACCTATATGATGCAATTGTTTAACACATTTTTATCTAAAACTAATGGCATAGGCGGACTGGAGCCTCTAGCCTTGGAAGGCAACCAGTCTAGGAGAAAAATAACTCTGAATTCAAAACCTGCTCACCAGAAATTGTGGCAATAGATGAGCTCAATTTGGGAAAAAATTGGGAAAGGCAGTGAAGCTGAAATGGCTGATAGTGGTGGTGTGTGTATGCATGTATATGGCTTACCTTGTCATGAATTAATTTTCCTTTGGCTGCAGCTCTGACATAAATGGCTCCTGTGGCAAATCCAAGAGCTTTATTAGTATAAAAGATGCATCTTTTCCAGCTATCCAATGGTTTTCGGGAATCTAGGGAGAAAATGAAATAGGATTAAATTCACAAAAACTGAATGTATTTTTATATATCTAGTACAGTATATACATATATATAAGTTGATCCAATGAAGAGGTCAACCCATGAATTTTGATCAAGAAAGCATCAATTCATGTCCCATGTATAGATCCATTCCATGAAGAGAGAGTGAAGAGAGTGAGATAGAGAATGTAGAGTGCATTCCTATCCGATTCTCTCATGCTTCATAAATCTTTATCTTAGAATCAAGTGGCTGCCTACAAAATTTCTGAACGTACACCTGAGTTAACCTTTAGATAGTGGCACTTGTCTTAGCCAAGTCTTGTTATATATTTAATTTTAATTGGTGTGTAGCTTTCAGATTGATGAAAGAAATTTGAAGAAGCAAATCTATTTCCAGGCGTCAGGCAGGCACTGCATCTCCGACCCCTTGTTCTCTACCTCTCTTTACATTAGTACAACAACATATTTCCTGCTCAAGTTATTGGAATCAAAGATGTAAAAAATTGGAGTTTATCCCATTATAAAAAAATAAACTATGCATAAATCTTTTATGCTTTAAAAAGATAAATTCAAAAATTAAATCCGCAGAAAAAATTCAATAAAGCCGAATGAAAAACCATAGAATCAATGCTTTTCAGACCTTTGAATAAATGGCTTCGTTTTTTCTGAGTCACGGGAGGTAACTCTTCAAGTTTACTTGAGCTTACCTCCCTTAGTATCAACTTTTGATAAACGTTCACTTTTTTAGAGTGAAGTAATGATAAAAAGCAACAACAACTAAAAATATACAGTAAATTGTTGTAAAAAATTAATGATAATGGTTTACAATACTTCATACAAAGAAAAAAAATAATAACATAATTGCTCATCTCCCTAGTTCACTTAAAAATCTTATTTTTTTTACATTATTTTTTTTATTACTGACTGTACTTTTTGTATTGAAGTTTATAATCTACGATAAAAGATGCCCATTTATATGAGTATTGTTATAATATATTATTGATGGATAAATAATGAATTGAAATTTCATATTCTATAAGAAATTAGAAGAGTTTTAAAATTGGATTGACTATGTATTCATAAGTGCATCATTTTTTTTGCATATGATACTGTTAAATTAATCTAATTAAAGTTGTATAACATACTTACTCAACAAATGAGTAAACAAGTAAGCAAAAAAAAAAAAAAAAAAAAGATCCACTGCTTTCCCTGATCTCAATAATGGCCAAACGCATCGTTGAAAGTGCGAAATTACAAACGTTTCAACAATTCTTTTATTTGTTAAATCCAGACATGCGTTCTCTTAAATGTGAACATGAAAAGTTGAGTGAAAAAAAAAAAAAAAGAAAAAAAAAGTCCTTCTCTATTGTCATAGTGGTGCATATATATGTATGTCAAATTTAACAATTTTACATATGGTATTGTTCAATCAATCTAATGAATAATAATAAATCTTAATATTTCATTCTTGAAATTGTTACCATTGAAAGTCCAGTACTTTTTCGATACTTCTCCAATAATACTACTTCATTTAAAAATTCAATTCTAGTGATAAAAGTAGTGTAGTTGAAATTTTGAAATCTTATATTTATTGAATAGAAAAGTGCTTAATGCATTATAAAACTAATACGGAGAAATATTTGATAATTACAATGGATTAAAGTGATCCACTGTGTTCGTGCTCATTATATGTATATATATATATATATATATATATATATATATATATATATATATATATATATATATATATATATATATATATATATATATATATATTATATATATATATGTGTGTGTGTGTGTGTGTATATGTGTGTATGTATATATATATATGTATATACATATATATATGTTTATGTATGTATATATATATATATATATGTATATATATATGTATTTATACATATATATATATGTATGTATATATATATATATATATATATATATATATATATATATATATATATATATATATATATATATATATTCAAATGTTCGCGTATATTCAGATATAACTTACTGTCGTCAGATCATAATTATAATCGTTATTAGAACTGTATCATTATTCAGACTCAATTCAATTCATGGGAAGGAACTCTCTCAATTGCTTATTATCTCCCCTGACACTATGGCAAAAAAAAACAACAACAAACAAACAAACGAATAAACAAACAAACAAATAAACAAACAAAAAAGAGCTCGAGTATAAATCTATTTACTTGAAGAAAGTAACATCTAATCCAACATTTTTCCCTTGTATTTATATTGTACCCTTTTAGCTCCAGAGTTGACAAAACACCAAGTGTAAAAAAAAAAAGATAAAAAGATGATGTACTACAGAACCAGCAAATAGAAAAATTAATAAAGTTCAAGACGCAAGACATTTTACTTATATTAGATGAAAAACAAAATGAAAAAAGGTTTTTATGGTTGACTTATGATCATTTGGGATCATTTGTTTTGTTTTATTTGAATTTTTTTTGTAATTTTAAGAAAAATAGGGCTTTGCCCGGAAAGGATGCCACCCTTTCCCTCTGGATACGTGCCTAATATACGATGTGTTTTAAAAAGAAGAAAATTACTGGCTATTTGGTTTAAATACCTCGCGATTTGTAATTTGCAAAAGTGTCAATGCAGAATGGAAACCATACTCAAGGAAAATTGCAAACAATGAAGTATAGCCAAGGAAAAACATTTTGATTTGACGAGAGTGTCGAAAACATTCTTTATCTTAATTTGTTCCCAGAATTTAAATAATTCCACCTTAAAAATTATGAAAATAACACTCTTTAGTTTTAGTTATAATTAGCAACAATGATATTTGAATAGAAAAAGACTTATTACGCTTTTTACAGAAGGTTCATTTAACCAGTGCATGTCAGGATTAAAGTTTTTAAAGGAGTTATTTCAGAATTTGTACTGAATAAACCATTTTTTCACCAACACCTAATCTAACTGTAATTGAAGAAATCTGTGTGTGTTTGTGCACCAAGATAAATCGGCAAATGGCTAATGTACGAAGTTGATATTCGTCAGGTATATTAAACAGCACAGTGTCGAGTTTAAAGTTGTTTGGATCGGTGGTTCTTGAGAAATCTAAATAAAAAAATATAGATCATAGATCTTTCATCAAGAATTATCGATTTAAATTTAGATATAAAATATCTAAATCCAAGCAGCCGACGTAATTTGAAGCTGTAGTTTCGTACGACGGGCGGAAAATCATTTTACAAGACAATAATGGCAGGCTGCTCTATACACCGTGAAGTTTGACTGCTTCCAAACATGCACCTCTGGAATGGGCAGTGCCGAAATGAAGATAAAAAAGGATTTGTTGGATTCTTTTTACTTCCAGTTCTCTCCCTTTACTTTGTCTTCTCCAACATTTTCATTTTCTCCCTTTTTTGTCTTTTACGACTCAACAGCGTTAAGCATTGTGTTCTCCTAAAATATGTTCGTTTGAGATTGATTTATAAATTCTTTGCGATTGGCTCTCAGTCGGGTGTCCTCGGTTCTTTTGATACGCTGAAACGAATCTTTGATATCCTTTCGGATTTAGGCTAACAGCTGCTTAAAATCTGAGAGAAAGGAGAGAGAGGAAAGAATGGAGAAAATAAAGAAAGAAGGAAACTCAAAGAAGGAGAAAAAAAGGTGGAAATAAGCAGATGAAAAAGAAGGAGAAATAATGGTAAGAAGAGGAAGGGGGTGCAGATATAAAAAGGGTAGGTGGCAACAGGAGGAAGAAAAGATGGAGGAATAGAAGAGTTGAATAACGAAGAGCAGAAGATGAAGCGAAAGTGAAAGTGAAAGTAAAGCGATAATAATAATGATAATAATAATAATAATAATAATAATAATAATAATAATAATAATAATAATAATAATAATATCATCATCATCATCATCATCATCATCATCTCCAAGTGAATATGACTGATCCAAGCGGATAAAAACATAGCTGTCAAGGAATTCGAGAAACCCTCAAAATACAAAGACCTTGAAATAGAAACAGTAGAATGTGGCAGCTCAGGACCAAAAATAATACCTATTGTTGTTGGAGCCCTTGGATTACTCAAAAATGGGATCCATGAACTTGCCGACAACATAACTGGGAAGAAAATAGCTCTTGCCTCCACTACACGCATTATTAGAACATTTTTGTCAATGCGAACATTGTGTTCACCTAAAATCTGTCCGCCTCTTTTCAACAGAAAAGTAGAGAGACGAAGGAAGCTCAAATAGGAGCAAGAAGGTAAAAGCTGACAGAGAGATGAAATCAGTGACAAATGAAAGAAAAAAAACTACGAAGAGAAAGTACAACACTTAGCATAGATAATTTCATGTAGAAGTATGTTTATGAAAGTGTTCTATCGACTGTATATGTAAAAGCCTTGCTCTTCTTTTTTTCTAAAGCTTGGACTGTCATAACTTACAAGATTGCCAATTTTAGGTCTCAGGTTGAGACCAGTTGGTGACTTACATAAACTTAAATAAGACAATAATAATAATGCAGATGCATGAATGGCAGAATTGGGACGAGACAAACCACAGCATTACCAGTGGATAGCGAGGAAGCTGAGAGGAGGACTGGAGACTTGCTGTCACTCAATCTTCAGCGATAATCACCAGACGCATGATAGCCTGTAATAATGCTACTAGCGGCCAAAAGGAGAAATGTGCCAGGGAGAATTACAAAATTGTCTCCACTGCTAGTATAAAAACAACATGTCCCAAAGGGTCTACAGGAAGGTTATTACAAAAGATTGGGAGAGAAATGCGAGCTTCCCGACAACGATAAAGCAAAGCCGCTATTAAAAAGTGGGTTGTTTTCTAATTTATAACTTTCGGAAATATACAGAAAGGTAGGTAAAGAGGAGAATATAGGGAGATAGAGAAGGAATTATTCGGCCAGACCCGTCCCCCAGAAAACACGCAGTAACAAGCACTGGAATCACAGACCCCACCCCCACACAGATATCGTGTAATTAATCCAGGAAGAAAGAAATGAAATCAATATGATAAAGAAAACAATGCGGTCACACAAATCAGAACAGCCGCCATTAACGAACCAAGACTGGAAAAAAGTAAAGGTAAAACCTGAGAAAGTTGATAAGCTTCTAAAATATATCCCGGTTGACAAAATCACCGACTTGAACAATCTTGCGTATACGGGAGCCAAAATGGTTACTGAGAAACTAGAGGTTCTTTGAGGGAACTGAAATAGGAACAAGAATGTAGAAGCTCTCAAATAGAAAACAACAATAACGAGGAGAAGCCGAATTACTAAAAAGACAATATAATATATGAGGACCGAGAAAGAAAAAAAAATATAACCCGAAAAAATAGATGCAACAAAACCAGAGGAATTATACCAAAAGATCTTAGCTAAGATAGACAGGCTAAAGAGATACAGACACAGAGTCCAAAAATACAGGGGAAAAAACAGAATATTTGAAAACGATGAGAATAAGTTCTGCCGACAAGTAGAGCAACTAAATGCTGCAGGAATAAAACTCTTCTGGAGTTACCTGTGGGAAATGAAGGGAAGAAAAATCCCAGCAGAAAAGCAGAGTGACTCACAAACATGAGAAACGAGCTACAACTGATAGGACAGCCGAGATCAACCTGAAAACCTTTAAAAAAAAATCGTCAAGGAAATTGTGAGCTGGTAAAACATTTATCCACGGTGGGATCCGCAGCTTCCGATTTTAAAAATTCACTGGGACTCGAGCTAAGCAAAAGTCTAAAGAGAACTAATATCCCCGTATAGGTGATGGAAAGAAAATCTACCTAGATAAAAATATACCTTCAAAAAGGACCAATTCGAAATAACAACAGATCGATAGCATGGCTATCAATGATGTGGAAAATCTCAACACCAAAATAGTCGATGAAAGATACGACTCATTAATAAACCTAGGAAAAAGGATGCCGAAAGAGAACCTGAGGACCGAGCGATCTGCTACTCATTGATCGGAAAATGCTTAAAGAAGCGAGAGCAAGAAAAATAAACCTAGCCATGGCATGGATAGATTAAAAGAAGGCTCACAACATGATCGCACAACCGTAAATAGTAGGATGTCTAAGGATGGTAAAAATATCTAAACAAGTTGAAAGTACCGGAGAACTGGGAACGAAACTAACCACCGGGGGGAGACCATAAGATCTTTTGGTTCAATTTCTCTCGTTTTGTTGTGTCTATTTCTTTGAGTGATATCATTTTGAAATAAGTGACTGAAGTGACAGAATTAGAAAATATGTGTTTAGTGTTTAAGGCTATAGAGTGTTATAGACTATATGTATGTTATATATTAAAATCCCCGAAACGGTTACATGATAAACAACTGATGGTCCCAACGAGAGATAATTTATAGATTGTAATAACAAGATAAAGGGGAAACAGGGAAAGAACACTGAGATTGACAGATATTGGGAAATGAGTGACTGAAGTAACACAAAAAATCTATTGAAAAAGTTTTTTAATGTTTAGAGTCTAAAACTGTAAAGGTTTGTAGACTATATATATATATATATATATATATATATATATATATATATATATATATATATACACGTCCCCATACATATACATATTTGTTATGTACAATCAATGCTTTTTCATCATTCCGTTGTGGGTTTATTGATATACCTACGTATGTATTTGTTCATTTAAAACCAGAAGAAGGAGCATATATGTATTGATCAGAAACTAACAATTTATGGGTCCTATACAATCATGAAAGATGAAAGAAATTGATATAAGTACCAAAAGCTATACTAGAGATATATTTACGCTACTGATATATTGAGATTTGATTCTGTTTAAATATGAATAAAGCATCAATTTTACAGTGTTCCACGATTCCTCATGAATATAGCATGGTTTATTTCACAGATATTTTTAAAAACCAAATTGGCAATGTAATTATGTCAGTATAAACATTGAATGGGTCCATGTATCAAGAAGATAATCAGCGCTTTCGGAAATCGATATGCTGTCCGTTAGCATATCTAGATAAACGAAAGGGAGCAGGCCACCATCAAGGCCCGACCTTTCATCGTAAATACAAAATGTATACACACATGCACGCAGGCCCGTGTACAGCTAGTAAGGGGCATCCATTAATTCAGGAGGACCGCTAGTAGAAGTGTTTAGCACGGCTAAATATACGCTAAATTTTAAAAAAATGGCCACGAATGGCCCAAAACACGCTGAGAAATGACCATATGCGCTAATTTAACGTTTTTTCACACTGCGAAAATAAGACGTAAAATGATTTATGTTGTAAAATTTATCACATTAAAATCAATTCTCATCACATCCACTTTGCACAACCAAGCGACGTGCCTACACACACCACAAACACACATATGTAAATGTATGTTCACGCGAATATGTAGCCTCTGTGTGCGCGTGTATACGTGAGTGCATGGTATGTTGGTAAGTAGTATGTGTGTGCGTATGTCGCATCTATGTATGTACGTATATGTGTCCATGCATGTATGTACGTATATGTGTGTTTGTAGCGTGTGTGTGTGTGTGTGTGTGTGTGTGTGTGTGTGTGTGTATTTTGCATTTTCGTGGAAACGTCATTCGATTAAAAGTCGTGGTACCGGCCACCACAGCCAGACACAAGAGAAATCGCTTCATAACCAATTTTACACTTTTCCCAGAAAATACGAATAAAACGATATTCAACTTCGATCATAAAAATATCGATTGGGCCAATCAAGGTACAAGAGGCGCTTGTGTCTTGCAAAAGAAAATGGGCGCGAAAAAAAGAATTGAAATTATTTCTTGTTAATTTGAAAGAGAAAAAAAGGAAAAATAGTAAAGAAAATACATTGAAAAATGGCGTCAACGCGCAACGAAGCACTAACGCGCATAGAATAGTTTTGTATAAATATATTCGTTTATAAGAAAATATGCGTTCTTACAACTTATCGATATAGAAAACATCGTGTCATCTACAGAACAGAAGCTGCTGATAAAGAGGTGATATGAAAGGAAGCAAAAAAAAGAAAGGAATTGAACGGAGGGCAATGAAAAAGATGGTATAAGGCGCGGAGGAAAGAAAATTGATAACATGTAAAAATAGACTTGTTTATTATACTTGATATTTAAAAAGCATAAGCGAAATTATAGGACTGTTTTTTTCTTTCTTCTATTAGTATAGGTGTTATTCGTGTGTGCATGTGTAGACATCACTGTATCAATAGAAGTAAGGAGTTTCTTCCTAGATGCCCGGGTTTGCGAAAATGAACTACTTTTGTGTTCTGTTTTCTGGTTATTTTTTGCGATTCCAACTCACCTTTTTCCTCCTCTTCCAAATTACTCTCTTCGAAGAAAGGCAACATGGAACGAATCAGTGAAACTATTAAGTAATTCCGCAAAGTTCTGCAAAAGAGAAAAAGAGAAAAAAAAATTTGAAAAACGTTACGAAAGAAGAAAATTCTTCCTTATAATGTCCCTCTATTCTTTCTGCATATAACTCTTTTAGAAATGCATTGCAAATTATTCACAATGCAAATGGATGTGCATTATTTACATAAAAAAATGTGTGTCTAGAAATGCATTTTAAACGATTTCCTGCAGAAAGGGATTGCTAAGGCCTCACAAAAGAAAAGCACCGTAAACAATTTATTTTAGATATGCTCTATCGATGATTATAGAAATGCATACCGAGTGACTTACACTAGAAATACGTTGCAAATCATCTACTGAAGAAAAGAATCATAAATGACTTATCTAAAATGCATTATATCTATAGAGATGTATTGCAAATATTATACACAAATGCATTTCTTTCAGTTTACCTAAGAAATAGGGGAAACTGGAGAGGTTGCAACACTTTACATTTCTCTCAGTTACGGAGACTTTTTGGACAAGGCCAACGAAATTTTCATGTATTAAACTTACACCTGTCTGCTGATTACCCATACCATATAAAGGTTATTACATATGGCATATCGCCTACAATATTTATTTGAATGAAAGAAATAAGATGCTGCAACTGATCCAAACCCTGGGGACAGTTGCAACACTATTCTGGGACGGTTGCAACATGTTGAAAATACATTAATTTTCACTAATCCACTTTTGCTTCATGTTTCAATGAACATTTTATTCTGAGAAAATGTATTGTTTAATAATAATAATAATAATAATGATAATAATAATAATAATAATAATAATAACATCAGAGTATCATTCATATGCAATAATATTATTTTGTAATTTATTTATCAATCAAATAACACTTATTAAGTTTTGTGTGTTTATGCATAGAGCATAGGCCTACCTTGAGTCAATGTGCAAAAGTTACAAATGCTATTCAATCTCTCCATATTTCGGTGTTAGACAGGAATAATAGGATAATCAAAAAAAAAAATCAAACATATATTTATTGCACAAAATTATAGCTGGTTAAAAAATTGATTTTTATCACACTCCAGTGAATGTGCGCTACAACCTGGGGTTTTCAGAAAGTCAAACAGACATCTGAAAATGACACAACAAATGAACTTTTAAAAGCTTGTTGCAACCTTCCCCAAACCTATCAGCCCAAAAGAACATCATGTGCTAGCTAGACACACTGACTTTGACACATGGTAATCATGTCACTTTGAAGTCAACAAAACAATGATTCAAACTAAGTAAGTTTTGATTTATTCATGCAAGTGTGACAACGACTGAAATAAAGAAGATAAAGAAGGCGACAAAAAACAAGGAAAATAGTCCAAATAAACCAATACAATCTCCTGATGTTATAGACATTGCTGTCCAGGGGGAATATTTCTGTCGGCAAATTTATTCCCTTATTCGGCTTGCATGCCCACTTTTTCGGCAAATTAGAAGCCTGTATGTCGTAAAATGATAAAAAAGCATCGTACTCTTATAAATATTTAAACTAAATTTTCAGTGTAAATTAAAATTTCCTGACAAATGATTTTTCGACATATCAACAAACGATAAATTATCTGTCTGCTTTATTCAAGATTTCACCCGGTCAGCTATGATATACACCTGACCCAGGGCCCAAAAAAAGAAAATTTTTTTTTCAGAATCTGCACCCCTTGACACCACTTCCACATATCTGATTCTGACCTGACGACTCTCTCTCTCTCTCTCTATATATATATATGAAAGTTATAAGCAGCTTCCCTTTCAATTCCAAGACACACTTTCTGGAAACGGGAAAGAAAATATTCAAATTCTATAGTGCTATTTTAAGATGAGTGAGAAAATAACTTTTTCTGTACAGTAATCAAAATTTTTTAAAAAGTGAGTAATGCTGAAATGAAACTTTCATTATTTTTATTTCGTTCATCGTCTTTAGCTTCTTCAAAAACAACTGGAACCATTCTTGTTGCTTGTATTTTGAAGGATTTGAATTCCGTCTAGTTTTATCTGTTATGAACTTATAAGCAGCTTCCCTTGGATCAAAGTCTGTCGTGTTGCACATATTTCGGGAAACATATAAGTAATCTTGTCTGAATTTTCTAAGACGTTGAGTATTAATCATCATGTAAAATAGTGTCGGACTATCTTTCTTGTCTATGTACTCATTTTTTTCACCAAGTTACGACTGTGTGCCTTCTGGCATTCGTCCGGTGTTGTTGGTTCTAGAACGTGGAGTCAATACCCAGAGTGCATGCTTGATCGAACCGGACACGTCATATCCGTTTCCTGTATATCTAAGACTTCCGAGTCTCTTCCCTTGGATAATCTCAATATATGCGCACGCAGGGTGTCCATCAAGTCCTGCACGGGTTTTGGAATTGAAAATTTGATAACTCTAATCATACAAATGATAGGACTATTTAGTATACATCATTTGAAGGTGTGTCTTCGTGTGTCCGTGCGTATATGTGCTAAGTACAACTCATCTATTGTTTTCAATTTGTTATAGACACTGATTAACTGATCCCTCTTTGAAAGTGATTAATCGATCTACCTTTTTACATCATCTGTACAAATTAAAATTGAGATGATCACCAATATATTGCAGTCGAACTTCACAGCCATTTCTGTTTTTGTAAAACACGTTCCATCTTTTTTCCCTTCTTTTATCTCCATTTTTTACAAAACCTGATGGAATACAATTTTTGATTTTCAGTTTTCGTTACCTTCTCTTCGAACTGTCTTTAACTTTTCAGACGATTCTCTCTTTCCTCCTTCATTCCTGCTATTATTTTCATCTTGGTGACCTAAGTTAGAAACTTTTTGGCAACTTGTGAGAAAACTTTAATAGTTTTTTGATGTTTCGCCATTTTTGTAAGGTTAACTTTACGATTAAAACCTAATTATTCCCCATTAATTGAAAATAGTATTCTTTGATTTTTGCCTTTGTTTTATTTGAGAAAAGCATCCATGGCAAATAACTGTGAATTATTCTCCGTTATTTTGATGTTTTAGAGAAATAAGTTACAGATCGTTAGACCTGGTGCTTTTAGGCTGCAAAATAATGTGCATTCAATTAGTTTACAAAATGAAAACGTACTTTCTTTTCTTTTCTTCTCTTTCTATTTTTGACAGACAACACTTTCAATTTCTAAGATCACGCAGTGTATTCGAACCACTCTTATTTTAGGCCTTGACCGGAGCTTTGATATCTATCTATCTATCTATCATATATATATATATATATATATATATATATATATATATATATATATATATATATATATATATATATATATACGCTCACCGTGCCCATAAAGAACTGTACAGGTTTTTAAATTAAAGTTATATGAATTGTACAAATGATAGAACTATTTAGTATGTATCATTTGAAAGCGTGTCTGCATGTGTGTGTGCTATTTGTGGTTTTGTAAGCCATTCTTGCAATTTGTTCTTGGCTGTGTTTCCTTAATGAAAAGAACGGCGAATAAAAGTGTACGCCTGAGGGATCAAAGAGGGATTTCAATGCTGCATTTATATGCACTCAAGTCTTTGTGCGTGTTTGAGATCTTGTAAACAGAGAGCACAGATCAGAAAGTGAAATGCACAAAACATCGTTACGAAAGTTTATCAAATCATACAAATGATAGGAAGTAATGAAGTAATAGTAACTTTCAGGTCACTCAGCGAATACTTACTCGGCCTTTGTGGCGTTTGTCTTGACATCGTTTAAGAAAACCGATAAATGACTCAAATAATCCGGGTACAATATGGCCACCCGGTCTGTGCTCTTGATGTTTAAGTGACGTATGGAAGCGAGGCTTGTAAAATATTTCATCCAATTAATCATCGGATATCGTATCGTCAAGTCATGGATGGTTGATACGTTGTAGCTTTCTTGCGACGAAGTTGACTTCATCTGAAGGGGAGAGAACAAAGACGAAAAGATGAAGAAAATGGCGGTTATAATGTATCAGATGCTTAAATTACTGGAATAATCTCCCCCCCTCTCTCTCTCTCTCACTCTCTCTCACATCCAAGCAATCAGATAGATGTCGTATATGTGTACAGCCAAGGTAATACAAAATATCCAGAGAGTAATGTAAGAGAATTATCAATGGAAGGTTCATTAGCAAAAACAAAAAGAAACGTATGTATATTCTGATGAATGTTTTCATCATCTTCGGTTTAAATGTAATACACATATACCAAAACGACAGATATAGCACATATATACATGTATATATTCAGTTCTGTGAAGTACTTGCATACGGGTGAAAGATATCACCCACTAGTTACCCAGCCTCATCAGCTCGTGCTCGTACATCATTTCGGGGCCATTTCCTGAAAGCCTCTTGATGAACAGTCTTCTTATCTATGAGTTCGAATAACAAAAAGGAAAGGGGATACAAAAATGAACCCTGTTCAATATTCGCCCACCAATCCACTTACTTGTATGAGTGTTTTCTCCATGACACTGACACGGTAGGCTAGTGTTGATACATTCACAGATTTTCCCGCTAACAACTTCATAATCCGAATCGTTTCCTTCATATATTTTTCGAAGGATTCAGACAAGAACTGAAATGAAGAAAAAAAGAAAGCATGTTAAAGTCAATCAAATTTTGTATTTTACCTCAACTAAAAAAACAAAACAAAACCAATCAAAAAACAAACCCATCACATATACAAGGTGGGTGAAAAGAAATGCTCAATTTGAAATTGGTTTTAACTTTATCATTTACTGATCGATGGCAGTCAAACAACCTCACTCCAGACCATACAATAGTAGAATTTGCCTGCTGTGTGGTACTACTACTACAACTACGACTACTACTACTACTACTATTTATTATTATTATTATTATTATTATTATTATTATTATTATTATTATTATTATTATTATTATGTTTAGTCTTTCATTCATCTTACTTCTGTTGCTTTTTATCGCAATTCTCAGATCGTAAATGTAAAGAATATAGCTATATGGCTAATTTGAGTGGTGCCTACTGGTGAGAACTTGAAACAAATATGTTAAAACTTTTATTCCCTCAAATGATTATAAATACTAAATACAAAAAGTATGTATAGGAATCAAACAGATGGCAGAATAATAAATATGAGAATTATAGTCCGAGTGATCCATGAATTAATGATGATTCTACATTTAAGAGCTTCAGATGATCTATGATATCCTCAAAATGTAACCTGTGATATAATGACTTGGATTCGTCGAACAGATATTCCATTCATTGTCAAGATTACTTGTAGAGCGAAACAGCCAATGCTAAAACCTTACAAGTAAATGACAAACTTTTCAAACTATGGAGCGAATACGATAGTAATAATTGTAAAAAGATGATAATTTGATAGTTATCTATGTTCTGCAAAAAAAACCATACGCAAAACTGTAACTTCAGAGGTGTGCCGAGAGGGTGCATTTTGGTCATATTCAAAGGGTAATTTTTAATGGCCAATTTCTGATGAGTGTTTGGCTTGTTGAAAGAAGGCAAATGTCGTTCACAGGACTATAAATGAATCAAAAAACCGTCTTAGTGACAGCCATTACAGCTGGAAAGTAGAACTTCAGGGCTAAGCAATTGAATCAATTGAAATTTTTGAAGTAGTTTCAGTAAGTTTCGGTACTCAATCCATTTGCTACTGACAGACAAAATAGGGCTATCATATGTATAACAGTTTTCTTGATTTAAATGAAACTTTTGTCAATTCTACATCAGAACATGATGATATTACTCTAATCTGTGTGCATGTTACTTACTTGTGAGTATAAGGGTCCGTTTATCGTTGTGTCGTTCTCTGGAGTGCCTGATATTGGATGAATATGAGGATCCATGAAATTAGATCCAATGCCAATCTAGAGAGAAAAAAAAAAGAAGGACCAAACAAAGTCATAGAGAAATTATTTTAACCTTCAAGAAACAACTCATAAAACAGAACTCTTTATTTAACACCTTTTTACTGCATCAATCAATCACTCGAAATTTTTGTTTAAAACAGTCACAACAGATTTTCGTATGGAATAATTCATTCGTGATTTAAGATGAAAGCAGAAGACAATAACATTTCGTAAAGCATATTCAGAATAACGTCACATGACCGGAATCATTTTGTAGCAAAGTAATCACATGAACTGGTATAATTCACCGCAAGGTAGTCACGTGACCGGACGCACAACAAATTAGTTACATGATCAGACACATTTGCAACAAGGTAGTTACATGATCGGACACAGAATAAAGAAGTCACATGATCAGATGAATGCAGCAAGATTGTCACATGGCAGGACAAACATCAAATTAGTGACATGACAATTAGTGTCACATTTGCAAAGTAGTCGATTTAACCCCAGAAAGTGTCAGTAAGCACTTAAAGAAGGGTCTACAATCAATGCATCCTTCCAGTTGTTACCTATTGAGTGGAAATATGGAGCACAAACAAAATAATGGCTCTCAGACTAAGAACCATGGTGCATGCACAAGAAAAGATTATGGAGAGACCATAAGGCAGTATGGTTTGTAAGAGAGAAAAAAACAGGAGTCTGGTATACCATAAAATCCATTTTAAAACACGAATGACAATGGGAAGACCATGTTGCAAGAGTGTCGGAAAACTACTGGACATCAAGACTCATTAGGTTGATCCCCTGAGATCATTTGCAAAATTGTGGCCGGCAAAAAATAAGTTGGAACTACGAACTAGACGAGTTCAGAATAAACGCTACGCAACGCCCACGATCGAGAGGTCAGGTGAATCTTGTGGAAGGTATATATATATCCAACGACAGACATTAAAACGATGCTGCTGTTGCTACTGATGATGTTTATAGAGCAGACATTCTGTTTATGTCTTTTACTTTTAATAATCAAATTGTTGGTTGCTTTTCGAACGTTGTATTTCTCAGTCTTTCCCAAACATTCATCACAGTACCATCATCAAATTCATGGTCTTGGTAAACTAGTATTTGAATTTAAGACAAAGACTATAAAATTATAACACTCCCTCAAGATTATTGTGTATCAAATGGAGTTATTGAAAAGTGAATCAGTTTCTAAATGACCTTCAAACTATTGATTATTGTTGACTGATGCATGTTCTTTTAAAAAAAAAAATTAATTGAAGTCAGATTAAGGTTATGAATGAATATGCAATCAATAGTTGCTTTCTAGATTTCCTTGTATGTCGTGCAAGTCATTACTCTGAACATTGCCTTTCATAGGGTCGGGTGTACATGCGTGATTTGGGATGGACTTATAGAAAACATAGAATGGAGATCTGTAGATTCTTTTGTATTGCTAGATGTAGGAAGCAAACAAAATAGCTCTAATTTTCAGCGAGTCTTTAGTTGTTTCATATAGTGTAACCTCAACGTTATCTTAAATGTATATTTTAGGTAGCTCAAGGGACACAAGTCGCGTTTTAAAAGCCACTGCTTCGTATATTATGCATTAAGAACACCAAGATAATCCACACGTTAGATATTGAATTAAGTAATCGGTAAAATTTCATTCTGTAATTTTCATCAGGTAAAAACCTTGTTTAGAAACGGAATAGAGATAAGTGAAATTATCTAAATATAAGATAAATACAGCTGGCTGCTACAGAATCAAATTGAAGATGATTACTGCAACTTTTGTATTTCATATACAATAATTAAATTTGTAGTTATTGAAGATTTATCAGTTTTGCTCAGTTGGGAAGAGAGTAGCCTACCAATCACATGGTCGTCAAATCCCAGTACAACTTTATTTTTGGTTTGGTTTTAACGGGACATGATAGTTTACTTCCCTTTATTTGGTGAGGATCGTTCTTGTTCTTGTTGTTCTTTGTAAGGGGGAGATAAAGTCAACCCTAATTTGAACTAGAGTCTGACAAAAATCATTGCTAGCATTTAACAGTAAATCATATAATTTACTCTTTTCCCGTTCGAGATTTATTTGAAGCTAGTGAATCCCCGCCTTCTAAAACATGGATATATTTGAATGAATGCGATGACATTTTTAGAAGATAAACTAATGATATGTCAATGGAAGAGTCTATTTTTAATGGTAGATAGGAGATATTTTTTATCAAAAAACAGTTACCTTTAAGTGGAAGTGTCCATTCTTAGACAGAAAAACAGAAAAAAATCTCACTTCATATCAAGATGGCAGATGGATAAATGAAAAAAAATGCCAAGACTGTGAGTATGTGTTTTTGTGTTCGTATACAAACATGTAAATCTCATTTGAAATAAAACTTTCTCTCAATCGTCTTCGCATAACGAATCTCCGTGAGACCCTCAAAAGAGAAGGAAATCAAGCGAACAATTACTCTGGGATGGCAAGCCTTCGACAGAGTAAGCTCAACCTTGAAAAACCAGACGATCCCAATAATCCTAAAAAGAAGAGTATACAACCAATGAATTCTCCGGATAGTCACTTATGGAGCTGAAAAATGGAACCTAACCCAGAGACAGACCTACAAACTGAGAAGCATGCAACGTGCGCATGAGAGAATCATGCTCAACCTTACTTGGAGAGATCACAAGACAGCACAGTACATAACGAAGAAAACGGGAGTCCAAGACATCATAGAAACTATTAAAAAACTCAAATGGCAATGGGCAGGCCATGTTGCCAGAATGGCAGACAACCGAGGGACATCATGACTCGCAACACGGATCCTCAGAGATCTCGAGGTCGACAGAACACGAGATGGAGAGATGAACTAGATGATCTAGACAAATTCAGGAAATACTTGCTCCGCAACGCCCATGATGGAAAATTGTGGCGAATCCTGGGGAAGGTTTATGTCCAACGACGGACGTTAAAAGACTGATGATAATAAAAAGATAATTTGCTCCTCTATGATTTTAAAGGCACTTACTTTAAATATATTTTTGGACGAGTCCATTTCGTCGACGTCCACAGTGATTTCAAAGAGTGGCCAAACGCCCAGGTGGTGAATGTTCTGGAGTGCTGTTTGAAATCGCCAGTTGGCAGGTGTCGTTGTTGTCGTCGTCGTCGTCGTCGTCGTCGTGGTATTATCAACGTCCGAGAAACTCCAGCCACCGACTTGTTTGATAAGCAGGCGCAAAGATGACAACGTTTTCTTCCGGATGTCCTGATGGAAGCCGTCACTTTCCAGTAAGCAGGAATTATAGAAATTCTTCACCTTCTGCTCGACTGGCCCCATTAAAGATAACGTTTCTGAAAAAGAAAAAGAAAAGAAAACACCAAGATAAAAAAACGAAAAATCATAATAACAAAGCAAAATATAATCAATTAACATTCTGTATGCAAACGACATATTTCCAATTAGGATCTGGAAGATCTATCATAGGCTACCCACCCATTTTTTAAATTGATAGACATTTCAAAAATCAGGAAATTAATTCGACCAGCTTTCAATAATCGCACGACAGCTATTCAAGAAAAAGAAAAAGAAACAATTTCACCCTTATTTTTTTTTCAAAACTGGACAGCGAATAATCGAAGAGTGAGAATCATTTTGGCAGGCGTCATCGTGGCAGTATCAACATCTGAGAAGCTCCAACCACCGACTTGTTCAATTATCTGGCACAAAGATGACAATGTTTCTTTCCGGATGTAAATGGTTCAAGAAAGTAACCAGTAAATGAAGTAATACGGGATACAGAAATGTATGATAAGGAAAATATCTCTTAAAAATAAATTCCAAGACACCGAGATGGATAAATCGACAAGGATGAGATATCGAACATTGAGTAGCGAGGTGACATAGGCCAGTAGAACAGGGTGACTTGGATCATATCTTTCGTATATGAATCTACTATCAGACATCCGGCCAATAGTCTCTTTTCGCATTTTCTTTTCATCCATACAATGTTGCGTAACGTTGTTAAAACACATTTCAAATACGCAGCTTATAAAACAGATAAGCTTGAATGTGTTGAGGGGAATTTTTTAGAATTCGGATTTCATGATTCTTAAATGTGTCTCTCGAGTATATTTTAATTATACATACGTATTATTTCAATGCAATGTTTAAATAAGTATAATTCCAAGAATGGTTCGAGAAAATAACCAGTAAGTGAAGTGATGATTCCAGGAGTTATATCAAGAGTAAGATTGTTTTTCATTTCATAACACCACACGAATATTCATAATCCTCTACGAAAATTCAATTGTAGATGAATTTCAAGACCAAGGACAAAATTGACATGGAGAAGAAGGGAATCATTTGACACGAGTAGCACTTTTAGAGATATCGTGTAGACAGACGGGGGCGAATACAGAAATGTACGGAAAAGAAAAGAAAAAATAAAACACAAAAATCAAAATAAACAAAAAACAAATTCCTGAACCCAACCCAAATTTGATCACTTCTTCCTTAAAATGTAGTTTATACTTCCACCAATTTGTATCAGGGTTCATGGAGAACTTTGGGAGATATTGCGTGGACAGGAATGAATACAGACATATATATGAAAATATCTCTCAAAAATTAATTCCTGAATCCACCCAAAGATTTTTTAGAATTTAGAATTATCATAACTTCCATTTTCTTATAAACTAATAACAGTATACACTGGAATATCTAACTTCACGTCTTTATTACGACAAGTTTTTGCACAACAGACACTGACAATATGCACCGTTGGAGAGCTGATAAAATTCTCTTCCCGGTGATATATCATCTCACAAGTACAAGCATTAGGCTTTCAGGCCGAAAAATTATGATTTAATTGACGGTTATCTTGAACAATGGCCGGTATCTTGGATTTTCAGTCAGGATTTCTTGGTACTTTTAGTGTAGAGTTCATAGAAATGTATCGTAGAAAAAAAGGTTATATTTTAATCTTTTCCAATTTGAACCATAGTTTGTCTGGACATAGTGTACCGTAGGACAAAGCCGAGCTGCTGTATTGTGAATGGTCAGGCTTTAGTCCAGAAATTTAGCATGGTCATCATTCCATTTAGTGTGGGGAGCGAAAGTAGGGATGGGATGCAGAGGCATGAAACTAAATGAAAGGAAAGTCTGTTTGGAGAAAGAGAAAGGAGCAAATGAAAAATTGAATGCACGTATATATCAATTTCCAAGTAGAAACTCTCTATCAATGTTTATGTGTTAATCCCACAAAGAATCCCCAACCCTTTCGGATCCCTCTAAAATTGAGTCCTTGTAGCAAATGGCAATTAACTAATATAAATATATTCATACCAACACTTTGAAGTATATATATATATATATATATATATATATATATATATATATATATATATATATATTCGATTAATCTAGCACAAGGCCATAGAAGTGGTTCATCCACGAGATTTGCGAAATCAGGTGTGATATGTGTTTGCATTGAACACACACACACACGTGTACACATACAGTCTCACTCTAATTCGGTCCAAGTTTTATATATTTAGAAGCGGTATGACTTCAAGGTTCAATTCTATTCACGTGTCGATGCGATAAATGGTATTGTTATAATTCATAAAATATATTCGAAAAGACCGTTATGCTTCGCTCTCCATCCACGGCATACACAATACCGGATGTCTTGCCTGCTTTATTCCGACGAAAATCGAAGTGCGCAAAGAATAGCAAAAGCGAGAAGCGGGCAACTGGAAGGCATTAAGAACAATGGCGGTGGTTCATAGTGCGTGCCTACTGCCAAATATACACATGTGCTCCAACTTGATACCCTGAAAAGATGCCAAAGCTTTCCACAATGACTCACACACGTACGTCTATATGGCCAATTGTATCATTATTACATTTCACAATTTAATAATAAACAGCAAAAAAAAAAAAAAAAATAGAAAGGTTTTGAAAATTGTGCACCTCTGGTATGGAGGCACGTATACTCTTTGATGAACTAGAACAGTGGTTCCCAACCTTTTCACAGTCATTCCACTCTTTTGGCAATAAAATTTCTTGTCTTTCCCTTTCCATTATAGATATTTCTACAACCTTTCTTCTATCAATAACACAAAGATTATTACAATGAAATGAATAGATTTCAATCTTGAGACGTTTTTATCGACACGTGTCGCTTTTTGTCAAAAGTCCGTGGTAGTCGCTACTAATTGTATTAAAATGGAATTGCCGCAAAATTAATTAGCCTTCATTACACATATATTGGACGAGTATCTTAATCTTTATTGTTTTTATCACGACATTCCGATTGTTACATTCTTCGACCTTCCTCAGTTATATGTTGCATCCGGTATACCCTTTTTCCAACCATTCTACAAGATAACCACTGAGTAACAACTTAATAGAACTGCGTGTCAAAGTTCATGGAAGAAGTTTTTGGGAAAACTCCTTCTATTCATGTCTGAATTTAGTTACTTGGGGTGTTTTAATCATTGCATGTGGTTTGTTTTGGGTAATGTCTCTGTCTTTGAACTCCCGATTTCGTGATGAAATGAGAGCGCGTGAAAAACTGAAAGGGAGGACACAAATTCAGCGCAGAGATCAGGAAAGACATTTCCAAAAACACTCAGTAAAAAAATGAGCATGTTCTGTATTAGAAGGAATGGGTATGCGAACAACATGAAGCCGAGGAAGACCGCATGGTGAACGACCGAAATGCTGTGAGAAAACAAACAACAAAGACAAGGAAATTAGTCTAAACAAACCACATACAACAATGAAAACCCCATCAGTTTTCGAGGGAGTATTAGCGTAGCATTAAACCCTGTTAGGAGATACTTTAAAATAGTTTTGGAATAATGAAAATACTTAATCTCGGAACTTCAGGGATCAATTAGCTTCTGTTAACTGTTTTAAAACGAGGCAAATTCATGATATCTGGTGTCCCTATTTTCTGTAATTTTTAGCATCAAATATTTCGACTGCTTAATTATCTTGCTTTCTTTGATGAAAAAAACAAGGAAAGAAAATCAATGATGAAAAAATGAGAAGCCTGTGAAAACTAAAACATCGTCTTCAAGACTTGGATGTCGATAAAAATTCACCTAAAGTAGGCTGGGTGATTATATAACCGAAACGTCCGAAATAAGGAACAACAAAACATAAAAACGAATTAAAGAAGTCTGGGTAATCACTCAATAGAAACCGTCACACGATCGAGGTCTTCTAACAGCATGCCACGTTGAGGGTGATTAATTAAAACATTGGAAAAAGGGATGATATACGAATAAGTGACTCCTCTCGTATTTTGCTGAGCAGCGATCATTAGAAAGGTCTGTGTTTTCGAAGTCAAGTGAGAATGCTGCCGGACACAAACCAAGGGACCAATTTAGCGCAAACTTACATTGCATATTGAATCCCCACTAAAAACCTATATAGGGACGGGGATTTTCAAAAAGAAAAGAAAAGTTTTTTTCGAGTCATAATAAGGAGTACATATTTGAATTTTCGTCCCTCAAGCTTCATTGGTGCGACCTGTACGGACGATACACAGCTAGCCAGCCAAGCAGTCTGACAAACTGAAAGAATGAAGAAGCCTGTACTGACAGTTCGTTGCCAAAACTGTCAGCATAGGTCTCTTCAGAGTGACGGTTTCTGATAAAAAAAACGAATGAAGCAATTGTTTTCGTAAAATCTTCCAACATAAAGTTCATTCTAAACTGATTAACTTTGCACCAGTAATATCACTTGTCTGACTGATTCTGAGAACTATCGTATAGTATGTGCAAATGGTCACCTAATTCGGTATAATCATCATTTCACTTGAGGTTGATCATCTGATAGGTATAGTTTGAAATAAGAATGCGACACGGTCATAAGTCAGGAAAATCTTTTCAAAGCTGGCTCAAATTGAGAATGCAGAGAAGAAGGTGGGCAAAGATCTAGACACGAGAGATATGAAACAGTTGGTCATTACAACAAAATACAAAGTGATATCTCTAGTAGCAATTATTGTTTTGGTGGGGTATTTCAACACATTTCGCTAGAGTGTGTGGACCAAGAATAAAACAACGGGAATTCTCCAGAGATTGAATAACTTCCCTTAAAGCAAGTATTAGTCACAGCAGTTTGCAGAGGACCATTACTGGATACAAGGCGCAATTTTTAACAATAACAGATTTAGAGGCTTTTTTACAATATCTATAATGATTTTTTTTTATCCCTGCCAGACGCTCCTTAATTTCTTATAGCATTATATTTGGCTTCATACGATTAAACCATAAAGATTAACAGAGGACCTGCTGTTCGTCTTTTGATAAAAGTTTATTTACTTCGCCATGTTATAAATACAGTTGTTACGAGTTGAACAATGGGGATAAAGAACACATGCTCTACACCCATTGGGGTCAGTTAGTTGGTGTTCTCGTAAAATCAGATTGTCACTTATGGAGCTGAAACATGGAACCTAACCAAGAGACAGGCCTGCAAACTGAGAAGTATGCTACGTGCACATGAGAGAATGATGTTCTACCTTACATGAGGAGATCACAAGACAGCACAGTACATAACGAAGAAAACAGGTGTTCGTGACATCATAGAAACTATTAAAAACTCAAATGGCAATGGGCAGGCCATATTGCAAGAATGAAAGACAACCAATCTCACAACATGGATCCCCAGAGATCACATAAGAAACCGAGGCCGACAGAACACTAGATGGAGAGATAAACTAGACAAATTCAGGAAATACTAGATGGAGAGATAAACTAGACAAATTCAGGAAATACTGGCTCCGAGATGCCCATGATAGGGAATTGTGGCGAATCCTGGGGAAGGTCTATGTCCAACGACGGACGTTAAAAGACTGATGATGAAAATCAGTGATAACATTCTTCACAAACAAGTCTATCTAAAGTGGTTCTCAAAAAGCATTTCGTTGTAAATGTGGCTGAAATGATAACCTTTTCCCCACCGGTGCTGGAGTTCAGAGTAAAGCCAAGGATTTCGAAATCTTGAAACAAATAAGAGAAAGAGGAAGATAGGGAGATTGGCGTAATACAATCTTTCTATTTTTCCCTATTTGACCTTGTGTCGGAAGCTTCGTAAATATCAAGTACAAACGATGTTTTCTTTTTCAAGCACTCTCATAGTTTATTTTCCCCTTCTCTTCGTCTCCTCTCTACACGATTCAGCGGATATAAGTGACCCAGACGTCTTAAAGTTCACCGTACGAAAGCTGATTACTGGAGGTGATCTAAAGTAGTTCACGCGAAAGTATCTATCTATCTATCTATCTATCTATCTATCTGAGTTTAGCTCAGAATGGCAATAGGATAAATGGGCTGAAATTAAGGGTAGCAAGATTGTGTTGAGACCGCCATTCAAGTGGGTGGGGTACGATTCGATGCAGGCGAGTCGATGTCAAGACAACTCGACGTCAAGCCATCTCTATGACAGTCTGAGTTAAGCTCAGAATGGCAATAGAATAAGTGGGCTGAAATTAAGTGCAGTAAGATTGTACGTCTGGTGGGGATCAAAATTATTATCGATGTTATAAGAAAGCCACTCATACTGTTGTTGTTTCTGGCTTACAAAGAGAAAACAGCTAAAATATTTGAAAGTTATTTTGAGAACTAAAAATGATAGTTTTTTTCCTTCTATCAGATCTCATTTGAAAAAAATGTTTATTCAGTAGCATTTATTTATCTATTTATTTATAAAAATGCATAATCTTTATACTTACACCAGAATTGAATTTATTCATAATTATAAGCTATCCCTCGTAAATATTCTCGATGGGCCCTTTCTTCAATGTTCAAAACTATATTACAATGAAAATATTTTGTAAACACACTATAAATATAAAACTATTCATTGCATAAAAAAATTAAACTATTTTTGATTTTGCAGATCTAATTTTAATCCTGAATGAGTTTGTGAACAAAGTATAGAACTATAATTACAAAAATTATAATCATTTTTTTAGTTCGCAGGTAATCGTACAACATTTTACTGCTGGATGAGTTCGTAAACAAACTATGAAACAATCTATTACCAAAATGAAAACCTTTTCTTAAAAGACCCTTCTAGGATATTCGCGAGGAATAGTTTATGATTGGAAATAGGTTAAATCTCACTGTCAAAGTAATGTCTACTCATTATTCTTTTATTTAATGAATTGAGTGAAATAAATGTATGCCTTAATTATATCATTTTATGTTTACGGTATCTTCTTAAAGATTCCTTAAAAGATGATATAACACAATAGGCATCGAATTGTCCAGGCATCGAATTGTCCAGGCATCGAGTTGTCCTGACATCGAGTCGGTCACATCGAGTTGGATCATATCATGTCGTCCACATTGAGTCAGACCCCTTTCCAAGAATGGACTGCTTTGAAAATCAGCATTGGAAATCCAGGCTCTGGCCAGAGTTCAAAGACTGACCTCTGGCAGGAAACTGCGCAATTGTCTCAAACACGTGATAAGCCACCCTACTTATCAACTAAGCTTACCTTAGTACAGTACAAGCCCTCAAGTGTAAGGAACCTTCTAAGAATCGAACTAATTACAATCGCAATGAACAGCTCTACCACTACTCAATGACAAGGTGACCATATAGATAATTGATAGGCTTATCCTTGTCTGGCACAAGGCCACAAGTGTGGAGCATCTATTGAGAATCGAACTCGCAACTTTTGTGAGAACATACACGCACGCACACGCACAGGCACACATATATATGTATCTATGTAAACATTTCACCTTGCAATGACTAAGGTGTAATAAATGTATGCCCTAATTATGTTATTTTATCTATAAATTTTATCTTCAAGAACAAATATTTCAGTCAATTATCATGTACAGTTCCCAAGTATCAACGACTATGTGTGATACAGGCCATTTTTAATCTGATCAATGTTATTTCAACGTGTTGTCAATATATATATATATATATATATATATATATATATATATATATATATATATATATATATATATATATATATATGTGCGTGTGTGTGTGTGTGTGTGTGTGTGAGTGTGACAGAGAGAGAGAGAGAGAGAGAGAGAGAGAGAGAGAGAGAGAGAAAGAGAGAAAGAAAGAAAGAAAGAAAGAAAGAAAGAAAGAGGGGGATAGTTTTATAGTCTAAATATCGAGCTGTAGATAGACCCGTTGCTGTTTTTGGCATTGTATAGTGCATGCAAAATATAAACTGAACCTCGAATAATCGACTGAAAAGAGAATGACGTAAAACGAACCATGTGCAGAGTTGGTGGTTTGGTAGTGATAATATTCATTGGCCGATATTGAACTAACAGATATTGAGACGAAGTAGGTGTTGGTCGGTTATCGATATGTGGTCGTGAATTGCGGATCACGAAAGAGTTAAGCTAATGGAAGACTAACGATTTGTTGGTTTCAATTTAATAATAATAATAATAATAATAATAATAATAATAATAATAATAATAATAATAATAATAATAATAATGGAGATTTGCTTAACCTCTCTTTCACGACGTTTTTTTTTTACCTAAAAATTGCGTTTTACCCCCACCCCCTAAGCGGTTGTAGGCTTTAGATATTTCACTCTAAATGGTATTAACCTATAGTTTCGAAGGATTTCCGTGATTTTTAAAGTTGAAAACGCAATTTTAAAACTGCACAAAAAGTAGTTTGAGGGATTTTTAAGTACGGAAGACTAAAACGGCTTTATCGTCATGGTTTCTTGTTTACATCACTAAAACTAAGCGACACAAAATTATTACTCATTCTTTTTACATTCACTGCATTTTTTGATGAGGGTTCAACATTGCTTTAGTATTCATATATAAGGCGAATAGAAAAGTTTTTTCAACGAAAACTGCGATGCAAATAGTTGATTTTTGAACGAAACCCGTTGCATCAATTCTAACTACTATTCAAAATTGGTTCATAGAGATGAAGAGCATAAAATTGCCTTTCATAAGAACTAAAAGTCGATATATATATATATATATATATATATATATATATATATATATATATATATATATATATATATATATATATAGAGAGAGAGAGAGAGAGAGAGAGAGAGAGAGAGAGAGAGAGAGGGGGTATTTTCACATATTCAGACTATCTGAACCAGGGCAGTACCTGAGCGTTGAAGAAACTACTGAAGGTCACTGGCAACAACCACCAAACTTCCGGTGTGAACATTCAAACACACAAAAATAAAATCAAGGGAGAGAAAGAGAGGATTTTTTTATTTAAATTTATCTGCAATAAATAGAACTTGAAATAAAAAAAAAACGACGGTCCTTATAGAATTTGCTCTCGTATTTCAGTTTGTTTGTAAACAGAAATTAACATGTAAGAGTTGCCTACTATTTGCTTGAAAATAACACCTATTCCACCTACAATCTTTATAAATCTTAGCTGAAAATACCCACGCTTTGGGCGGTTATTCCCAGCTATAGAGGTATAGAGCCTACGGTCGTAAAACCCTAAGTTAAGTAATGATTTAATGCTTTACGACCGCAGGCTCCATGCATCTGAGGATAACGGCCATGAAGTTTGTCAGAGTAGCACACACAAACCCACAACACCCAACCGCATGCATATATTTACATTTATTAATATATTTTTATCCTTTTTCAGTGCTTAGATACATACACACAGTGTACTGTTGAATGTTGTATTTGAATCCGAGTATTTTCCGTTGTCAGGATTTTTGTTCGTCTCTTTTGTTGCTAAAAGTAGCCCGTTTTCAGTTTCGTAATTTTTACCAACATAAGTTTTAGTCACCGATAGTTATTCTACGCTTTTAATCAGACGAGCCTGATATCTTCATATAGTGCTATTTACCAAGGCTGCCCACAAAAATTTATAAAAAAAAGCTCTGGATCTTTGAGATTCAGTCGCACAAGCTTTTCAAAACAGGAAAAATCGGATCAGATAGTTGTGAACAAGGAAATATAGTCTACCAGATCATATATGTATCTGTGCTAGCATACCATAGAGTGAAGATAAAAGAAAAAAAAAACGTAAAAATACCAGGATCTTGTCTGGTAACTGAAGAAGCTATTGAAAATGAAGTTTAGAGTCGTACGCATAATAATTGGTGCACTTGGAATCTACTCAAAGACGCCAGAAGCGAGACTGGGGAAAGTAGAATTTGAAGGGCATTTGAAACTATCTGAACCAGAGCGTTACCTGAGTGTTGAAGAAAGTTACAACCACCCAACTTCTGGTTTTTGAAAACTTAGACCTTTCTAATGATCGCTACCCAACAACATACGAGAGGAGTTACTTATTCATATATCATCCCTTTTTCCAATGTTTTAATTGATCATCCTCAACGTGGCATGCTGTTAGAAGATCTCGATCGTGTTTTCAGCATGTGTGCACACTGTGCATACAATGTTTTTTCTGTATCAATTAAGTAATCGATCTCACTACAGTAGTAAATGATTTGCTCCATGGTGAGGCACTTTTAAATACGTTATTACTTTCATACCTAAAGGGCTGGGTTTAGTAGAGCAAAAAGCCATAAGTTCAGAGATCTCTAAGAAGATCATTAGGAAGAAAAAAAACGCTGTAAGTAAATATCTATCTACGTGAGTGTATATCTTTCATCTATCAATCTATCTATCTCTATTTATATCGAGATTCTCATTCCTTCTTATATCTGTCAATCATAAAATCAATTGAGGCCCCCCCCATTCTTTTCCATTTGTTGCCAAGAAAATCTATGAAGCCAATTTGTGAGTTTATCCCTCACCCCACAGCCCCATTCTCATATACGCGCATGTCTTTTTTGTGTGTATTTTTAATATTAGAACGGATAACAAGTCTGGGCTGGCTGTCAGTGGGCCAGATCTCCTCAAAATTGGTTCAGGGTGGGAGATATTCAGCTGTAATTTCGACGCCCGTTATTTTTTGGTTCACCCCAATACATTTCCTAATTTTGGCACTCATACCGTCCGGCGGTGGTCTAGCCACTCCAATCTGTTTCGCGTCATCAATTCAAATTTTAACCAGTTCCCACCCAGTGTTAAATAAACCTCATTAACCCCACCTCAAGATTTCAGTTCAAACCCCATCTGCCAATTAAGCTTCTTCCCCCAAATCGCTCTTTATTTCCACTGATCGACCGACCGATCATCCTACGACCTTCTTTCTTTTCTTTCTCTCACTTTCTCCATTCCTTCCCCGGTGACTTTCTTTATTTTTAAAAAACCTCTATTTTCTTCCTTCCGTTCAACAATCATCAACTTTCCCTTTTTCCTTCTGATCATCCTACCAATCAGCATCCCCTTTTTACCTCTGCCAATAAAATTGGAAGTGATATATATATATATACATATATACACACACACACACACACACACACACACACACACACACACACACACATATATATATATATATATATATATATATATATATATATATATATATATATATATAAAGGGATTTGCTGATACGTAGGATGAAAAGAAGGAGAAAAGGAAAGTTGATGATTGTTGAACGAAGGAAGAAATATATATATATATATATATATATATATATATACATATATATATATATATATATATATATACATATATATATATATATATATATATATATATATATATATATATATATATATATTCATTCGTGTATATATGTCAATATCACTTAATATCTCCAAAAGTTTTGGGGCAGATCCAGTTCTTATCACACTGCTAACTCCCTCACACTGTAGCGATATGCTCACATCTTCGAAGGTTCTGACTGAATTACAGTGAAATATTCAGGAAAAGTGGACTAAAGAAGAATTGATTAATTTTTTCGATTGAACATATTTTTTCATATATCAAGACAGTCAGAAAATTTTAAAAATCGAAACTCACATCAGAGCTATATATGGATTGATCTTCATTCAATTCTTAGTTTGTGCATGGCATCAGTTTGGGGCACCCGATGAAAATCTTATGCATGTTTTTGCTTACCCGTTTATTATTCAGGAATGAAACAGTTGTAAACTTATCTGCAGTTCATACAATCCAATATCCTATATACAAAACTATTCATAAAGAAAAAAAATCTTGTCTTAAGATAAGATATCTCATCTCATCTTGTTGCCATTTTGAATATGGCGGCTATTTTGGATAAATGATGAGGTCATGTGACCGCTACATTTCTCATAAATTAAATGCATATCTTACAAGCTTCAAAATGATATATGACTTCCCAGGGTTTCTTAGAAAATGAGAAAACTTGACTCCATCAATTATGTCCTTACTCTGAAACCCTTAAAAGCTGCAGGTCTGAATGAGTTGATCTCATTAACTTGTAAATCATCGGAGTATCATGCTGAATACTTCATGGCATTTCTCGGGGCAATGAGGATACTCGGCGATAATCAATTCGCCAATTCCAGAAACTGTGCTATTTATTGTGAGGCAAATTAAGCACTTCCATAAAAAAAACATACTCATAAATAATCAATATTAGATCACCGAAGAAGAAAGTTATTTTTGTTAATATTTCGTTATTCTGAGAATAATGTGAATCAATATTGAAATGTAAAAAAAATTATGGCGTTTTCTTGTTTGTTGATGGAATACTAATTATCTATAAATAAGTTTTTTGGAACTACTTTCATTCTTTACGCTTTAAAAGAATGTTTGTCTTTTTTTGTCTCAATGCACCATGTCATTTTTCAGTTGCTGCTAAATCATGTAAAATATCGCATTCATGAACTGTAATGTTTACTTACATAATGAAAACTGATTTTCTTTGACCGTAACCATGGACTCTTCCACTAAAACAAGATTTTTGAAGTTCCTTTTCTATAAAGATCATTCAATAGAATTTGAATAAAAGTCTCTGCCTCTAGGAAGTTCCTCGCACACCACTTATTCGCTTTTTCGAAAAAGGCAAAATAGCGTTTAGCTTTTGCTTATCAGCGAGCTATTATAGAGGCAGCGCAACCCTGCCTTTCTTCTACAGTCTCCAAAAACCCCAACCCCACAACCTCCGATGATTCAGCCTGATATACTATTCTAACTATTTCTTTCTCACATAGATTAATGGTGATTGCTTTACGCTATTACAGCTTACGAACGCTCTACTTGTGGGAGAAACCTGTATATTTGATTTTTTCCACGAAGATTAACTAATATATCTATAATGGTCTTCGGTGAACGAGAATGTATACTGATTCATACTCCTTGTCAATTTCATTGCCTTCTTCTCTCTCCCGATTTATTTCTAGGGTTTTGTTCCACCTCTATTCCTTCTCGTCTGTTTCAATCAAATAGTTCTTTCTTTCGTTACCATCTTTTTTTTTCTTGATTTATCCAACTTTCCACTCTCTTCATAATCTTTTTCTTTCTTAACTCCCCTTTCTTCTACGTGGTCCTCAATCTTTCTTCGTCTCAGTAGAGAAAACAATAACGAGTATTGATACTGAGAATCGACTGACTCAATATTCCCCGGCTTGGTTAGTACAATAACTCTCTAGAGGTGCAAAGCAGAAGGCAATTCTCAATTCACATCAGCCTCAAGCCTCTGCTCCATATGAACATTTCTTTCTGTCTATATAAGCTCAACTAAAACTTGAATGGAACAACTCCAGCGTTTCACTGTGATCATACTACTGTAATTTGTATTTTTTCCTTCAAATATCTCTTTATTTCCGTCGCCGTTTCGATAGCTCATTCATCAGATCGCACAAAAGTACAATGACTCTAGAAAGGTGGCTTTATTCAAGGTCGTTCTAATTGTAGATGCTGAATGTCGAATGGTTACTTGGACAATGGCAGGAACAATTCAGCAGTTATTTAGTAGATAGATATATAAATCGATGAATAGATAAGTAAATTAGAATATGTTGGCGGTGAGATTTTCTGAATAATAAGGCTTCCAGAATAGACGATTTTCTAATACATCGACACAATTGGCAATGCCTTGAATCGCGGCTTTCTGCGTGGAGGATTGTGGCTTTCCTAAGTATATACCCTTCTATGGAAAAGTGCAGAGCGACCAGATTCTTCTGTGCTGTGAAAGAACCACCAATACAGTCGTATATATAATATTGTTTTCCCACCGTAACAAGAACAATCCTCACCCAAATGAGAAAATATGTAAAACCCTAATTCCTCTACAATGATTTGAACTCACGACCAACTTATTGTCAGGAGGCTGTTGTACTGATGAGTCTTAGATATTAACGAGAATTTATCATACTGACACTCACAAGCTTATTCCATTGTTACACATAAATACATTTTTACAAAAGAAATTCTTATATTTTCGAAATTTATCATTTAAGAGAAGTTAGAAGAAGTTTGACCATGCAGCATCCAGTCTTTTTCGAACATATTGTACTAAACTAAGTTAAGCTTAGTAAATATCTAAATGTGTATATATTTATTTTTTTTTGGGGGGGGGGATAAGCCAAAAGATTCATGTATAATGGATCATTCTTGGTTACTAGTATATTTTTACTATCATTTTTCAAAAATCCTAATTTCTGTTGCTTTTTATGGTGACTACCAGTTGAAAACTTTCACCAGGGAGATTATGATACACTATCTATTGAATGAGGCCTATCTGCCTGCCTGCCTTGAAAATTAGCTTTACATCGTAGCTTTTACCTTCGCTTGAACACCAGTTTTGCATGGATGAGATATATTTTAGCCACGAGTCAGGTTACTTTTTTATTGAGTTTTTTTTTATAGAAAATTCTATCTTTCCATTTAGCAATAATTGAGGGAATCTGTCTGTCTGTTTCTGTGTACGCACTGTGATTACTCGACAACCGGTCATTGTACAAAGTTGACATTCGTCAGTTATATTAGTCAGCATACTAGGCATTGCAATATTGTGTTTGAAGTTGTTCGGATCGTTGGTTCTCGATAGATCTAACAAAAAATAATAAGAAATACAGGTCATGGATAATTTATCAAAAATTATAGTTCTAAATTTGGATTTCAAGTAACCAAGTTGGCTATAGATCTAAATTCAGATATAAGATAACAGGTAGGCTCCATCACATACCATCAAGTTCGGCTCCTTCTAAACAAGCACCTTCGGAACGGACACTGCCCAAGTATTTTTAGATCATAGTTTTCTTTTTTTTTATTGACCCTTTCATGTTTCTTTCCATCATTTCTTTCAAGCTTTTTTCTTTGCAGCTTCTTTCTTCATTTATTCCCTTCTCTCCCTCCTTGTTTCTCGTTATTCTCTTTCCTTCTATCCTTTATTCTGTCTTTTTCTTTCCTGTTTCTTCTTTTCTTTCCTCCCATCGTCTTTCCTTTTAACTTCTTGGCTTTCCCCACTGTTTCCATCTCTCATCTAGCCTTGCCGTACTCAATCTTCCTATTTTATTTCATTCTTGTTCGTCTCTTTCCGAGGACACGCTAACACACAGCAGTTTTTTTTTCTCTCTCGAATAGATTGCTTTTATCTCGGAGTCCTCAAGGCAAACTCGACGTAGTTTGATGGTGGTATTCCTGAAAAACAAACAAACTCCTCCTCTCCTCCCCCCCATATAAAAAAAACAACGACCCAGGGTGGTGACAAATTCATGCTTACTAAAAGATTGCTTGCTATTTCCCCTCTTACATTAAATTGACTTGGAAGAACTTTGAGAATTGAACAGGTGTGTTTTTGATCAGTGATGCCCGCTGGTATTAATTTGCGATTCGAGAGGGTAGGATCGTGGTACGTGTGCACACACACACACACACACACACACACACACACACACACACACACACACTCAAACAAACATATATGAATATTCTGTCTCTATATGTACACTTACGCACACACATAGTTGCTGACACACATATTCACATATGTTCGTAAACTTGTATATTAAGAGATGCCTGACTGAAAACAGACAATTTATTTATGATTTATTTTAGTTTTTCGACTTCCCTTGTGTCCTTTCGGTGTTGCTTCAATTTAGATAATGTGTATTAGCCTGAACTGAGACTAATATTTCAATTTCCTGGTGGATATATCAAAATGTTTTATCAATTCCACCATATCAAGTTA
Organism: Thysanoteuthis rhombus; assembly: GCA_963457665.1. Classification (NCBI taxonomy): domain Eukaryota; kingdom Metazoa; phylum Mollusca; class Cephalopoda; order Oegopsida; family Thysanoteuthidae; genus Thysanoteuthis; species Thysanoteuthis major. The sequence goes on from OY735214.1 coordinate 30,462,523, forward strand.
TCTCCCTCTACCTCCATCTTTCTCTCTCTCTCTCCATGAGAGGTGTCAGTCACACCACCTGTCTGTCTGTCACTCTATAATTAACAGAATCATCAGCACAGCCCGACCATATTTGGCATGCAAACTCAATTGACTGAGTTGAAAGTTTCAAATTGATAGGTTTTGAGAAAAAATAGTGCTTTACAATGTACCTATAATGCTAAAGTGAACCCTTACTTTCCGTTCAAATATTCTCTTGTTGTCCATCTACAACAATACTACCATTTATATATATATCTGCTTGCTTATGTATTTATATAAACAGGATGTTTACTGAATGCTTGTGGGTTAAAAAAATGTATATATCTTTTGCTCCAGAAGGGAAACAAAGGTGCAAAATATTCTATTCACTACTTGAGTTACCATAAGCTATTTCCCCAGATATATTCATAGGAATGGCATATTTCCTTGACTTAATAACTTTATTTGGATTGAGGAATTAACCACTTGGAACCAGTTGACAAGAAATCTCGTGAGAAATCTTAGGTTCTGAAGCGGGTGACAAGATATTCCATTGATAAGACGTCACTCATTGAGAGGTCACGCAAGTACTTTTGCTACACTGAAAATAGCGCAATTTTTATCTCTTTATTTTGATAACGAACTCTTCTTCTACATATTTTATGACGATATTTATTCTTACCGCTGGTGAATGTGACTTGAAAAACATCCCAGCATTTAAAAATAACAGCCTCCGTTAAAAAAAAAACTCAGTGCATATACCTCTGAGAGTCTTCTGCAATACTTTAAAGTATTCTGGCAGTGAATCAGATTCAAGACAATCCATACATGGTAACAAAGGCAACGAAAGCGGCTAACGGGATATTTCGGCATTGTACCGTAACCCATTGACATTGATAGTACCTATCGACGTTATATTAGTCAGCACACTAGGCATTGCAATATTGTGTTTGAAGTTGTTCGGATCGTCGGTTCTCGAGAAATCAAATAAAAAATAACTGAAAAAATACAGATTAAAGATACTTTATCAAAAATTATAGATCTGAATTTGAATCTCAAAAACAAATATCAGGGAAAATATGTGACATATTTTTCCCTAAAAAGGGACTTAATAACTATCCTAATTCCAAGTGGTAAGCTCACTGTCAATGGTTAGCACAACTAATATGATATCTATAATACAGATGTTCTTTTTCAGGTGTGTAGAAGCGCTTTGTATCCATTCATGACTGGATATCGCTTATTCGAGTTTTGGCGTCTGTAATTCGCAACAGTCTTTTGTTGATTCCATAAATGTTCAACTGTTTCTAAAATATTTCTTTTTGCCGTTTACAGAAGACATTTCGTATGCAAGCACATCGACACAATACAAATTCCGCCCTGAAACGATAAATTTGGTGCACAAATTTGTTCATTATTCTGTGTTTTAGAATTCGTTTCGCATTCTCACGGTCTACTTGCGAAATTTATCTTCAGAAACAGCAATTATTCATGATATTACCAGAGGTAAGATTCATGAATCTTACATGCATATTTGAACATCGTTTGTTGTAGAAAGATATTGAAGAGCCTTGTCCAACAGATCTATCTATCTATGTATCTATCGCTAATGTTTCGTTAAGAATAGATTTATCATGTTCTGTGAATAGATATACTGTGTCTGTGTTAATCTAAACTCAATCCAGTCCAAACACACGCCAACGCACTACAAATCTACAAAGAAAATAGTTGTCAAGGGGAAATTGAAATAATTACAATAGATTAATGTAAACGTTCGCAGCATTTTTTTTCACAAAATCTTTCATTCATATAAATCCATATCATTATTCAATCATCAATGCATTTTCCCGTTTCTGTGACTTCGTGCCTTCTTCCAGCTATATGGTATATAACAAAGGATGTCATCGGTTATCATTCAATATCTATCTATCTATCTATCTATCTATCTAGTTCGCATCTTGCTAGCTTATGGCCTGCTGATATATTATGAACTTGAAACATATTAAATGTGTTGACTTTTCAAACATGATTTCCCACCATGTAATCAGTAAACAAAATCATTATTCAAGGGTAATTTAACTGCTTTGAGAGAATTACAAAAGAAAAAAAAAGGATAATGTTAATGCCGTATAAAAATATGAAAATATTACCATTATTGGTGAGTCTGTATTTTTCACGCATCTATCAAAAATACATATATTTCGTTACAGTATATATATATATATATATATATATATATATATATATATATATATATATATATATATATATATATATATATTGAAAATTTTTCAAGTTTCTTTTTTCCCTCAAAATAAATGGATATTTTCGGGACTGCCTGCATTTAAAAGCTTGAAGAGGAAAAACATTTCTAAGATAAGGATTTAAAAGTCGTTTTTTAAGAAGTTAGTATGATAAATCTAAATCGGTCCAATTAGACAGAAGCTCTAAGTTTCGGCGTCTGAAATTCGCGAGAGATTTTTTTTCTGCTTTTTTTTATATTCCAGAAATGTTCAACTATTTCTTAAATATTTCTTTTTGTCGTTCACAGAAGACATTTCGTATGCAAGGGCACTGATGCAATACAACTTTCGCCCTAAAACGATAAATTTGGAATACAAATTTGTTCATTATTCCGTGTTTTAGAATTCGTTTCGCATCCTAACGGTCTACTTGCGAAATTTATCTTCAGAAACAACAATTATTCATGATATTACCAGAGGTAAGATTCATGAATCATGTGGCTTACATGCATATTTGAACACAGGAATTGTTTACTGTAGAGCGATGGTTAGGAAACTTGTCTGACGTATCAATCTATCTCTCTACAGTGAAGGGAAACAAGTATTTGGACTCGAAATATTACCAAGTATTAGTTCAATAAACTTCCGATGCTCACATTTGCTTTAGATTCACACAGAAGGTGTATTTTTATATAAAATTAACTAACGCTAAGAAAAAATATGTATTTCCAAACATACAATGCCGAATAAAATATAACAAAAGTAGCGTTGGAAAAAATAATCAGGCACAAAAATGTTATTTAAGAATGAATGCAGGTGTAGAACTTTCTGTACCTGCGTTGAAACGTTCGAAATGTTCCAGCAATACTTGATTAAGGTATGGTTTTATCACAGACGTCATTCACCACTTTTACTTTCTTGGGCGAGGTAGTCACGATTAGAGTGAAGGGGCTCTCAACTGAACAGAACAATCGTCGTAATTAGGCAACATAATGAAGTTTTGAGTTACTAGGCCATTGCAAAGATATTGAATGTCCCTGTCAGTGCGATTATTCTGCAGTGGAAGAAGTTTGGCACCACCAAAATCCTCCCTGAAACTGGTGCTCAACAGAAAATTTCTCAACGAGCAACCCCCAAAAAGCTAAGATCAAAGGAGATCAAAGATGATTTGAGTGCAGCGGGTACATGCGTTAATTACTACATAGGAATGGCTTAAAGAAATGAACCACGCTAAGGAAAACACCTTTGTTGTAAAAAGGCACCAAGATTCTCGGATAAAGTTGACTCTTGACCATTTAGAGAATCCTAATTATTTTTAGAAGAAAAACTTCTTTTGCGAAAACACATCTCTTTATACATAGAGAAAAGATAGATGCACGAGCTAACAAATTTTGATCTTGAAAAGAATTAAATTTGTTGACATTTCATATAATCAGTGAACAAAATTATTATTCAAAGGTAATTTAACCACTTCTAGGAGAAATATATATACAAATAAAACATGAATATTGTTAATGCTATTTGGAGAGTTGTATGAAAATATGAAAAGGATTGCCATCATCAGTGAGTCTCGGTCTTCTACATCCAATGGAAAAATATAACAACAAAAATCCTGTAAAGACATTGATGATAGCTACGCAGAATCTAATAATTAAACTTAAAATCCATATTTTTTCACGAATCTATTTAAAATGCAAGTACTTTTTTTCAATATATGTATATGTATTGAAGTTATTTTCCAAATTCCTCTTATTATAATAATAAATGGATATTTTGGAGGCACCCTGTATCTAGGAGCTTGAAGGGGAAAATATTTTCAAGAGAAGGGTTTGAAAGCTGTCTTTTCAAGAAGATACTCCGATAATTCTAAATCGCTTCAATTAGTCAGAACCACTAAATTTAAAGAAGCTAGGTTCTAAGTCAGTAAATCTCTCAGTTTATTACTTGTAAACTCTATTCTCTCCTAGCATAAATAATTACCGTTACTCCATTTGGTTCCATGACCAGACCACTTAAAGTTGCAATAACAAATCAACATTAGATTACCAAGCGTGCGCATGCATGCAGCTTCTTTCTGGTTCCCGCGCTTGTCAGCTTAGCCAACATATGATACGTATCTATCAAGAAACATGGCGTCCAAACCATGGGGTAATTACACTTAACCCCTTTGCCATCAACTACAATTGCAGCTTGTCAACGTTGAAGGCCAAGCGCAGAATACGCATGCGTGCATGTCCTATTGGTGTACTCTGAGATAACAAAGTGTTATTTTGAGATATGGCATCTGTCTACAATGTTTATCCAACATTGCATCCATCATATTTAATTTATCTGTTTATAGCCTGTTGTTTCTGTTGCCAGCACTCAAAGTTCCTGTTCAGATAATGGTCAGGTTTTGAATATCATACTTCAAAGCAAACCGTCTTCACTCTAATGAGATTGGATCCATACAATCTGTATTACAAGAAAAAAAAAACAAAAACAAAACAAGAATATTCTTAAAAAATATCAAAGTATCAAGCTAATGAGTCATATTTTTAGTTTTATCTGCTAATTTTGATAATTGCTTGATGTGAGATTCGAGGGTGATTTGAATAAACATTATAATATTAACAAATATGTAAATAAAATATTGATTGCATACAATACTTTTCGGAGTTACTTTTGGGGCAAGATAGATGCCTCAATCATATTTTACAAGCTAGCAGTAGTAAACAACATTGGTTGATTAAAAACAAACTATGAAAATAACAGAAAGATATCCTGGTTTACTATTCACCCGACACCCCCCCTACCAAGAAGGAAATACCGTGACAAATACCGTCACAAGATAAAATTCCCCGAAGAAAATTTCGATTTCAAAATTGAGTATCTGGATAAACACTGAATAATTGAGTACAAGGAAAATGGAAAGAGGAATTTTTGTTTCGGAAGTTGTATTCTTGGCTAGGCAAATTTAGTTTCTAAGGGACAGGGGGTCTGAATAAACATGGAGTGGTTCATTGAAGCAGATAAGGAAAGAAAAAATGTTTTGAGACCCTTTATTTTGCTCCAGAGTGATATCTGTATCAGAATTTTGGATAGGTTGTAAATTAATGCGTGCTTTTATTTTTTTGCCCGTCTTCCGTATTTGGAGGTTATTATAAAAATTCCCCATTTGAAAACATAGCAAGGTGAAGTTGACCCTACTTTTGGTAACATTCGTAACACGTCGTCCAGAAGATCTCTGTAATTGTTACCGTAGTGGTTGAAGGTACTTTCCTGTCGTGAAGACACTAATGCGATCAGTGCAAGATTTTTTTTCTTCGGCCAAGTTGGCCAGTCGTCGAGGGGAAAGTCGTCGAAGTTGCTATAGCTGAAACCAGCTGTTAGAATCTATCCTTATCGCTGGATAGGAGGGTACCTTGACAGGGGCGGGATTGCCCTAATTCCATGTCACAGAAGTAAAAAAACAAAACAAAAAACACTCCGTAAATTATGGAATAGTCACATTCTTCCTTCAATCACATCGACCAGAAATTAACAAAATAAAAAGGAACAATCGACCTTCGTTTCTTCTAAGTCGGTTTTCTAACTCTTCACCAAAAGAAAGAAAATACAACGTGGGGAGGAGGAGCTAGTAATAATAGGGTTACACTCTTATCTTATATGTCTTGAAATCGTCTGATGAATTTAATTTGAAGTCCTTTAGTTACGATGTTGTCGAGAAAAATATATTGATTTGCAAGATTTTATTGTTAAACTCTAGTACAATCCAGGATTTGACATTATTTTTCTACCGTAACTATAAGAACAAGAACAATCCTCGCCAAATTTAAGGGATCGAACTTCCAGCCTAATCGACAAGTATCACATATCTACGAACCTATCTGTTATACATACAATACAAAAAGTGTGGTAATCATATTCAGCCGGAATATGAGTTGGAAAGCAGTTTAGCCCTGCAGCAGACAGGCTTGTTTTTCTTTGATATTTTTCTTTATTTACAAACAATATATTAGCGAGACGCATTCTGTATAAACACATATACAAACAAATGTGTATGTGTGCGTAGTTTTGCACGAATATAGGGAAGGATCCATTTATTGAAATCACTTTGAGACACGGTCTTTTAGGAAATAAAGGACAGGCAACATTAAGTGAAGGATGTGAAATTGAACAATTTGCATTTATCGTTATGAATTAGTTATCATATTCGTATTTAATCACCTGAATAATATAAATTTTTAATTAATTTTAAATGAAGTGTGGGGGGGCCGACTGATTTTGATAAAGATAACTGTTTGATAACATTATCCATGATTATAATAAACAGCTTTTTGTGATAATATATAAACATATGGAGATGTACGGAACGCGTACATAGCATTATCATTATAAGTATTGAAAATAAATTAGCTTCTGTCAATCAACTTGATTGCCTCATTTGCGCTGATAGGTCATCACTTTATGTCAGGAATATTTCGTCTTGTTCTTAGCTAATTTGTGGTTGGGATGAAGCCGTTTTCAATCTGTTGTTTATTCGGTTTGGAAATCACAATAAACATTTTTATTTTCAGTTGGTGTCATAGATTAGAGAAAAATGTTTACCATGAGGTGTGAAGCTTTAGATAGCCACTCATAATCTCTTATGGCATTATTCATTATTATAATAAACGTCTTTCTGTAATAATATATACGCATATATAAAGGATTAGTGCAATTTGTTGTATTTATGATGCTTTAGACTCAACTAAACTTCTCAATCTCGGATTATTAACGTTTGGTTTATTTGTTTTCATAACAAATCTAGCACAAAGTTGGTTAATAAACCCACACTTGACCATCATTATCATGTTATGTCCGTCGTTGGACAAAGACCTTCCCCAAGATTACCCCGACTTCTCGATTGTGGGCGTCACGGTACCAATATTTCTGATGATTATAGTCTGTTAACTAATGTGCCAAGACCAGCATCTTTTATAAATAAATGGTAAATACGGCTTGTGGTCAGGTCACTTTGAGGGCGCCAGATCACCGATGTTAAACAGCGATTAGCATGCTCAGTATTGACCAGATGTGTGACCACTTAGGAACAGTGGCTACTTCAAGCAGCCAGAGGCCTGTGCACCAGACTGAGCAAAGCTCAAATGGTAAATGTCAAGTAAATAAAGATGAATCGACTATTTGGAACTTGTAAACCTCTGCAGGCGCACAAAGCGATTAAAGAAATATGAAAAATGCCGACGATTTTCTCTATATTTCTTCAGTGTTATGAAACAGGCTTCAAATAGAATATGAAAGACTTACTACTGAATTTAGAAACAGAGATGCTTACACGTAAAAATAAAAAAATGATTTGGATACTTTACGATTTTCGAGTCGAATACTGCAGTTGAACCATCGTAGCCACCAAATGTGGCAAAGGGTTATATCCCCTTTCATATATGTGTGTGTGGTTGTGTGTTCCAGCACTCCTGGCCAAACTTTTTTGTTCATATACTTGAAATTTGGTATCGATAGACCTTCTCTTGGAAATGTTTCTATTTTTGGGCCTCATTTTGGGCCTTATTCTGAAGGTTTATTAATAACATCTAGATTATCCAGAATTTAGATATTTCTAGATTTTTACTCTATTTTTGATGTTCCCACAAAGATTTTAGATGTTTCCCCATAGTGTGTTCACAAAGAAACATTTTGTAAGCCGATATGGCGTAAAGCGAAGAAGCAATTACGGTAAATTTAAATAGGAACATCTATTGAGCGTTCCCACACCCTAGAATGGTAATGATGTCTGAGTCGTCATCGTCGTTGTCGGTTGGTTGGGGTTAGGTACAGGATAATGGGGTGTTAGAGAAAAAGCGTGATGCCTCTGCAACAGCCTGCTGTTTTGAAATAAAACACTGAACGCTATTTTTGCTTTTGCCTGCTTTTCGTGTAAGGGAAACGACAAAAGATAGATGCGAAATGAGTATAACTGGAAACAGGTCTCTTGGCTGCATGCCGTGTTGGGGTTGATCAATTAAAAGAATGTTGAAAAACATATTCTGTTCCTGTTTCGGCAGTAATCACTGAAATGTCCGAATTTTCAAAACCAAGCACGAACACAACCGAACAGAAACAAAGGACCAATTTAGCATGACCTTACTTTGTAGATTGAACCCCCCGCTAGAAATATTTTTTTGGAGAAGGGAGGGAGTTCAGAATAACAAAGATATGATAACGAGTGAATGTTTAAATTCTCAATAGCCTACCTCCGTTAGCGCAGACTGGACATGTAACATATATATACATAGCCAGCCAGTCAGCCAGCCAACCAGCAAGACCAACTTAAAAACTGAAGAAACCCTTGTTGATAGTTCTGATGACAATTCTGGGAAAAAACAGGAGTCCAAGACACCATAGAATGCACTAAAAAACTAAAATGGCAATGAGCTGGTCATGCGAGAATGGGAGACAACCGATGGACATCACGACTTACAACATGGTTCCCCAGAGATTACATGCGAACTAGACAAATTCAGGAAGTATTGGCCCTGCGACGCCCACGATAGAGAAATGAAGCGAATTCTGGAGAAGATCCTTCTCCAACGACTGACGTCAAAAGACTGATGATGATGATGATGATGATGATGATAAAAAAGCAGTTGATAAAATGAGGAGATGGGCGAAAAGAGCAGAGAACAACTAGAAAGTGTAAAAGAAAAGCTGGAGTCGCCGAATGAGAAAAAAAGGAAGGAAAAAGGAAGGAACGCAGCAGCAGTAGTAGTAATAGTAGCATTAGTAACAGTAAGGAAAATGAGGGAAGTGTAAACGGATTAAGGAGAAGAAGAAAAGGAGAAATGTAAAGAAAATGAAGGATAAGAAAGAAATGGAAACGAGAGGAGAGAAATAGGAGGAGAAGGCTCGTGACAGCGAAGCAACGATTTCAGAATGACCCATGAAAATAAATACAAGACTGTGAGGAGTTGAAACAAGAAAAAAATCGTGGGCGAAGCCGTTCGTCTCGACTGAGTGCCGCTTGCGTAAAAGAAAGTGGCGATCTCATCACGTGCCAAACATTTTGGTGTAGAGACAAAATGGAGGCGTGTGGCGATGTTCCAAGTTTACAATCAAGTTTGAAGGAAGACGAGGGGCCTGCCTTGTGGCTGAGACAGTTGCATGTCTCTCGCTGGTGTCCCCGCCAATGCTAGAAGTCTGTGTTTGAGTCAAAGTTAAAAGTCAAAATTTCAAGTACAGGTTTCCTCCATCAGCCGAAAGTAGATAATTCCCACAAAATCTCTCGGAGGGCAAAATAACGTAAAACTATTTTTCTCTTTTCGCTTTTCTTCGTAAAAACAGGATAGTGGCTTAAAGCAAACTTTTAAAATCTGGGAATATCTGTAATGATATTCAAAGTAGGAGAGAATCTCCATTCGGGGGACTGGTAAAACTACAATGTATAGTCTTGCATTAGGCAAGTAGAAAGGGGTATATGCTGCGTCTATAACGATTCGGTGAAAGAAGAGCATCAGTTGACTTCTAGAAGGCACCCGACTCAGTAGAAATCGCTGAAGTCATTGATGCCACCATACAATAAGGTGTAGACAATTTCCAAACTCTATATATTACTGTAAGTGTAAGACGTGAGGAATGATGGGCCTTACCCTGTCACTCTGGCTCACAACATGTTGGCAGGGGATTCTTCAATTCATGTCTTCGTCTTTTCTCAATTAATTTTCTTTCTTTTTGTGTACTTTTACCTTGACTCAAACACATATTAGAGTATTGCAACATATCCACCGACACGGCTGTTACTTCTTGAGGCTACATAAAGATTCTGAGTCCTTTTAGCTGAGAAAAAGACAAGGAGATACAAGCTCAGCCAAACTCTGCACAGTCTTGAGATGATCTCCCGGAACTTGGAATGGCAAATAAAGGAAACAGAATAGATTGTGAATACTCAAGTAACCTGCCCTTATATTTGCTGATGAAATCATCCCTTTTACTGAAAACCTCTTTGATCTCCCAATAGTGCTAGACTAACTGAATGACGGAGGCAAGGAAGTTGGATTTATCTGAACTTCAGTAAAACAATTGTCATGTGCAATAAACATGTTATGGGAAAAACACAACGAGCAAAACGTTACATCTACCCTGGACAACGAATCTCCATGAACTTCTGAAAAGATGAAGAAGCCAAGCGAAGATTTATAGTTTAGTCTGGCAAAAAGACACAACAGCAGGGCACCCATGGGAACCGAACTCACCACGCATGCAATTCGGTCCACTATACCAGTTTGCTAACCAACGTGCTATGGTGGACGCTTCCCCTGCTGACGCTTAATAGATAGAAAGAAAATATGCGGAAAGAGAGAAAATTGATAGAGAAATTGCGAAGACGTTGAATGAAGAATCCCCTGCCAACACGTTATGAGCCAGAGTGGCAGGGTAAGGTCCATCAATCCTTATGTCTTACGCTTACAGTAATAGATAGAGCTCGAGAATGGTCCATGTCCAACAATGGACTTCAAAGAATGATGATGATGATGATGATGATGATGATGATGATGATGGAGAACGATAAAACACGAGAATTGGGCGTTAATGAAGAATGGGAAGTTCCAGTCCGATGCGCTGTTCCCCGCCTCGCAGCGGATAAAACAAAAAACAAAAAAAAAAAAAAGAAAAAAAAAGAAAAAAAGTGCGTTATGGCATCAGGTTTCTACGAACTTTTGCTTTGACTATCAATCTTATCTTGGCTCGGTCATGACAAATACCCTCCTTTCATTCTCTTTCCCTCATTCACCTTCTTCCATTAATCTTTTTCTTTTTCCTTTCTTTCCAATTTCCTTCATTTTTCTGCTTCTCTTCTTTTCCCATGTTCCTTTTGCTTTTATCATTTTTTTTCTTTTGCTGTCACTACCTTTTTGGAAAGAATTCTTTCTTCTTCCCATTTCCCTCTTATTTCTCTTCTTTTTTTTCGTTTCGTCTATCTTTATATCTCTTCTTCCTTCCTTTCAACCCTTCCTACCTTTCACCCTTAATTTCTGTCTTTCCTTCTTTCATTCATTCATTTTTTTCCTTTCTTTCTGCGTTTCAACCCTTCGTTCCTTTCATCCTTAATTTCAGTCTTTCCTCCTTTCATCCATTCATTTCTTCCTTTTTATCCTGCATTTCTCTTTTCCTTCCTCCTCTTTCTTTCTTTCCTTCCTTTCTTCGTTCCCTTCCTTACTTCCTTCCCTTCCCCCCTTTCTCACTTCCCTCCTTTCTCCCTTCCTTCCGCCTTCCTTTCTTCCTTCCGTTTCCATTTTCTGTAACACTTTTTTCTCCTCAGCTATTTATATTTCTCAACCCCCATCTTGACGTTCACGCGTCCCCATGTAAACATGGCACTCAACGCCTTCACCCAACCCCAACCAAGTCCTGCTATTCTGATCACGAGTTTACACTTTGGTTGATGTTCTTCTTGCCGCTAACTCCACTTGTTATTATTACTTCTATTTTATTGTTGGTTCAACTCTTCTTTTGGGCTGAGAAGATGAAGTGACTTTCACTTCGACACACACGCACACATACGCACACACACACACACACACACATGCATACACACGCACACACACACACACACACACACACACACACACACACACACATTCAAACATATACACACAAGGTTTGCCTTCGGCGAAAAACTTCAGTATTCAGAGTACGGCGGAATAGAATCCATTATTTCATAACAGATTTCAAAAACCATAAAAATCGTCTTCCACTTTCCGTTTTTTTTTCTGGATCAATCAAGTTTCCCAAATAATTCTAGCTAGGGTGACCTGATAGATTAAAAAGGTTTAAAATTCTGACAACAGCAAAACTACGCTGGGTACAGTAAAAGTTCAGACCTAATTAGAGACACCTAATTTTTTTTACTACCTCATTGACTTATGTTCAAAATGTAGCTGGTTTAAACTTTCCAGTAGTAATTTCATCCCCTATAAATCAAGTTCATATTCCAATCATCTTAATACAAGCATTGATGGTTGCTGTATCATACGAAACATAAGAAGTAATCCTACGAAACATAATTGCAAGCAATCACTACAAAAAGCATAGTAGGTTATGTTTATGTGTTGATATGTGTAACCCTCATGAACTCAATGGATACTTTTGATGTGTACAAAACACCACAATATATATTGTTCATCAAATCTTGTTTATCGGCAAGTATGTTTTCCGGGATTACTTTCTAAGCGTTTTAAAATTACCCGATAGAGATTTTTTTTTGTCTAATTAAATATCTATGAAGTCGTTCGAAAAGTAATATTGCGTTTGAAATATGCAAGTTTTGAAACTTATAAACGTCACGTGGAGAATCAAAAGATCCCGTAATATATTGCGATGTCTTTTAATATGGCCATGTGACGTTGGGCACGATTCTCTCTAGTGCTCGTTGCATGGTTCTCAGTTCGAGGGTCAGTCTTTTGGTTAGCTTCCTTGCAATCAAAATTAGATGGTAAACAAAGAAACCTATGTAAAGTCTAACATCAGCTGTACCAGGTTGTGTCTCATTTATTGTTTATGGTAACATCTAACTCGCGAGAGAGACAAAGACTTTAATCAGTCTCATGTTTGCCAGTGAACGTTGGATAATTTTTTTTATAAAGGTAGAATGCAAGAACAACAATGAAGTATATTTTTGTTGTGTCCCCAGCGTCAGTCGCTTGCTTGAATGCCAGCGAAAGTTTAGAATGTTCAAAGAACATAGCAACGGAATTTCTCATAAACCTGGTTCTGGAAGAGCAACTTCTTTGAAAAATGATCATTTGAAGGCATCAGTCGAAGCAGGTTTTTGCCATAACAACAAAGATATAACAAAAAGGCACGATATATAATGTTCAATTGTACACAGACATTTGAATGTTCTACAAACATCAAAGTTTCCAGGCTGGTAAAAAGTTCTGTATTAAAACAGTGTATTATATTATTTATCAAATAGAGTGAAGTTTCGGCAGGATATGAAGAGTTTGGGTGAGCTGATATCATCTTGTCTCACTCCTTCTAGTTGAAAGGGTTCAGGCTACATAAAGATCCTTTCAACTAGAAAAAGGAGTGATACCAACTCCCCCCTAACTCTTCACTGCCTGTCTTGAGATGATCATCTGAAACCCAGACGGGGAATACGCGGGAATCAGAATAGACATGCTAGTAGTCGTCGAAAAATATGGAGATCCCCTTGTGTGGATCGTTGTCCGGTGGTGGCATATTCTCGGTTCGCGCCCAAACCCGTGACCTCATCGAAAAAGAAACTGGAGAGGTGCAATGGCCATTTTTTAATGTCCCATTGTGTTGGACATCTCGGTTTTAGTCAGTAGCATGCGTGTAAACATACAACCGAACAAAGACATAGGAAACATCCATATGAGGAGGAAGTGATAACAATCGTTTTTGAAGAAATATTAGAAAAATACATTAAATGAGAAACAAATATCGATACGAAATGGGCACATATGTTTTAAGTTGAAAGAAAAAGGGATAGCCAATAGCCACATTGAAGAGTTGTTATATAACGAAACAGCTGTCTGTGGATGACACAATATATATATATTTCGGAAATTTTTAGCCTGGAAACTGGAAAAGTTTCATTGAAATCAGTTCATATATATATATATATATATATATATATATATATATATATATATATATATATATATGTATATATATTTCGGCAGGATATGAAGAGTTTGGGTGAGCTGATATCATCTTGTCTCGTTCCTCCTAGTTGAAAGGGTTCAGGCTACATAAAGATCCTTTCAAGTTGAAAAAGGAGTGATACCAACTCCCCCTAACTCTTCACTGTCTGTCTTGAGATGATCATCTGAAACCCAGACAGGGAACACGAAGCAATGTATATATACATATATACATATATATATATATATATATATATATATATATATATATATATATATATATATATGAACTGATTTCAATGAAACTTTTCCAGTTTCTGGGATAAAAATTTCCGAAATCCTAAGCCTAGAAACTGAAAAAGTTTCATTGAAATAACTTGATGTATTTCTGAGATGAGTAGAGAGCAAAAAAATATACAAAATTATTCTTAATGATGCATAGAAATTAATTATTCAACGACAGACAATCAATGAAAGAACTGTCAACCAAAAAGAAGAAATAGAAGTTAATATCTCTAATTCTTCTCACTAGAAAGAAGCAATAAAAATAAAGTAATAGAAAAAAAAATGAAGCAAAACGAAAGAGATAAAATGAAGCGATAACAATTACAACGGAAGGGAAAGATATATTTGCTTTCTTCGACTATTCGAGACCGCTATTTTTAAGTAATGCTTCATTTTCTTTTTTTGTTTTGAGTGTCCTTTCCCTGAACTCCTTTCGATGCAAGTTTAGATAAAAGATAGATTTGTTGATTATGATCTAACCGGAAATAGAATGACGGTATTGCTACGTGGGAGGAGAGAAATGCAATGTCCAATGGCTATCATAAGGCTTAAAGAGAGATAATCATCAGCCTTTTGGCGTTTGTCGTTGGACATGGACCTCCCCAAAGATTCACCAGACATCTCTATCATGTGCATCGCAGAGCGTGTACTTTCTAGACGTGTCTAGATCACCACGCCATCCTTTTTTGCCGGCCACAATTTCGCATATGATCTGTTGTCGGACCTCCTTGAAAAATGACCGGCCAATTGGCAGTCTAGTTCTCCAATGGATTCAATGAAATCACTGACTCCTGTTTTTCTCTTATATATCGTGCTGTCTTGCAATCTTTCAATGAGATGTAGGACATGAATCGCCGCTGTGCACGTTGCACGGTTCTTAGTTTGAGGGTCAATCTTTTAGTTAGGCTCCATGTTTCAGCTCCATAGGTGACTATTTAGAGGATTGATTGGTTGTTGACCCTTCTTTTTAGGATTAATGGAAATTTTCTTGTTCTTGAAGGATGAGCTTGTTTTACTGAAAGCTTGCCAACCCACCAAGTCACTACGTCCCCGTAGGACAACGAATATCCAGAGGATCCTCAAAAGAAGAATAAATCAGGCGAAGAAAGAAAAATATCTTCGCGTTCTTATACATTCATATTTTGTCTTTGCTATCATTTTCTCCGGTATCTATCAATCTCTTCAATATATATATATATATATATATATATATATATATATATATATATATATTCAATCTTCATTATCCGTCTATCTATCTATCTCCGTTCAAGCGACCCATTCTTAGCAAATATTTAATCGGGGGTAAGCTCCATATCAGTGCACTATGTAAATAAAAGTCTTGCAAACATTGTATGTTCATGAATTGGGTTTAAGTGAATATAAGATAATGTTTGGACATGAAGGCTTCTTTAAATTGATTGGAATCAAACGAGTGTAGCTGGGGACTTTTCCTGAGATTAGAATTGACATTCTTCTAACGTGGGCGGCTTCATCTGGACACAGGAATATCATTCTACAAAAGTGATTGTTGAAAACTTTTCTATTTACATATAACGTCCACCTGCATGTTCGATGTGATTTGTATGCGAGTGCGCGTACGTATCTATATATAATGCGTAGAAATATATTTCACATAAAAATCTATCTCAATTATAATTCTACGTGTATGCCGATATAAGCCGGATGATCTGGACACTCATTTTAATGTTAAAATCCTGGTGAAATTAGTTTAATTTGATATAATTCCTTTATATCAAATTAATTACCACTTTTTTCTTTCATGATCTGCTATTGATATTTACTAAACTGAGTAAAATACCTAATGAGGGTAGGTAAACTGTGTTGCGTCTAGTGAGAATGGCCTGTATGCCTGGAAAATCAGCATTCAAAATCTTAGCTCGTTACCTGTACTTGTACACCTACCAATGGCACTTGTGAGAAATAAGCAACTGCTTCAGTTATGAGGCTGAACACTTTGAGTATATTCTTGATAAGAATAAATATAGTTAGAATTGAACAAATGTTTTTTATCGATAGAAAGTTGGTTATTTTAATCTTTTTGTTAATAGGAATGTCATAAAGAATAAAAAAAGAGAGAAAGTCGTATTATGTACATATAAGAAAAATAAAGAGCGCCGTTACGTTGGCTATGGCCATCCCTACTTGGCCTCCACCTAACCCACTACTACACACGATATATGATATGTAAAAAAGATTTATGGGCGACAGGTACCCAAAGGGGCGTCACTCACTTCCTCCTGTGATATTCTACCCGTATCTAAGAGGAGAGATTGATCCATGCTTTTCACAAGGGCATTAATGCGAACTGAACACAAACTGTTTCAGCCTGGAGTTTGAACTCACTTCGTCGAGTCCATTCCACGTGCCGTTGCCGACCCGGTCATCCAAGTGATTCCGATGTAAAAATTCCACTTACCTAGCAATCCTTTTAATCGATATAAATTTTTTTCTGAAAGTTCTTGGAATCTGTCCCAACTGACGTAGTTTTCAGGAATCGGATTATCTCGTACCCAACTTCCGCAAGCATACTGGTAGAAATTGTGACAGGGATCGACAGTCGTATCCATGGCGGTTAATATAGAACCAGCTGCCGAAATGCAAGCCGGTGTCGAGCAGTAAGGGTCACCTGAAGGACAAGTGGAAAAAAAAAGAACAGGCGATGAAAAACAAAAACAAAAAAAAATGAATAAAAGACTGGCAATATGAGAATAGATAAGAAAAAGAAGTAAAAAAAATGAAAAAAACAAAAACAACAGGGCTGAACAACATCTTTTGGCAGCTGAGGGTGATCAATTAAAAAATTGGGAAAAAAGAAGTGATCAATGAATAAGTTACTTTTGTCGTCGTTTGTAGGACAGCGGTCACTGAAAAAGTCTAAAATTTCACAAAACGAGCTCAAGTGTTGTCGGATTCAAACTTTAGCATGAAACTGCATTGCAAATTGAACTCCTGACTAAAAACCTATCTAAGGGAAAATTTTCCAAAAAACAAATCGATTTCATCCTGTTAATGTTTATCTGTGATATGATAGCTTAAAGTTCGTGGAAGTTGAGCATGAGAAATTACTTACCATAACACCTAGTTTACACTGTCTTCTTCGAAGTACAATCTTGCCTGATGTTGTATAGGTTGCTCTATCTGTATAAGCACACACACACACACGCACACGCGCGCGCTTGCGCTTCGTTTAAAATACAAAAATTAACACTACACAAGTTTTGACTAGCTTTGTTTGGAAATTTTCCACAAACAAGTTTTCTCCTGAAGATGCAACATTGGCGAAAGCGGTTGGGAGAATATCAAAAAGATTAAAATTAAATTTATTTTATGTACCAATGATGAAGTATCTTTTTATTTTCAATGAACTCACATACACATATTTAGTATCTCCACGTGAGATAATTTGAATAGAGTAGCTAGTTTCTTAGTGACAGTCTTTGCAACTTTTTTGAGAAAATCGATGGTGATGGTATCTGGTCCAGGGGCTTTCCCTTTTTTGTTCGATTGATGGCTTGTTTTACCTCCCATGGAGTAACTTTTAGAAAATCCTCGAACTGACTGTCCGCATCTTGCGTATCCTCTTCGGCGATTTGTCGTTCATATCTTGAAGAGTAGAGTTTTTGGTAGATTCTTAGGCTCGTTCGACAATTCTGTCTCTGTCTGTTGTTATGTCCCCGTTTTCTTTCAGTACGCTAATTATCTGTTTCTATCCTATCTAACTTTGTTTATAGTTTTGAAGCAAGAGTTTTTTCGATGATTGCCGTCGTGAATCTTCTTTTGTCTTTACCTAGTTTCTTTTTTTTAATCGTTTTGTTCATCTCGGTCCCCTCGATTTTTTTCCTTTGTTGTTGTCGGTAGTTTGAGGCTTCTGCACTTTTTAATGAGTGTCCTGGTGTCGTCTGAGATTTTACTAATGGTTTGTGTGTTTAAACATAGTGGCAACTTCTATTAGCGGGGTTGTTATTTTGGTGTGGAGTTCGTTGATGTTGGTGTTGGCGTCGTTCTCTTCGGTAAGGATTTTATATCTGTTTTTCAATCCTAGCCCGAAGGATTGGATGAGTTCATTCGGTACGTTGAGCAGCTGCGGAGCTTCTATTTTCTTTTCAGCTCTGAATAGAATCACCACTGGTGACTCTTTGAAATATACATATTACTAATTGTATTGAGGTAACTTTTGAATTCTGTACAACATTGAATTTACTTCAAAGAAAAGAAAAGAAAACAAACAAAAACAAACTCGTTATATATTGTGTAAAACATAAAACCCTTTGGGAATCTTACATTAATGGCATCAACAGATATTTGGAAATGATTAACTGAAAATTATAAAAATTCGATTACCTCTTTAGTGTTTAAAGTTACAGAAATGTATATCAGTCTATCGCTCTCGATGCTAGAAATCCCGTTCCGTCCATATTTTGTAGAAATTCATTTTAATACGCTCACAGGGATGCATGCTCGCACACACACATCTATAAATAACCATAAGCAATGTAGTATATTCATGTATTCAACGTATACGTTTGGGTATGAGAATATACTTTGAATTCCTGATGTTTCGTGCCCAATTAAAACTTATCGTTTTCCCCTCTACTTTCAAGGAGATAAATCAAGAATATATTTTTGTGATGCTTCCCTCGAGGTCACAAAACTGAATGGATCTCGACTTAAATTTTGCAGAGCTGATTTGAATATCTAATTCCCAAGCTTTGTTAAACTTAGTGTCTCTGGCCGAGAAGGTCTTTTCTTATTCAGCCCCGAAGCCTTTTCACATTTTATGAGCCTTCGTATATGTGAACGTTTTCAGGGTAACAAAATTATGATTTCAGGATTTATAATATGCTTTGAGAGTAAAAAAAACCCCAACTAAATTTAGATTGCGTACGCGTAATTGTCAAGATTTCTTAGCTTTGCCATTGAACGTTCATACTACGACAACACACACACACACACATATATATATACATGTATACATGTGTGTGCTTAAGTAAATAGATGTTTATACACGTAAATACATTTTAAATATCCGAAGTAATCACTCACCTGGCGGTTCTTTTGATCTCACCAGCGCCACTGCAAGGGCGATAATCACAACCAGAAAAAGCACCAGGATTACGGCTAGGAATTTTTCTAGGGCACTGCGGTTCCTAACACATTGGGGATTGAAAATAGTGACGTCGTAATCTTCTATGAGGTCATCGTCATCGGAGTCTGTAGTCCTCGACTCTGATCTACTGAAAGGACGTTCTGACATCTGCAAGAAAAAACAAGAGAAGCATTTTTATGAATCGGAATCGGAATAATGTTTAGCTGTTTTGCCTTCCTGTGTTACATAGCATAAAATGGGTACATAATGATATATCATCTAAATAGCATGTCTTTCGTTATCGCTGACTGATAAGCTTATGGTGGTATGCAATATGCATGTAACATTTGCATAACAAATTGAGTAGGGAAATTAGTTTGTCTGACGGATGGCGATTTATGTTGCTCACTAAGGGTTCTGGTAAAAGTCCCAACCACATTCGGTTCGCGATGGAAACTAGATATTAGGTTAGATATTTATTTTCGTGGTCTTATTCGCCGAACCTTCGGATAGTACCTTGTGTATATATATATATATATTATATGGATAAATGTTTACAATTATGTCGTACAACAAAATTGTAAATATTCCCCCTCTCTCTCTCTCTATCTATCTATCTATCAATATATATACACACACACACACACACACACATATATATATATATATATATATATATATATATATATATATATATATATATATGTATATATGTAATTGTGTCATCCATAGACAGCCGTTTCGATGTATTACATCTCTTCAGTGTGGCAATAGACTATCCATTATCCCATCCGGTACCGCGAGGCAGAATTGAACCCTTCACTTCAGACCCGATATCCTACCTCTGGACTACAGAACTGGACCGGCAGAATATATATAATAACAAACTATGCGTTGTATGACACAGTCCTAAAGATGAATAAAAAGAGCTATACATTAAAATCATAGCTTAAGGGAATAATTTGAAGGAGACAGAGGCACCGTTGCTCTCTCTTGGTAAGTGTCAGTCTAATTGCAAGAAAGAGAAGATCGTTCACAGAGATGTGGCAATAAAATTAGAATAGCAACATTAGCGCCTAAAAGGGGGATCAGATAATTTAACGACTGAATTTTTCCAATTTTTCATCTAAAATATGTTCTGCAAGTTTAGGCACTAAAAATAACATTTAATGTCTCGATCTGACATCTCCCTTCCTTTCATCTTTTCTGGTATTTTAAATTCTGAATTTCTATCTCTATTTGAAAAAAATTCTTTACTTTTACATTTTTTTGCTCTCTTCCCACACATGAACACCACAAATACTAAAAGCGTACACAGAAAGTGAGTAGACAGAAACATTTCGATGCTACATTTAACGTGGGACCATTTACAGCAAATGTTACACTAATACTTCAAAAAGTTATTCATCTATAATTGATAACTAAGCGGAGTTCACAAGTATGAACTCACTATTCCACATGGATAATTTAATACTTATATATGTTCTGCTAGGAAACTGATGCAAGATAACTTCAGAAGGGTGTCTAGAGAGTAGGAAGATCCCCTTCACAGAAGATAAGTATCAGTTTAATTGCAAAAAAAAAAAAAAAAAAAAATCGTCTACAGGGCAGTGACAATAAAAATTAGAATAACATTTACGCGTAAAAGTAGAATATTAATCAAAAATTTGTTTTTGCAAGTTTAGGCACTCATTATATTGGGCATTCAAAATCAGTAAAAAGGGGATTGTCGGTGGTCAGGAATTAATACAAACGTTATTGACTGAATGGGCTTTATATCAATCCTATTATGTCTACTATTAAAGGAGCGTAAGACACCTGCAAACCACGGGTCGATAGATTAAAAAAATTAAAATCAACCCGAGCAGGTCTATTCGTGAACAGGTAAGTAGATAGAGAAAAGAAATTGTAGAAACTGATAAAGCTTCAGAGAAACAAGAACAAAAAGAGAACCTTACCGAACAAGTGCGAAAGAATCGACAACGAACTAATTAGGAATTCGTGCTGAGAATGACAATATATTGAGTGACTAAACTTACAAAAAAAAAACAAAACAAATTTTAGATTGAAATCTGCAAAATTCAGTCGTTAAATTATCTAATTCCACTTCAAGAAGTGGCGCCCCCTTTCTCATTCGTGCCTCTCGAGTGAGAGGCACTTCTTATTCAAAGACGCCATTTTACCCTTTGGTTTCAAGTAAAAATCAGACTCAAACATGAGGCCTACAGTATTACCAATCTTTAATATCAGTGGTTATTGATTTATACTTGAAAGGAGGAAGAGACGCCCTCACAGCTTTTCCACCAAATGCCAAGCAGTCAAGTGGTATTAGAGGTAAAAGACCAGCCGAAGAAGTCCTATCGCCGAAATCTAAAAGTGACAGTAGTCGGTTGACAAACAAATATTGAAGAAAAACGTTCGGATTGCAACGAACGTTTTAAAAATAGCAACTGAAGAATTGGAGAAACTGATAAAGCTTTACAAAGACACCAACAACCAAGAAAAAAAAACATTATGGAACAAGCGCGAAAAAAAATCGACAACAAACTAATTAGGAATCCGTGCTGAGAATGACGAGATTTGTAAAAGACAATAGGTTTTTAAAGGATTCCTGAAACGTGATGACCTTTCGATTTTCCTTTTTATCTTCCGCCCCCTTTCTTCGATGTATTTTTTTGTTCGTTAGCTCATTCATTTTTATTCTTGATTCTATCCATTTCTTCTTTCACCCGTTCTTCCAGTTTCTGGCTAAGACTTTATTTTTGCACACGGCAGTCATAGATTTCCTATCTCTTCACCCGAGCTGAAGTGCTGTAATCTTCTTTGACTTTTGCTTTCTTTCTTTCTTTTCTCCTGCTTTCCTCCTTTCCTTCCTTCCTAGTCATGGTTAGCTTTAGCCCTTCTCTCTCTTATTTTTGCTCAGCGTTTCCTTTCTACTTTTTTTTTCACACTTTTCAACGTCTCGATCTGACTTCGAACTTTCTTTCATCTTTTCTGGTATTTCAAATTCTGTTTAAAAAAAATATTCTTTTTCGCTTACCACCCACACGTGACACAGCAAATACTGAGAGCATACACAGAAAGTCACCACCACCGCCATCATCATCATCATCATCAGTCTTCTATCGCTCGTCGTTGGACACAGACCCTCCCCAAGTAGATATAAAAATGTCTGTACTACATTTAACGTGGGAACATATACAACTGATATATTCTTTTAGCTTGACCGTTCCACTTCTGTACCCCACTCCTCATTCCCTTTTCCTTCCTTTCCGCTGACCACTTTATGGTCATCTCTCTTGAGTTTTCTTTCTTCATCCTCCGAGACATCGTCGTCGTCTTTTTCCTCTTCTTTTTAAGATAATTTCTTTTCATATTTTCCTACTCTTTCTTTTTTCTCTCTCCTCTTATTTTCTTCTCATCTTTCTTATTTTCTATTGCTCGTCTTTCTAGTCTTCTTTGTCTTCACTTCTCTCCCATTTGTCTTCTTTCTTTCTTTTTTTCTTTCTTGTTTTCTTTCTCCAAACTCACTCCAATGTCCGCTCCATGCATCTCCTTCATGATTTACTTTTTTTTCTCACTCAGTTTACCCAATCTGTCCCGTCGCTCTTCTTTTCCTATGAATCTTTACTCCCTTTCATTCTTCCGATCCTTCAAAAACATGTAACCTTTGGAAATCACGGCTTTACCAGAATCAAGATTTATCACCTGTCTTCTCACGGAGGCTACAAACGGAATTCATGATAAGAAAATCAAATATTATCTCGGTCTTGAGAGACAACTAAATAACGAGTACACATCGGCACGACCCCGACACATATTCATTCATACACACGCATACAAAGAGACAATACATTCATGTGTATACAAATATTTTCATAAACTTCACAAAATATCAGCCACTTTCATTCCTATATATATATATATATATATATATATATATATATATATATATATATATATATATATATATATATATATATATATATATATATATATATCAGTAAAAGAATACATATACATATTGGTGCATATAGACACAAAAATATGTGCGCACATTTTTATATACGCCATATAAGACTATTGTATCAAGGACATGAAAGTATTCCTTTCACTTGCACGCTCACCACAACCACACCCACAAGCATATATATATATATATATATATATATATATATATATATATATATATATATATATATGTGTGTGTGTGTGTGAATATAATAACTTGTTGGATAGTTGGGTTAATACTTTACGACTACTATCACAGATGACGTCATCGTACAAGAAACTTTTACATACCAATGTATACAAAAACAATAACACGTGTACCCCACAAGTTTTACAGATTCTATGTGAATTGTGAGATCAACGTACAATACAAGATTTGTTTGAGCTCATCTACAAAAGTTGCACGTCAGCCATTGGCAACAGTAACAATGGTACTAAGCCTGTATCAAGAACGAGTGACAAACTACATGATTCAAAGCACTGAATTACCGCTAGCAAGTCTCAGTTTTGAACGGATCCAACTCATTTGGCAAACATTCAAAAATAAACCTAATTTGGCAACAAAAAACTGTACCAGCCAAAGCATAACAGCACTGGATAACAAAACAGCAGACGACATGAATATTGAGTCCATCCATTGATATACGTAATAGTTGGCCATATAACGAGTGTCAACAATGTAAACGTAACAATGATGAGAAAAAACTTGACAATACAGCAGACTCACAGATGTGTATAGGTGTGTCTGTTGTTTTGTACTATATATATACAGTGATGATTTAGAAATTGAAACACTATATAAAGTACTATTATCTATTCATTAACAAGCGTAACTACCACCATCAATATTCATCATGTCATGCTGAAGATTAAGTTTTAAGAGAGAGAGAGAGAGAGAGAGAGAGAGAGAGAGAGAGAGAGAGAGAGAGAGAGAGAGAGAGAGAATAGAAGGGGAGAAAGATCAAAACACAAAAACAGTCACACCCCCACACACCAACACGGCAACCCCACACTCACTGTAAAAATATTGGGCTGGGAACAGGCAAAATATAATTTGGCTGGAGAGTAAAACGCTGCTCTCCATTAGCTGAGAAACTCCAAACCCACCGTAAAAAACGGGTAGGGACAGAACAAAAGTTATTTTGATGAAAAGTAAAACGCTGGATTTGAAAGTATTCAAAAAGCAAATGAAGGAGAGGATGAATAAGACCAATCGAGTACGGGTATTGATCATATACATATATTTACATATATGTCAATATACAAATAAGTATACTACCAGATGCAAACGAATATTTTGTAGGGGACTCCACATCTGCTGCGGGTTCACCGATAGCTGGGGGAACCCACCCGAAACCAGGAAAGTTTTTTCTACAACAGCTGCAGTAGAAGATGGATTGAGCACCGGTCTCATGGCCTTGACTTGTCGGGCATTGTGAACACAACTACTTCCAATGGACGATAGAAGCTGCTGACAAGGAAACATGGTAACATAAGGTCTTCCAGGCAAGCTCACTTTCTGAAGACAACACACATATGTACATGCATGCAATTAATCGCATTCTTAAATTAATAACGTGGCTTTATTCTCAAATAGATACACATATGTATTCACATAGATGATTGTATTCTTCCCTGAGTGCTAGAAAAATACATGCCCTCACGCAGATCTTAAAGTTATGACGTCTTCACGCCTCTCCAATTAACCATGACGTTAATGAATTGTCATTTTTGAAATAATTTTTCTTTATTTTATTGCTTCATATGAACAACAAATGAATGAATCGATGGTTCACTCAACTGCCGGGAAGCTCACATTGATATGTAGTCAGAATCAATAAATCATTGGGATGATTCATTGCCGTTCGGACTTTCTTCAGAAATTATGACTATAGAAGAAGAAGAAGAAGAAGAAGAAGAAGAAGAAGAAGAAGAAGAAGAAGAAGAAGAAGAAGAAGATTCGAGAGAAGAAAGAGAGACAAAATTCGCTGATACCCACCCCAGGATCAGGTCATTCGTCTCCGTCAACGGCCAGGTTGATCAACTGACATCTAGATCAAACAGTGTGTCGGACTTGCTTAGTACAAATGTTTGGTGGAACGTGTATCGTGCAACAGGGTTGCCGCTAAGATGTATTGTGAATATAACTTTTTGGCTCCTAGACCCCACCTATAATACATATTTGCTTTTGCACACTTCGGGAATATATATATATATATATATATATATATATATATATATATATATATATATATATATATATATGTATGTATATATATATATATATATATATATATATATATATATATATATATATATATATATATATATGCCTTTTCTCTCCTCCCCTGGAAAAGTGGCAGCAGATGTTCTTGTATGTGGATAATTCCGCAAGGCAGGTCAAAGAAATGGTGTTTGTCGGATGAAAAGAAGGGGGGTGGGGCAGTGGAATGAAAAATTGAAAAAAAAAGGGGAGAAAATGAATGACCAGAAGATTAAGAGGTAGAAAATATGAAAAAGAAGTAAAGAAGCTTGGCTGCACGAGGATCAAACTCCTCTACTTTATTAAAATCTGAAAGGTGAACAAAGGAGAATTCATTCCTCCATGAAATATCATTCCAAAATTCAAAAAAAAATATTGATCACTCCCAACACGACATGCTGCCAACAGACGTTGGTTGTGTGGCAGTTTCTATTGAGTGACTAACCAGAGCTGATTCTGTCCTATTCTTCTTGTCTTGCAAATGTTCCTTCTCGATACACTCAGCCATGTCCTCTTCTTCTCAACCAATTGAGGCTTTATTTTAGAGTGATATCAAGACTATTCAAATTTATGTAAAGAGATGCTGGAGAAATGATAATGGATAAATCGATCTTGGATTATGACACCAAAAGTAAAAGAACAGGCTACTCGAACCGTAGTTGGCAAATAGATAGAACAACATTGTTGTGTATCCATTCAGTACAACATTTCATATCCATTTATTTAGAGGGTGACATCGAGATGATTTAAATTCATACTGAATAAATAATGCAGATCAAGCCTATAATGTTTTTTTTCGCGACAGCAAGCGAAAATCTTTGGAAACCGATACATTCGTCAGCTTATTCATTCGTCATTTTTTCGTTGTATTCAGATAAACTAAATCATATTCTTCACCCAGCGGAAAAAATGTAATTTTAAGAAAACTGTTTTTTAGTCCCAAGTGTTTTGCACGATTTCTCAAGATTATATACTAAGTTCAGCTAAATTTTGAATTAGTATCGGTTTTATTTCGCCCATTTTTTTGACTGAATCAAGACAGATGGTTATTGCACTTTAATCATGGACAGTGGAATTCGCACGAACTGGAGGATTCCTTTCAACGCTAATGATGCTATCTTAATTTTTGGACTTGTAATATTGAAAATGCTTCATTTGAATAATTTAGGTCTACTACTACTACTACTACTACTACTACTACAACTAGGGAGTAAATAAACGACCTGGCGTAAAGAAATCGAAGGAGAAAGAATACAGACATAAGACGAGGTCTGTTTTTTCCCGATTTGTCCGGCTTATTTGAAGGGTTACGGATTGTAGGAAAAACATTGCAATAAAAAAGCAACACAAATAGATGAAAGAAAAGCTAGTCGAAAATTGGTAGTTATCTTAGAAATTCAGTCAATTAGTGATACCAATCCCTTTTTAATATCAGCGCTCTCGCCGTTTGTACCGGTTTGGGGGCGTTGCTTAGTTGCCTATTTGTCTGAAGTGATCGTGAAGCAACACCTTGAGATGCTATTCATCACAATTATACTTCTTCTATTTGTCCCAATTCAATAAAACAAATCAACAACCCTAAACAAGCAGAATAACAAAAAGCAACTTCTTTTCGGCGCCATCTTGTCGAAGGGAACAGCAACTTTAGTAACTGTAACTTCATCACATTTTATAAAATGAACGCAACGTTTCTTCCAATTGAGCATGCATTTTTTTTCTCAGTTCATTGGCCAGAGATCGTTGTCGATAGTGACATTCACCATTTCCGGTTTGTGTCAGATATGATGAGCTCAACAGTTCGGAAAGAAGAAACCTTTTGACAGCTGAAATATGATTAATTTATTACATTCCAATTTCGCCTCCGCTCTTATGTATCTTTCTATCTTCTCTCTCTTTTCCTTTCTTCTTTATCAGATGGACGTTTTTCAGCCATACTACAAACGCAGCTAACTAGGATTATCTCCATTTCCCGTAATTATCATATCTCACCGGTTATAGATGGAATGGATGCGTTATTCATAATTTCCTGTATACTTTTATGTTAATAAATTGTGAACGTTACGAAGATTTAAAAACGATCAGAGATTTCCGCTGTTTATCGTCATAATATCTACTATCTCCATAAACTATTCATAAATATCTAAATTTTCCGATTTGGATGCCATGATAGTTTGACCTTGTTAGAAAAATCTATTCCCGCTGAAACGAAGAGGAACGACTTTGAACGAAGTAACGGAATTATTTTTATGTTTAATCGTTTCCAATTTGTATATTTTAAATAAGTAGAGAAGTACAGAAATTGCACGTACTACTGCTTACATAAACGCGTATTGATACACGAGGTCTCATATATACTTAGTCACATACAAAGAAAGATGCAAAGCGCTTATAATAACCAGTAAGTATAGAAAAAGAACACACAGACGCAGTGAGTCTTGGTAATATCATCAAAATATGAAATGTCTTTCTTGGAAAATGGAGAATAGCGGCCAGAGAATGAAATGATTGGTATATAACGGAAGGGGAAAATGGAATATCAAGAAAAAAATAATATGATAGATGTATATCCTTCTCGTATAGTCAGATAACAAACAGATAGAAAAAAAATATAGAAAAACAATAAAGTATTACAGAAAATAAAGAGTTAAACGAATCCAATGTTATGCAATCGATGCATTACTTCCAGCTCAACTAAAGTTAATGCATTTGCTTCTATTTTTTCGAATCGGAACAGTGTCTTTGTTATTTCAATTCATCATATTCTCTAATCCGCAATCTCAGGAACCGTCTTTCTTTTTTTTCCTCTGGATAAAAATTTCATCTGGTTCGCCCGACTGGAAAGAAAGAATTTCATTGACTGAGGCGAAGAAACCATAGAAGAAACATAGTAGTCGCATTGTCTCGTTTCCACTGTTAGAGTGTTCATGTGTGCTTTTGTGTATACGCATCAGTGGGACATACTGCCTTATCTATAGTATTTACTCGTAGAAAAGAGACAGTGTCTTACTAGAAAGAAAGGGTACAAAAGACAAAACAAAACAAAAAGAAAAAGCAAAAAAACGCACACGCAGCCAGTGGCGTAGCAAGGGTTCTCAGCGCCCAAGGGCAAAAAGAGTACCTGGGAGCAGTTTTGCTATTTCCAAAGGGTCGGCATCATTATTGATTTGTATGCATTATAGACCAATTGAAATTTTGCGACCCTCCACACCTGTACCCGTGGGCAACTGCCGCCTGTAGTAACCCCTTCGCTATTCAACTAAATGCAGCTTATCAAGCCTAGCTCTGATACAGTGTGTGCGTATCTCGTAGCAATACGTGTCAAGCCATCGTCTAGCTCGTTATACCATCGCTTATATTTGATTAAAATTCTTGCCCACAATTCTTAGCAACCATTGTATTCTAATTCAAATCATCAGTTTCAGAAATGAGATCTGTTAGGTTTGAACTGTGGCTTCTCTGAGCAGCATGGATATCGAAAATGGGAGAAGATGAAGACTGAAATTATAACAATGAATTTATCAAAACAAACTCACTAGATTAATGCTCATAAGTTGTTAGTTGAACACAAGGATTGCTTGAAAGTTATGCTGTAATAACAGAAGAAAGTGCTGTAAAGATAAGATTCGACTCGACCATGCATGGCGAAAAATATCATCATCAACCTTTTAGTATCCATCGTTGGACATAAACCTTTCCTAAGATTTGCAAGACCTCTCTATCAAGGATGTTGCGGAGCCGGTGCTTTCTGAATTCGTCTAGCTTGACATGACATCTTACTTTCTGTCGACAACAATTCTGCATATGATCTCTAGGAAACCATGTTGTGAGTTGTGATGTCTAGCAGCTACCTAACCTTCTTGAAATATGTCTAGCCCATTACCATTTGTGTTTCCGATGGTTGCTATGATATCTGTGGCACCTGTTTTTCCTCTAGTATACTCTGCTGTCTTCTAATCTCATGATGAGCTTGTTTCTTTCATGCATTTGCTGCATGGTTCTCAGTTTAAGGGTCAATCTTTTGGTCAGATTCCATACTTTAGCTCTATTGGTGATTATCAGTTATGCATCGGTTGTAAACCCTATAGTTGGATTTTCTACCGAAAGCTTGCCAACCTAGTGTAATTTTTCGTTTGATTTCTTTTTCTTTTTGGGATTTCATGGAGGTTCGTTGTCCAAGGAAGATGTAGTGGTCTACTTTCTTCATCTCTACGTTCTCAATTTCAATCGTTGTGTCTTTGTCTTCAACATGTTTGTTGAACATGACTTCAGTTTTGCCGAAGTTCATGTGGAGACCAACTTTCTTGCTTGCATCATTCGATTCGTCTAGCATTATTTGGAGATCACGAAGGTTCTTAGCAAAGAGGACGAAGTCGTCAGCAAATCTGGGGTAACTTGAGTATTCATTGTCTATTTTGATTCCTTAATGTTCCCAGTTTAGGTTTCGGAGTGTAAGAGTTAACAATATTCATTTAATTAGGGGAAGGAAAATTTGTGTTGGTAAAACGCACACGCGTTGGTTTAGGCTAGGAACTCGTTGAAAATGCGGAATATTTTTCTCATGAAACTTGATTTTGTTCAGTAACGTTCTTCTAGAATAGAGTAACTGATATTGCTGGATAGTTCGGTGACTAACCAACGACTACTACCACTGCTGATGTCATCCTCCAACCAACTTCGTTATCACAGATCCTAATGTAATGTGTCACTCTCGTTCTATCTAGAGTAACTACGAGTTTTTCCACGACTTATTCTCACCTAATAGCTTTATTCCCCATCTTGGACAACCTAAATCCCCCAGTCGAGAGCCACTGTGTAATCTTTCTGCATTATAGCAGCGGATATTGCTTTCCTAGTACTGTATGCAAGGCCTGAACATAAATATCAAGATATATCGCTAAATTTCACCTGAAATTTCTGCTTGAATAAACAACAAATCGAAAAAATTTAAATACCAGTTCGAAGATGTAGAATTTTTCCTTTTCGTTTTCTCGAAGCATTTTTCTTTGGAAGATCATTTTTATATACAATTCTATTTTCTTTCATGTTATAACACTTCGAGTTTGCGAAGATTGCTTAATTTCATTTCTAAGTATCGTTCAATAAACCTGTTCAATTGCGACTCATAAATTCTCATCATCTTCGACTTCTGATAGCTTCCTTTTCTCATGGAAATCATCCTCTAGCTCTTTCAACCATGAAATACGAATAAACAATTATGTGTGTGTTGCGCTCACAAGTATACGGTATTTACTACGATTAGCTTAGTCTGTCATAAGGCCACAATGGAGGGACACGCATTGAGGATCCTATACGAAAAAAGGGTCTCATTGCGATCAGTATTTATTGAATAAGCTCAGAACAGAACCACATTAGTGAGGCAAATGGCGAGCATCAAACTCACAACTCAGTTCATAGATGTAAAAATAACCAATCGAAAAGAGTCTGCTGGTGAAAATTCAGAGAGAGAGAGAGAGAGAGAGAGAGAGAGAGAGAGAGAGAGAGAGAAGAGAAAACACGAGAGGTAGATATGATGAATACCTGAAGAAGTGAGAGAGCTGCTTCTTACATGCACATGGATTTATGAACTAATTGATATCGAGACCGATGTTGTGTAAACGAAGAATGGTCACTTTATTCATCAATTTTCAAGATAAAATCTGGGGATACTTTTTCTAAATGTAAAGACGTTGAATGGATTTACCAGGCGTTTTTCTCTGCATCTACCATGAAGTGCATACTATAAATCTTAAATCTCGAGAGAAAATTCAATGTCCGAAAACAAACTACAAAACAGTCCCCATGATTTGGTATAGTAGTCCTTATTTACTTACTCTGAGTAACCTATTTTCCATTCGTTTTTATTCTCTCCCCTGTTTTTCTCTTTCCAGTCTCCTGGCGAAAATACAAACCCTACTTCTCAAGGCTCGGAGCAAGACTGTCTGAAAACTCATGCTGGGGACCCAACAAGTCGAAACGGGGCAATCAAAATCTCTAGATAACTTTAAGATTTTTGCTAAGATTTCCTTAGAAAATTCTGAGATTGGGACTTTAATGGATTTTAAATGACAATCTGGCCGTTGGAGATAGGATGATTGATACCGAAGAAGCCAGGCTTCGCACTTGACCGTCACCGTCTGGGAAGCCCACTTGAAGAATGCTATCTCTTCGAATATCTAGCCAACGTGTCTCCTGCTAAAGACATTAAAGACTTTACGTGAGAGTTACAACACGCACACACACATACATGCAGATATGTATCCATATACACACACACATGCAGATATGTATCCATATATATACACACACACATATAGATATGTATCCATATACACACACACATATGTATCCATATATATACACACGCACACATATAGATATGTATCCACAAACACACACACACACACACACACACATATATATATATTACATTAGCAGTTTTACGAACTCCCACTCAGAGATACTGTATTATCAATACTAGTTAGATTGATATCCTGACTCATCTATGTTAACTGATATTATGATGATGATTTATAACGATGCTTCAGTTCTTTATAATCAAACAAATATCAAAATCTCATTATGATTGCATATTAGGATGAATAGCTTCTTTGAATGGTTTGAGACATATCTGGGCTTATTTAAGCAGTATTTTGAACCAGGCACCCTCTTTTCTGATAAAGATCTTTCTGTAAATGACCAAGCTGACACACACACAAACACGTGCGCGCGCATGCACGTATACTACCAAGATTTCTTTTTCCCTCTAGTATCCATGATTCATAGGAATGAGTTGGAACTCGCCTAAGAAAAAAATGATGATTTCACTGTAACGATTTTAGACTATAGGGCTGACGAACCCAACATGGGCTATTGAACTGTAAACCCCACGACCGAGTTATTAAAAGAGGGATCTACTATAATAATGAACAGTGTGATTTTTTCCTCTCCCTGTCCTTACAAAACTGGCCCTTCCACTTCAAGGTCACTGTTCTGTTGATAGACATATCTCAAACATTATTTGAAACAATAGACCCTTTCAATGGAATGAATTCAACAGATTCTTCTCTAAAAAAAACAAACTCTTAGAAATTCAACTATATCCGAGAATCCTGGAAGTAATAAAGCGATACATAATATTAAAAACAAAAGAACCAGTGGAAGACAAGAGGCAAAGGGGGGGGGGAATGGTAAATAGTGTCGAGAGAAAAATGTAATGACTAATATAGAAAGATGAAACAAAATGGCTGCTGATGATGAAGTATATTAGTCTCGCTAATTAATAGTATAGAATAGCACAATTACTAACAGAGAAAAGAACAATGATATTAGCGAAGAAAGGAAATTGATTATCAAAACAGGAATTATTCATGTTGCATTAATTACGACTACTATTCACCATATCCTTTCAACGTCAGTCTTTGGACATAGACCTTCCCTAAAATTCGTCAAACCATTTGATCATGGGCGTTGCAAAGCCTGTACTTCCTGAATTTTTCTACTTCGTCACGCAATTTTTTTGCCGGTCACGACTTCTTATATGATCTCTGGGGATCCACGTTGTGAGTCGTGGTGTCCAGTGGCTATCTGGCATTCTTGCAACATGACCAGCCCATAGCCATTTGTGTGTTCTTATGGTCTATATGATATCTCTGACACCTTTTTGTTTCCCAATATTCTCTACCGTCTTCTGATCTCTCCACGTGATGTTAATTATGATTCTCCCCTGTACACGTTACCCAGTTCTCGGTTTGAAGGCCTATCTTTTGGTTAGGTTCCATGTTCCAGCTCCATGGGTGATTATCAAAAGTTGAAAATGTAAATGAAATTTCTTGTTCTCCCATTGGGCTTACAGTTAAGCAGGAGTAACCAGTTTCACCGGTCTATAGCTAATGGATGTAGAGGCAGCGCAGATACTCACTGCAGTGCTGGTAACGGCCCCAAAGATCAGAGCAAGACGGAGCAAGATTCCAGAACATTGAGAAAACTTGATGCTACTTGAAACAGTCGAAAGCACCTGTCACTATCGGTGTGAAAACTGAACGTGTGCAAAACAAAGGGATCACATCAATACACCTTAGAGTGAATTCATGCCTTTCTCAAAGACATTGGTCCGAAGTAACTACTACTACTACTACTACTACTACTACTACTACTAATAATAATAATGATGATAATAATCCAGAGATTACAGAGATCAATGAGCCCATAATTATGACTGAACGAATGATTGAAAAAGGTTCTCTGTATGAGTGTATCTATGGCTGACGTCGAGAGTTCATTAATGAATATACTGCGTGAATCCACCATACAATGAATTAATAAATAAGCCGATAGGACTCTGGGATCAGCACTAGTGGGAGGAGCAGAGTATGGGTAATGAACATTCTCCCCCCAAAACCACTCCACAACCATATCAACAACAAAAGAGTAACAAAGAGTGACCTGCACCTTCCCGTGTGGCCATGCGTGCCCGTGTTTTGCCCCGGTTTTTGTAGTTGGAATGATTCGATCAATTCCGGAAAACAATTTCCTCTTCTTTCTCTCTTTCTTTCTTTCAAACAACACGGTGTATTGTCGGCAACAATTGCACACCAATAGAAATTACTGAGGAGTCACAAGGGATATGGCTGATCGTTGAGCCCCGTTCGCATCGTCCACAACACAGCCTTGGACTGAATGGTCGATGGACCTTCATCCCCGTTCAGGAACGCCTCACCACCCAATATCGATTAATCGATCGAATTGTCTTGGCCACAGCATATATCCGCAAGTCAAAGAGTGAGCGAGGAAATGTGTTTGTGTGTGCGTGAGTGTAGTTATCATTAGTTCTAATGTTTATAGACTGTGAGTTATTTCGAAATTTCCTATAAATACATATTTCTTATAAAACTGTACGCATAAGTTACCATTCTCTTTTGGCTCACAGCACAAGGAAGTTACAAGAATTGTTCCGACAATAGAATGAATTCATTTTTTGTTGCTTTTGTTGTTACGACAAATTTTCGGTCGATTCATTCTACGATCTTTTTCATCTGTACAATCCATCTAGAAACAGACGGAATCTTAATTTTTAGTAGAAAATGGATGCGAAAATAGATCGGGAACATAACATGCTGAAGGAAGCGGCATACATTTGATTGATGGAAAAATGTATAAACTGATTCAGTGCGAATTTGAATGAAGAATCAATTTTTACGTTTAGCCTCAAAGATATTAGAGAGCATCCTTGCATATAAGAATACGGAATATCCTATGTTACGCAGGTTGCTGAGAATGAAACTAACTGTACTGGAATGGGCTGATTGGATCAACATATTTGTCACAATTTTCATGTTTGAAACTATCTCTCTCCCCAAAGATTGTGCATCTGAAGAAGGCTGTGGAATGGATCGACCGAAAAGAATTCCTTATGCTTGTATGGATACCCAAAACTATGATTTTCCGTTTTTTACAAACTAGCAAATTTTATTCATTAGTATCAGTCTAGATTGACTGTTATTTTATGTTTGTATGCTCAAGGAATATGGTGCACCACCAAACTTGGCGTAACCGCAAAACATCCATTTTAGTGGTATGCACGTAGCTCTTTTAAGACATTATAATGTTCGATCATGGGCTCTTTTCTCGTGGTCCTGTACCAGACTTAGCCAATCTATATCTCATTCATTCTATCCATCATGATTTATTTTTGCGTTATAACTATGTATGTATCGTTTTCGTACGTGCCAGGAATATATGAGTGATTGCAGACATCTTTTCATGCGCATAATTTAATACTTATTCAGCATGTCTCTCCCCCAAAGTAATGATCTATGTTTTCCACAATTAGAGCAAACGTAAATCTTGCTGAAAAAAATGGCGATATTTCAAATGGTCGAGCCAAGTGATCATAAAACAGGACACAAAATATCTTGACAGCTGCTTGGCATTAGAAACTGAAATTTTGCCATTAAAAATATATATTTTAAGCACCTTAGTGAAATTTCTTTTGAATTAACAATGGTGTTACGATACCATATTGGCTGATTCGCACCAATTAAAGTCAATGTTCTCCAAATTATCCATTATCCATTATCGATTAACTTTATCCCTGTTGCTATACAGCAATAAAGGAAAATCTGAAAGTGATAATCAAAAACTTATAGATTCATTCAACGAAAGTTTCTGTTAGTAATTTTAACGTGCATAGAAAGTTATTGTACTTCCTAAGAACATCTATAAAATGTCCTTCAAGAAATGTATTATCAATAATAAAAGATTAAATTCCAAATTTGATCTCATCGCCAGATATTTTGACAAAACCCCTCTTCACTGGCATGCCACGATGAGGGATAGAGAAGGTTATGTGTGAGTGGGTATTTGAGGGACTTACCCTCCTTTATTTACCTTATGTGCTCAAGCATCAACAGGAAAAATCTGTTTCACTCATAGTCAGTTTTGCCAGGAGTCAATGATATATATATATATATATATATATATATATATATATATATATATTGTGGATGTGAAGTGATCCGTCAGAATGTTGATGAAAATGACAATTGGAATTTGAAGAGAGAGACCTAAGAGAAAGTTGGTATTACATCTCAAATATTTGTATTATCAAGTGGACATATTTCAATGCATTCCGACGGGCGCCAGTCATTTTTTTCATTGAAAATCTTGGATCGGTAGAAAGAGAAATCTTTGCCATTTACATGTTTCTACTGTTGACATATTTCCCTACATCTAGGATAAGCCAAACGCCCACAGAAACAGGAAACGAACACCCTATGACCCCCTCGTCACACAGACCCTTCTTAATTCAGACCAAACTTGACTCTCACCCACACAGATAAAAATACCCTGCTAATCATGACATGTGCGTCGTACACACCCGGGCAGGTTAGTGCTCACTCCCGGGCATACATATACAGGCCTGAACGCATCGAGAAGCTTTTCGTGTCAACGTTATCAAAAAGTCTGAAAGCGGTAGTTTGGGTGTAAGATTCTAGTATTATTTTCCGATAAAATTCATAAAGCAATTTCTTTCCATCCTGAACGATTTTTTTTGGCAAATAAGGAAGTATGCGAAGGGAACTAATAGAAATAATCGAATACTTATCAGGTGTGACTTCCATGTGATAGACACAAAGTAACGGTCTAGTTCAGCATTATAGTTACGACGTAAATGAGAAATGAGCAGCTCTGTTGGCAATGTTAGTTTGAATTACGTTTACTTAACCGAATCGTAATTGGAAGAAGAGAACCTTTTTTGACAATAAGTGTCAACTGTAACATTAGAAATCATGTAAATTGAACTGAATGCCAAGCAAAACCCGTTTATCTAATATATGCATTTTCAATGAATATTGGAGACGCAGGTTTTTTTTTACTCTTGAGATGATCGCTGGTGTGGAATAGTTCTTTCCGGTAATTTTATGTATTGATTGTTGCAATCCAGGACTCTCATATCCCTTTCTAAGTTCTAATTTGAACCCCAAAGAGACAGAGACAGATGAATTCTGTGCATAGCCTTCACACGGGCTCAAACCGAATTTCCTCTCTTTAGTGCGAGTGTATGTTTCTGTACAGTACGGGGAAATTTTAAGTACATGACTTTTGGAAACACTTGATAATGAGATTGGAATCGTGCCAACACATGCAAATGTCAGCATTTTATCGTGGGACCTCTTCACTAATCATTTATTCTTATAAAGAAATCTATACATGCGATCATACAGAAAGGGCGAATAGACTTTGTAAATAACTAAAATTAGAAAAAAAAAAGATAATATCAAACTAACACAGAAACATGCCTTTCTATAAAGAAATGGACATGCATTCATTGAAGAAATTCAACATTCGATGTACATATATTTATATATTCATATATACGCACACACACTCACGTATACATATATTGTACATTTACTGATATTAACATGTATGTTGGCATTCATTGGTTGATAATTCTTTCATCTCTCTGGTGTTGAATGTTTTTTTTATTCATATTCATGCATACGTAATGAACTTGATATAATATACAATAGAAGTTCCTGTCTATTTCTAATACATGCACATAATAATCCTATACTTATATATGCAATTTTCGAATCCATTTTTTTATAATTCAAACATTCACAAATCTTAACCAAAAATTCATAGGTTACATTTCCGCAGAAGGTGGAGCAATCTTCGTGACCCCGCAAAAAAACAGACTATATTTTCGATAATACCTGATTTACGTTACTATACTAATGATGATACGTGATTTACATTACTATACTTATGATGATTCGTGATTTACATTACTATATTTATGATGATACGTGATTTGCATTACTATATTTATGATGATACGTGATTTACATAACATCGATTGTCTAACGAAGCGAGTGCTAAAAATGCCCACGGAAATTTGAAATAAAACACCATGTCGATTGGCTCTCGGAAAAAAAAAGAGAAAGAAACCAAGGAAGGAAGTAAAGAGCAAGATACGAAGAGGGACATTTATTCTTTTGAGTGGGAATAAATTCTTATGCATACGCCAATACTGCGCACACCGTCAATCCTATCTTCCATGAAAACGATGAACACACAGGGGGACATAACCAAGTGTATCAAACGAAAAAATTCAGAATTTTAACTCTATTTGCTGATTCTGTTCCCTGAGTTGATTACCGTTATGCCGCCTAGCACTTCTTCAGTGACCAATAAGGTTAATGTTATCATTATGAGGAGCTCAATATCGTCACAACAGTAATTATTTCTGATTGGGGCAGAGTCCGTTCGAGAGGTGCACGTTTGAAGAAGGACTGTAGTATAGGGTTTGTTGAGTATCCTGCCAGAATGGTAATGTAAAATAATTTCCGTCCGTTGTACCAAACTACATCTTCGAAGTATTTCGATTACTTTCCTTCAGTAATGGTAATTTACATATTTTATATCTAAATCCAGATCTATTGCCGATTTAGACATCTTATATCTCAATTTAGATCGATAATTTTAGATGATAGATCTATGATCTGCAATTTTTAAATTCATTTTTGTAAAATTTTCCGAGAACCTCCGATGCAAATAACATTGTTCAATTTGCAATGTAAGTTTATGCTAAATTGGTCCCTCAGTTTATGTCATACTGCATTTAAGCTTGATTGAAAAATTGACTTTTTTTATATTGATTACTGCCAAACAAAAGGCGAGAAAATTTTATTCATTGATCATCCCCAACACGATCTTATCATTATTATCTTCATTACATTGCTGACCAGTTATCTCGGTGTCAAATCATTTCCATCGTGTTGAATTAATCATTTAATAATTTTTATATCATCATCATCATCATCATCATCATCATCATCATCATCATCATCAGCTTGTTGATTCATTGTAATAGTGACGGTGTAAGTGCAAATTAGGGCCCAATACAACTTTCTGGATCATAAAATTGTATTTTTATGTTGGAGCCTGAATGATTAGATAAATAGAATGAGATGATTAGATAAATAAATGAATAAAAAATATCCAGAAAGATAACCGCCCGTCTCCGTCTTAGAGTCGCCATTGTTTGATGGGGGGGAATCAAAAATGGCAATCGGTAGTGGACAAATATAGCCGAAAGAATTGACCAAAAGACCTTAAAGAGCTTCATACGAAATTCGAGATTAGTTCGTCGATTCAATATTCCGATTACCGTTACACCATCTCGCACCCCACACTACGATATACATTTAAATTTATACTTGAAAATACCAATCCAAATAATATATATATATATATATATATATATATATATATATATATATATATATATATATATATATATATATATATATATATATATATATATATATATATATAGGTATCTTTCGTAGTTCTGAATTCTAAATTTTTGGGAAATATTTTTCTAACATAATTAAATTGTCATGTGAATCAGACCAAATATTTTTCTATCCTGATAAATTCTTGTCCAGAATCGACTAAGGAGATTGAAAAGGCTTACTAACATTGTTATTTGGAAAAGTTACCAAACTTGTTAGTTGAATAGCCTTACACTAGACCAATAGACATTTAGGAAAGAATGCAGTCATAGACAAGAAACAACGAGTTTGAACTTGTTCAAATACTTATGAGTAGTACTTTTCATATAAAAATGGTTTGTTTATGTGACAAGCACTGCTCATAAGTACACACACACACACGCATATATATATATAAGTATATATATATATATATATATATATATATATATATATATATATATATATATATATATATATATACACACAAAATAACTATTTTGTGCAAATTTATATCAACATAACACGCATATACAAGCAAAGTAACTATTTCATATCAATATAACATACTTATTCATATATAGGTACATGATCATGAGCATATGAAAAAGCATACACATACATACATGCATTTATTAATATATTTCCTCACTGCTTTATCTATATAGCAATACGTTTGAAATCAACCTTTTGAATACTCCTAGATTGTAAATAAACGTATCTCTAGTAGACACCCAGTAGACGTGTAGATGAATCTTTTAAACTAACAGACCTCTGCAAACAAACATATGCTTAACATCACCTACACCAGTTAAGCAAACGCTACCATCTACTCCTACCTAAAACTTCGCTTATACACCGAGACCGTATCAATAATGCTGTCCAACAGCGAACGATCTTCCATTCCCGAAGGGTTACAAGATGAACTCCTGCTCTTATACAAAACAGATTCCCAGGAGCCAAACCACTCTTTTCCTACGACAAACGGCGCGCCAGACTTGTATTTATATCGACCCAACTTGGCTCGTTTTCCCCTAGCCCTTTTTATGCCAATACCCGCAATCGCTGTCCTCGTTTTTTTTTCAACCCATTAACTGCAGAAGGTGGCAAGTGTAATAGTTATCCATTGCAAAATAAAAGCCTTTGTCCGTATCTAGATAATTCATTGTTATTTGTCCATTGCAAGGTAAGAGCCCTGATTTGCAAAGAGAGTAGCCATCAATTACAATAAAACGGAAATTTTATTGACTTAGCCAATGAACTACAATAGTAGAAACTTCCGTCATTTACAGTTAATTGGTTAATATTCTTTCTTTTGTTGGAGTCTGTGAAGTTCGGCCTTTTACATACGTTTAGTAATAACGTTCGGCTTTGG
>OY735214.1:30508235-30588235 GCA_963457665.1 Thysanoteuthis rhombus
TCCTTCCTTCTTTCCGTTCTCTCTGACAAACTGGCATAAATAGTCGTCCTGTCCAGGGGATATTTGTGAGGAAGATCTTGACACGAAACCGAACGTGCACTGCAAGCACGCATAAGATGACCATGATCTACAGGTTATGCCAGATGAGAAAAAATATCCGGAAAATACAAATGTTTCGAATGCGAGCAGTCAGACATTTATCATTAAAGCACACAGCCAAATATTTCTAGTTTTTCCCTGTCCGCTTTCCTTTTTTAAATGAAACAAACGAGAACCATCCCCTAATGCTCAACACACACAGACACACACAGAAAAAATGAAAACAAAAAACACTTTGAACCATTGCAGAAATCGCAAGCGGCGTTTCTTCTACCCCCCCCAAAACCGCTCCATGAACAATTGTAAAAGTAAGAAAAGAAAAAGGGTACAAATGGCCTCTACAACCACCCTCCGCGTTTTTTCTTTTTTTTTTCTCTCTTTATTTTTGGTTTTCATTGTGTCAAAGTAGAAGGTCGTGTGTACCCGAAATATGCTAATAAAGTCAATAAAGAAAGAACTCTCGTTAACTCAACATTTATCTTCCGAAATTATCAGTGTTTATAAATTAGTTTTACATGTATTATCATTGCAATTATTCCAATTATTCAAATTTGTTGCTACTTAAATACGAGATTTTTGCGCTAAAATTTCAAAAGCAACACGAACAACAACATGTGTGTATATGTCTGTATGTCTGTCAGTGTGTAAATACGTGCAGGTTTTAGTTTCTCCAAGTTGAACCTCTCCAGAAATAGCATTACATAGGGGTGGGAAATCAGGATAACTATATTCCGCTTGCCATTGGATTGAACTGGATTGGCGACATAATGAAACCCTAAAATCAGAGTAATCCCTTGCAAGACCAAGGAAAGCTGACAGGTACTACACTTTGCTCAAGGGTATAGTTTCCAGTCATCTTTCTCCTGTTCGTCACTGTTCTTTAGCCATTTGATACTTAGGGGTGGTATGTTTGTAAAACAAGTGTATACCATATACTGTATAAACAGGTATCTCTGCCTCCAAAGAAAAGGAGAGATGGCCATCTTCTGTCAAGGAGCGACACCGACTTTGTGACTGGTAGCCGTTTGTGTAACTCGTGATATCTCGGGTAATATTGGTCAGACCTCAAAATATTAATTCACTCTGAAAGCCTATAGTAATACAGCAAGTTCTTGCCACAGGGAAGAGAAAAAAAACAATGTCCCGGCTGCATTTGAACCAAGCGTACTTAGTTGGCTTTTTGTTACCATCATTACCCATTCTCTTTACAATGACTATCCTTAATACCATTATTTTCTGTATCAACGAACTGAACGGCTACTAGAAAAAAAAAGATTTGATGATTAAACATTGGATTTTGAATTTTTCACTCCGAATTCGCTCTAGCAAGTCTCAACACTCGACCTGAATGATGAGCGTTAAAAATCAGGAACAAGTGATTGTCAGTGACCTGCATTACTGATAGAATCAGGATAAATCTATAATGGATTGGCTTCGCGTACGAAGATTTGGGAAGATTTTCTTAATCTGTTGCTGACACTTCGATGGTCAGTGAGTCATATGCGGTAGAGCAAGCCCCTTTCACAGTGGTTGTAGGAGAAAGTCTGGCTCCTGGGGGGGGCTCCCCACTTACCTTTGCTTGGCGCGAGAGACTGCAGAGAGAGAGAGAGAGAGAGAGAGAGAGAGAGAGAGAGAGAGAGAGAGAGAGAGAGAGAGAGAGATAGAGATTTGCCTATTAGAGCAATGGTATCTTTTCAATGTACCCCTCTTGGGACCCCATACACTTATCCCAGTGTCCATCGTACTTTTCAAAACAGTTTGCTAAGTCCTTTTTCAGGATCGCCATCAGATACCTCGCCACATTTTCCTTAAATCTATCCACGGTCTAAAATCTTTTTGAAAATAACTATTAGTTGTAAAGAGCTAAGTTTGAACTGTTAGAAATCAACAGACTTGGTTGATTCAACGTATTGTCCAAAAAACCTGCGCGAGAGGTCGAAAATGTGTCACTTGGTCATTGTGAATGTGACAGCCACACAGTACCCAAATTCACCCAATAGCGTCTCACTGCTCACTGCTGACTGAGTTGTGCCACAGGAGAGTATCTGTTTATGCATACGCAGTAAGGTTCCTCTGATTGGTCGCCTACTTACATTGAGTCTCGAGATATTAAAAATGGCTTGAAACTTTGCAGATAGACATATACATATATATTTACGAACTTATATATATATATATATATATATATATATATATATATATATATATATATATATATATATATATATTGGGGGATACCCGATGAGAATCAAACCCACTATACTAGCAAATGAACTTAAAGAAAGCTTGATACTAATCACTCTATGGCAGTCATTCAATAATTTTCTTTAGTTTAGTTCAGTCTGGCACAAAACCTAAAATTGGTGCATCTTATGGGATTCAGAATCACAATACCAGTGAATTGGTCTGCAAGACGAGTTTGTTAACCATTGCAGTACTGGACATCGTGACTCACACTTGTCCGAGGCCATGAATTAAAGCGATCGTTACTGGAGCTATTATATGTATAATATCTCTCGGGGTTGTCTCGCAGTGAAGAGTGTAGATCTCCAGAGATCATATACGTGACGACTTGGACGGGTTTCGCAGATATTGGCATCACAACGCCCACGATCGAGAGGTCTGAAGAATCTTTGGGAAGGTCTACGTTCAACGACGGATGTTGAAAGGCTGATTATGATTATGAATGTAGGTGCCATCCAAGTTTAGTAAATAGGAATTTACCAAGTTCAATTTAGTTTAGCACTTGGACTTAATTATGGAGCACACACTGAATGGTCTGCTAGAATAGCTTGCTTACCATTGTAATGTGGCAAGGCTTCAGGCTGAGTTGAGTAAATATCAACATTCTTACCAAGAGAGAAAATCTCTCTCCCCCCCTCTCATACATACACACACAATCATTTCCGAACAAGGTGGTTCCATATATCAGTTTGCATACGTGTTGCTCTGGGGGAAACTTGTTTCTTATATGAATGACGAGCAAAAAAACATTTCGTGTAATTTCATGTACAACAGCGATCGATCAAAATATACTGACTATCGTTTTTCTTCCAAGGGAATAGAGAATAAAAGTAAATAAAAGTTTAGTTGAGTAAAACGTTCAGAAACCTTAATAATATCTAAACAAAGTAAGAAATAGATAGATTCGATTAATCTCTTGGGTAAAATTTCATAAAGAATGACCAGCACGTTATTAATCTTTAGTGCCACAAACGGTCATGGGGAATATTTTGTTTATATTTCAGATTATTGGTTGTTTTGGTTTGCCAATCTGTTATTCTTTTGGTGTAAAGCCCTATTAAAATATCTGTAACCGT
Organism: Thysanoteuthis rhombus; assembly: GCA_963457665.1. NCBI lineage: Eukaryota > Metazoa > Mollusca > Cephalopoda > Oegopsida > Thysanoteuthidae > Thysanoteuthis > Thysanoteuthis major. Next base: position 30,511,655 of record OY735214.1, read on the forward strand.
CGTCAAGTAAAATCTGTTATAATCCGAAAAGTCAACATTTCAACGCCAGGCAATGCTAGCAATGACTTCTGGATCATGTATAACATTGATACCACGAATAATGTCTTATTCACTACCACTACTATCATTGGTAATAATAATAATAACAATGATAATAAGGATGATAATAAAAACTGAGAAGGAGACAGATGTGGGATATGAAGTCTCTAAAACGAAAGCCAAAATAGGAAGGAAAACAATTATACGTACATCTTATGACATGGACAAGAACAATTGCAGATGAGATGACACGGTTACAAAAAGGACACTTAGAAAAAGCATCCGGGCTCTATTAATGACGGTTTAGAACAATTTTATAAGATCAACAATATTAAGGTCAAGATAGACATGATTTAGCAAAAAGTTCCAATGAGCTTCGCAAAGAGGTTGGAAAATTTGGATATTCTCCACACGATAGCATGATTAAAATCAGAATATCAAAGGGAGAAGACTTGCTGTCACTTGATCTAATCTGAGATCTGCCTGTTGTAACTGGTGTGAAAGCTCAAAAAGCATGAGGAACATTGAAGATCACACTGATAATGGTAGATGAACAAATAATGTGATCAGTTTTCTCTATTAGGTCTCAATAATTTTTTGTAACAGGAAGATGAATAACTATTGATTATGGCTGAAGAATAGAACTCAGACGCTGAAAAGGCGAGAAGAAATGAAAAAGACTTATGCGTAGCACATAAAAAGTAATGGGCTTGCTAGAAAAAAAGGTCCCTCAATAGAGGAAGCGGGACATTGATCAGATGAGATCGATGTCTAAAGAAAAGACTGGTCAAAAATAGGCGAACCGGAATGAAAAAATAAAGAAAAAAATTCTTTAATGGCGGAAACAATATCTTTGTTGACAAAAGCGAAAAGAAATATGAATGAAGACGGAAACTATACAATATACCAATGGAAAAAGTAAAAGTATGGGATATATCACTTCATACTTTGTTTCACTTGAAGAAATCGTTACAACTTTTACAACTGATATTTACGAAGCTCAGCTCAGGGAATCAAGAGTAGCGTACTCCGTGATGATCAAACTTACTAATATAATTCAAACTTACTTTTTAGGTAGTGAAATCTGTGTCAAATTCAGAAGTGCGTTCTTCTTGTAAAGTGATGTTTAGAGTGCTAATCTAGAAAGCAATTGCTAATGAGTTCGTCCCTATCTCAGAACTCCATGAATCTTGATCCGTACCGAAATGGACCCAATGTTCCAAACATGTGATTGATATTTAAAAAGCTCAGCTCTATGTGGTTTCGTGCCAGAATGAGTAAAGTTTAGTAAATAATAATGTCCTGTGGGAAGGGTTGGACGGCACTGATAAAAGTTGAGTCTTACTAATGTTTCAAAATGTATATATTTCTAAAAGTTTTACAATATCTAAATTTCTAAAATGTCCCACAGTATCGTATCATGCCCTAAGCATGAGCTTAATGGGCTTAATTGATGATACAACACAGTCTACGTTTGTAAAGAAAAAAAGAAAAAGAATCCAAATATATGGCTTGTGTCATAAAGTCTATTCAAGATGAATCTGAACACTGAACAATGATAACAATGATAATACTCATAGGTATCTCTTTTGCTTCCCCAAAACGAACAAATCTGACATAAGGATTTTTTATTGTGGGACTCAACACACTTTTAGCTCTGAGTATGTCCAGAAATTGCCGAGGCCCACTAACTTTTGTAACAGGTATCAGAGTGTATTCCTGGCCCAACACTGTGCACTGAGTAAGGGGACCCGAAGAACTAGGCTTATATTGATTCTTATTGTCTTTTTATTTAATCAAATGCTTGACGCTTCATACCAAGATTATTACTTTTGCTACAACTCAATAGTAATGTTCAAATACGAAGTGTCATTATCTTAACTTAGGCATACATATTTAAGAGAGAATCATTATTATTGTCAGTACAAAAGCGACGTATCAAAAGATTTATAATAATTGATTTGACTTTTTTGTAAGCAGCACCAAATCAATGTACTATCAATAATTGATTTCTGACCAGAAGCCTCCACGAAATCCAACCTGATGAGTATCTCATAATAAAAGTGAAATTCTTGCAAGTAAAGCCAAATCAATGGACTATCAATATTTTTCATTTGGTTTCATATGAGAAGCCCCAACGGAATCCGATCTTATCTTAAACGAACGAAGGAGATTTCTGAACATTTCTTCTTCACTTTTTAATTCATCTAAAACTTCGCCGATCATTCAAATGCAGCTGTTCTTTGCCCAAGTCAGAGAAAACATTTTCAGCTCGCTCCAAGATTCTAAGGTGAAATTAAAAACAATCCTGCAAATTACGCTTTTCGGGAAAAATCGAGCTTTTCCAAACTGTGTTTGGCTCCGTACACATTACACATGATCATTCCTAACACAAATGGGTAATAAAAAACGGGCAAATGTCTCTGTTTGTGCACAGCTCGCCCCTAAAAGGAAGGAAGATCTGATACTACCATCTACGATTATCAATACCAATAGTTCTACCAAGAGTAGTGTGCATGCTCCATTCAGAGTGGAACATATTTTGTGATAAAAATATGTTAAAATTATTGCTGATCACATTCATGGCAACTGTAAATGCAGACGGCGTAAGAACGTACATATTTACGTGCATCATTAGTGAATGTCCTAGACTGAGCACTAAAGTACATAAAGGCATGACTCCGTGACTTGAAAACTGTGTAACAACAATACAAAATGGTTTGTGTGTGAAAACCAAAAACATTACTGGATAAGGAAAAGTGTAAATTCAAGGCATTATTTTTTTGCCCATTCTGCAATGGTAAAATCTTACATAAAGTCAGTGATTTAGTGTAGGAAATCCATATCTGCACTTTCACATGGGAAGATCAAAAGACAGCACAGTATATTAGAGGGAATAAATCATAGATATCATAGAAACCATGGCACTCGAATGGCAAAGAGCTGGTCATTTTGCAAGAATGCCAGGCAACCGATGGACATCAAGATTCACAACGTGGATCCCTAGAGATCATATGCGAGACGAGACTATAACCGACAAAATATGAGATGTAACAAATTAGGCAAATTCAGAAGGTATCCACTTTAAGACGCCCACAATAGAGAGGTCTGGCAATTCTTGGGGATGGTCTATGTCCAACGACGGACGCTAAAAGGCTGCTGCTGCTGAATCTAAAGGCGACGAGAATATCTAAATTATCAAATGCATTAATTATCATTAGGTCCTCTACAAAATTCTTCCTATGAATATTGGAATGAATGGTGAAAGGAAGGGAATGGCTCCCTGTTGCTGGTCCCTCATTGTCTATTACAAACCATCGTATGCTTGTTACTTAGAAAAGAGATGGTTACCGTGACCCCCTTTGCCCCTAGAAATTCCATGATGATTTCCAAGGTCAGAAGATAATCTACTTTAGATTCGTGTTCATTTTATGCTAATCTCCTTGGGAAATGCATGAATCTCCGGATAGTTTAGATCAGGTGATATCACATAATCCGATATAACCTATCATATGTTATTTGAAGTGGAAAGGAACACAATCAAGTTACACACGTTGCCCCAGGAGGAACCATGAAGGACCCAGCATTGTACCCTGACTTGATCATGGGATAACTCGTTTCATGGTGAGAAATATAACAATAATTCATTTTTCGAAAGCACTTGTAGTGAGAACATCTTTAAAGAATAGTAATAATGTTTTTCATCTTCCAAGACAACAGCAAGTATCTATTTTTAAATCCATTCTGCATTATTAAAAAAGCAAATATACTTTGTCGGATCGAACAGTCCGCACGTGTTAGGATTTCGATTTTTCTATAAATATTCATTGATTTTTTGTAACCTTTTTACGCGTCCATGTCACGATAAATTGGCAACATATAAACAAGGCATATTTAGATCTCGGTTTTGGTGCTGTTTTTCAGGCAAAAATAATTAATAACACCCCCAGTCGAGATGCTTTTTGAGAGGAATGATTGTGCTTTGGTTGTTTATATCTAGATAAATACAAATACGAAATAGGATCTTTTTGTTATGGTGAGAAATATTCCGTTCAGCCGATCAATTGAAAAAACTTAATGTAATTTTTTATCCAAATTCATAATTACAGAAATAATATCATGAACATAGTTGATAATCTTGTTTTTCAGAATCGTTAGGTTTGAGCTTTCGTTTTTGGTTAGAATTCATATTCATACAATATCTCACAAGACTGTTTGGAGATAATGAAATTCACCTTCGTTTCCAAATTATTCTTTTTGAAAAGATAGTTAAAAACATTATAAGCTTGAAATTAGGTCGATATCTCCAATTTTATTTAAAGGTTAGGAAATTTGGAATATAAACTGACTTTCATCTATATTTAGTTTTTCATGTGTGTATGATATTGAAGTTTTGGCATTTTTCTAAAAAAATATTTTTTTGCTATCGCCCCTCTTTCGTGGTATTCGGGTGTAATTTAAAACACACACGCATACAGTCACATGCACACACACTGCTCTGTCACTCTTGGAGCCAAGTTATCATATTTATCTATCTCTGTATCTATGGCTATATATGGCTCTCTCTCTCTCTCTCTCTCTATATATATATATATATATATATATATATATATATATATAAACATATGCATACACACACACACACACATATATATATATGCGTGTGTGTGCTTTATATCATATATACGTAGTTCATATACATATTATTACCTGCATGTATGTGTGACTCGAGATTGATGAGATGTTAGACATGTATGGATATATATGTATTTGTGAGCGCTTGTATGTAGATATCTATCCATTATTATTTTGGTATATAAGTTTAAACGTACTTACATATTTTGGATGAGTGTTAATGTATGCTTCGGTACATACATACATACATATATATGTATATATATATATATATATATATATATATATATATATATATATATATATATATATATATATATATGTATATATATATATATATATATATATATATATATATATATATATATATATCTGTGTGTGTGTGTGTGTGTTTGCCTTTATTCATGGACATTTAACTGATATATAAATATGTAAGCCTACATTTACTCAAACATGGATATACGTATCTATGCAAATAGCAAATACATTCACATTTACACAATAACTTAAACATGCATATCTACACAATCAATATATATATATATATATATATATATATATATATATATATATATATATATATATATATATATATATATACACGCACACAGAAACATATATAGACTAAAAAAGAAACGGACGGTGCAATAATCGACGGAACCAATGGAACAAGGCAAGCAAAATCTAATTTCCTGCCTTCCTGTCGAGTTTTAATCAAAATCAAATCAAAACCAATAATCAACGACCACCGGTTCACGAGTTTCACATCTGAGGCACCCTTCCCCGCCAAGGGCCGTCCTCAACCCATACCACTGAAACTTTCTCCTCTGTTTCCAACCCATCCACACTCCATCCTCTCTCTCCCCTCAGCACCCCTCAACCAATATACAGCCCTGGAAATTGCATTTTTCCTTTTCACCCAGCAAACACAAAACAATGCGGTTTTGGAGGTAAGTTGATAGTTCACACGACCACAAGTTAAAGGCATGATCGTTTTTTTGGCTGTCACAAGTTGAGAATGTGATACACAGTTGCGTGCAAGACGGAAAAAAGTGTTTCAAAATCAGTAACAAAAGGAAGTCTTCTTGAACTGCCAGTATTGTTTGCATGAAATCTATGATATTTGCATGGTATACACACGTGCAAAACATCCATCTATCCATTGCATAGTAGAAGCGTAAATAATTATCAACAAAAATCGAGTCTCTCATACATGTAGGTAACAATATGTATATAAACAGGTGTGTAAATGTATTCTCACTAATTCATATTTGGACAACATGCATGATATAATGCCTGCACACACAGACACAAACTCTCTCTCTCTCTCTCTCTCTCTCTCTCTCTCTCTCTATATATATATATATATATATATATAATTCTCTCTCTCAATCTATGTGTATGTGGGGGATGTGTGTGCGCATACTTGTGATCAGAAAACTTGAGGGGAGAAATTTCAAGAGATGTAGGGGCCAGAGATGTCAATTATATCGAAAAAAAAAATCTTTTTAGTGGGCCCATCAAGAAAAAAGAATGTCCTGCCTCTAAGAGGTCGAGGGTAGTTTAACCTTTAGCACAATAGCTAAGCAGCGAAGGACAAAGGTCATTAGAATGAGAGAGCACTGGCAAGGGAAAGAATCGAATGAAGCTTTGGATAGAAACCCAAGAAGATACCGGAATGAGCAGACAACTCTTTCCGATATCCGCTTTTCTCTGTATAGGCAATGAAGCTGAACGGGACACAAACATGGCACTTACTATTTTGTAGAAATGCATCAAAAGGTATGGACATTAATTGCTTGTCCTTAGGTTCATAAAAAGCAATAGCATCTTTGGCTAATGCATATTTATCACCTTAAAAGGAAAGCCATTGTCCATATACGAACAGATCAAAAGTAAAACTGCTCTTGTTATCGAGCTATGCATTAATGTATATCTAGAATTTTTCTATAAATGATTTAAGTATTGTGTGGTTGTCCGCCTCGTGACAGAATATAGTAATATTATTCCGTCCACAATGGCGTTGTGGTCAACTTGGCCAAACCAAATCATCTTTGGATGCCTTATGTTGCATTTATAAATGACGACTTTCCAATCGCTAATCTATTGTATCTTCAGGCGGGAATACATATCGTTTTGTTTGTTGTTCATTCGTTATTAAATGAGTAAATTCTGGATGAAGTATATCAGTGGTTTTTCCATGACTATTGCACAGTTCAGCAAAAAAGCTATTATATACCGATTTATTGAAACTGCAGAACTCACCCTTTTTTTAGTCTCTGAGTGCTTATAATATTGAGAGACATTTTTGGAATATCGAACCAAACACCTTATTCAATCCACAAGAATAGACTGGTCATTCGGTATCAGATGCTTCTTATTTGTAAATTCCTATTTTGAACTGAACCAGAGTACATGGATTTCACTACCTAGTCCAATGACTGTACTCACAAACACTAGGTAAACTACAATACTTAACCAACGTTTATATCCACAAGACCATAGGCCCGTAGGGATGCAATTTTGGAGCCTTGAACCTAATGTCTGTTCTTTCCTTATCCAGAAAAAAGCCAGAGGGTATAACGGCCGAAATGTTGTGACAAACAACCAAGGTGAGGACGATAGTTTGAAAGAACGTATAATAATGATATCTCCTCATATCAGAAATTCATACTGTAAAACGTTCCACTCATTGTCAATCTGCACAGGTATCAGCACTGCAGAGTAAAGCACGAAAGGCTGTCTATTGAATGACTGTGGGCAAATAATAACTGCACAAGGGTTAAGGTTTCATCAACATACGTACGACCAAGGAGAGATGATAAAATTGGTGAGAAAATATTGCCCTCTTAAAAGGCCTGGGATATATATATATATATATATATATATATATATATATATATATATATATATATATATATATATATATATATTGATAGATAGATAGATAGATAGATAGATAGATAGATAGATAGATAGATATCGAGGTTTATATGACTGCTGGGATATATATGCCCCATAAATATCCTTTATAAGTCCACTGGGACGTATACGCCACAAAAAAACAAAAATAAAGTTAATGACTTTGTCAGCTTTTACAACCGTAGAGCATGGCGTCAGGATAATATGAAACCAACAAAGAAATTAGTTCGCATTACGCGACACAACAGAAAAGACGTGTAGACGAAGTGATGTGGTGATTTCGTGTTTTTTGTCTGTCCAGGGATAAATGTCTGATTGGTCAAATGTATCCCATTATGATTTTCCAAAATACGAAAAAGTTTTTATTCAATAGAAGGATAGTTTTCTTTGGCGACTGAATAAAAATTACCAAGTTTTTGGTTTGACCCCCCCAATACCCCTTTAAAAAATTCAGGCATTAAGCTCCTTAATATATAAGTCTTGCTTATTTTTTTCCATCTTCAATGTTGGACAGATAGAAAGAAAAACATTAACTTTGATAAAATGTTTTTTTAAAATATCGGTCGCACATATGACAGCTATCATGATACAGTAAAAAGCGATCTTTTTGAATTTAGGTAGTTCGAATATATATATATATATATATATATATATATATATATATATATATATATATATATATATATATATATATATATATATATATATATATATATATATACGACAGGCACCGAAAGGAATGATGAGAAGTGTCTGTTATGTTTGGCAATGTCAAACCTAGTTATGATGCAGTATATACTTCCCATTTCAGATACGTCATATTCGGTACATGCGACTGTTAACCTCTGGAACTACCTCCCCTACACATTGAACCTGTGACCTTCGAGTGAAATCGGCGAATTTCACCAAAACACATTTGTTCAAATCTTTTTTGGAACCCCAAATTTACCGCTTTTTTTTTCAGACAAGAAATTTCGAAGATATTTTGACATTAACGAACGTTTAAAAAAGTAAATAAACTGAAGGAATCATTGCCTCAAATCGAAGAATACTATAAGGAACTTTACCCTTTTCACAAAATTCTTTTGAACGTTACAGAAAATAAAAATATTTCGCATTAAAAACCCCTATTTCTATTATTATATATTATGACAGATTATCCTACTATTCCCACTATATAATACGTCATTCTGGAAAACAGAGATGCATAGAAATCAGTCACATCATAAACTGTGAATTTCGTTGTATAATGCGCAGAGAACTTTTGAAGCAAAACTTTGTATGAAGAATGCACCTTACATGGCAGGAAATACATTATTTTGTAATACGCAGGTTCAAACGGAAACGTATTCAATCCTAATGCAAAATTGACAGAACGTCACCTAAAATTACTTTCGAACGCGCAAAGGCATGAACTCATTCTCTCTCTTGTACACACACATCTGAAGGTGCATGATACATTTCAGAGTCACATGAAAGTGTAAATAAGATATTTGAATTCGCAGACACACGGACATATAAGAACAAAAATTCAGAAAACGGAAAACACGATCACCATAATGAAACACTATGATAAGAAAAAAAGACAAATAAACATAGATTCAATGATAAAAGCAATAAAACAGAATATGATTTAAAAGATAAATAACAGACTTAGCAGAACTAATGAAATGCAAAAAATAACGACAAAAATTAAAAAGAAAAAAAGCTGTTAAAATTATAACAATAAACAAACATGATCTTAAAACCACGAAGACAACGAAAAGCAAGAAAATAATCAAACAGAAGGAACCCATAAATGGAGAAAAAAAAAAAAACTACATTAGAAAATCTAGATTATGAAACCTTATTCAGGACACTACGACGCTGCGTCGGGGTCTCTAGACGTGATTCCAAGATGTCGGAAGCCGCGGCAAGATGTCAATATTATTCAAGATGCTTGCGATTTTCATCCTGGTTTATCGCTATGGCTACAACAAATACTGCTCTCTGTGGTAGTTGTAATTTTGTAATTTCATGTCTGATTCATTTTCCTTTCATTCCTTCCTTTGTTTCCATCTTGCTTTCCAAGATCATTTTCTTTATAGCTTTCGAATCAGTTTCTTGTCGTTCATCACTTTTTTTCTCTCTCGACTAATCTTTCCATCTCTGTTACCGTCCTCCCTTCTTTCTTTCTTTTCTCCATTTCAATTTTCTTTTAAAAGTGAAAAAACTTATTGCATTCTTTTATTTCATCTACGTACGAATTTATTTCTATTTCACCCTTCTCCCCAATACGTAGTAAAATACAGACGTCGATATCTTTGGACAACCTACCATAATCATATCGCCTGTATTTTGCTCTACATCTACAACTTGAGAAAATCAGCGATTTCCCTTCTCTCAGACGTACGTATATTCACATATAGTAGCATAAATGCTTATTCTCTGTACTAAATACTCAGCAATGTGTTTCTCTTACATACTTTGAAAAAGTAGTCATAAATATGATAAATGTATTTTCATTGATTTTATTTCCAAATTGATTCAAGTCTTGGAGAGAACATGTGATTTCTATGTTCTGAATAGACTTAGTTGAATCTAGTGATATTGAATTGTGGGCTGCGTCTACCATTGACTAAAACAAGCACCATTCCTCAATATTCGAGTCCCGATTCAACGCAATAAATACCGTTTTCAATCTTACCCTTTTCCTCTGATCTATCTACAAAATGTTCGCTAGTTATTAGCTTTCCAGACTGGTACATTGAATGCTTCCCATGTTTTTATTTGTTTCGTGTCTCTAACGATCAAGTCTGCGTGGTTTCCAGAATAAAACCAACATCTTCTCACTACTCAAGTGTAGAAACTGAATCAAACCCATAACCCTGGCATTATCCGCGTTCATCTATAATCCAAGTATTGACTGATTCTTCAGTTTGATATGGAAGGATTTTCGCGTCTGCTATCCGACAGAAAAGTCAGATAATAGGTGACGTCTGCTTCTCTGGTCACAAATGAACAAATCATCTAAAACCGATTATAACATGAATGGAAAACAGTGCCTTTGTCAGAAGAAGAAGCATAGATGCTTAGAAAGACATTGCAACAATAAGCATTAATAAATATGAATAATAGGGTTGGTTATTTCTGTTTGTATGTGTGTATGTTACCGTAAAATGAAAACAAACAACACATCAAAGGCAGTATTTTGTTAGCCCTAAACCTTCACAATGTTCTAAATTGAAGAATAAAACAAATCCAGGTGGTTTTCAAATGTTACATAATGTTTTAAGAAGGGGTTAAATTTACGATGTAGTCATGGACCCTGAGTTTATATCATGTGCTTTATTACTTGAATTTGGAATGTCTATGACATTGTCAGAGAATCTTTTCGTCCTGATCACAAACTATTTTGGAAATTTTTGTTTTGAACAACACCTTTTTTGAGAAGTTAGTTTTTTTTATCTGACTTCATATTTTCATTAATACATTGATACTTCACAATACGTACCATAGGAAACTATGACTTTGAAGTATTGCTGTTAGCTCTCTCGACTTCCCTGAGAAATTATTTTTCCAAAACAAGTATTTTTCCGAGGATGGGATTCCATGCATGATGTAATTATACTTCGGAACTGGACCCTCTCTTTCCGTCCAGCGTGCGAAACTATGACTACAAGATATTTCGATTACTTATCTTTACATCATTGAGAAATCATTTCCCCTAAAAAAGATTGGCATGTGTGTGTGTGTGTGTGTAGATGGAATATTCACGATTTAATTATTTTGCCGAACAGGATCCTCACTTTCTGTCTATCGTACGAAACTACCCCTTTTAAGTATTTCGGTTGAAATGAACTATATTGAAGAAATTTTTTTTTCTCAAACAAGAAAATTTGAAAGTTTTTCGGTGAGAAGTTTTATTTAAGATGCATATACATTGCTAAACTGGACCCTCTCTTTCCGTCCTTTGTCCGACGAGCGAAATAAAAGCTTCAAAGTATCATAGTATCCCCTAAACAAGGGGATCATCCCTTAACATCATTGAGAAGTCATTATTGATTACTGTCTCTTTCCGCCAGGGAAGAGACGGACATGTTTATTATAATGATACAGGCCTTTTCCGATATAGTTACAAAAATGTTTATGCATCTACTTCAATAAGAGGGAAATGACTTGACATCGAGCTAGCTGGCGAAGTAGTGGTAGAAATAATAATGATGGCGATGATGATGATGAAAGTTATTTTATTTTGAAGCAAGGCTTATTCTTTTTTCTAGACATTAATATTGAGTACATACAGCAGCCCAGAAAGTCGGGAACCAGTAATCTCCCCTGTGAATAGCAATGATGGATGTGTTACTGGTGGTTCCATGACGTTAGCGGTCCCTACTGACGCGTGGGACGAAGTTCTGATACTGGGCGAAAATAAGCTGTTGTCGACCGCTGGTCGATTATTCTAACTGGAGAACAAGCCTGGCTGCCGCTGGGTCAAACTCTACTCCTCCTTCTTCTCCGACAGAAGATGATTACTGAAACTTGTGCATTGTATAAATAATAGATAAACTCGAAGATATAAGACTCGTCAGTTCAGCCAAGTTGGTTAGAGAGCTGCCTACCAATCACATAGTCGTGTTTTCGAATCACGGTAGGGAAATGTTCGTTTCATAAATAGGTTTTGTTCAACGTGGCGTGATAGATTTTACTTCCCTAAATTTGGCGAGGATTGTTGTTGCTGCTGTTGCTACGGGGGGGGGGGCAAAGTCAACTCCAACTTTGAATCGAATTTGTTAACAATTAGTGGTAACTTTATCAGTCTTCTTCATTATTTTTTTTTACTTAAAAAATTGTGTTCACTTTTTTGACGTAAGCCATGAATTGAATGATCGCTACAAGAAAGATGGGAGATCATTAAAGGATGAAATCCATCCCGGACCTGTTTATTTCTCGGGCGGAAATTTTTTATTAGAATCTCTTTGGCAAATGCACCTAGTTTGCACTTCTAAAACCCATGGTAACGAATGAAATGATTTTTCAGTCATTCGGTAAAATAATGCGAATGAATCGCTAATGATTTTCCTTGCAAACGAGTTGAACGCAGGGAAGAAAGGGATGCATATGATTGATTGAATGCAAACATAAGTATAAAGAACGTGTTGGTTTTCTGTCAGGGATATTCAGAAAAATTGCCAAGTATGATTTTCTCGAATTAAAAAGATTCTGACTAACGAATAAATATGTAATCGATTCTTACGAGATGCTGGAAATTTAGTTAATCAAGATCAATGGTCTCCAACCTGTTAGTGTCAAAGAGCACTTTCACGAATTCTCGATAATAAAAACATACATTATGATATTTAATTACTATCTAGCACAATGCATAAAACAAATTACTGTGAAACAACAAGAGTTAAGAAATTGTTTAAATAGAAAAAGTCACAGCAAGTTTATAGTTTGACTTAATAATGTACCTAATGGGTGATATATTGTGTAGTCCGTATGAAAAATAACGAACCGAATACACAAAGCAAAACTAATTCAAATAAATTAAATACAAAAATCATAAAGCCTAAACAGAATTAAATGAAACCCAAAGCGAAATGATACTTAAACAAGGCCGTAGTGTAAGAAATCTTTTTTTGGGGATGGTGGGTTCCAGGATATAACCAAACCGAATGCAGCTGGAGTTTGTAAGCTACCCAATGGGGATCCAGGGGTGAAGCCCCAGAAGAATTTGAATAGTCCAGCATCTCAGAATCAAAATTCCTTGCAGCCTGAGATGATGAAATGCTACACTTTTGAAAAAAAAAATATTGTAATGTCTACAAGAAAATCAAATCTACCAATCAGTTATTGTCACGTAGTTTTGATCTTTGGATAAGGGAAAATTTGTGTATCTCTACAATTAGGCTTATAGATCTTGTCATAACTTTGCCTCTACCGAGCCATTGTACATCTGTATGCAAAATTGTACGATATGAAGTTTGGAAAGGATACGTCTTTGTCGCAGAGGACAACGAATCCTTTTGTGTACTGTCTCTGTTGACTCGTCAAATACAAGTGAGAACCAGTCACATATTTCCAAGTCGCTATTTATCTGGATTCGCAAGTCAGTTGAAATAGTACGTATTCTTCCTGTAACGGTGTTTTCCGATAACTGCAGGCCTTTTATCACCGAAATAATCGCATTTTTGTCTGAAAATTTATCAAATAAGCTATCACCACCGATCAGAAAAAGCTTCTTTTGATAACACTCTCTTGGAATGTTTTTTTTCTTCTTTGCGAGAAAGAGAGAAACTTTGAAAGAAGCAATTGTGGCATATGTAGATTTTACCGCGTCTCTAAAGAAAAATCGACTGCTGGTTAGATAGACTCGTTTTAGTTACTTCTACTTTCTTATTTCAGATTTAAGTGGGTTGCTATTATCAAAAGACATGATATGACTTGGAATGACGTGCAATGTTATGTTCTTCTGACACAGCGACAATACTGCTGCACTACAAACAAACAGGAAGACATCTTCAAAATTAACGAAACAATAATTTTTTTCCCAGTCAGAGTTAAAATTGTAAGTTCTTTGTCTTAAAGTAGGGCTGCTAATTTTGGGATTAGAATTTAAAAAAAAGAAAGAAAAATCTTATATATATATATATATATATATATATATATATATATATATATATATACACTATTGCAAGATACTCTTTGAAGGAGACCATAACACTATCACACTTCTGCTACTAAGAGGATGCAGGGTGGTTGATCCCTGAGTGGAATATAATTTCTGGTTCAAACCTTATTTGGACAAGTAAAACTCGTCGGTGTTAAAAGCATTATTGTTAATATACATGTCAGAACTATTTACAAAAACAAATAAATTCGCAATACATTGCGAAATTATTTAATAATAACATCAGCATTATCAGAACAGTGTATTCCAGATCGGAATGCCCAATCTGCATCGGCTGGAGCCATTTTTGGACTGATGGTTCTTATTCTTCCCACGTTAAGCCTCGACCTTGTGTCACATTCTGCTGGAGTGGGACATCGAATTAACACCCCATCTGCGGTCTTTAGATCTAGATCGAAGTGTAGTATCTGTTCGTCTCCTGTCAAAGAAACATTGCATTAACTTTCCCTTTTCAATTTTAAACGTTATGATTGTGTTTGTAGGAAGGACACACACGATTATTAGTCAGAATTATATTTGAATATGTTTTCTTTCTGGCTTTTCTTTTTTCATGTTTTATTTGGCTTGGCAGTCAGGTTTTGATCCGACATTGGCCTTTAAAGACGAGTAGTAGATACAAGGTGAACCAGATGGAAAAAGTCGTCCGTCAAAAGAGTTGAAATATATAATTGTCACATCAAAAAATGTAAAAGCGTCAACGCTAGTATTAAAAAAAATAATTAAAAAAATGATGGTAGCCAGTGTACTATCTGTTCTTCTCCTTTCAAAGAAACATAATATTAACTTCCAGTTTTCTATTTCAAACGTTATTATGGTTGAATTTAGCACAATGTAGGAAGGATAGACTTGATTATTAATCAGAACCATATCTAAATCTTATTGAATAAGTAGGCATACGCAAAAGGGTCCACAAGCGCTATGGCGACCGCGAGCACGAGGTTGGGGACCTCTGATTTAGATAAGAAATATATATTGTGTACATCCAATGGATTAATGAAACTCAAGACACCCCTATTACATGCGAATACGTAATTAAACGAGGCGAACATTAGGAAAAAAACCTTTCATTAAAGATGATAATCACGCATGACAAACTTTATTTACAATTTCATTCGACAAACAATTTATTTGTTAATAAGGTGGATGTCTAAGCAAGAGTAAAATTATGATGCATTGGAACTAATTCGAATTTTCCTATTTACTCAGTTAATTCAACATGGTAATAATTCGTTGAACGTGCCAACTGCATCATTATTCTTTCAAATATCGTTCTATGTTCAGTTCCCAATACACTTGAATTTGATTGAGAAAAATTTATCACAACGTATTAAGCAGAAAGAAAATTCATTTAATCGAAATATGCGTTTTTGATTATCACGGAGTATCTATTTGTCACACCGGGTAATGACACATTACATAAGAAACGGGTACAGTTGGATAATGATTCCTAAGCTCGAACCCATTATAGCCGCGAAAAGAAGCAAGGAACAAATCTTTTTAATATATGTCTATGATTCATGACACTACAACTACTACTGCTACTATTAAAAGAGTGCCAAAATCATAGAATGCTGATACCAAAGGCAGTAGCAATAACGATGGGATGATAACAAAAAAGATGATTAAAATGACGAGTAATAATACTAGTAATAATAATGATAATAGTTTTGTGTGGAGCCGATTTTCAGATACATTTTACTTTAGAATTTATCTTACTTTGTTCTGATTTGCAATTCCACATGAAGAAAAGAGATAAAGCGTTCGGAAGAGAACGATCTTAACTCTTGCAGAATATAAAGGAATCGAATGAAATGAAGGAATAAACTCATTAAATAAACACTTGAATAGAATGAAATAAAAATGAAAAGATGTCAATGCAATATTATTCGAGTGAGTGATTTATAACAAATTCTGAAACGAGATTTAGAATATTAGAAAATATTCTTTTCTTATCAAAATAAAGTTTAAAAAATTCCAAGTGAAAATTAAAAAAAAAAACGAAGATAAATTAGAATTAACCGAACAACTCGAGTCAACTGGAGACATGCAAAATACAAAAGAAAATGGCGACGATTGAAAAATGGTTATGGGAATAGTTAAATAATAATTGTCATTTGAAAATAGAAATTAATTTTCCGAAAAACAAGAAAACAAAGCAGAAAAGACCCCCCCCCCTTAAAAAACAAAAACAAAAAAACAAAAACAAAAGAGGAAAGAATATCAGATCAAAAACCCCGGTTCCTTTATTGCCTTAAAATATGTTAATAACTGCAATAATGAAAAAAGATGAATGATTTTTATGAGAGGAAAATGCGATACTTGATTCTCCGGTAATGCTTTATTTTCTTGTTTTAATATTCATTAAATGAAAAAAATAATCACTAAAATAAAGATTCAAAAGAGGATTAGATTGAAATAAGGAAGTATTCCCTTCTAACAAACAAATAAATAAATAAATTGAGATTAAAGCGATAATTTGAAAATCGATACAATAATAAAATTGAAAATATTAATGGTAACCATAAATGAAATAATAGAAGCTACCATCACATTTTTATGACTGCAATCCTCCCCACGACCTTAACAGCAATCACTGCGGGAGATCTTTACTAAGCTTGGTCGATTGTGGAATGAGGGATAAGCAGACTGTATTGCACCAAACAACCCAGATTTTGGAATGCAAATGGATCGCCCAATCCAGGCCAGGGGACGGGATTTAGTCAACGTGAAGAAAGAAAAAGTGGGCCAGTGTGGAATTCATTGACCCTGCTGAACGCAGAGCAAAATTGAAAGAAAATGAAAAATTGGAAAAAACATCGAGATCATGCCGAGTAACGAGAGAACCTAGGTCTGGTTAGTCACTTAATAGAAATCGTCACGTGATCAACGTCATTTTGGAAGCATGCTGTGTTTGGGGGTGATCAATGAAAAAAATTGAAAAAGTAGGTGATCATTAAATAAGTTAATTCTCTCGCTGTTTGTTGGGCAGTGATCGCTAAAAAGTAACACTTTTGGGGGAAAGGTATGAATTCAACTGTCACTACGTACTATGGGCAGATTGGATTTCCTATCCCTGGAAAGGCAACCAGTCTAGAAGGAGAGACCAGAAAGTGGTGCCCCTTCGAAGTGATTCTATGCCCAACTGGACGACCTTTCGGTAGCTCCAGCATCCAAGCTGATGCCAGACGTATTGCTTTCAGCTTTTTTTTTGGACATCAGCAACGAGGCCGAGAGGGAGATTCTGACGGTTGATCATCCTAGCATGCTCTCCGTGGACGTAGTACATTCCATTGTTTGTACAAACCGAACGGAGGCCATCAGTAATAACAACAACTAAAACAATGGAAACACCAATGACGACGACACTAACAATTAGTTCTATTTGGTTGAAACGTGATGCGTTGAGGGAGAAAGGGAGGGGGGAAGTACATAGGAAATGTTTGGTAGCAGAAAATGCTAGGCAAGTCAAAAAAAAGATATGAATAAAGCCGAAAATCAATAAACATCAAAAAAAAAAAAAGAAAAGAAAGAAGAACGGGGAGAAAAATAAGGAGAGAGAGAGAGAGAGAGAGAGAGAGAGAGAGAGAGAGAGAGAGAGAGAGAGAGAGAGAGAAAGAATGCAGTTAAAAAGGGGATGACAAGAAAAAGGAGAACGAGAAAGCGAAATAGAAGAAGGGGAAGAAGAGAAAGCAAAAGGGGGAAGATAAAAAGATAAAACGAAGAAGCACAAGAAGGACAAAGAAAACAAGAAGAAGAAAAATGAGAAATGGCGAAAAAGAAAAAGGAGAAGCGGTCGGAGCTGTCTTAGAGAGAATAGAATAATAAAATTTTACGGAATTTTGGAGCGCAGACTGAACGTCCAATCCAGACCGGGACATCAGATTTAGTCAAAGTAAACAAAGACTGGATTTGCCAGAGTGTGGAAGAGGAAAGAGTGAATGAAAAGGAGAAAAAAGAGAAGAAGATAAGTAGAGAGAAATGATCATGATGTGATCTATGATAGGGAGGGGGATCATTTTTGTTTACGCTTCCCATTGGGAGGTAGAGAAAGAGGAGAAGTTGATATGCTCGTTATCAGAACATTTATTAGTTAATTGCTTCACGGTTATTTGTCCTTCCTCTGTGTTTGATTGTTTTTACTTGATTTGATGCTTTGTTCCATTTCATGTCGTTTTGAGGGTTGTTTTCGTTGTCTACAAAGAATATGAATCGGCTGACATCTTTGCTGTCAGTTGGTCTCACAAAATAGCTAGATTTAAAGACACAAATAGATCGATCGATAGATAATGAAGAGATTTGGATGTACAGATATTCAAGGGACCAAATAGCGAGAAAAGATGGAACGAGGGAAAAACACAATTCAATGCTTTAGTGATAGAAATAAGGGAGGAAGAGAGAGAGATACAGCAATTAGAAGTGACCAGTGTAATGATGAACAACTTCAAGGATATTGGGAAACAACTTTAAGGATATTTGGAAATATTGACCAATATCGTAGCCGAATGGAGAGGAGGAGAGGGAGAGTTAAAAATACATAGAAAGGCTGAGAAATTACACTGAGAGATATCGTGATGGTTAGAGAGGGCGAGAGAGTCAGGAAGAAAATATATTGAGAAGAGAGAGAGAGAAAAAAATACTTATTTGAATGGGAAAAAAGGAGTCGTTCCTTTTCCCTTTTGATATCTGGTTTCTTTCATTCATTATGAATTTTTTTTTTCGACTTTTCTTTTCATGTTATAGCCCATTCTCTTGTATCCATTTTATTTTCCAAAAACTAGGGAGGAAGGAAGAGAATGAGAGAGATATCGGTGAGAGAAAAAAAAATCAGAGAGAAAGAACCAAGAATATGAACCGCTATGGGACGCCAGCTTGTCAGACATTAGAGAAAGATAAATAGGGATAATAGTCATATATATTAAAAAGAGGAAAGGAGACCTTTGAAGACACAGAATGGAGGCTTCCAAAGAAGAAAAAAAGCGAATTTCACTGGGGGGGGGAGTGGAAGTGGAACAAGGCTGGGGGACAAAGAGAAACTAGGCGAACAA
This sequence comes from Thysanoteuthis rhombus, assembly GCA_963457665.1. Lineage (NCBI taxonomy): Eukaryota > Metazoa > Mollusca > Cephalopoda > Oegopsida > Thysanoteuthidae > Thysanoteuthis > Thysanoteuthis major. Next base: position 30,530,969 of record OY735214.1, read on the forward strand.
TAAAATTCTCTTCTGAAAAAACAAAAACAACAACAACAACAAAAGAAATAAAACAAAAAAACCCTCATAAAATAGAAAATACGCAAAGCCTATAAAACATGAAAGTTTCATTCGAAAATACTATTAAAAACAAGTCTGGTTGGTCATTCCATGGAAACTTCCACGTGACCAATCTTTTTTTTGCCTCATGACATGTTGGGAGTGGTCAATTAGAAAATTGGAAAAAAATTGGGTGATCCATGCGACCAGTCTAGAAGGAGAGACCAGAGAATGGGCGCCTTTTGTTGGGTAGTAATCACTGAGTCTGACTTGAATAGAAAAAAAAAGAAAAAAGCATGAATGATACCGGACACAAATTAAAGGATTAGTTTAGCACAAAATTTCACAGCAAATTGAGCCCCCAATAAAAACCTATTTAGGAGGGGAATTAAAAAAAACCTACAAAAAAAACCGTTTTTTAGACGTTGCAATAATCAAATTTTCAAGTCGCAGCCCTCTACATCCATTGGGGCGGCCTTTACGCGTGACACACACACAAATACATACATACATATCCAACCAGACCAACTTAAAAACTGGAGAAATCTCTCAACAGTTTAAGTGACAGTTTTAGTTGACAGTTTCTAAAAATAGACAATAAACAAAACCAATAAAACATGAGTTTCCTTCGAAAATATCATTGAAAGAAGCAATTGGAATCTCTGTATGCTTCGTTCAATTCATATTCAGCTTTAAATCGCTACTTTTACATCTTTCCTCAAATATAAAAAAAAAAATCCCGTTGATAATTTGAAAATGCTGTAATGCTCTTTTTCTCAATTGATATTGTTCCTAAATCATTAAATCTATTTTTTGACAGATATTTTCTATATCAAACTATCTTTTTTTTATTAACATAGTTAAAATCATTTTTTTGAAAAACTCCCACATAAAAAATTAATTCTCAAAACTAATTTTTCATTACTCGTAAAGCGATGTTATTTGATTGGCGAACACGGGGGAATAACTGTTAGATTATTTTCTTCCTTTCTTTTAAAAAAATAATCTAAAAATTTGTGTACATGTCACAAATTGTTTCATGTTTTTATTTAATATCCCGTTATGGATTTCGCTAGTTTATTTGTACTGATATACGTTTCTTGAAAATGGCTGTTGAATTGACGATGGAAAGATAATCAATTTCAACTTGGGATGAGTGTTTAGTAGAAATCATTGCCATATCACACATTGTTGGAGCGCATTGAGAATATGCTTGTTATGAAAAGATAAAATTGTATTTGTTCAAATGATCAGGTTTTGATATTCAAATCTATACTGTGTATTCAGTATATTTCAGTTCATATTGTATTAAGGCAAGTCAAAAACTTCCAGCATTCCTGACGTCATTATTTAGCCATTAAAATATTTTCACTGGCTTTTTATGATTAGTCATCTTTCAGATTAATTCTGTTTTCCATCATAAAGAAAAGACTCAGGTTTTAATTCGATGAATTCTTCGAGGAGCTTTTGGATATCTTGAACTTATTGGAAGCGCTGATTAGACAGAGAGTACTGAATAGAATAAAAGAAATGATTGCTTGAAGAATAATATGCATGTGGAGAACGTCCCGTCCAAGCTGCATTGTCGTTTCCTGCGTCTCATCGGCAACACAAAGACGTGTGTTGTCACGCAGCAGAATCTCTGGTTGATTTCGTTGCCCAGAAAAACGTTTTTATTGTTACAATGCATCGTTGAAACGAGCCATTTACTCGCTGTTGCCTTTTGCAGTAATAGTTTGTGTTTATCCAAGTTTCAGCGATTCTTTTTCAATCCCATCAAACAAAGACCAGAATGTAGTTTAAAATCTAGATGCTGAGGGCAACCCAGGATCCAGCCACGAAATTCTCCGTTTTCGATTTTCGTAATAAATCCATTTTTCATCGTCGGTGAACTCTTGTTCAAAAATGACATTTTCTGTGACAAATAAGAAAGAAAGAAAGGAAAGTGTTTAAATGCTGACCGATATTCGTTTTCATGAATCCATTTCCCTCGCTTCTGAATTTCCCAAAAGTGAAGATTTCCAGCTTTTTTTGAAAAAAATCTTTTATTCACAAATATTTCTAACGTCGTTATAAAGCCATTAAGCTATTTTCTGTGGCTTTCTATGAAAAGTCATCTTCCTGCTGAATTCTGTTGTACAGTTGACTAATTACACACATAATAAAGAGCTGAGTAGACTTGAAATATATTCTAAAGATTCCCCAAAGATTCAACAAAAAATGGCGCAGTGGAATTTTGTATCAAACTGATATAATTTGTTTTATAATTTCTTGTCTGCAAACACGAACTCTTTCATTCAGGGGTAAAAATTGCTGATAGAAATACCTCATACCCACCATATGGAACTATGGATTTTTCGACTGAGACTAATTCAGTATTTTTATTTCATGAAAAATCGTTCCATAGTAATTCAAATTTATCGGTGATTATTTTCCTTGGTATTATCAACTTTCTTTAATACATCCTGCCTTAAACAGTAAACAAACTTCGAGAGTGGTCGAGCTGTGAGAGTAACCATCCATTTTTATTCAGTGTTCCCCATGGGGAATAATAAAATTACACAATTCGGTGTCAAACCCGAAAACCAAATTGCTACAAAAGGATAAATTGTAATGCGCCCAACGTCGTCATCATCAATAATTATATTGATATTAACAATCTCATTAAAAACTGCGATAGCTTTTCATATTGTTTGAACGAGTTTAACTGTGATGTGAGTTTATTGCGCGTGATCTACTTCCAGTTAGGGTTGAGGCAGGACTGGAAGAATATCATACATCGATTTTCGGTGGGATCCCAACAAGCACACAGACGCAATCGCGTGCACTACCCGTGATCATCCGCTGCAGTAAAATGATTATTGTACTCATAAACCGTGGATAGTCATTTCAATCCGCAGCTCATGTTACAGATATATTATTTTATGCGAAAGCTCTCATGCTCAAGTAAATCAATGCACACACACACACACACACACACACACACACACACACACACACATATATATATATATATATATATATATATATATATATATATATATATATATATATATATAAACCACTGCAGGAGTTATTAAAAAGAGGAATCCAACACTCAGGACTACGAATCTCCATGGAGTTCTCGGAAAAGAAGAAATCAATTTTAGAATCACTCTGGTACGGCAAGCTTTCAGCACAACAAGCTTGACCTTAAAGAACAAAAAGATACTATTAGTCCTAAAAGGAAGGGTATACAACCATAGCACTCTCCTAATAGTCACCTATGGAGCTAAAACATGGAACCAAACCAAAAGAGTTTTTCTCAGATTGAGAAACATGCAATGTGCACATGAAAGAATCATGCTCGACATCACAAGACAGTACAGCATATTAGAGAAAAACTGGAGTCAGTGATATCATAGAATCCATTAGAAAACTCAAAAGGCCATGTTCTGTTAGACAACCTATGGACATCACGACTCAAAGCGCGGATCCCAAGAGATTATATGCGAAACTGTGGTCGGCAAAATATTAGATGGCGTAACGAACTAGACAAGTAAAGAAAGTACAAATCAAGTAAAAACCGATACAGAGAAAGATATTCCTCCAATTAATAGAAAAACACTCCCCAAGCAAAACACCATGTAAAATATTTAACAGGAACAAACTGAAAATTAGTCATAGTTGTACGGATAATTTTCATTGATTCATAAAAAAACGGTAGAGTAGTAAAAAAATTATTGTGGAGAAAATATAAATAAACCAGATTGCAATTGTATAAACAACAACAGATGCCCTTTGCAAAACAAATGACTCAAATCAAGTATTGTATATCAAGCTGAAATATCAACCCAAGAGAAACCCTTACAAGCAAAGTATCATGTAAGAATACCTGAAACACCCTTTAAACCAAAATTTGCCAACCATATATCATCCTTCACAAAAACGAAAACAGTAAATCACTGTCAACACATTAATGGAAATCAACAAGTAGCAACCACACTCCCACAGTGAAGTGGAAAGTATTAAAACAAACTCACATATGCTAGAAAATTGAAATCCCATGTTATCTATGCCTATATGAGAAATTTGAAATCCTCATCTTTACCAATAGAACAATGAAATAAATAACAGAATTATTAAAAAGAATAAAAATGAAACAGCGTTAAAATGCCGGTACTGCTTAAAAACTCTATCAAAAAACATAATTGAACACCCCAAATACAATATAAAAATTTAACCACCACAGCTATCTTATTTTCGTTATTATCAATAAAAGTAGCCGCAGCATTACTATTAACATTAACATTACTATTATTTCCATACCCTCAGCCATTTTAAAAACAACTCACTCTTCTTCTCATAATTATCTTATATATATATATATATATATATATATATATATATATATATATATATATATATATATATAAACAAATCTAACCCAAAATATATCAAAGAATTAAACATGAACAACTAAAGTCATGTAAAAATGAACCCTGACACTGGGGTGCAGGTAAAAGTAAGAAAAGAATACTTCCTGAGAGAGAAATACCACAAAAAGCTAATGGTTTAACAACACATTAATAAAGAAAGTGTCTACAGCATCCTTTGCTAATTTATAACTACCAGATGGTTATTTCTCTCCACTATGTAAAACAAAGCAAGCGGTGACCAATGTTAAGAAAAAAAAAGATATATAAATAGAATAAGAGGAAGGTTCTCCACTCAGAAAAATAGACCCCCCGAATAACGTCCTGAATATGGAACTAGAATAAATCAAATCATTCGCCTGAAGAAGCCCAAACAGGACAGAAACACGTGCTTGTGTAGCGAATCTTATACTTCATCATATATATATATATATATATATATATATATATATATATATATATATATATATGATTTCTATGCTTCGAAAATGGGATCAATACAATATTTCTACTCCAATTCCTTGCACCCATTTCTTCCTGTCACACTAAATTAAGTTTAGTAAATATGTATATTCTTTCGTGATAACAGAGGAATGAATTCACTGAGGTTTTATGCGTTTCTCTCTGAATATTTCTAGATGAATGATCATCAACATATATAGATTTTACCGAACTGTTGTCCTCATCTTGGTTCTTTCTTTGGACAGAACGTTTCAGCCGTTGTACACTACGGCCTGATCCAAGTGGATATCGTAAATGGGGGTTGGAATGCCAGCACCACTGTTGGACATATGATATGAAAAATGATAAGAAAAATGATAAGGTCCTTAGGAACTCTATCAGACGAAAATAGACAGGGCAATCAATCCTCATTCTGCCCCCGCCCACCGTTTCGAAGGGGACCTCTCGTCCGGGAATTCCAAACCCTCATTTTCATTTACGACATCCACCTGGAGAAGGTCGTAGGTTACAACCACCGAAACGTTATGTTCGAAAGATACACTAAGATGAGAACAGTAATCCTAAGAAAATCTATACATATCATATATATGTTTTAGTGAACCTAATTTCCATTTCTGCCTGTTGAAAACTATCGGATTATTATTCATGAAAAGAAGCGAACGTTCATGCAAACGGTATTTACTTACTGAAATTAGTCTTATGGAGGTTCTTGAATTCTGCTCGGAAGTTTTTTTCATTGCATGCTTCGTCCAAGTGAAATGAGTAAATACTATAAAGGCGGCGAAGTTTGGGTAGAAAAAAAAAGAAACAAGATACTTTGAAAGCGACTAGGTTTTATTTCTTCCATTCTTTTAATGTTTTTCATCTCTCTTTCGTTTAATTCATGTTTATTGCATCTCTCATATCCACGATTGAACTTTAAACAGACAATAATCTACTTCGTGCAGCAGTAAGGAAGGAGGTTGATTCCTTTGAATGTTTTTCCCTCCACCATGTCTTTGTGAGAAACTGTCAACGAGAACTGTCACCTAAACTATCAAAATCGGTTGCTCCAGATTCCAAGTTGGTCTGTCTGTCTGTCTGTCTGTCTGGCTGTGTGTCTGGCTATGTATGCATGTTTGTATCCAACCTACTGGTCGGACCGATGGAGCAAGAGGACTGAAAATTAAAACTTATACTCCTTATTATGTTCAATTTGCTCAGTAAGTTTATGCTAAATTGGTCTTTAGTTTGTGAGTAGCATTCATGCTTATTTTTTGTGATCACTACCCAACAAAACGCTGTTTTCAAGTTTGTCTGGCTGGACATGTATGTGTATATATGTATATAGCATGAGTACAAGCTGCATCAATGGATGTGGAGGGCTGAAACTTTAAACATTCAATTCTCCTCATGGTCTAGAAAAAACGTTTTTTGAAAATTCCCCCCTTGAATAGGATTTTATGGAAGCTCAATATGCTGTGACAGTTTATGCTAAATGACCCCAAATTTATGCCCGGCAGTATTCACGCTTATTTTAATTCTGTTTTTGTTTTAACATTCAGACTACCTTGAAGATTATTATACCCAACAAAAGGCGTAAGAAGTAACTTATTCATTGATTACCCCTTTTCCATTTTTTCAATTAATCATCCCCAACATGTCATGCAGCCAAAAGACATTGGTCATGTGACAGTTCTTATGTAGTGACTAATCAGATATGTTGCTGTATATATTCAATGTTTTTGTTTGCATGACGGTTCAAGAATGTAATATTTATGTATAGCTGTGTGAATGCGTAATTTTAAGTGTATGCCTTTTCCCAAACGTATTTCTTTGGAAGACGGAAAAATATATCATCATCATCTTCGTCAGTCTTTTAATGTCCTTCGTTGGACATAGACCTTCGCCACAATTCTCTATCATCTGCGTCGCGTAGCCAGTATTTCCTGAATATGTCCACTTCATCTCTCCATCCCGTGTTCCGTTGGCCTCAGTTTCTCATGTGATCTCTGAGGATCCATGTTGTGAGTCGTGATATCCATCGGTTCTCTTTCATTCTTGCAACATGACCTGCCCGTTGCCATTTGAGTTTTTTTAAATAGATGTCTTTTACTAAATGTAGTTGATTAACTTTAAGAGTCGTGAACATTCCAAATTTCATTATTTTCATTAAATTTGACTAATTTTGTTTTAACTTTATCTTAATTATTAGTTGTTTTCATACAACTTTTTTTTTTTACCACGGAAAATCACCCCGATGTTGTAATCTCGATTGGCCCTTTGAATTTGTTCCGACACTTTTTTTTTACAAATGGAATGTTTACTTGGTGATACTCGGGGTTCTCCACCGTATTTCTGTCTAAGAAACGACCAAAAACGAATAGTCTTTAAATGGGGCACGTTGCCAATGTTCCTTGATTCCTTCTTGGAATCACTGCTGATGAGTTTTGCCCGGTGTTGAAAACGTTAAACTAATCCTTTCTTGACATCAAAATTCAGAAGTTCCGCCAAAACCTAAAAAAACCTTCGTCAATCTTAAGGACCGTTTGCCAGGCTGCTAACTGCTAGACCATTCGTGCAACAGGGAAAATGTCGATGATTTTTATTAAAAGTAATTTGCTCTCATGAAAAGCCTGATTTTAGGTAACAGAGGACGATATGCATGTTTTGTAAATTTTACTGAAAATGAATCGTTGGAACATTTCTAGCTGTTTTGAAATTCTGAGATGAAGTATTTTTGTTACGAATTTTGACTACATCTCTTCCTCTTGTTGCTTTTAATCACAAATTTCTAGGCCGACCAAGTCTTCGATAACCAAAGAAAACATCATGAAATCGGAATAAACAAGTAGCTCTTTTTTTCTCTCTTTCTTCTTCCTTTTCTTCGTTCTTTCTTCTATCAACCCTTGCTTTCATGTAGTTTAATTGGCTCCCGGTCAAAATTTATATTTTCATATTTTATTCACGAGGGAGATAAAATGAAGCAACTACTTAATATTTTATATATTGTTCTCTTTTCAAACATTTTCCTCCCGTTTCACATTCCCACTTTTTTTGTCACCTTTCCATTAAAAAATTCCACCTCTTCCTGTTGGCATCAGTATTTCCTTCTTAAAAAAATATAACTTCTCTACCGTCCTTTTTTTTGTATACCCCCCCCCCGTATTGTGATGTCTATTTTTCATTTATTTTGGATTCCCCGATTCTGCCTGATTTCTCTTGTGGCTGCCCCCCCGTATCGACACCCCAAACCATTTCATTCACTGAATCATGTGCTCTTTATCTGTATACAAAAAAAAAAAAACAAAAAAAAACACGTTCTCGATCTGAAATACTCAAGATGGCATAATCGATTTTATGACTGAAGAAAAACACACCCATCTAATATAAACCCTTTTACACAATCTCCTGGTGTTTGGAAAAAGTTTAATAGTGATGTGTATTTGTAGCCCCCCAAATAAAGTGACTATTTTATGTCGAACTACCTGAATTTTGAAAAAAAAACTGTATTTTCCTTTACATCGCGAATAAAACTATGTTTTTAAGGAATGATCGAGGATTATAAACGAGGGCAGAGATATTGGGCTAATGAATTTTTCGCCTGAGCTAAGCTACAGTATTATGCATAGATGTATATGTATGTGCACATCTAGACATACATTTTATACATATTATATACATACCACATATATATTCATACGTACGCACACACACACACACACACACACGCACGCATATATGCGTGGGGGTGCACACACAAAAAAAGTATGTATGCCACACACACACATACACACATACACATTCACATACAACACAGCCGACAAATTCTACCATTGTATAGTCTAGAAAGTAAAGCTTGCTTGACTACAATCGAGTAAATACCAATTTCCAATAGGGAGTTACTTTTCACCTACTCTGTATAATTTGATACGAATAGGTACATATGAACCGTGTACAGCCTTTTAATTCAACAAATAGTAACTATGATCATATACATATTCATTTAGATATTGATATTTGAGTATTGTGAATCTTACAACATGCAGGTCAACTGTACTCAAAATGGTTAGACTTTAAGCAGGTCTTAGACATGTTTAATGTCCAAGATCCATCTTCTTTGTTTTCTAACCATCTGGGTGATAAATAATAGAAACAGCGTCTTTCCTGATAAGATTTAGCATTTATTCTATTTTTAACGTACACATCCTTTACTCATGGTTTCCTTTTGTCATTTGTTTTAAGAATTCATCAAGGCAAACTATCTTCAGAATAGAATTGTAAACCTGCAGTCTTCGTTGTAGTCATCGTGAAAGAAGTAGATGATAACATTGATATATAAGAAAGATTGGATTTTACCTGAGAAATAGGAGAATGACGTTGACAAAACTCGAAGAAAGGATGAAACCCTTACCTAAAAAAAAGAGAAAAAGGAAAATATTTAATACATTTTCTTTTATGACGAGACTGTTATGCAAACGGATTTATTTTCAAAGCAAGATATAAGTATACCTTGGTAGTGCTGTCAGTTCGTTCCAAAATTGTCCGTACTATTAAAAGTCGCACAGTCAAAGGTCTTATAATTTATTGAGTTCTTTAGATTAATATTTGTTTGTATTAATTTTCACAGAAATACCTTAACTGTACTACATTGAAACACAGATAAATAAAAACCACACTATTCACTATATCCCCGTATTCATGGCATAATATCTTGCATTTTAAAAGAGAGGCTCTATTTAAAAACAAATCTGTTGCATCATGACCTTAATTCCATAATCAAAAGGAAAAGACAATTCCAGTTTCAATTCGATGAATTCTCCGAGCAATGTTTTTGATCTTTCAACTTGGCAGAGCCGCAGGCCAGACAAGAAGTATTGCTTTTAGCAAAACAAGAGATAATCTGAAGGCGATGGGTCAGAAGAACACGCTGCACAATGGAGAACTTCCTATCGCATCTCCATAATAGTTTACTGCATTGCATATGCATCGTTAGTATGTTTGTCATCACGCGGCAAAATCACCAGTCGACTTCATTTCTGCTCTTGTCTGTGGTGCATTTTTCTTCAAAGGCCCCACAAATTCCTCAGCTTTCAATACTATTTTTAAATTTTGCAAATCATTCCCAAAACATGCTTGCACCTACTGCATCATCATCATAAGCTTCAGCGATCCGTCTGTCAGCTTTTATTTTGAGGAATAATCAGTGTTGAAAGTGAAACTTATATTCTGCCATTGTTTTCACCTCCATAAAGTAAAATTAACACTTCACAATTATTGAAGTACGCACAAGTAATGAAGAGCTAAACAAACTTCCAAGACACTTCTAAGATTCCCATATATTTGTAAACAAATGGCACTGGAAACTTTTGTGTTAACCAAATAATTATCAAAAATGGAAATGAAGATGTTTTGTTGGAAACCGTTGACCAAAACTGTCAAGATGAATTTCTTCAGTTTTTAAACTGGTTTGGCTCGCTTGTTATGCATCACGCGTACAGTCCATACCAATGCAGCTACGGGGCTGAAAATTTCAACATTCACTTTTTATCATGCCTACAAAAAAACGTTGTTCTTTTAAAATCTACCCCTTGAATTGGTTTTTGAATGAGGGTTCAATTTGCAAAGGAAGTTTATGCTAAATTAGTCCTTCCGTTTGAGTCCGGTAGCATTCATACTTTCGAAAAATAATCAGCGTTGAATGTACATTTTATATTCTGTTATGGTTTTCGCCTAGATAAATAAAGATTTTGACTTTCGTAAAAATGATTACTGCTCAATAAAAGGCAGGAGAGGTAACTAATTCATTGATGGCTCTTTTCCAATTTTTTTAATTAATCACCCCCAACATACCATACTGCCAAAAGATATTGGTGGCATGACGGCTTATAATCAGACCTGTTTTGTTTGTTTTACATTTGTGTCATAATTACTGAACCAGCTCTGAACTGAAGAAGCATGGACGGTGGATAACGTGGCTATGAAAGTGTCGAGAAGCTGGGGAGATATCGATTTCTTTCAAGAGAAAAACAGCAAATATTTCAACAGTTTGATTCCCGACATAAGACCATGCAAAACAAAACAGACCTTTCTGTTATTATTTCCTCACACTCCTGTTAATAGAGTTTCAAGCTCATTCAATGTTTATGTATGTGCATATTCGCAACGAGGCATATGTTTACATTAGTTTCTAAATAGGTATATCTTAAAACCAGTATATTCTTGTGTTTGGATATATATATATATATATATATATATATATATATATATATATATATATATATATATATATATATATATATATACGCGTGTGTGTGCATCTGCAAGCTTGCTTATCAGCATAATAGCTTTTCATCCACATGCACGCGCGCACATGTTCCTATGTATGAAATATATATTACCTTTCTTTGATTTTCCTTGTATATTTTATTTGTTTTCTTTTCTTTTTCTTTTCGTTCTCATCTTATTCTTATCTTCAGTATCGAGGTAAAATCAATACAGGATGAATAAAAACAAATACAACTGAATAAAAAGCTTTTTACTCGAACCGCATTCTGTTTGATGAAATTTATGGCCCCGAGCGGACTCCATAGTTGGTCTTGAGGCGGGAAAGATTGACTTTGAAGGTAAAATGCTCACCGATTTCGTTTTTCGTATTCGTTTTGATTCTTCGTTTTTCTTTTCTTTTTTAAAATTTTTTCCTCTTCCTTCTTCATAACTCCTACTGCTTCTCTTTCTCCTTCTCCTTCTCTCAAGCTCTGCTTTATTTTCGCGGCCTATTTTCTCTTACTGCATTTACCGAACAGCGTAAAGATGGAGGTCGCTTTATAGGAAAGATAAGAAATGAGGAAAACGACCAGGAAGAACTAATGCAAGACATTAACAGCGAGAAAATAACTGAGCAACTACCAGAATAGAGTAAAAAGTAGCAGAAAACAAGACAGCTAAAGAGATAAAAGTCTCAGGAATACCGTAGTATATGTAGACGTAAAGCGAAACAGGTATGATTACAGTATTCATTTTTTTAGAGTAGCTTTTGATACAATGTAAATAAAAGCATTGGTAGCCATCATCGTTCAATATTGTAATTATTCCAAGCAATGTATATTCGTTAGATAATGGAAGCTTTGGCACAAGGCTATATTCAAAGAGTACTGTTGGGCACCCTCACTTCTAGTATGACGTCAGCGTCTACTACTTCTTATTCGGCAGAGTGTCAAGTCTCGCCTTGTGCTTCAAGTCTTGTTTTTGCGATATCACATTCAAAGGTTTTTCTATAAATATAATAAGGAGTAAATGTTCAAAAGTTAGCCAACACCAATCGATTTTTCAATCTCTGTTTACAAATATTTACTTAGTCTGGTATACGGCCGGGGCTGCTTACCTTTGATTTGTACTCATTTAGATGAAAAGTATGGAAACGAGAAAAGCAGGTCGAAACCATCGAGAACAGGAGTGAGAGTGAAGATGGAAACATTAGTGAACTGGAGTCACGGTTCAAGTAACCAGAAGTTCATTGTAATTTTTTGCAAGCAAGGCATAGCCAGGATTACGCCGATATAATAGAGATAATAAGGTAAAAAGCGGATATGATATTGCTCTACAACTCTGCTCTTGTGAGAAATTCTCTATTTGGCAAGCAGCCTTATTTACTGTGTACTCGACTAGGATCGAGGCCAATCTCAGTGGTTTGTTAGACTAGCTCGCCAACCACAGCGCTACAAGATATACTCTCTCAAAGTACTAGCATAATTACAGTATGATGATACCAAGGTCTATCGTTGAATTTGGTTCCTAAGATTGTCCTTATGTCATAGGTCACATGTCTTTTGTATCTCAAGATTCGTGACTGAGGTTATATCAAAGAAGAGGCTCTACTCTCGAACCAAAGCTAATCCACCTGCTTTCAGTCATTTTGATTTAAAGCAAATATTTTTGTAGTATTGCTTCATCTATTATATTAAACGTTTTCCTTTCTGCTTAGGATTTACCAAAAAATAAAATTTTTACTTGTGATCTTTTTCAAGTACAATCTCTTATGCATTGCGTAGTTAACAAGATAACTGTAGTCGACACAATTACATTCATTCAACGTTAAGGACTCGTTGGTTCAAGAGCTCGGAGTAGCAACCACTATAGCAGTCAGGAAAGCTCACTTTAAAAGATTTTGCTACTATAGAATATTTGATTATTCAGCTGGATAGTTTCATATTTGCTTTATCCTAGCTGTCAAATTAACCCGAGAAAACGTGAAATCTGGATGTTGTCCTTGTTTTGATGACGGGCAATCGCTAAAACTCGTGGGATTTCCAAATCATATTCATATGATTTCTGAACTGGAAACTCTTTGATAAACGGTCACTGATTTTCACCTAACGAAAGACCAATATTCTCGGAGGATGTTCTATCTGGCAAATATCAAACTTCCAAAGTAGCAACTAGAATCCAAAATCGATCACCATTTAAAATGCAAGACATTTTATTTTATTGCACTGTAATTAGATCAATAACGTTAATTTTTGAAAAAAATTGATAATGTTAATTTCAGGCAAATCGTTTTCCTAAAAATACGAGTAGAAATTTCGCCTTATCCCTGTCCATTTCAGTGAATACAGAAAGGTAGCAGAGAAATCTTGTTTTCATACTTTTCATCTAAATGAGTACAAATCAAAGGTAAGCAGCCCCAGGCTGTATACCAGACTGAGCAAATATTTGTAAACAAAGATTAAAAAATCGATCGGTGTGGGCTAACTTTTAAACATTTACTCCTTATTATTTTTAGAGAAAAACATTTTTGTCCTTTGAGATTTCCCCAACGGAATAGTTTTTAGTTGGTATGGGGTTCAGTTTGCAATGTAAGTTTATGATTAGTTCGTGCCAGACAGAATTTACACTTCTCCATTGAAAATTCAGACCTTTTTAATGATCATGGTCCAACAGAAAGCGAGAGAAGTATTTAGTTCATTGATCACCTATTTCCCAATTTTTTTAATTGATCACTCTCAACATGGTGCCAAAAGACGTTGGCTATGTGATGGTTTCTATTGAGTGATTAACGAGACCTATCTCGTCTTGTATTAAAAAAAAACTCTTCTACGAACAGTTCTGTAAAAGTTACTGACGCCCGGTGAGGGTAAATATCAACAGCATAATTTGAATTTAGAATTGTAAAAATAGATCTCTGACAAATGGGACATTTTCCTCCCATTCTCCGTATACAAAACAAACGAAATGGCGTGGCATTAATTCCATTTATCCAAATCTTTTAAGATTGTCTCAGCTGCAGCCGGGACGGTGAAGGGTGTAGAGGTTTTGTCGGTCGCCGTTGATAAAAAGAAAAGGCGGACTTTAGTCTGACCCAAGAAATTGTTCATCGCTGACCGTGCAGCGTTCGTGTCTTGAAGGAAGGAAGTTGAGAATTAAGATTAGAAATATCAATATTCAGCCATTGGTGATCTAAATCGGTCGGTCGGTCTATTGAGTCTGACTGGTTGACTAGCTGGCTGGCTGGTTGGATGAAGGATACGCGAATGAATCGATTGGTGACCAGTTCTGACGCATTTCTTGGACGCACTAAGTGATGTGGGAATGGCATACTGGTTTTGGCACATGAAATAGCGCACCAATAAGGGAAGAGAACGAGATAGATATACAGACAGACAGATCAGCAAATAGATGTGAACACATTATTATGTGTCTACAGAGGAAGAGTTGTATATAGTTCACTGGTAGGGTCTCATCTTATCACTGTTTGTTCCACTATCAATCGGTCAGTACCAGACCAGTACCAAGCTTAGTAAATATCCGATCAGAACATTTACCTGTAGGGATAGTATCCAAAACAAACAAGTGTCGCAGTCAATTGCTATTGCTTGTATGTCTGTTCCAATATCGTGAGCCTGTGCCATAGTTGATCTTTGTGAATTATATTCATTTAAATAAACACACACACATACATGCACCCACCTTAATGTATATAAATATATATATCTATATTTATACAATCTTTATATATATGTATATATATCTCATCTTTACATATATATATATATATATACTCATCTTTATATATATATGTACTCATCTTTATATATATATATACTCATCTTTATATATATATACTCATCTGTTTCTCAGTCTCTCTCTCTTCCCCCTCTCTCTCTCCCTCTCTCTCTCTCTCTCTCTCTATATATATATATATATATATATATATATTTATATTTATATATATACTCGTCTATAAAAAAAGAAGATATTCCCTTGTGTGAGCAACGCATGCGCATACACGTACAACATATCTGTTTGCTTCTACGTCACTTCCAGAAGTGCAATACAGTTCGAATTGCTCCACAAACTAAATTGGACGACGCTTGCCTCTTCTTCCATACAATAATGGGCTTGGTAATTTATGTCTTTTCTTTCTTCGTAGAATAATATTCGCTGAGATTTTACATTACACTTTCGACCTTTGGCTCGTTACCAGTCGCATCCCTCTTGACGGTGGAGGAATTGTTTTATAGCGGGAATTAATCGCGCTAAAGATTTCATTACTGTCTATACAAGGAATTACAAGACCATAAAATTTATCCATGTCAGCGTTGAGGCTGTGAGATGATGCAGTAGGGGTCTAGAATTTAGATTATTAAAAGTTTAGAGGGTGTATTTTGCGGGTATTTCACTGGTCTTTCTCTACAATTATAGAAATCTTTGAACGTGTCCATGCACCGCAATTACTGGACAACAGGCCATTGATCGAAGTCGACATTTGCTCGATATATTATTCACTACACAAGGCAATGCAGTATCGAGTTTGATTTTTGTATCAAAGATTTTCAAGATATCATACGAAAAAAAAAAAAACAACTTTTAAGATTATGTTCACATTGTTTAAATCATCTCACTTGACCCCTGCTCCTAAAAGATACTATATCTGAATAGGTAACATAGAACTGAAGTAAGCAAAGCTGTAGGTTTGGACGACGGGCGGAAAATGATTTGATTTGACAATTATGGCAGGCTGCTCCTTAGACCATTAAATCTGGACTTAATCTTCGAAACACTCAAAAGTATGAATTAAGATTGCGTTACACCAAACATCCATGTAGAGAATACACCCTTGCTAAGAAAATCAGCATCCAAAATCCTGCCATTATTTTTTCACTTGTTTTAGAATTAGATATTTAGGGAGGGATATTTTTGTCTTGGTGTATAAACAGTTGTTAGTTCTTTTGGTGTTCCTAACCCAGCACATGCGATAAAACCTCAGATTTCTAGGTTTTATGTTGAAGACGAAGTATAGTGAAGAAGCCGTTGATCTAAAATGGTTGGATGTACAGTTTTATAACATTACAGTTTTATACTTACTACAGTAATATATATATATATATATATATATATATATATATATATATATATATATATATATATATATATATATATATATATAGTTTAGGAAGCTTTACTACTTCAAACACTAAATGTACAGAAATCATTTCTTCCAATTTTTTTGTGTTATTTCGGTCACTTATTTTGCATATCTGTTAATTTAATTTATGTAAATTTCTTCAGTCTTTTTCATGCTTTACAGAGAATTTGATCTTATGGTACTATGTGTGAAATTTTCTTGTTGGGATCATCAGTTGTTTACTGTATATATATATATATATATATATATATATATATATATATATATATATATATATATATTTATATATATGACTATTCAATTTAATGTATTGTCTTAAAGCTCTGTGTGTTATATCTGACCATATAGTCCACATTTTACTTTGAGGCTATTGGTTTTTCCATGAAGTAAACGTGTATGAAACTCCAGCGGCCGTTTTCATTCCTTGTAGAGCCGGAGTCAAATGACCAAATGTAGTATTTAAAAACAAATCGGATCGATACAGCAAGTTCCAGAAGCTGATAAAAATTGGCGGCAACACACTATAAACATTTCCCTCCAATCAGAAGCGCCACTGAAGACCATTTTCCTTAATCCTGTCTCGAGGCTGTTTCAGCCTAGGTAAATGTCCAGGTAAAGAGCCAAAATTTTGAATGCTGACTTCCAAGGCGTATAAACCCTCGCCATAAAAAGAATACAAACGATACAAAAATTTACCTGCAACTATTCTTCTTATTTGTCCTAATGGGAGACTAAGCTAAGTTCAGTAAATATCCATAATTATATCGCTACTTTACAAGTGAAATCGATGACCAAAGATTTGATATAAATACATATGAAAATATGAAAATGTGAAATATAAGGGGCGAAAACTAGTCGATCGCTAAAAGTCCGATTCGAAGAACCCCAGGAAAGCCCAATCCAAAGGTGAATAGGAAAATTCTAGTATGGTAGACTGTATTGAAATCCTATAATAGAGAATAGGGTGAGAAAATTTAAGCAAGCTGCGTACATTAGAATAACAGAAAATTATGCAATCAAAGAGATCCAGATGAGAAAAGGATTGGGAGAAATATTGCAATTGCTAATGTCACATGGAATTCTTTGAGGATTGGCTGAATAGTTTAGTTCAATCAGTATATTTGGCATCAATTTTTCTTTAGCTTTTACAGTCTTTAATGGTAAAAAGCAAAATTGTACATATTTAAGAAACAAAAAACTCCTCTGTCCATACGGCTTGTACACTTGAGTAAGACCAAAGAATCGTTCTACCAGAACATTGAAATAACAAAGAGAATGAGATCTGTAGCCTGAAAAAAACAAAAATCAGTTGTAATAATAATAACTCATCCCGAAATTTCAGACTGTGTTCACAATAGAAAATGCAGCTTACGGCAATAATATTTTACTTATAAATCCAAGTCGAGAATTTGCTTTCAAGAATGCGTCAGAATCGCCTTACCCCCAAATAGGAAGTACAAAAACTATTGTATCACTGAAGACAAAGAAGAAAGTGAAGACACACATTACTAAATTATTGCCACCTTTTGTTTCACGTTCTTTGTATTGAATGTATCTATCAATTGATCAATGCATACAAGGTGAGATAGAATAATTAATGTAAAGTTAGCCGGGAAAGTAAGAGGAAGATGACTCATTTGGCAAGGAAGAGGTAACCTGAATAGATGGAGAGTAGGTGACTCAGAAAGTTATATAGAGTCGATGACCCTGGCTGTACTCTACACAATATACCCACTGGCAATCAAGGAGATTAAGTCGTCCAGTCGTGTGGGGTTGTTTGTAAGCATAATATAATTACTCACACAGTTTCTCAGAGAAAAATACAGACTACCGTGAAAAGAGACGGGAAGAACTCACCAATGGATATTGAGATACGTTTTTTTTTTACACACAACAATCTTTTGCTTATTCGCTTTACGCTAATCCAGCTTGATAAAGGTCTTTACAGGGAGGCTTTTCTTTCGGATAGCGGGGAAAACCTGGTTTCATTAATTATGCAGTTAGGAAAACTATTGTATAAGCGTAACAATAGGAAGGGGGGGGGGTCGCAAATATCTGAAAATGAAGGTGCGAGAAGTGATAAGTAAAAAAAAGGTTCGAATGATTGTCTAAAAAGAAGTTTGAACAGTAGCAATCAATAATAGCAGAGATGGATTTTCGCTCTTCAAGAGAGAGAGAGAGAGAGTGAGAGAGAGAGAGAGAGAAAGAGAGAGAGAGAGAAAGAGAGAAGGGGGATTTATCATCTCCGGAGGAGAGAATCGTTTTTATTCACTGCGGACGAAGTTGAGAACGGAGCAGCTGTGTTTTGGGAGAGCTGCTTTTCCTTAGCAGGCAATCCAAGATTTTGATTGAAATGTTGGCGAATTTTAGGATCCACAAGAAGCGGAAGAATCGATTCGCAAGGACAAGTGATATTGACATCAGAATCTTGTAGTCTTGATATATTTATTTCCGCCTGACTATATAAAACATATTTTGGCCTCAGCGGCTCCAATGATTGAAAGGTCAAAGGCGAATAAACGTTCATAACTACACACACAAATACTTACATACGCACACACAAAAATAGAGCACATCTCGCAACCCACACATATATATCTATCCATCTATGTCTGTTCATATCAATCTATGTTCATATTATTGTTAGTAGAGTTATAACAAAATTCAATTCAGATGTCTTTTGAGTTTGATTGTCGCTGTAGGACCCTCTCTCATAGCCTTGAACCAGACTAAACTAAGTTTAGTAAATAACTGTTAGGCTAACAGAGAGGGAGAGGGGGGATTCCAGAGGCTGAGACAGAGCGTATCAGTAGTCCCCTCTGCCTGGCGCAGCACTATCTTTCCATAAGTATTCCTTCCAATTTGACCTTGTTCCTCACCAAGCTGACTTTGGCAAATATCCTCATCTCTTTTTCAAGTCTCGACGTAGAGCAATGAAGCTAACTAATTTCTTACTCGTGTAGCGAATTCAATCCTCACTGGGTGTCCCAAACTTTGGGCTCTGTGCACAAAGAATTGAGAAATAATTCTGGCATCTTGTGTTTTTTTTCTATCATCCATAGTTTTATGCTTGGAATTAAACTGATTCAAAATTTCCACTATCTGAAATTCTTACTCAAGACAGTGCACAGTAAGTACATCGTTTCTTAGAAATTTATTGCAGTATATAGAAAAGTACGACGACACACACGAATGCATAATACTTTCATTTTTATATTGTAGATAATATATTGGCGCTTACATCGATGACTGGAGGTATTTTTGCGTTTAGATATGCTCATCTGTGCGCATGCGTGCATGTTCTTCCGTCATTGAATATTTTTCACTTTTTGAATGTCTATATGTGTATATGAAGTAGACACAGTTACACTTGAATGTATAATATAGAGTTTTACGCGTATGCATGAAGTGACTCGCCTAAGGACATAGGTGAGTAATTTGATCATGCAATTCACACCGAATTTATCCATGTTCCTGGGCCCTTGCTAACTAAGTATTCACATAAACTGAATGGTTTTCTCTTTCTTCTTTTTCGTTCTTATTTTTTTCTTTCTTCATTCGCTAGTTCTCCATTTCTCACTACTTTTGAAAGCCGATGCCCCAAAGCGCGTAGAGTGGCCTATTCTGTTAGAGTCTTATATTTCTTTTTCACTCTTTTTTCGGAGTTATATCATATGTATTTATTGCAATAAGCAGCAGTTTTCGTTAATATGAATATAATTTTTATCATCAGTTGGGATCTAACAATGGCAGCATTCGGTCATCGCTGTAACCATTATGTTACTTAATAATTAAACATCACTTCTTTTCTCTAAAAGGGAGGAGAATGAAATGCGGAAGAAAGGCAAAATACGTGAAAAATAAATGAAGATAGAGTAATGTATTCAGCGTCGTGGTTTGGCAAAGATAAAACTCATGGATGACGTTCAAGAGAAACGTCAGTTGAATGAAGGCAAAGTATGTAAACTAGTCATGGGACTTGACTACACGTCATGATTACTTGGCTTTGAAAATAAGGCTTAATAAAAGCAACTAGCAAGTATCTAAAGAGCATCATAACAGCATCTTCCTGTCTTTCAGTGAACACGAAAGTGATCGAATAATTCAAAATGAACAAAAGCTTGTCTGTCATTTGACCTAGACGACTTGAAATAAGTATACCTTATTCCTTGCTCGATGTTCCCATCTCTCAATATTCTACACCCAAATAAAGCAAAAAACTCTAAACCCCAACTACAGAAATTGTGTTGTGTTTTTATACTCCTAATTTCCCGACAGAAAATCACTGACAGCGCCAC
Source organism: Thysanoteuthis rhombus (assembly GCA_963457665.1). Lineage (NCBI taxonomy): Eukaryota > Metazoa > Mollusca > Cephalopoda > Oegopsida > Thysanoteuthidae > Thysanoteuthis > Thysanoteuthis major. The sequence goes on from OY735214.1 coordinate 30,551,587, forward strand.
AACTCTTTTGCTATATCGGAATACGAACAGGAAACTAAGAAGTTAGATTTTAAAGAGAATAAACTCTTGAATAGTGAATCTAGCTATTTCAGCAGACTGAGGGGTTAAACTGGAAGGGAGTAAAAAAAATGAATATCAAGACCTTGCTAGAGGACGAAAAATCTGCAAATCATAAGGGTGATGGTCGTATCCATAACCGAAGAATTACTGGGAACTTGTCCCAAGAACATTTGTAAGTATGGACGTTTGATAAAGAAGTCCAACAATCCAACTATAGCAGTGTTGAAATCACCATGAATATTGAAAAGGTGCTGGACATTTGAGAGGATTTGTTGTCACTCGTCCTTCAATATTCTTTAACGACTGTTAAGCTCGATGTCAAGTCATTTCCTTTGTATCGAATATTATGATCAATCGCAAATGAATAAGGAAAGTTTCTCCGGGGGAACTTTTTTCCTCAAAAGTTTTCCCTCACTTACGACACATAAAAAAGAATAAAAGATTTACACTCACATTTGACCCCCTGAAAGTGAAAAAAGATAACCCTCTGTTTCGACACCTAAAAAGGAAAATGTCCTTCTCACTCTTGTTATCTGAATAACCAGATAAAAAAATACTTGAAAAAAGTGCGATCAGAACAGAGTCAAAATGCACCATTTCGACGTCATACCAAGTAGACAGAAAATAAAGGTTTAGTTCTGCATTATAATTACATATCGTAAATTAATATCCGCCTCCTAAAACATACTGTAACCATTGAAAACCAACTGGGATTTTTTATTTTATCAATTAGATCATTCGGGGGACGTAACGCTGAAGAACTGTTCATGTTTTTGCTGAGTTACAGTTACATACATTCATATAAACAATTAAACACATAGAAAAGATACTTTATTATGTTAATTATTACAATTCATAGTAAACTAATGGCTTTGACAAGTTGGTTTGTACAGATTTCAGCAAATTACTCAACGCAGAACAAGCATATCAGCTAGTATCTACGCACAAATTCCCAAGTATGGAAATCGTGGAAGGCTGACGAGAGCGGAAATTTCCTTAAGTCTCGCTTATTCAGCAACTAAGGGGTTTACTATTATTGTCTCATGAATAAGATATGAATAACTCCGGTGTTAGTCACTCGTGGTTGTTTGTTTGTTGAAGGCTTCTTTCTAATTGACTGCTTGGTTGACGTCCACGTTGTTGTTTGAGTTTTAAATTCCATTTGTATCTTGTCAATAAGTTCTCAGTAAGTGAGTTTGTTGCGTGAGAGATTTGAATGATCGGTTGTTTTGGCAGGGACCGCGTTCGCACGGATATAGTCTTTTGAATATGCATAGAGATGTTGGCATCCCTTTCGGCTTAGTAATTACGAATAGACAATCGAGTTTTGTGCTTGTGTGTGTGTGTGTGTGTGTGTGTGTATGTATGTGTGTGTGCATTTGTACGGAAGCAGAACCGTCGGTGATCGGAAAGAGGATGTACATGTAAGCGTATATGGAGTCGTTATTTTTCATTTTTCATGTGTGTTTATATGCGCATGTTTACAAAGCTAATTCTCGAATAGAAGCCTGCCTGGAAGTGACTATCACATTGTAAATACTACTACTACTACTAATAATAATAATAATAATAGTAGTAATAATGATAAGAATAAACAGAAGTAAAATAAAGTTGTTTTTAAGAACTCTTTATGAAATAACGAAAGATCTCTGAAAAAAGTCTTGTTTTACTTCCCTTTAATACTATCAAGCAAGGTGTTATCTCGGAATATTTATACGTAGTAAGATGCAAGAAAGGAATTAAAGGAGCAAATGGCTTGCTTTACATTGACCAGATAGTTTTAGAAGAAGTAAGGAAAAGAAAAAAAAATGTTGCATTGGGATGGGCTGACTTTAAAGAAAGCATACAGCACGATCCTACGGAGTTGGATACTAGATTGCCTCAGGATATTCAAGATTAGCGAACCAGTGGTGAGATTCATAGCCAACTGTATGGAAAACATGAAAGTAGTCTTGACAGCTGCAGGAGAAAAATAGCAGAGGTAAGTATATAAAGGGGGAATCTGTTAGGGAAATTCTCTGTCCCAACTACTATTCGTATAAACCGTAACACTAAACAGAATCTTGGAAAACAGCAAATGATACAAAAGCAAATGGAGAAGTCATCCAAGTCATGAGCATGGACGACATAAAGCTATTCAAAAAGAACGGGAAAGGACTCGAAGTGTTGTTCAAAAAAAAAAAAAAAAAGAGAAAGAATACAGCCATGACATTGAGTTCGGGATAGAAAAATGCACACAAGTGGTAATCCACATGGGAAGATTTATAGCGACAAAGGTCATCGAATTACCGGACAACAAAAAAATTAGAGCATTGACCACACAGGATCGATATAAATACTTCGAGATTTTCGAATGTGAATAGATAAAAAAAGTAAAAATGAAAGAGAAAAAATAGTAAAAAAAAGGTAATATTTCAGAAGGATAAGAAAGATCTCGGAGACTAAACTAAATAACAGAAATCTGATAAAGGAAACGAACACCTGGGTAATATCAGTGGTAAGATATACAGGACCATTTGCATGGACAAAGGATGAATTCTGAGCAATAACGATGCATGGAGCCCCATGGGTCTACACAAGTAGACTGTACGCAAAGAGGAAAGAAGGCAACAGCGGGCTCATCAGCATAGAGGACTATGTCCAACAAATCAACAACGGAATTAGAAAAGTAGGTGAAAGCAGGTAAAAACAAAACATGCAAAGCAGCCAAGACAGTGCAACAAACAACCAAAAAGTAAAAAACGAGGGAGCATCAAAGACAACAAAGAAGGAAAAATGGGAACGGGAAAGAGAAATAGAGCCCCTCATCACAGCAACACCAAACAAGTGCATCAGGACAAACTGAGTTAAGGCAAAGATCGACAGAACCCTGATAAACAGCAAATGTCGCCAATGTGGAGGAAGAGATTAGCCAGTATACAACATTAGTGAATGTAGAAAACTAGTCCAGAACGAGTACAATAACAGACGCGACTGGGTAGCAACTGTTATGTACTGTGAACTATGCAAACGACCCGGATTCGACCCTGCAGACAAATGGTATGAGCAAAAACCGAAGACAGCTCTGGAAAATAGAAGCCACAAATCAATTCGGGACTTTGACATCGAAAATGGCCAACCCATCCAAGCAAGAAGACCGGACCTGGTAGTCATGGACAAAGGCAAAGAGAAGCTGCCAAATAATAGACGTGGCTGTGACTGTAGATCACAGAGTGAATATAAAATAGAGTGGAAAGCTAGGGAAAATATCAGAACTTGGCAAGGGAACAGGAATAAAGTGTGGAACATGAGGGTCAGTGCAGTACCAATATTAGTAGATACTCTCAGAACTGAGCCAAAGATATTGAAAACAAGACCAGGAGAGCTGGATATAAGAGGACGGATTGGAACTATGCAGATCACAGCACTGTTAGGGTTTGCATGAATACTGAAGAGATTACTGGAAAAAATGAGAGGACCTTCGGTTGTTAGCAATAGCTTAACAGCAGGAAAAGGCACGTGTAAGTGAAGCTAAGGAATTTTGAGACAGTTTAACCACAGCACTGCTGTGATATGTGTGGGCCGTGAGAGGAGGGCTGGAGACTTTTGGAGACTTACTGTCACAGCCTTCAGTGGTGACTGCCAAAACAACTGGTGTGAAACTGCAAATTCTAGCACTGCTACGGACTGCGAGAATGTTATAAAGAGGACTGCAGATTTGAGGAGACTTGTTGTCACTCAGTCTTCAGCAACGACCACCAAACAACTGGTGTGAAAATGCAGATAATACGGGATAAGGGAAGGATTGAGACTGAACAGACCACAGCACTACTAGGAACTGCACGGATACTGAGGAAAGTACTAGAAATATAAAGACTGCAACGTAAATTGTCAAGAGTGACCCAACAGAGGAAGGGAAATGAAACCGCTGCACTGACATGATAGGCGAAAGAGAGAGGAGACGTTGGCCGAAGATCTGAGGAGACTTATTGTCACTCAGCCTTCAGCAACGATCACTGGGCAACTGTAAACCGCAGTATTACTGCGACCTATGAGTACTAGGAGAGAAGGGCTGAAGACTTGAGGAGACTTGCTGTCACTCAAACTCCAGCGGTTACCACCAGGCAACTGGTGTGAGATTGCAAATAATAATAATAACAATAATAATAATAATAATAATAATAATGATAATAATAATAATAATAATAATGAACATGCGTAGATAAAGTAAAATCATACATCTATGCAATAAAATGAAATGTGATTTTTAGATAAATGAAAAACACACCAAGCAGAAATGAAAACAAGACAATTATGATGAAAATAACTAAAATAAAAAAGATGAAATGAATGTTGTAAAAGTTATGATATAAAATTATACACAAAAGAAGAAAAGAAATAGCGACGAGATTATTTTTGTTTCGTGGGCAATGCCTATGAATGGGTATATTTTCGTGCTGGAGGCTTTTGTTATATGTGTGTCTGGCTCAAAAATGAAGGCAGACATACTTTAAGCGTTTTTTTCCAAAGACATAGATACAATTTATATGATTTCTTCTATATTAGAGAAGTCTCTATTTGTTCCTTGTTAAAAATATTATCTTCTGTCTTCCTGTTCTGTTTAATTCTTCTACCTTGACATTTTGTAATGTCTTGGATATGGGAAAAACTAAATAACATCGTCTGTAGCTAAGTGCTAGTTGGAACAAGCTTGTCGAAGGTTTGGTCAAATCGTTCACAATTAAAAGCATAGTTTTCCATCCTACAGCGTCGTGCAAAGGTTAGGCAACCCGCTCCCCTAAATAATGAAAATAAGATTTTTTTCAATTCATAAATATTGCATTCTTTTATTGAGTGCAAAAGCTCGCTATATAAGAAATATGTACTAACTTGAATTGAAAAGTTAGTATTTACACGGAAAGTATTTGTTTCTGATCACTGCTTTGACTGTGGTCGACACTGATGCAGTAGAGCTGTTGTACAAATCATCGTTGACTTCTTGTGTCCAAATTGTCCTTATTACTTCTTAATGATCTATGGTGATTTTCATTGGTGCAATCTATTCTTTTATAGTATTCAAAAGATTCTCTATTGAATTTCGGTTCGGTGAATTATGCCGCCATCATGACATGGGGAGGATGTTTCATTGTTGGCTGTATCAATAGTTGAATGATTAGGTTTGATCCTACAAAAACTGGGTTCACCAGACCTCGCTATCTTTGACCAATCGTCTTCAGGCTCTGTTATAGAATTACTTGCGCTACAGCAAATGTTTTTTTTATCATCAAAGTTTCTTCAAAATTCTACATACCTTCAAACCAAGATCTTTTAAAAAAAATACATCTGATACGATTTACCATATCCGTTGTAAGTTCAATTAAAAAAATACCAAGGGTTTTATATAATGCTGTAAAGCTACCAGGGGACGATAAACTTTTGCAAGGCACTAACAAGAGTTAAAAGTGTGCTAAATGAACATACTTGAATTTCTATTTAGATTTTGTATTGGGTAAATCGCTATACAAAACTAGTAATGAGTTTCTTTTCCGTTCTGAGTATCTGTTATCTATCTATCCATCTATCTATCGTTGAAAATGTCTATTTGGAGATCAAGTTCAAGTGAAAGATAGAATTATAAATGCTAATGTGCAGAGCAGTCAGGTCCACATTTATCCTCATAGTGGTCAGCACATTAATATACTAAAAATAAAATCGTCAATATCTAAATGAGCAATCTATCTGTGGCTATTCCAACTTCTGTCTATGTATTTTGTCTCTTTATCTGTGCCCATACATATCTGAAGAAAAAGTATTACAATCGGAAGGAAAATAATAATTACCAGGTTGCATGTACATTAACCACTAGAGGTGCAAAATTCTGTGTGTAAGGCAAAAAAAAGTAGGAAAACAGAGAGAAAAATGCTGAGAAAAAATTATCATTATGCACAAGCGAAAACAATTACGTTGCAGATGAAGAATAAGAAATAGATAGGTAAAAGAAATATACCTCTAAATAATTGTTACTTTCTGCATTGATAAGTGACTTAATCTGCATGTGAAAATTCATGTATGATTATAAATTGCGTTATATTATATAAAAACTTATTTGAGATTATCCCCCGGCATTAAACGGTTAATGTATCACTCGCCCTAGACAACGTAAATAGACTAAACAATTAAAGAATATGGGGCTGCTGCAAGAATCGAACCTGCCACTGCCTATGTAGCCATGCTCTTACCATTGAGCTAAGCAGCCACTGGTAGTTTAGAGGCCCTGATAATCGCTTCACACCAAATTCTCATCTCGTTCACATTCCAACAGAAATATCTATATATATATAATAAAAAAGCATGAATAAACCAGATTGCAATTGTAGAGACAAAAACAGATGCCCTTGGTAAAACAAATGTTCCGAATCGGGTATTGTATATCAAGCCGAAATATCAACCCAAGAGAAACCCTCAGAAATGAAATATTATATTGGAATATCGAAAACACCATTTAAACTTGTATTAGGCAACCATATATCATCTTTTACTAACGAAAGATATGAAAATAGTACATCACTGTTGGCATATTATTGGAGACTAATTGATAGCTATCTCAAACCTTCAGTAAAATGGAAAATATTGAAAACAAACATATATTTATGCCAAAATACTGAAACCTGATGCTATCTATGCCTGGATAAGAAATTTGAAATCCTCATTTTTGTCAATAAAACAAAACAAAAATTATTAAACAGAAAAAATAAAGTAACGTTAAAATGCCGGCACCGCTCAAAATTTCTATTAACAAACATAACTCAATAACCCAATTATAGATGTACTAAAAATAACTAACATAGATATATTATTCACATAACTACCTTGAAGAACAATCAAATCACCATAATTATCTTAGACATGAAGAAACTGACCAAACCTAAAATGATCAAATAAACAAAAAAGGTCATATGAAAACAACTCTAACATTGCGAAACTTAAGTGAGAATAAAATACTCTCAGAGAGGAAACATACCACAAAAATAACTGATAGACCAACCACTTACTGATAGCTTCTGGTTTGTAATTCATGACCACTAACAGACATTTAGTCCCATTAAATAAACCAAAAAATACAGCAAACGATGGCCAACCACCAAATGAAAACATGTATAAACAGAATAAAAGAAAGATCCTACCCCCAAGAAAAAAAGACTCCTCAAAATGTCCAAAATGGGAATAAAAAATAAACCGAATCATTCGCCTGGGGAGGCCCACACCAGGCAGAAACACAAACGTGTTTGTGTAGCGAATCCTTTCTCCATTATGTGTATATCACCAAATACACACAAGCACACACAAGAACACACACACACACACACACACACACATACACACACACAATGTACATTTTATGGTGCGGGATAGATTGAGTCTGTGCTAAAATGTTTTCGTGTAGAAAGGTGGGGAGGAGTCAGTTATTGTTGGGGTAGTTCAATTTACCATTCGTGGATTGTGTATTGAGACGAATCACCCACCTATCTCCAGGTTTCTCGAATATCTCCGTGTTTCTGTTGGAAATGTATTCGTCCACTTTTTTCTGATGATGATCTTCGTATCTCTGTCAGGCGGAAGTGTTGTTCGACAGGCATTAGGTTGTTGTGAAGAAATGCTCTTATTCTATGTCTATTTGAGTTGAGTCTGATATCAAATTGTGATTCGTCCTTCCCAACGTATTGTATACTGTATTGTATATTCGAAGAGATGGATGACGTTTCTGCTTTTACAGTTGGTGTTGTGGGAGATTTTAAAAATCTTGCTATTGGCAGTACTGGTGAATTTGGCTGTGAATAGTGGATGATTACAACACAAATTGTTTTTACCATTGCAAGGTTGACATAACACACACACACTCACACACACACACACACACAAACACACACACACACATATATATATATATATATATATATATATATATATATATATATATATATATACTTAAATATATAATCAAATTTATCCATGGATACTTATACAAGCACATTATTTTTTTATAATGACGTTCATTTTACCGAACTTTCCACTTAGTGACAAGAAGCTAAAAGAAGGTAGCAATAGCAAGCGACAAAGATGTGGAATCGCCTGGAGTAAGTGATGAATGACGATATGGCAGAAAAGTACGGGAACAAAGCAAAACGACAAGAAAAACAAAACAAAATATAAAAACAGAGAAAAAGCGAAAATAGAAGAGGACAACACTTCTACCCTGAACTTTTCCATCTCTTCTCTTTATATTTTCCCTCTTTCCTAATCCGCCACTTTTCCTCGAAAAATGACTTTCATTCGTCTCCCTCGTTGTCGCTATCACAGTGCTGTTTATTCGCTCCGTCGCTGGAGGCCATGATAAGTACTGAATCCAATGTTACATCAACTCGCAATGCATCACGGGAAATTGAATTTCAAGACAATTTGCGAAAAAGGTCGCTTAATTGGCGAAACGGAGAAAATAGGTGCATGTCTTTCATTAGCTGAAATGCACATACATGCGAGTATGGATTGTGTTAGCAGGAGTTTTCGTGCACAGAATGGCTTCTGGCATGATCATTAACACTTATTTCTGAATTTCTATTATCTGACCCATATTTAACGCTAATATATGTATATATGCGTATATGTATCATATATAGATATATATATGTGTAGGAGCATCAATAAGTCGGCAACTTAATGATGAGCAAGTATTCATTTTTTAATATAAAATCCTTCCTTGTCAATTAACTTAATTCAATGGTGGATGATATAGATTGAATATTATACATTACACATTTCAGATAAAAAAAACCAAGCTTATAACGACGTGACAAATTCATTGCTCCAACCTTTACACACACACACACACACACACACACACACACACACACATATATATATATATATATATATATATAATTCATAATTGATTTTCAATTTATAAGAATACGAAAAGAAAGAAAGAGATAACACAATATAATATGAAATATAATATTTCATATATTTCATATATATTATTCAAATAACTGCATTCTGATTTCTTTATAAATCAAATGATTATTACTTACACGCATGATTTTCATTCTCATCTTCATATATCCACCAACATGAGTGTATTAACATATGCACGTATGTAAATATGCATATATCCATGTATTTTAAAATGTATGAAAATGGAAATTTATTTATCTCATGGATAATCATTCGTTGTAAAGCGATCGTTATCAAGTTACTATCTCTGACTATTCACAAATACAGTGACTTCTATCTTTACATAGTATTCAAGTATTGTTTATATTAACAAGGCTACGCTAAGATTAAAAAAACATGTCTATCTGCCTATGGCAAGAGAATAGAAGAGAAAAAGTTCTTCAACTGCGATGAATAAGGAAAATATTTATCAGTAGGGAGTGATTATCTGTTTTGTTTCATTATCACTGATCAGTTGGTAGTATCTTGATTTTCTTCAAACGTAGCTCGAACTTAGGAAGTGAGTATCCACAATATGTAAGTATAATCTTTGCAGACAACTCTCTATCTTCACCGTCTATACAGGTGAAAATAAACTCCCCATTATAAATTATAAGTGCTTTTAGTCCCGACCTTACGTCCAGTGAAGGGGGCGGTGTACCGCACCAAACCTCAAACTGGATCAACAGGAGGAGTTCATTCGATATCTTATGACCAACATACTGCCAGACTTCCTGAAATGGTCTATCGAGGCCAAACAGAAATAATTGAGCAACGCCGGTGTTTACGTTGAATTTCAACACAGCAGACAAGTTCTATAATTGTATGATCCAAAGTACTGCTAGTTTGACTACAATTGACCAATAAATCATAAAGTTATTACCGATTCTCCATAAAGAGTTTCTTGTCACCCACCCATATGTATATTTACAACCGGTTGATATATTTTTCCCCTCGGGATTCTATGAATTAGTTCTTCTATTGAATCGAACCCTCACGAACGCAGCCATTCAAATAAAAGTACATTTGCATAATGTTGCAATATGTGAAAGATCATTGAGGCGTCTCAGAACGCGTCCATTTGTAGAGTTGCCAAGATTCTTCTTTCAGCTTTCTGGTCAGTGTTGACTGTAAACGAAAGCACCGAGAGGAAATTATGCATGGCAAGGAAGTGTTTATAATACAATAAAAATTGCATTTATTTATGCTAATTAATTTTTATGAATGGATGTTTTACCAAACGTGTGTGTTCAGAATGAAAGGTTATATTGCGACGTGTAAGATTATCTCTGAATGTATTTTACACTGATACACAGAAACAATTTAGGAATATAAAAGATGAAGGCTACTCCGAAGAACATACCCATATTCGATAGAAAAAAAGAAATGTGATCATTTTTTTTATGACGACGTTTATTCACATTTCTTTAAAAAGTTCTGGGAATGGGAGAATCATCATCAAATATAGTAGTAAATATCCACAGGAATAGATATTTTATTTATGTATATGCTACTTCATATATATATATATATATATATATATATATATATATATATATATATATATATATATATGTGTGTGTGTGTGTGTGTGTGTGTATAGTAAAAAAACAAAGCACTCAGGAAAAAGCTCCCTGTACTGTATTTCGATGCTTCTGACATCTCATCAGAAGAAGGGATTGACCTCCCCTTGGCTAGGGTTGATTGAAAAACAGTTTTCTCATCCGAAACAGAATTGACATAGTGTTTCTTCGTATTTCATTTTTAAGGTGTATTTTGGACTGCTGTGGTGATCATAAGCAGCTTAGGGGTCGGGGGATCGGTTTAAACACGTGATGTTATGGGTGACAGGTTAGGTTCTATAGGTTATAAGTGGAAGTGGTTTATGTGCAGTTAAAGATTTTCGGTGTGTGAGTGTTTAGTTTATTTGTGGTTAATTATTTTTAATGTTGATATTTACAAATATACTGAAATCATTGTAGTTTAACTTTGTACTTCCGTATGTAAAGAAAATATTATTATTATTATCATTATCAATATTATAATTATTATTATTATTATTATCATCATTATTATTATTATTATTATTATTATTATTATTATTATTATTATTATTATTATTATTATTATTATTATTATTATAGTTGTTTAAGTTTGAGTATCAGTATATATTGGTATCGATTTAGTTGTAGTTTCTCTGGGTTTAGAGTGAATTTATATTAGGTTGGTAGCTCGGAACCTAGGTGACTGTAGGTCGATTTTTTGCTAAATTTGTGGCAATGTCAAGCCATTGGATTGTGATTATGCATATATATGTATATATATATATATATATATATATATATATATATATATATATATATATATATATGCACAATGTTGAACAAGCACTTTTAATATAAATTGCATATAAACGTAACCATAGAGACGTCTATTTGATAATAAGAACAACAATAATAATACTTGTGGGGAATAGAGAGGGGAGTCTATTCACATATGAAGCCCCTACTCCACCCCAAATCCCTCAAACCCTTCAAAAACCCAAAATAAAACGATATCTGTTTTAGTTATTAGTTCTTCTCAGAACGCAGCTGTCATCCATCAAAATTCATTTTCAGTGAAAGTTCTTACGAAATCTCTGGATAACTTGACTGTCGACTTTAGTCATCGTCTTCATACGCTCTAGTCGTTCAAAAAAAGTAATGATATGAGCTCATCTTAGGTACATTCCAGTTGACAGCTTTATTGTTAAATATATAAAGAACGAGACTATATACTCTTACTCATGTACGTGTAAAACCAAGAATACAAGTATACCGACCCCAATTTTTGACTGGAGTCCAAGTTGGAGTTGACTTTGTATTTCACAGTAACAACAACAACAACAACAACAACCACAACAACAACAACAACAATCTTCATCAAAATTAGGGAAGTAGACTTTTCACCGTTTGTCTATGCTGTCAACTACTAATGAAGTAGCACTTAGATTAGGCCGACACTAAACCACAACTTTAGTGAACCCAATGAGGATCGAATTCACTACCGCTGTCATGATCTGAAGACTAACTCACGAATCACTACTCCACAGCAGGGCGCACATTTGATACTTTTAAAAACATTTCGATATCACTTAGCTGCAGGTATCCAGTGAGGGTCATTACTGTAATCATGGCCTAGAAGCTCAACTGTTAAATTTATAAAGAACGAGACCATAATATACTTTTACACATGTACGTACAAAACTAAAAATTCTAGTATACTGACTCCGATTTTTGACAAGAGTCCAAGTTGAAGACTTTGTATTTCACAGCAACAACAACAATCTTCATCAAAATTAGGAGAGTAAACTTGCCGATCACTATTCCACTGTAAAGCACCTATTCAACCTTTTTCAATTTTTTGTTATCGATATTTACCAAACTTAGACTAGTAAGGCACACGACCACTGGTGTGGGGCCCTCAGAGAGTATAGAACTGGCTATAGTACGGATGGTCTGCAAAAGTATCTCCCTAACAACCAGTCTGCAGCGAAGCAATGAAATATCGATAAGCTCAGGCTGCAACAGCATAAGGCCAATTGCTAGAAAGATCGATCAACTAAATTTATATTTGGAAGATCATTTCTGACCAGTCGGACGCAAATGCCCCTGTTATTGTTGTGCAGTCTTGACCAGTGGGATCAGTGATCGTCCTGTGACCAAGTCAAGTGCTATTATGTCTTCGCAACGGTGGTTGTGTGAGTTGAAAAAAGAGTTTTGAGGAGGTTCCAGCGTCAAATGTTCACGTGCAAGGTTTCCCATGTTAAACTCTCCTTGTGTCACTTCCTGTTCTCCTTGAGCTTTGGGTAAATAGGATACTATGTCATTCTTCCAAGGAAGGATTAAGGGCTGGCCGCCATCATTTGAAATCTGGGTTTTTACAGCGGTTCGGATACTCACTTCTGACACCGTTGGGGAATACAGAAGTATCTCAACCATATGGAGAGTTGGAACCAATTTCTTAATGGCTTTCATTCATCATCATCATCATCATCATCATCATCATCATCATCATCAGTCTCTTAGCATCCGTCCTTTCCTGAGATTTGCCAGACTTTTCTATCATGAGCGTCGCGAAGCCAATTCTTTCTGAACTTGTTAGTCGTGATGCCCAGAGATCGTCTGACATTCTTGCAACATAACCAGTCCATTGCCATTCAAATCTCCAAATGGATTCTATGATGTCTCGGACTAAGTTTTTCCCTTGTCTTTTGTGCTGTCTTGTGATCTTGATCGTATTCCTTTCATATGTACATTGCATGATTCCCAGTTTGAGGGTTAATCTCTAGATAAGGGATAGTTAAATTGAGGAAAAGCGGTAACTATTCTAAATATCATTTATCTTGAAACGGAGGAAAAATTTCGTTCAAAATAGTTACGATCTCCCGTGCAGTGAAAGCTGAAAAACTATCCTGTCGGAATTGCAGAAAAATGAAAGCAATTTTACAAGACAAATGGAAATAAATTCAATTTCTAACGTTTTTAAACAACACGACTTCTTGAAGGTCGTAATTCTTGGCTTCCTATACATCAAAGTCATTTTTTTCACGCACGCATCGTAAATTAAAACCAGTTCATCGAAGGAAGCTCAGTCAAGACTCCTTGATCTTCGGTCTTTGCAAAGAGTAAAATGTACGCAAGATATTAAAGAGTTCTGTATAATATAGCAACAGCTCTTTCTGAGAGAGAAAGAGAGAGGGGGAAACAGTAAAACTATAATAATCATCTGTGCCTACAAACAGCATTAATTTTCAATTAATCGTTCGGCTTTTACCATTTGTTTTTTTGGCTTGTTTACTTCATTATTCATTTTACCAGTTTATTGCTGCTTGCAATTCTCTTTTTATTATCTTTTTTCTCTTCTCCCTTCTCCCTTTTCTTTGTTTCTTTCTTTCCTTCTCTTTTTTGGAATCTCATTGTCTCATACTTTCTCTGCACACTTTACCTATAGAATCCGTTTCCATCTTTCGTTATTCACTAAGCACATTCTGGTCTGGCACAAGGCCAAAGTAGAGGATCAATTGAATTAGGATCAAACTCATAAGAGTAATGCTCCTTTTCTTTATGTTTTATGGTTCACTTCTTTCTTTCCTCATTTGTTCACACAACTATTCCAGTATCTCACTCTCACTCTACTCATTTTATCTACCCGTGTCAAGGTGTTTCTATTTACGAAGCTTAGCTTAATCTGGCACAAGGCCATATAGTTGTGGAGCACCCGATCGTGCTACATTAGGCACCAACGTCCATGCATGTATATAATTTTCTTTCTGATAAATATCTAATGCACGCTGACACTAACTAAGCTTAGTCTGGCACAAGGCTATTGGAGAGAAAATGAGAATGCAAAGATTGTTGTGCGTCAGGTTTTCAATGGGTTGGGCAGTCAGACTTAAATATCAGCATCTGAACCCCCCCTGGTTTTTGACCTAGGAGTATGCAACTATATTATTAACCAAACAGTCTTCCTATTAGACAGATAGTATTTAGATACACGGTACCATAAGAAAGGACGAAACTTTCCCATGACATCGAAGCCTGTAACATGAATTATTTGATAATTTGATTCTTCCAATTTTATTCATGACATTATATTTATTTTCCTACAATTTCTTCCACTTTTTCTAAATTTCATTTCTTTTCATTATTTCTTCTCAATCGTTTTTCGTGCAATTTTTAAAATCCTTTTGAAACAACAACCATAATATTCTACTCAAATGTACCCTTCCTCTGAATTCTCCTCACACAAACAACCAACACACGTATGTATGTACACATGTACCTATGTAGGTAGGTAGATGATGGTTACCTTTACCACGTTAAAGAAAAATATTGTCCTGGGTACCCCAGAGAGAAATATAGTGCAGCGAAATCTCGTTACAATCATGTATGTATGTATGTATGTATGTATGTATGTATGTATGTATGTACAATTAGTGTAAACTCCAATTTAACTCTTTGTTTAAAGCTCCGTTCCTGCCAGTTCTATTCCTATGCCTCTCACTCTACCTCAGCAAAACCAACGTCCAGTAATTAATTGTCTACGAACTCGACAGCTGTTCCCTTTTCTCTTTGTTTAGTCGGGATAATCCGTCTGCCATTATTTTGTTTGTTTCCCTGAACTATGGCTGTCGTATTACGACCGCAGCGCCACCTACCTTGGGCTCAGACATCAGTTTCGTTAAGACGTGGAAAGGTGAAAAGTTTTGCAGCAGAACGAATGCATACTTTTGATGTGGTATTACGCCACGTTGAGACTTACGTCACTTGTTTCCTTAGTAGCAAGGGGGCGGGGCGGAGAGAAAGAGTAAAGGAGAGAGGGAAGAAGAGAAGTCTCAGGAGGAAAAAAACTATGGGGATGGAGGGAGAGACACAGATTGCGCATTTCTTAAGAGATATTCGATTAATGTTACGAGAGAGAGAGAGAGAGAGAGAGAGAGAGAGAGAGAGAGAGAGAGAGAGAGAGAGATGGGGGGAGGGAATTCGATTAGAGAGTAGTGTGGATAGAGAGAAACATAGCTTAAAAAAGAGATAAGGAGAAAAGGAAGAAAACGAAGATATAAAAAGAGAAGTTGGAAAGTACCCAGCCATTCAAATCAATAGAAAGGTAGCCAACCTAGGGCAATGAAGCCTTATTTCCCTTCGAAGTACTCCTTTTGGGATCTCAGTTATCCCTGTGATCGTTCCATTTCAACATACTCTGCAAAGTGGACATCTTCGTTATCTGCTGATTGGTCGCGTGCTTCTTGATCTCGCTCACTGTATCGTTGAGAAAAATCAAAGTCACAGGGAGCCAAATCCGAGCTGTTGGGATTGATCCCTTAGTTTGTGCCACAATGCCCAACAGAAAGCGAGAGAATTAACTTATTCATTGATCACCCCTTTTCTCAATTTTTCAATTGACCACCCCTAACACGGCATGCTGCCAAAAGACGATTGTCATGCAACGGTATCCATTGAGGGACTAACCTTTCATTGTTTTCTTTCTTTTTTTTTTTTCTCGCATGCTTATATGTTTAACTACTTCTTTCTCCTCTTCTTTCATTTCTTTCCTAGCGATAAACAATTCCGTTTTTAGCTTTCTACCAGTTTTCTTTCTTTTTAATATCTTATTCTTTCTTCTATTTTTCTTCTTTATTTGATCCATTCTTTCCTAAATCTTTCTTTTCTCCTTAAATCTCCTTCAAAGTGTTTCTTTTGTTTATTTCCTTTATGAAATCTTTCTTTTTGTTTGTCTGTTTACTTCTTTCGACTTTTCAGTGAAGCCTTTCTTTTCCTTTCCCTGATTCTTCCTTACTTTATTTCTTGCTTCCTTCTTAATCTTGTTTTTATAAAAGCCTTTCTTTATTGTCTTTCTTTTCGTTCCTTTATTGTAAGCCAGAACATTCACTAATACCATAAAAATGCCAAAATGGAAACATATTTTTCATTCCTGCCAACATCCCTTGTACAAAAGAACGAACTTTTAATCAAAGGTTTGCATGAAGACATACCCGTGTTTTTAAGCATGTGACGAATGAAAGCGGTTAGGAGAGCGGATACAATTAAGAAATATCATGTGAAGAGGTTTCGTACAAAGTTATCCATTTGGTTGACTGGTTAGGTTGCCTGTTTAAAATAGGATTACAATCAAGAAAACGTTTGCAATGTGAGATTGTAGTACAGAACTGAAGTTAATCGATCTATTGAGAATCTAACTTGAAAATCAAACCATAGATGCGCTAGTTCTTTTTCTATACAATGATCCAGCAAGTGCAGCGTTGCCAACTTCAGTTTCAAGT
The DNA here is from genome assembly GCA_963457665.1 of Thysanoteuthis rhombus. Classification (NCBI taxonomy): domain Eukaryota; kingdom Metazoa; phylum Mollusca; class Cephalopoda; order Oegopsida; family Thysanoteuthidae; genus Thysanoteuthis; species Thysanoteuthis major. The sequence goes on from OY735214.1 coordinate 30,568,436, forward strand.
TCACATTCAAAATTGAATCAGAAAACATCTTAAAACAGCCGAAAACATCAAGATTCTTCATAAAATATAGGAAACATATTCAATATCATTAATTATAAATTGAATGTTACTTCAATACTTATTAATTATTTCATTTGAATATTACTTAATTTATTAAAAAGTACCACTTTTTCATCATTAGAAATGAAATAAAACTGTTATGTATTGAACAAGCATAGCCATAGATGGTGAAGGGTTTTATCCATTTCCATACATTTATGTGTTTAAGTGCTCTTGGCCACACCGTTTTGGCATCAGCACACTACAGAAACCCTTTCTGAAGATTTATTTTCATCTTCGGAAAATAAGCTTCTTTTACCTTCTGGGGATTCTGGTGAATCTAGATGTTTCTATATGTTTAAAAACTTTTTTTTCTAACCCTGTTTTAGGTATCATGTTGCGTTGTATTGAGAATCATCTAAACAGAAATTTCAGATGTAACCCCAAACAAGAAAAACATCTAAATTGCCAACACAAGGCAAGGGCTGTGACTCACATTTCAGTTTGACTCTAAGAAAGGGACATAACACACATTTTGGTTTGTCAGTGACGCCAATCGATGCGAAGGACGCTAATGTATTAGATAATTTTCTCTGATGAAAAATCAAATCTACAGATTATTTGACTGGTGACATATTTGTGCAGCATAATATGTTTGCACATGTGGAATTTGATTGCACAGTTACCCATCAGATAGAAACGAACTCCGGTAATTCCTTCCACAAAAAAAAAACGAAACAAAAATTATATGTCAGCAGAAAAAAATCCATTCTAAAACGTGCACATACGCACTTCTTCAGATTTTATCTTTTATGGTAAAGAACACGCGGGAACTCTTAATGAGCATTTGCCTATAGCCCTGAGGTCATCAACTTTATCGCTGGTCTCAATTCCATAGCACTTTCTACCACAAATCCGCAAGGGAACGTGCTAAGCATATCTATCCGCACACTCATTACGCAACCAGTGTGAAGAAATAATAATAATAATAATAATAATAATAATAATAATAATAATAATAATAATAACAACAACAACAATTTCTGTACACGTATGTGTGTGTGTGTGTGTGTGTGTGTGTGTGTGTGTGTGTGACTGTCAAAGATGATGTACCGTAATTGATAGCATATAAGACCCCCTTATTTCAGAAACGAAAGTTAAGAAACAAATGCATTATCCTGGATCTCTCTCATTTATTACCCGATTTGAAAAAAAAAATCCCCTCAATGTGGAATGAGGCAACGAAGGTTACATTTATCTTTTGAGACATTTTTTGGGAAAAAGGGAAGTGGCTTATATATATATATATATATATATATATATATATATATATACATATATATATATATATATATAGATAGATAGAGAGAGAGAGAGAGAGAGAGAGAGAGGGAGAGAGAAAGAGAGAAAGAATATGTAGTAAATTTTGTTGCTATTGCCTAAGGCTACTTTGAGATAGTGAGATTATGTTATGTCAATATTCCAAGTAAAGAGAGCAGGCCTATCGGATTTTGAAATGTGGTTCTTTTACCCGGTTTCAAACACCGACGACGAGCGCCGATGTAATTGATAATTTTTATCTGATGAAGAATCCAATCTACAGATTATTTGACTTGTGACATATTTGTGCAGCATAATATATTTGCTCAAATGGAATTTGATTGCACAGTTGCCAATCGTATGGAAACGAACTCCGAGAATTCTTTCCACACAAATTGTTCCTCTAGGGATATCCCTGTTTCAAAGATCAGCATTTTTGTAATTATCACATATGAGAAAAAAAGCTCCAAACATTAGAGAAATGCACAAAACACTCATAAAAAAACTCAATTAGTTTTCATAATGATAGGGGAATCCATTAAAAGCGTTCGATTAACGATTATGTTGCATAAATTATGACCACTGGAGAGACGTCCAAGTAATAATAGAATTATTAATAAAAGTCTTCATATGTTACATTTAATCTCTTTTTTTTTTCATCCGACTCACACACACATTCTGTCTGTATTATATCTATTCATTTACATTCTATGTCATATAATAGGCTTACATGCAAGTTCCTTTTCTGTTTGTTTGCGCATTGATCTAATTTGTTGGTTTACCTTCCTATCATGACATAATAATGAAGGTTACGTTATAGAAAATTCTTAAGACTTCATGTCCGACCCCCCCTCCTTTAAGACAACTTGAGTTGAGTCGAGACAAGAGAAAAAACAAAATTAGGGTACTTGAATTATTTGAAATAAATTATTTTTGTCGTTGTCATAACATGTTGGTCTATTCATTCAATGACCTTCTTTATGTGTAAAATGAACAATCTATGAAGAGAGAGAGAGAGAGAGAGAGAGAGACAGACAGACAGACAGACAGAGAGAGAGACAGAGAGAGAGAGAGAGAGAGAGAGAGAGAGAGAGAGAGAGAGAGAGAGAGAGTCCCTTATCGTTGCCCTTTATCTTCAGTGGTGCAAAGCAAAAAAAAAAAAAAAAAAAGCAAAAACAAAAAAACTAACAATAACCCCGAAACAGTATCAAACGGAAAATTTAAATTTTATTTAATTAGATTAAAATTTAATTTTGCCTTGCAACACTGGAGAGAGATCGATAAAGGAGACTCTCTTTCCTTACGGATATCTCATTTTACATCTGAAAAATGACTCGGCAGAAACATTGTGATAACAAGAAAGATAGACAGAAGAGATTCAGTTGTTTGACCAAAGGTTGGTATAACTTGTTTTACGTGTTGTAAGTTCTTCGGTCCTAAAGCATCATCGACACTCATAAACGTGCAAAGTATTTTTGCTGTTTTCAACCTCATCTTTCAACTTCAGAAGTTGTTTAATTATTTCCAGGTTTGAGAGTTCACACTGTATTAGAGATGACTGGGAGGCAAATGATGATATAATAAAGGTGAATGTTGTGGCGACAGTGTTGGAAGTGTTTCATTATGAATAGATGAAAGCTGGTCATTATGTATTAATTATGAGACTGATTAGTTGGGAAAAATTATAACACTAATAGCCAATCAGCTGTACAGAAATGACAGAGATTATTACAGAAGGTATAAGAATTATGAAAGAAAGTTATAATTACAATAACAGGAACAACAATTACTATCGAAAGCAGATTTCACTGTTTTGTCAGAGAATTCTACCGTAGCGACAGACCACAAAGAAAAACGGAAAGAAAGTGGAAAACTGCAAATATCTAGAACTTGCAAGGAAACAAATAAAAAGTGGATCGTTTCGCTCATCAGTGACCCGACATTCCCCGGTCGCATTTTCCTGGTTGCACCATCGCTAATATCCTGTCTTGTCGGTCAATTTACCGGGCGACCTATATTTCCCGATTGCATTTTTTCGGTCAAAATGTCGCTACCGGTAATTTATTTAACCGGGAAAATGCGATACAGGAATGTCGTCGTTGGGTAAATTGTTCGATCGGGAAATATCGATGTAGGGTATATTGTTAAACCGGGTAAATGCAACCAGTAGATTATTGACCAGGAAAATGCGATGCAGGAATGTTGTCATCGGGTAAATTGTTCGATCAGGAAATGTCGATGTAGGTTAAATTGTTAAACTGGAGAAATGCGACCGGTTATGCCTTTCCGCTGGTAAATTGTTCGATCGGGCAACCGGGTAATGTCGTCAACCGGGAATTGTTTCCACCAGGGAAATGCAACTGGTATTTGAAAAATCTTCACTAACAAAGGTTGCGAGGTATGAGTATTTTTTTCTTTTCGTTTTGATGGTAACAGTCAGGAGATCCACTTAAATTCTGTCAGCTGATTGTTCTGTACCTTACCACAGAATTAAAACCGCTAGTGCCAAATTCATGAAGTATTGAACAGGATAAGCCTTGAGCAAGATCAATGAATGCTAAATAGTCGCAATTATTCTTTTTGCCTTCCTTTACCCGAGGTCTCCAACGGGTGCAAGCGGTAAGTGATATATATGCACGTTGCTCTGAGCGTATTTATAATAATGAAGATAATGAATATAATTATAACGAATTATTCTGTGTGGATAGTGGAAATATTTGGAAGGCTACCAAGAGAGTGATTGAGTGTGTGTGTAAGAGAGGGAGAGAGAGACAGAGACAGAGAGACAGAGAGAGATAGAGATAGAGAGAGAGAGAGCATATGATGAAGGGGTAAACGATGAGGAACATCGGCGGTATAAATGAGGAATCAAAAGCTTCAGATAAGGATGATAATAGACTTCACTGTACCTAGCCCGTGCCCTTGGAATCAGAGGTGAAATTAATGATTACGTTACACAAAGTCTAATGAAAATTGCCGATATCTATCTATCTATCTATCCATCTCTATAGATAGATAAATAAATGTGCGCGCGCGTGTGAGAGTGTGCGAGAGTGCGTGTGCGCATGTGTGTGTGATGAACAGCATTTTTATATCGATTGTACTTATCCATCTGCAGAGTGGGTGGAAATTACCGCCTTCTCAGAAATTATACGTAACTTTTGTAAATATTGCTCCATTTTAGAGAAACAAATTTTATTTCAGTCTTTGGAATGATATAATTCTACATTTGTGGGGTCTAAAGTAAAGCTAGTTTGGCTACAATCGACCAATAATAAATAAAGTTGCTACAAATTTCCGAGGAGGAGTTTCTTTCCATCCACCTTTTCTATAAGATTCACAATTTCTACTTGAGTGAAGAATCAATGAAAAACAGGAGTAGTATTAAAGAAAAATATTATTATTATTATTATTATTATTATTAGTCACTCAAACTCCAGCAGTTACCGCCAGGCAACTGGTGTGAGATTCCAAATAATAATAATAATAATAATAATAATAATAATAATAATAATAATAATAATAATAATAATAATAATAATAATAATAATCTGATGTGGAAGTATCGAACCAACGCCTTGCTGACCAAGTAAAGCAAATTCAAAAGAAGAAATGGCTGTCTGAGACTGAACTACTAGAGATTCGCATTAATGTAGAGAGAGGTTCAGGTGACACATCTGAAGAATGCCCCCCCAGCACAATTAGTACCAATAACAAAACTAGAATAATTCCCCATGAGACCCCCACAGTAAGGTATGTATCAGAGGGTGATGACGAGGCACCTACGGTAGAAGAGAACACCAAAATACAAGCTTTGAAAGAGATCATGCTAGGAGAGAAAACAACACTCCCCTCCCTAAGAGACAAAGACAGAAAGAAAGTCGGAGAAGTGACCGAGCAGGTCAACTGCCTCTTACAGCACATAGAAACAAACACCCTCCTAGAACTTAACAACCTAATTTACGCAGGGGCGAAAATGGTAGCACAAAGCTTTACAACACAAGATAGGAGCCCGAGCAATAATAGGGAAGGGAAACCCAACTGGGAGAGAAGGTTACAAAGGCAGATCTCCCAACTACAGAGAGATGAAGTACTGCTTAGAAATACACCACACACAGACAGACCACGAGTAAGACTTTATAACAAATACAAGGTAACGCAAAAAGGCATCGCCACTGTAGTCGAAGAGTTACACCAGAAAAGACTAGCCAAAGAGGCAAGACTAAAAAGATACAGACTAAGAACGGCCCAATACACACAAAACCGCACATTCCAAAACAATGAGAAAAAGTTTTATCGAGATTTAAATGGGGAAAGAAGGCAGGACATGAAACCAGATGCCACAGAGGCCAAGAACTATTGGGAAAGCATATGGGGGCACCCAAAAAGACATAACGTAACACCGCAATGGTTAGGAAACATGAGAAAAGAACTAGGAGATATAGACAAGGGAGAACCAATAGTACTGAATGAAACCACATTGAAACATACTCTTAGGAAAGTAGCCAACTGGAAAGCACCGGGTCCCGACGGGATCCATGGGTATTGGTTCAAAAAATTTACCACGTTACACGGCAGACTCACTCACCTACTCCAAAATTGTCTGAATGAAGGCAAAGCACCAGAATGGATGACTAAAGGCAGAACCACCCTCATCCAAAAAGACCCGGGAAAGGGGAACATAGCAAGCAACTATAGACCAATCACTTGCCTACCACTTATGTGGAAAATCCTGACCGGGCAAATAGCAGAGAGAATATACATGTCAATGGATAGAAGGGGGCTACTACCAGAAGAACAGAAAGGATGTAGGATAGGAACCAAAGGGGCAAACGATTTACTCTACATAGACCAGATGATCTTAAAAGAAGTAAGGAAAAGGAGAAAGAATATCGCAATGGGATGGATAGATTACAGAAAGGCATACGATATGATCCCACATAGCTGGATACTCGAATGCCTTAGAATGTTCAAAATTAGCGAACCGGTGGTTAAATTCATTGGTAATTCAATGGAAGACTGGAAAGTAGATTTGACAGCTGCAGGGGACAAACTAGCCGAGGTAGGGATAAAAAGGGGGATCTTCCAAGGGGACTCGTTGTCCCCACTGTTATTTGTTCTAACAATGATACCGCTTAACAGAATCCTGAAAAACAGCAAAGGATACCACTTCTCTAAAACAAAAGGAAAGGTCAACCACTTAATGTACATGGACGATATTAAATTGTTCGCGAAAAACAGGGGAGAGCTTGAGACTCTGTTCAACGAAGTAAGGGAATATAGTGAGGACATAGGAATGGAGTTTGGGATAGAAAAATGCGCAATAATGGTGATGCATAAAGGAAGGCTTTCAATGACTGAGGGAATTGAACTTCCGGACAACAACAAGATTAGGGCATTGACTGCACAAGACCGATACAAGTACCTAGGTGTCCTTGAATGTGACACGATAAAACGGGAAGAGATGAAGGAGAAAATTAAGAGGGAATACCTTAGAAGGATAAGGAAAATATTAGAAACCAAATTAAATAGCAGAAATCTAATAAAAGGAATGAACACCTGGGCTGTGTCAGTAGTTAGGTATACAGGACCATTCTTAGGATGGACAAAGGAAGAGCTCCAATCAATGGATAGGCGAACAAGGAAACTTATGACGATGCATAAAGCATTACACCCTAGGGATGATACAGATAGACTATACGTTAAGAGAAAAGAAGGTGGTAGGGGGCTCATCAGCATAGAAGATTGTGTCCAGAGAGCTAGAGTAGTCCTAGATAAATATGTGCAAACAAATAGTGAAGAAATCATAAAGAGCGCGAGGGATAGTGCAACAAACAAAGTAGAAAGCAATGGAACGGTACAGCAAACTAGAAAAGAAAAGTGGGAAGGGAAAAAATTGTACGGCGAGTTTAAAAGACAGATAAAAGATATAGCAGACGAGAAATCATGGACGTGGTTACGAAAGGGAAACCTTAAGAGAGAAACAGAATCGCTCATCATGGCAGCCCAAAACAAAAGCATAAGGACAAACTACATAAAAACTAAAATCGACAGAACACAGGCAAACAGCAAATGCCGCATGTGCGGTGAAAGAGATGAGACAGTAAACCACATAACTAGTGAATGTAGTCAACTCGCCCAGAAGGAGTATAAGCATAGACACGATAGAGTAGCAACGATGATACACTGGGAACTAAGTAAACAAATGGGATTCAACCATGGGGAAAAGTGGTATCAGCACAAGCCAGAGGCAGTTTTGGAGAATGACAACCACAAACTACTGTGGGATTTTGACATCCAAACTGACCACCTCATCCAGGCAAGAAGGCCGGACTTAGTAATAGTAGACAAAAAAAAGAAGGCCTGCCAAATAGTAGACGTGGCTGTGCCAGCAGACCATAGAGTAAAAAAGAAGGAGGGTGAAAAAAGGGAAAAATACCAGGACCTAGCAAGGGAGTTAAAGAAAATGTGGAACATGAAAACTAGGGTAGTACCAGTCATAGTGGGAGCACTAGGAACTGTCCCCAGAACGCTGAGGGAGAGACTGGAGGAGATCGGGATTAGGGGGAGGATAGAGACCGTACAGACCACAGCACTACTGGGAACTGCACGGGTACTGAGGAAGGTGCTAGAGATATAAGTACTGCAACGAATTGTAACTCTGTCATGATATGCGAAAGAGGGAGGAGACGGTAGCTGAAGACCTGAGGAGACTTATTGTCACTCAGCCCTCAGCGATAACCACTGGGCAACCGGTGTGAAACTGTAAATCGCAGAATTACTGCGACCTGCTAGTACTAGGAGAGGAGGGCTGGAGACTTGAGGAGACTTGCTGTCACTCAAACTCCAGCGGTTACCACCAGGCAACTGGTGTGAGATTCCTAAATAATAATGATAATAATAATAATAATAATAATAGTAAACAACTCCTGTTTTCTCCCTGACATACTTGACCGTCTTGTGATTCTCTCATGCATGCGTTACATGCTTCCCACTTTGTGGGTCTGTCTCTTAGTTAGGTTCCATGTTTCAGCTCCATAAGTGACAATTGGGAGGATGCATTGGTTGTAAACTCTTCTTTTTAGGATTATTCGGATCATCTTGTTGTTGAAGGTTGAGCTTGCTCTGCTAAAAGCCTTGCCATCCTAGAGTAATTCTTCGCTAATAGACGGCGAATATCTGAGCAACCTCAGATTTGCAGACGACGTCGTCCTTTCCGCAGTGAACCTACACGACCTCCAACTAATGCTAGATGAACTAAACGAAGAAAGCAAAAGAGTCGGTCTACTCATGAACTTCAGCAAAACCAAAGTCATGTGCAACAATCTCATCGAGAATAAGAACACAACTGTCAAAATCGAAAATGCAAAACTCGGAAAAGTAGACCACTACATCTACCTAGGACAACGAATCTCTATGAAACCCACAGAAGAACATCAGGCGAATGGTGTGAAAATACCACCGTTACTACAACTGCTGGGTATTGTTGTTGTTGTTGTTGTCGTTGTTGTTATTATTATTATTATTGTTGTTGTTGTTTTTATTTTTGTAATTATTATCATTATCAAACGAAACTAACAATGATGATGATGATAACACTAAGCACTATTTAGAATTTATGATAATTTGGCTAAACGTACGCCATATTGATCATATTTTCTTATTGGCTAAAAATTTAGAGATAAAAAAACCTCTAAAAGAAGCCTTTCGGAGTGACTCAGTCTTCCACGTCACCTATGAACTCAATATCAATAATGAAACCATTTCCTTCGTAGTAAATTCTAATAGTCACAATATTACTATTTCCCAATATAAAACCCTGCAAGAATTAACTCTTGCCTCCTCAACAACCAGAATGAATGTCCGCATCGATATAATAAAGCTGTCATAAAAAACAACAAATACTTGATCAACCGAGCCAAACTAATGTCTCCATCACATACACTATTTTACAAAGAACTCAGTAACATCAAACAAACCATTATGAATAGTAAGTCTGGTTAGTCACCGAATAGAAACCGTAAAGTTATAAACGTCTTTTGGCAGCATGTCGTGTTAGGGCGATCAATTCAAAATTGAAAAAAATCGGGGATCAATTGATAGGTTTTCCCCTGCATTTTGCTAAAATCACTAAAAAACGTCCGAATTTTCTCCCCCCCCCCAAGCATGAAGGCTGCCAGACACAGTAAGGGACTAATTTAGCATTAAATTACATTGCATATTGAGACCCCCCCCCCAAAAAAAAACCCCCAAACAAACAAACAAAAAACCCCGAAGACTATTATGGGGGAATTTTGAAAAAATGTTTTAGACATTATAGTAATTAGTAATGTTTAAATCTTCAGCTCTTTATTCCCATTGGTTCGGCCTGTACTCTTGATACAAACACACATAACCAGCCAGTCTGCCAGACCAACTTGAAAGCAGAAGAAACCCATGTTGAAAGTCTTGGTTGGCGATTTCTAATGGATTCCCTAACTTTGTCATTGACGAGTAAATAAAATAGACATCGAAGACATTCATTAAAAATAACACAAATAACAAACCCAATGAAAACAAACACAGAATATCAATAACCTATTCCCCAGTTACTAGACGTACCCCAAACATAAACAGGACGGAAAAGCGATTAAACTTAATAGTAATAAACACTTCAGATTTATCATCTACAATAAAATAATTCGAGACACCTAAACACAAGGTCACTAATAACAAGGGCCATAAATTCCTTTGAATAAAATCAATGATGTTTATAAATTATGTTGCCCATTAAGAGAATACCTCTCCACTATACACTAATGATAAAAAAAAGAACATCAAATTCTTATATTGGTCTCACAGTCATCACTACCAACATCCTCTCCCGTAGCATAATATACCAATTACCGAATCTAAGTACCAATCGTAAGTAAACGTATCATACAAAACTACAACACTCCCGCCAATAATTCTAGTTGAAAGCTCTAAAATTTTATTTAGCCCTAATGGTGAAAAAATGACTACAGTTTCGAGAGGCTATTCTTATGTAAACAAAACAATCTATAATGAACAATTTTTTTTAGCTAAAGGAGGGAATTTCAAAATGCCTTTAACGTTCAAAATGTAAACTCGGTATAAAGGTGTAAGTTGTTAGTAAATGTTTACCTCTTCTATATGCCATGAGATAAAAACGTGAATCAGCTGTTCAAAACCTGCAATGTTGTTTACATAATTTTCGACAGCATCTCTCAACATTTGTGTCAGGAACAAAACTATTTCCAATGATTTTTCGAAAAGTTTATCAACGTTAAAATCGCACGACACAAAAATTAATTATCTTTGCATCAAAAATAAAACAGAAAATATCGCCCGAAATGCAATATAATTCATTGGGAAATCAAAAAGTTATAAATATATATGTGAGGTGTATACATGAGTTATAAACATGGTTTAGTCTGCTCCAATGAAATAAAGAAAGAATCAGTTTACAACGATTCTTTTAAACTCTTTATTGTTCGCCTTCCTCTCTCCAGGTGTGGTCAGCCATCTCAGGGAAAGAGTCTGGATTATGGACAGTGAACACCGTCGAGTACAGAGAAAAAATCAAAGAAGCAGCATTCATCAATATGTCGACTGAGTGTAAAAGTCAGACAAGTGCAAAGTTCAACTCGATGCGGCTTCCGCTACTCAGAGACAAGGTATGTAAATCCAGGCGTAACAAGAAAAAGAAAGGGAAACACCCGAATCCTACGTTATAAGCGTTGCTACCATTGGAGAGTAAAAGGTTCTCAGTATACCACCATTACAATCGGATGGTAAATCTGAAGAAGGATGGAACCATCGAAACGTCGTATTAAAAACAGGAACAACAAGGGGTTATAATCATTTAAAAAAATTTTTTGAACATATACACTCATTCTCATGCTTAGAACTGAAATTTTGATGAATGAAATTCACACATTTCGTTCGGATGCTGTTAAATAATCAAGTACTCTTCCTAATGCTCTATGTGGTACAACCTGATAATATAAAATATTTTAAGTCTATCACTTTGAGGAGAGCCATTTACTTTCCAACTTTCATTTGGACAATCGACTGCTATCAACACATCGTTTCGGTCAATCCATTCTTCAGTCTTTATCAGGTATAAAATACAAGAAAAGAAGCGAATCTTTTCCCAACAATATCAAGGTGAAGAAAAAGAGATTCGAATATCCGAACAAAAGTTGGAATCCTCAGAACTATTTCCGTTAAATGGCATATTAGCTCAAATCTACGACACCTAATTGAAGCAAGTTGACTCACTTCTGTCCCCAACAAACGTATATCTACCTCAATCATCCCGCGCGTATGGACCAGAGCTCTTATCCATTTGAAGGCATATAAAAATTAGTTATTTAAGATCTACTACTCTCTTTCTCATAAACACATACGCGCATAAGGATCCGAGATTATCTGCGTGCGTTGTCTACTCTCGTATTAATTGGAAGTCAGAACAGATAAACCGGAATCGAACGTACAGACAAACACTTTAATCTAAAAATTGCGGCTGACCTCGGTAGATGATCAACTATTAACGTTGGAGGTACTATCAAATATTAATGTGTTGATAGCGAGGACTTACTTGACTACTTAGCTATTATAGGCAGAAAATGTAGGTAAAATGAGGGCGTCAAAAACTAGTGACCTGAAGTGAGAATTGTTGGAAAAATGAGTGAGTGGGGAATGTAAATGATAATGTATACTTGAGCATAAAACAGCCATAAAATGCATTTACGATTTTTTCCTCACTTCTTATATAAAAAACAACAAAAAAAAAAAACAACAAAAACAACAAAGAACAAAACAAAACATTACTGCTACTTTGATTATTTCCATCAACGGAGATAAGCTATGATCACGGTGTTTGCGGAGCTGTTTTTGGAAACACAATCACCCTGTTGAGAACATCATCGGAAAGAGAGATCGTGTTTAGATATTCCGTCATCATCATCAGTCTTTCAACGTCCTTCGTTGGACATAGACCTTACCCAGGATTCGCCACACTTCTCTATCATGGGTGTCGCGGAGCCAAAAACTTGAAAGATAATGAATATAGTAATTTGTGTATGTGCAACTGTGCATGTAAGTAGGTGGGTTCATATTCAGAAGAAGTCGGTCATAAGAACTGAGCCAAAGGGACATTTGAAAAAATGCCTATTTTTCTCTCTTACCCTAAAAATATTATAATATAATCTTAAAACAATATTTCTGTGTTTATACAGATAATACTTTGGTTCCGAATACTGATTTCCAATGTGAATTGGGCCTTTACAATGGAAAGAATCGTGTAATGCGACCTTCGAAGTTAATGTATTTTTATGTTTACAAAATTAACACTATCCATCTATCCATCCGTCTATCTATCCATCTATCTAATTAAATGTATTTGCGATATCACAATGAATAGATGTGTCTTTTGGCTCATTTCAAGGCGAATATAAGTACATTTAGTACTTTTGTGAATTTACAATATGTTTCACATAAGTACAGCCAGTTCTACTTTAATGTACGTAAATACGCGCGTACTTAGAGACCTATGTGCGTACATGGGGGCGGTTTTCATTTCGCCTTGTGCTTTTAGCGGCTCAATTTGCATATTTATTGAGAAGTGAAATGGATTGGTGAGGCCAATTGACATGACATCGGATTTAGAAATGCGTTTAAAAGGAAAGCAATGTAAGAGGGGGGAGAGGGTTGCAGAATACAGATTGAAGCAATGAAAATACTAGTATAAGCTGTCTTCACAAGCATATACACAAGCACATACGTACCTATATTTCAGTAGGCACACGCATACACACTTCTCTTTGTAGAAAGATAGACAAGAGCGCTCACGTGCGCTTAAATACGGAACTTCTTATTCTGCGTCAATGCAGTTGGTGCATTTAAGTGCATATACATATACCTATATTATAGTATTTGAATGCATATTCAAATGTGAATAGTAAAGAAAATTAATAATGTCATCTGCATGTTCATATATCATAGATATCTGTGTAGGTGGATATACAAAAAGCCCATACAGTTACGAGTTGATGCAAGTCATTGTAGATGAAGAATTTTATCTATCAACGTGGTATTACTTTTGGAAAAAAACAAAACCGCGAGAAAATGAGATTCTTTATTTTGAAAGACGTCTGTAATATCCAGCAAGACACAGAAAACGGTGCATAGGTTGACAGATGAACAGATTTTTCATTCTGGTCTAATTCCTTGAACTTTTTGATAACACTTCTTCAGTGCAATTATGCATTTTTTTCTATCAAATCGAGGTCTGAATATATATATATATATATATATATATATATATATATATATATATTCCTCAGTGTGTCGGCATGAGCTGCCAGTTTAGGAAAGAAGAAAGCCTGTCGTTTCAGATTGGATAATACAGAATGTCGCCTTGACTTCCCAAATGGAGTTCACGTTCACTCTCATCGAGTCATTTAATTCAGATCAAGTACATATGCGATAAGGTGCCTCTTCGTGAACTGGAGTGGAACGTGTTTCATCTGCTGCTAACAACAGCTAGAATGATAATATGGAACACACGTTTAAATGTTATCTACGAGAATGAATCTTTCTCATGAAGATCTGATTGTTTGCTTCAAAGATCAGCTTGAATTTAAGATCAAATGTGACAAGAAAGATTAAATCTCGTTGATTTTGATTAAAGATAGATAACAGTTGTGAGCTTGGTGTGCGCAGAAGTTGGAATTCTCATTCAAGAAAATGTACGACACAGAGCAGTGGCTCTGAAACCTTTCCTGCTTAGTAAAAAAAAACCTTTGTAGAATGAATGTAGCATCTGTCAGAGTATTGCAACATATCTACTGATACAGCAGTTCCTTCATCAGGCTACATAAAGACTTGGACCCCCTTCGAGCTCGGGAAAGGAGTAAAACAAGGAGATACCAGCTCACCCAAACTCTTCACAGGCTACCTAGGGATGATTTTCTGGAACCTAGACTTGGAAAATGAAGGAATCAGAATAGACATCGAATACCTTGGCAACCTCAGATTTACTGTATTTGCTGAGAATCTTCATGACCGACAGATAATGTTTGATAGACTGAACAGAGAGAGCAATAAAGTTGGCCTCCGCATGACACATGTCAGGTACAAAGATTATGTTGAAGACAGCGACACAATCAAAATTGAAGACGCAGAACAGGAGGAAATAGACCACTACAATCACCTAGGACAACGAATATCCATGAAATGCCCAAAAGGAGAAATCAAGCGAAGAATCACCCTTGGTTCAAGAACAAGAAAATTCTGCTGGTGTTAAAGATACAATAAATGCACCCTCTCGATAGTCACCGATAATAAAATTATACTATATTAAACGATTTTAATCCAGTCCAATCCTGGTAAGCATAACAATATAACAACAACAACGAAAAGCAAAACAAATAAACATTTACCTCGGTTTATGCATTCTAGCATGGACAGTTTCAGAGTGGTTAATGATTCGACTGGGAACTTACCTGAAGAAGAAAACGAGAAAGAACATTAATAAATCTCTGTAAACATTTAAATAGAAATTGATATTAAATATTTGATGAGCACACAAACTTGATAATAGAAAAATGTATTTTGGGTGAGCAAGTATTTTGTGAAGTAATAACCGACTGTATATGGAGAAAATGAATGTCTTGTTTTTATAGGACGGGACCAAGACCAATGCAATTACGATAATGGTGGGAAGTATCAATCCATTATAACAAACGATCACATTGATTGAATTGATTCAATGCATTAGATCGTTTTTTTTTTGTAATTATAAAGTGTATATCGGTCAGTCGTTTGCTTCATTTAATGTCATCTCTTCTTGCTATGTGCCCAGCCCATCTCTATTTTTGCTTGATTATTTTTATGATATCCCTCACACTAGTCCTTCCTCTGATCCCTGTTGATGTTTTTCCATCTCTTAGAGTTATCCCTAGCTTTGCTCTTTCCATGGCTCTCGGTGCTATTCCAAGATGGTTCTCAATTTCTTTTGTTGATTCCCATGTTTTACATTCATTAGTCATTGCTGGTATTACACATTCATTGCATACTTAACACTTCAATCATATTGGTAATGCGCTCTTCAATATTTCTGATCATACTAATGATTTCCTGACGATCGCTATGTTTTGTTTTATTTAGCTCTGATGAGCACAAAAACCTGATAATGGAAAAATGTGCTTTGGTAGAGCAGGTAGTTTATGAAGTAATAACCGGCTGTATATGGAGAAAATGAATGTCCAATT
Organism: Thysanoteuthis rhombus; assembly: GCA_963457665.1. Lineage (NCBI taxonomy): Eukaryota > Metazoa > Mollusca > Cephalopoda > Oegopsida > Thysanoteuthidae > Thysanoteuthis > Thysanoteuthis major. The sequence goes on from OY735214.1 coordinate 30,584,074, forward strand.
CAGTTAGGACGGGACCATGGAGTTTCCTCTAACTGTATTACCTATCCGAGGCTTATGACCTCTCCTAGATTCTCGCCCTCTATTCTTAATGTCTTTTTGGGAATTGCTAAAGATCATCTAGCCTTAGGTGCGTTCATCTCCGCACCTACTTTTTTTTTGCTTTCCCTATTTAGATCGGTTAGCATTTTTATGATTCTTCTGATGTATCCGGCGACATGGAAACGTCATCGGTGAATCTCAAGTGGTTCAAGTATTCTCAGTCTATGTTTATTCCCATTCACTCACAATCAGTTTTCCGAAAAGTGCTCTGTAGGTTCCCTGTAAATAGTTCAGGTGATATTATATCTACATGTCTTACTCACTCTGCTATCTTCATCTTGTTTGTATCTTTATGTAGTCTAATCATGACTGCACCTTTTTCATTTAGCTTCTGAACGATGTTGAAGCGGCTACCCTATTGGCCAAAGGTTCAATTCCTCCTGCAGCCCCATTTTCTTGAATTGTTTATTCTATTTACGTTGTCTCAACCGAGTGATACGTTCATCGTATAATTATGGGAGATCATTTCAAAGAAGAGTTTCAATATGATATAACTCAATTTATAACCATTCTTTCGGATCACATACATCCATTTCTTAATATCATAATTATCGAGTTGAAAGGAACAAATAGAGCAGATACTGACAGAGAATAAGGGAAATGAGATTTCTGAACTGAAACTATATATATATATATATATATATATATATATATATTTATATATATATATATATAGAGAGAGAGAGAGAGAGAGAGAGGGGGGAAGATAAAGAGGAGGTTTATAAGTCATTCCTATAAAAAGTTTCTGCTCACTTGGAAGGATTGGTGAAGCATTTGAAAAGTTTGTTCATTTTGACGGGGAGAAGCAAAAGAGAGAAACATGGTAATATTTTCGAAAATCATGAAGTTCGTTGTCGAAAATATCGGATTTCCCAGATGGTCGAACACTTGGTGGACTTGTGCCACACCAGGCTAAACTTACTCGATACATAAGGATGTCTGTAATAAAGTAGTGGTTAGTAGATTATTCTTATAGATACTTCGTACTTACTATTGAGGTGCGTCCGATCCTCACTGAATACATCGTCATTTCGCCCCGTAGATGACATAACTAGGTTAAACAAACACCCATGTAATACATATGTGAAGTGTAGAAAGCTTTAAAAGCTAAACGTATCGAAAAACTTGAATTTTTTTATGTGTTTCTTGCCAATATTATTTCCCAATATCTATTGATGTAATTTATGTAATTGTCTTCAGATTTAAAAAAAAATGTTCTACACATACTCTGATATTACAGTAGTACGTGCAAATTTTCTCTTGTAACTGTTTCGGGGATTAAATTATATATATATATATATATATATATATATATATATATATATATATATATATAGAGAGAGAGAGAGAGAGAGAGAGAGAGAGAGAGAAAGAGAGAGAGAGAGAGAGAGAGAGAGAAAGAAAATATAGAGTGTGTATATATAAAAGTAATCAGTCGATCTTTTGGAAAAAAAAGGGAGAACAAAAAGGCCCTTAAAAATATTCATGCCTTGGGAGATTTTCTACCGTGCGTACTATAGAATAGTAAACCATAAGAATAGAAATCTTGATATCAACGAAAAGGACATAAAATGAATACACGGAAGTATATATATATATATATATATATGAATATATCTATATGTATGTATATGTATATATAATGTGCGTGTGTGTGAGTACATATGTTTTTGAGAGTAAGTATGCACGTTCGTGCGTGTGTGCGTATTTGTATCTTAACACATCCTCTCACATATTATGCACGCTGCAAAACCCTGTAGAATTCTTTTTTTTTGTTGAAAATTAATGAATCAAGATGTACTATACAGAATGTAAATATAAAAATAAAAACAAAACGGCGGCAGAAATTTACTAGACCTACAATGGACGGACAGAACCGAGCCAACTTTCTACCTCAGCCAATAAAAAAAATCGATTACTGACCTCACATTTACCCACCATTCCTTTTCAAAAAGAAAACGAATAAAACAGACGATTCTTTTCTCAAACATTCTGGAATTAAATTAAAGTTCAAAGAAGCAGAAATAAACGGATAAATGAGCTAAATAATGTATATATATATATATATATATATATATATATATATATATATATATATATATATATATATATATAGTGAATACATTTTGCTTCTTTATTGCAACAATAAAAAGTAAGAAATTGAAGAAAAAAGACACGCCTCTAAAAGATTTCTTTCAAACATCCTCTCACGTATATCATAGAGTACGTTAGATTTCAAAATGATAAGGTTATTCCCTACTGGATGTCGCTGGTGACTTCACTTTAAAACCAAATGTTTCTAAATAAACTGCACAAATACTTGAATTTCTATGCTGATGATTCTGTGGAGTCTGGAATAAAAGAAATAGAAGAAAGGTAAAAGATAACCAAGGTTTCTAATACTTCTACTCTATGCTCTACGCACTTGTCATGTTGGATTATACACGATTTTTATTTTACTGAGGTTGTTGTTACTCTAGAAATCGCATGTGTCAAGCTATATTTGATCTAACAGATTAGGTCTCAGCAGTTTAGACTCAGCTCATCTTACGGCAAAGCATTTCGATGTCTCTACATGGAGAAATCGGCTTAGAGATATGGGCCGTTGTCCAGAGTTTAGTCTTTTCATTACATTATCGGGTGCTATTTTGGTGTCTTGGCGATTGGATAGATATAACCTTTGATCTTTGCTCAACAGGATAAACCAGCGTTTGGGATCCATCGGTTGGTTTAGCTATTTTTTCGTTGTCCTTTTTAATCAGCGAAAGCAATCCAAACCTCTTGGGAGGCCAGAGAAACTCCAGTGAACTTTTCAGGGCCTATTTAACATGGCAGCATACTTTATCACAATTTATTATTAGAAAGTTTTGATGAAATGATATTTGAAATAGAATATTGAGATAGAAATGTTCTGCCGTTTTGACCCATTTATGCCGATGGGCCAGTATTTAGTCCACCCAGAAAAATTGCCATAGAAAATATAGAAAACGGATTTAATCACACATGAACACTCTCAAGATGATAAGAAACGTGCTTTCTGGGTTTTTTTTTCACAGATGAATTTGCATTACGTTGCAAATATACTTTTATTTACTCCATATTTCCAATTATACCAAAGACTGACTTAGGGCATAAAAGGGTTGAAAAAGTACATCAGGACATGCAAAAAATGTTTAAGCAGATAAGAATTTTTGATTAGCCAACGATAAGATTTTAAAATCAAAATAGACGGTCTATGCAATGCATGTGTCATGGCTTTTTAAGATTTAATTATTGCAGTGAACAGCGCTAGGGTGATATGAAATCAGGTTCAAGCTACACCCGGGGGTAATATGAAATCAATTTCAGATCATCAGAAGATAAGTTGAAAAAGGGGAGATTCTAAAGTTTTTACACCGGTTTTGTTATCGTTACGTACACATTTCCTTCTTCGTCATCTCCCACTCACTTTTCTCATTGTACTTTCTTTCTCTTCATCCTCTTTCTTCCCTACATAAACTTTCAATTATACGCTTTTATCTGCCTTTCCTGAAATTTGCAGCTATTTTTGCGATTATGTAATTCGTTATTTTTGTGTTCTGAAAAAGAATTACGTTTGTGATTTCTTTGCTTTCTCCTCTCCTATCGCATTATCTCCCTTTCTTTCCTTATACAGCCCATTCTTTACCAATTGTCTCTTAACAAACCGTCTCATGTGTTATGCACTGATTTAATTGAACTAGTGTCCTTATATTGTTTGTTATAGTCTCAAGGTTTCTATATTTTCAGTCGACAAACGACATCACTGGGACGAATTCGCCAGGAAAAAAGAACCGACACGAGATATCTTCTGGCATAGACAGCAAAATTGGAACAATTCACGTCTTGCTTTAGAAATTATCATTCGAAGTCTGGGCCTTTAAGAGGGCTCAACCACTGACCACTGGACCTCAGTTGGATGTGCACAATTATTTCGGTCACTACAATGGATCGATTTTTCTCATTGCTGTGCGGATAATCGAGCAGTTGACGGTGTGGAGAGTGGAGCTCTATCTCCAATTGAAATAGAGTTCACCTCGTACAA
>OY735214.1:30593235-30725735 GCA_963457665.1 Thysanoteuthis rhombus
TTTGCTGAACTAAAAAAAAAAAAAAAAAGAGTGAAACCTCTCAGCACGCTTGCTATTCCTGTTGTGACATAAAGCTTTAACATTATCAACCGGAATCTAGATGAAATTAGGAAAATTGACACAGAAACCAGGAAATTACTAACGTGTCAAAGAATGCACCAATCTAAATCAGAGGTTGATCGTCTCTATTTGCCAAGAAGTAACATTGGTAAGAGAATGATACAACTCGAATTGACATTCAAATCAGCAACAATAGGATTACAACAATATCTTGGAATCACTCAGGGCTGTATGTTAAAATTAGGAATATGAAAATACTAAAAAATTACGTTTGACATAAGGAGTAAATATTGGAATTTTCAGCCTTCTAGACTCATCGGAGAGGCAAGTTCCCACGATACATACATAGCCATCCAGCTAAACTTGTAAAATGAAGATACCTATGCAGCCATTTTTGGTTGATCATTTCTGACATTAATCTGAGCAACTAGTGGAATAATCATAAGAATGTCTCCTCTCAGAATTTTAGACATTATACCCTCGTCAACTTTTGTAACTTTGAAAAAAATCTTTTTCGCTCCCACAGGTCTATTATTCACTTATTCTCTCTTTCAATTTTCAAGTTCATTTTTCTCATCTACTTAATTGTTTTAGGTTTATCCCTCCCCCATCAACAATCATCTCGTTTGTTCTGTATTTATTCAGTTCTCTCCCCGCCTTAATTCGTTTCCTGTTCATTTTTTCTTGTTTTTTTTTTCTGTCGTAAATTGTAGCTCTCTGAAAACCTTCACAGGCTTCAGTTCTCGCCGCTTTCCTTCTCACTCTCTCAGTGATCCACCTCTCACATATATTTCTCTCTTTTCCTCTATGTAATCATCGTCTTAGTTCTATCAATTCTTTCTTTCTTCCACTTTTCTCAATCCGAACTCATTGTTCATTGCATTACTGTGTTGCTTTCTCTTACTCCCCCCCACCTTTTCCCTTCGTTTTGGCTTCCCTTCGGAAACAGTCTGAGTGCTGCGAGTCATCTATTTCCTGTCCCACTGTTTTCCCGCCAATTCGTAATCTGTAATATAAACATGGCGGACACATCGCTCATTTATCGTGTCTTGTGAATGGAAGAAAAAATGGAAAAAAGAGGATGATCATAAAGCTTCATTTTCATTTTTTTGTTAGCTTTTTAGGTAGGAGCTTGGCAGCAAGGCGATTGGTTGGCTGACCGGGCAGTTTTTGTGTTTTGATGTGATTTGCATGACGCGCTACGATGTTGGGAAATGTAAAGTGTTGGGCATGGACAAAACTTAATGATGTGTTCTTTGACTTTAAATACTGGCATACAAATCTGACAGAACACATATTAGCTAAAAGTGGACGGTAGTCTGATGGTTATCGAGTAAGCAAGTGTTGCCGACGAATCGATTTCGATCACAGACGAGGGAAAGCTCCTGAGAAAAGCATAAATCTATCTAGGGTGAAAAGAAACTCCCTATTAGAAATTGGTAATGATAAATTATATATCAGCAGATTTTAGTCAAACCAGCTTCACTTAGGACCATGAAATGGTAGAAATTTCCCACTATATTAAAATTCAGGGCAGGCACCGACGTTGTGTACACATGTATGTAAGGTTTTCGGTATGACCTCAATGGAACGTTTCAGGGAGCCCAGGAATATGTTGGCCATGAAATGTTGAATATGCTCCTTCACTTGATCCAGAGTTTGTTGTTTGGAGTGGTACACTTCCTTTTTTGCCTAATCCATTGGAAGACGCCATAGGGCGTAAAGTTATACATAATTTTCAATAAGGAGTTCATTCTCACTCACCCCGTATATCAAAAATGCACTGACACTGAAGCACGATCACTCTTACATACAGATATCCAATAGTTATGACAAAAAATGTATTTATGGAATTTATGATATCTAATCGAATAATTCTTTTGTGCATTGAGTTTACAAAGATGACTGTGAATTATCAATGGATACTTTTGGTGTGTACATGTGTTTGCATGTAATAGTGAATGTTATAGATGGGAGTTTTCTTGACCACGATGCAAAAGAACACAGATAATCACCATCCAGACAACATAGGAGCTGATAAGGAACGTAGCGATCTGAATCAATCACTTATAAATTACGATCTTCCAATATTCACAGTTGATGATCAAATTAGTAATTTAGTAAAAAAAAAAAAATGGCGACTAACTTATATATATATAATGAAGTAAGGATTCGCAGCACAAACACGTTTATGTTCCTGTCCTGTCTGGGCTTCTTCAGACAAATCCTCAGGCTATTCACTGGAAGCCCAAACAAGGCAAAACCATAAACGTGTTTGTGCGGCTGATCCTTTCTTCATTATATTTCAAGCTTTACTCTAAATAAACTTAATGTTTAATGTTGAATGTATCGAGAACTTCATGAAATAAACCCATTGCACATCGGATATTATATTATATCATATGTTATTGCATTCCTGATTTGCATTGTGTATATATGTTTATATACATATATGTCTATGTGTGTGTGTGTTTTTCTTAGGAAGTAACCCTTGATTTTTACGTCTGGTTAAATACGATGGATATGGAACAAACTTATTGATTTTTATTACATTGTTAAAAATGTTGTTTCTGCACATGAGAACATGTGCTTGCATCCATGACTCATTCACACACTGGTAGCTAGGTATTTAGACGAAAACGTGTGTTTGTATCTATGTAAACACGCACGCACGCACGCACACACACACACACACACACACACACACATATATATATATATATATATATATATATATATATATATATAAACAAAAACACGCACGTTTTTTTTTTCTAAACACCCAGCTATTTTCAAGGTTTTTGACAATTATTATAATCACAGTATACAATTTTATAAAAGTTAACAAGTTTGTTCCATGTCCGTTGTATTTTATCAGACGTATGTATGAAGGGTTGCTTATTGAGAATTGCTTATTTGTGATGGCTATTGTATTTGTTGCGTGTCTACAGTTACTGTTTTATATGTTGTTGCAGTGTCTCAGCGATCACTTTATACTGAACGAATTTTCTACCATGTATAATGAACCATTTTGAAAATAGGTACTCAACTACGTTTATGTTTTGTGAGGTGACCTGGAAGGACTATGTTGCTTTTAATGTGAATAACTATTGAAAACAACGTAATCATAATTTGTGGCTAATGATGAAGTTTGAAAGAATGGCTATATTATACCTTCCAGATCTCTGCCTTTTCTTCTAGGTGAATTTAATTCTTTTATAATTTTCATAAGATCAATGTCATTGTGTAATGCCTGGTTAATGTGAACAGAACTCAACTGCAACTGAATGATTAAATTGCCTTTATTCACCAAAAAAAACCCCACTTTGATCTGCACTTAGACGATCACTCACACGATTCAACGGGTATTTTCTTTGAAATTATTCCTGTTTCTAAACAAGATCAGCAGAGTTATTTTGGAGCAAAGATAACATAACAATCACTGTTCAACTGCGACACACACACAAATACACACACATGCATACACACACTCTCACACGATTGCAACTACACACATACGCACACACATATACATATACGTATAAGCAACAGCACATACACACACAAAAGAATGTTCTGTCACTGCATATGTCCAAAGAAAAGGTCAGATAATTGATATACACAGCATGAGATCTTTATTCTATATTCAAGCTCTCTATCAACATAAAAGAGTGTTCTCTTTCCCTCACACACAAACTGTCAACTTTCTCTCTCATACAGAAAGTGCAACTACCTTATTGCATATTCAAATTATTTCTCTATCGACATAGATATGTTTGTTCTTAAACACATATAAACACCCCTTCATACATAAGCACATTCATATGCCTACACATATATGTGTGCGTGAATGATTGCTTCAGTGACTTTGATTAAAAGTTGCTCCACTGGCTGCAAAAAGTATAGTACTATGCATTATTTCATTTAATCTTTATAAATGTGAAAAAAGATCCCCATTTCAAGTACATCCAGGTGAATAAAGATTTGTAGGATTGTCTGTACCTAAAACAAAATCAGGGATAACTATGTGTAAACCATTCCCCTGAAAGCAGACAACGACATAAAAACATGTAATTGAATAATTTATAACTAATCCAGCTAAATCTGTTCCAACTAAAAACTTCCATGACGTTCTATCCGCTGACATTTCTGTCTCTACTCTTTCTCCCTTTTTTCCAGGGAAGTAACTCTGACATGAACTTTAATCTGCCCGGATTGTTATATCGTCGATTTACTCCTTTGAGGGGAGGGGGTAGCAGACCTTTCCAGTCAGTGCACATCTACTCATGTTAAAGTTTCTAGGGTCTATGCTATAAGTTGCAGACGGCCGCGCTATCTTGAGAATCTATTTTCAAAGTTTCAGTCTGCTGAACTATCCCGTTCTCCCCCAAAGATATGGTAGAACCCTGTACTTATACATATTCCAACTGCATCCTGTAATTTGACCACAGGTCGGCCATACTGTTGGAATATTCCCGAAAAGGGCAGTAGAATTAAGTTAGAATAAAAAATATATACAATAAATTCTATGGATGTTTCATTAATTCGTTTAATCAAAGAGTGCTCAATACTTCATGTAGAAAAATCTACAACAGTGAAACAACAGTTAACCATTGCAATGAGCAGTTATTTACGAGGTTTGGTTAATGATACATAGCCTAACATAGTTATTAGCAGGATTTAGATCTAGAATATCTTCTTTATATTTGATCTATGAGATAAATTAATGGAGTAGCATTGGATTGACAATTGACATGCTTGATTTTGATGGAGGAATGGTCAAATATATATCAGAATGGCCAGAATCGGATGCTTACGTCACACAAGCATCGTCCAATCAGGAAATGCCGCATCCTCCTGTCACAACGGCCTTTTTATCAAGACCATTCATCAATAGCATCTCATCCATCATCGTATTAGGAAAGAAGCTTTTCCTTGTCGGGCATCTGTTGCCGTTTCGTCCCACCGACATTTCCATAACATGTCAAGACTAAACATCTGACTTTCTAAATACGTACTGCGCGTTCCCAGACCACCATTTCCCTGCACAAGATATCCCTTCTTCTGCAGACACTCGCCGGAATCTCAACTTTTTCGGCAAAGTCACCAAACTTTGTTGCCTGCCAAGTGGTTATAGAAGTTGATAGAGACAGAAAAGAAAGAGAATAAGATGATAAGGAATGAAAGCAACCATAGGTCTGTCACAAGTGTTGGCCAGCGTATGAGAATCAAACGCACCAGAGTAGTAGTAATAACCTCTTTAGATTTGTTCTCGGCGACTTCTGGCTTTTCCTATAGCAAAAAAACCGACGTTGAAAGGGAAGAGATTCCAAAATGTGGATGAAATTAAGGAGAACGCAACGATGCAGATGAAGGAGATTTCGAAAGAAGATTTCTCCAGGGGACGCTGTGATAAGTGCGTGAAGTCAAAAGGGCAGTAAAGAGAAATAAGGTGCTAATGCCGTAGGTAGGCTATTTTTCGTCAATAGTAAACCTCGAGACACTCTAACATACCAATTCTGATACTGCTTGACATTTTTACATCAATCAAGGTGACCCCATGTACTCAACATACTCTTAAATTAACAATTTTAAAGTCTCAACCGTTGGCTAAAATTGTTTTTATTAGAATTGTTTATTGTCACATTTAAAAAAAAAATCTCCAAATAACATATCCAGAATTACACGTACCACTCAAAATGTCACCTTTTTCACCATGTAAAGATATTAACTTCACTGCTAACAACATTGACTTTAATTCTATTGAACCTTTCTCCACTTTTACGCGATAGTTTTACGTACGAAATATTTCAAACAAAAGATACAATATTGATGACGAATCTGCGTCACTAAAGCAACGATTATTTTACAATAATATAATATAAAATGTGGGCACTCTAAACATCATTAAACTACGTTGTTTTTTAAACTTTATATATTGTATCTGCACTGCTGGTCTTGACAGACGCTACTTAATCGATCGAAGATGCCGACAGAGTCCTATACAAGTATCAAGCAGTGAATCCTGACTTGTCTGTCGAATAAGATAATCCTGGATAATCCTACGTAATTAGTTTACCTGGAGGAGTGAATCTGACACTGGGTCAATAGGGTCTGAGTATGAAGGCGGAGATGATCGTGTTGGGTCGTGCTTCTCATTGCGTCTCAGCCACGCCTTAGTATTTATTCTTAGACGTTCCTTTGACATTTTAAAGATATTTTGGTGACTACTGATATGAGCATTAAAGAGTGTTTCAAGCGGTTTTTTGGCGAGGGGGTTAGAGGAGACGTCGTTTGAAGGCATTTGTAATTGAAAAAAAGTGGAAGAAAAAAAAAAGGACCAGGAGGAGGAGGAGGAGGAGGAGGGTCAGATGAAGTGAAGAGAATGACAACAAATTGATAAAAAATATAGGAAATAGATGGGCGAAGAGGAAAATAATAATGATGATGAGTAGTACTAAGATGACAGAGAAAAAGGGTGGGGGAAAGGAAGACAACTATCAAAGAGGGAACTGTAAAAAAGAGCGGCAGGGGCAGAGAGTAAAATGAAAATTTATTAAAAAAAACAAAAACAAATCGGGAACACAAACATATATCATATCTATTTCTAAAAAAATATGGTGTTAAGAAAAACAAGATGGCCGGTGAGGGGAATTTCAGTAGGTTGTCTCGGAAGTAATGGTGTTTTTTCTTACATTAACATTTATGCACAAATAGAAAAGAAAACAAACCTCCAAACTCCAAAAAAACGAAAATAAAACAAAACAACAGTACGGTTCCCGACAACTTGGGCGTTATATACAATTTTCTAGAGAACTTCTTCATTAACAAGTTGTCATAATTTTGTTATTCTCTATTCTTTACAGGTTGAAGTTTTGAACATATAGACAAAATGAACCGTCGTCCAATCTTCTTCGTGAACTCAATATCAGAGAAAAGGCCTCTGGAATTGAAATGAACGTCAACTAATCATTTCTACAAGGATCGGTTCCTTTTCGTACTATTCAGTGTTCGTTCCAGAGGTTTCGGAGAGGAGTCTTACGGATCATAAAGAGACCGATCCTCACTAGGACTTTCGAGAATTTATTGACTACAGGAATATTGATTTTTACCACACAGACATGAATGACAATACATGTTTGAAAAAGAACGTTCAATCGTATGGAACCTACTTTGATTAAAAAACGTTTTCTAGCACTGTTTTTCGTTTTAAATTCTATTCTCACAAAAATGCTTTTATTTTCCAGATAACCAAATGAAATACACGCTTGTGCATACACTCTTTGCATGAATACACACTGACGAATACAATGAAAGAGAGACTTGCGAGGTATGCAAGGTACATAAAACAGGTTACGTTAGTAACTCAATAGAATCTGTCACATGAACGATTTCTTTTGGTAGCGTTCTGTGTTGGGGGTGATCAATCAAAAAATTGGAAAATGAGGTGACCAATGAATGAGTTAGTTCTTTCGCCCTTTATTAGGTAGTGATCACTAAAAAGTCCGAATTTTCTGGATAAGAGCATTAATGCTACCAGAGAGAACTAAGGGATTGCATGAACTTGCATTGCATATTGAACTTTTCAGCTTTCTAGCTTCATTGATTCGGCCTGAACGCGTGATAAGTACAGACAAATAAGACGCTCGATTCACAATGGCATTTTGAGGACTAACAACCACTGTAACTCATCCATATATGAATCCATTTCGAACTTTGGTAGACTGTCACGTATTCATAATACCAGAGTACTGAATGTATTGTAATATTTACATAGCATTTTTGATTATATAAAGTAGGACTCATAAGCTGAAAAATACGATATATATATATATAGAGAGAGAGACTGAGAGAGAGAGACAGAGAGAGACAGACAGAGACAGAGAGACAGAGAGACAGAGACAGAGAGACAGAGAGACAGAGGCTGAATTTAAGCGTTATATCTAAATTACACAGAAATCCCTCATCCACCAGAGTTCTCAATTTCTATAGAAGAGCATTGCATAAGCTTACAGTGGATGAGTTACTTCACTTAAAGAGTGCTCAACCCTGAATATATATATATATATATATATATATATATATATATATATATATATATATATATATATATATATAGCTAGCCAGTCAGACTAACTAAGGAAGCCTAAATTGACTGTTTTAGTGACAGTTTTGGTTGACAGTTTAAAACATTACAAAAAGAGAATCAGAGGAATCAATACTCCAGTGTTCGGTATTCGAGCTCAGGTAAAAAACTGCAATTTCAAATGCTGAGGTAGTCATACGAAAGACTGGCGCAATATGATCTTCCGTGCATCCCTTTTGGCTGTTTTATCTCAGTGTTTCGGACACTGTCACCTCGGGTCTTTTTCAAATGCCAATCAAACCATTTATTCCGTCCAGCTGTTGTATTGTTCTAAATGTATTGCTTATACAGTTACAGTCCCTGGGTATGCCTGAAACTGCGAATGCTAATATACTCTGTATACTATTTTTCTGATTCATATTAGAAATGCAGTTTAATTTATAGATTAGGCACAAGAGGATGTTAACAAAGGTAACAACTAATAACTAAAAATAAAAGTTTAGAACAAATCTTTTACCCGTCAAGTAACTTTTGTTACCAAATATTGTTATAATTTCTCTATAACTAATTTTTTTTCTTTCCCTATCAAATCGAGAACTTTAACTTTTTCACGTAGAGGAATCACTTTTCAGCTTATCTTCGGCGTATCCGAATAGCCAGCATCTTTATTTTTACGCTGTGGGACCATTATGGAGTAAAGCTCATGAATTGTTCATATCTGAGTATTGACTTGGGATAACTGAAACAGTGGAGAGCGAAACCAGGGATGAGGGGTACCACAGTATATATATATATATATATATATATATATATATATATATTATGTAAATAGTACAAAATGATTTTCAAAGAAAGTTAAGTTTTCCCTTTAGGTGGACAATAATTTTATACGTTTTTATGAAAAGAGGCTTCATCAGATAGACAATGGGAATTAAACACCTCGCAAAGAATATCTGTTAATCAGTCCATATGTGAGTTCACTGGGTATACCGGAATAAATCGAATTTCTTTGATAATGTTTTCCAGATTTCACCTTTTACACACTGGAACCACATCTGCGTGTATCTATCGATGCAAGTTCTAATTCTTATCTTTTTTTTAGAGAGTTCACAGATTTTTTAAAAAGTTTTATTGATCCCTCACACATCGCTTCGAAACGAACAAATAAATGAAAAGTTTAAAAAGATGTTCTCGTCGTTATAACTTATCGTATTAAACAATATAGCCAGAAGACACAAAAATTCATCTTTTATATGATCACGCCTACATACACTCACCCATCGACTTTTTTTCTTCCAATACAGAGAGTTTACGTTCTCTTTAGAAAGTTATAGTCGACCAGCGACGTCTTCGGGGCTCTTGTCTTAAATTGTAGACATTGTAGCCTCCAGCTCAAATTGTTATCACAAGACTTTTCTTTGCATATCGCCAAAAGACATTAAACTATCAAGTTCCTATTTCTTTTTCTGCCTCTTCACTTCCTATCAGACTAACAATAAAAATTTCCTTCTCCCATACGAGTTCTATTTAACAAACCCCTCGAACACTTCTACGGGGATTTAAAATGAAGACAATGGCTTCCAGTCAAATAGTCTTATCACAGCGGGTACATACTCACGCGAGATTACATAGCCAAAAGGTATAAGCCTCTGCCTCTCTCGCTCATATGTACACAAATCTGTTTTTTAGGTTTTCTCTGAAGTTGTCTGCCTCTTTTGCGTATATTCAAAAGAGAGAAAAACTACTCTTCCATGCGTTTTATATTAAAATAACCTCAACAAAGTATCCCTAAGAATTTAAACCTGTTGGATTCGCGCCCATTTCTCTTCCAATGATTCTGCTACTGACGAGCTGTGCTAGATTGATATTTCGAGGTTTCAGGTTGAATATAACCTGAGTTGTTGTGGTTGAGAAGCACGTGAAACCAATACAATAAATGATCAAACAAATCACTTTAGGACAAATGTATCACACGAAAAGATCTATTTGTCTGAAATTCTTCAGCAAACTATTTCAGGACTTTTGTCCGCATACATTTGTTGCTTTTGTCAGAAAGTTTCGGCTGACGCATTCTCCAGATGGGGTACAGAGCGTCTCATGATAAAACCGACTTTTTTTTCAAATAGCACCAAATCAACATGATATCAACATCTTATTTGATTCCCCTATTATAGGCCTTCGTAAAATCCAACCTAGTTTTAAACGAGCAAAAAAAGTTCCTAAATATTTGTCGTCCCTCTTTTCTTCCCAAACGCCGCCAATCACTTGCGTCAAATGAAGTCGGGAGGACATTTTCAACATGTTTCTTCATGATGGCTCTAAGATTCCTGGTGGGATTGAGACAGAACAGGCTGGCATCTTATTAAATCAAACTTTTCGAGAAAAAAAGCAGCTTTTTTCAACCCGAGTGCGGTTGCAAATGCATCACACGCGAATCATTTCCTCACAAGAAGGCACGTATTTCTACTTGTTCACGGATTGTGTGACGTTAAGATTATCCAGGAAGGCCATGTACACAATTTTCCATATCGTTAGGTTTCATCGAGAGTTTTATGCACGCTTCTTTCGGAGCGAAACATCTAACTGCAAAAAAAAACAAAACCGTTTCTCTTAACAGAATCCTTTTATGCTATGTTTTACAATCATTGGGCGTTGAACAGGATGTTTTTTCCCTGAATCATGCATTCTTCTTGACTTGAAAAATACTTGACGACACGAAGGAGTAACGAATGCAACACACACTTGAAGATAGATGAAGAAAAAAATGGACGAAATTGATGAAACGACATTGTGTATATATGTATATATATATATATATATATATATATATATATATATTGACAGAGAGAGAGAGGGAGAGAGAGAGAGTATACAAGAAAGAAAAAAGCATGGATAAAAGTTAAATAAAGAATAGGAGTAAAAAAAGAGATCAATTGGAATTGGAAATATTGAATATATATGCAAATATTGATATATTAAAGGGGACAATGAAAACAGGGTTTTAGGGTTAATATTTTTCAAATGTTAAATTCCGCAAACTTTAGGGTCTCCTTTTTCTTTTTCAACATTATGATATGAAAAATTTACATGGCAATATATATATATATATATGGCTTGGTTGTTGCGAGTTTTTCTATTTACAGCTTAGTATCCTTACAGATTTAATCCAGGTATATTCAGCATGGGCGGCCTATTGCGCTTTTTTCTCAGTGGTTTCCCAAAGGATCAGTTAGTACGTACTTTGTTATTTCCCACTGCAGCAATCTCTGATCAATCCTAATCTGCAGTTTCTTATCATGTTGAAGATGCAATCAAGATCTACATATATGTATGTATATATATTTTATATGAGAGGCATGAAAATGCTTGTTGACTTCGATCCATTTTGATTGGTATTTACAATGGTAACATAGTCCAGCACTAATCTATAAATACTGACACGGAGAGGATCAACCTCAATATCAAAGGCTGGTGTATTTAAGATAAATTGGCCAACATATTGTGCGTGTTTGGGGGTTACCGGACAAAGTTTGGGCTGGATTTCCACGAATGCTACGACACTTATTTTTTTATTTCAAGATTTTATTTTCTCATCATTCATATGCATTTCTAGAATGTCAACCATTTCTACGGTTACTTTGGAAACTCGTAAAATCAACTCCAATTTTCTCAAGATCAGTCTGAGTTGCTTTTATTCTCAAATATTTTGCAGAATCATAGGAAACGCCCTATATCTTTTACAGTGAAGTTCAGGATTAGGTTTAAGCCTGGGATCTAAGAATCACCCCAGTTTAACGATCCAGATAATTTTATACTACATATATATATATATATATATATATATATATATATATATATATATATATATATAATTCGTAGTGAAAACAGTTATTTGGGCCTTTGCATTACGGGCGGCTGTTTAGCTCAATGGTAAGAGCAACGCTACGTTGAAGCGGATACCCTATCTATCGCTAGTTTGATTCCTACAGCAGCCTCATTTTCTATCCCATTTAGGTTGTCTATAGTGATACTTTAACCGTGTAATGACAGGGTATCATTTCGGATATAAGTTTCTATACAGTATAACGCAATTTATAATCATTTTGTCGGATCATATATATCCACTTCTTAATACGTACACATACACACACACACACACACACACACACATATATACATATATATATATATATATATATATATATATATATATATATATATATATATTACCGAAAAATTAATGGGGTGCGTCCTATATGCTACAAAATACTGTGTATTCTTATGCCTAACATCTAAGGAAAATATAGTACACCATACAAACTATCAAAACAATTCTTCTTCCTATAAGTTCTTTTTTTTAAAACTCCTTCGTTACCTCTTTTTCTGTCTTTGCTTCATAATTTTTTTTTACCTTTGTAAATATCATTCTTACTATTTTAAATCATTTCTCATTTTTCCTTCGCTGGTTGATTGGTTAGTTTTTCCTTCCCGTCAACTTTCATTCACTCTCAATCCGAGTTCATTCCTCAAATCATTACCTTGTTATTTTCTCTCGAAAATTCTTGAATCGTTCTTGGCTTTTTGTTTGTTCATTCATTCGATTTTCCTTCCTTCCGTCAGTATATTTTTTCCTTTTTATAATACTTCTTTACTCTGTATCGTTCTTTTCCATATCTTTTTCTACTGCTTATTAAAACTGAAAGGCTCTCTTTTCATGTTTTCATATTTACTCAAGTTCGGCCGGGCATTTATTCCATATTTGTGTGATTATTTTCTCCTCTCTTTTGTTTTTGTCGTTTTTTCCTCTTCATGATATTTATCCGTCAATTAACCAATCTCTGGACTCTCCATTTTTATCAATATTTTCTAATATAAGCACCTTTCACAAAGTTTCCTACCCACACCCTTTTTTTCTCTCTACAAATTAGTTACAATTCCTTTATATATTTTAGTCAAGATATATGACAAAAGTAATGCCTATAACGAGTGAATATACAACAAAATTAATGCCTATAACGAGCGAAAGGTCGATTAAAATAGACAAAAAATCTAATTTGGTTTTTATAAAAATGGCACATAAAACAAAAAGAAAAGAATAAAATAAAAAAAATCAAGATAAAGTAAAAGTAAAATAAATATTTGAACTGATTCTCTATTACTGAATATGCAGGATTTATTTTTTGTTTGAGGTAATTTGTTTTTTCCCATTTCTGTTTTATTCACACTAAGTGTAGAGAAAATGGTTTTGGAGTATTGTAAGCGAAAACAATAAAACATTAATATAAAGAGGATGCTATAAAAATGCAATGGTTGAACAGAAGACTAAAAGCTGAAATAGATAAAAAAAAAGACAATGAAAAAAACCTGAAAGAGGAAATTCTCAAAGATTTGAAAGACAGAAGAGGAAGAAGAAGAATGGAAAATAATATTTGAATTGTTTCTCCCAAAGACAAAGGCAAACTGGGGTGAATTTGCAAAACCCTGGAGAAAGGTAGAAAAGAGAGGAAGGGAAGTCAGTTTAGATTGTGGGTAGGGAAAATGGAAGGTTTCGGGGCTGTTTGCTGTCTCAAGTGATAACGTACTTCTGTTAGTGACAGTGGTCGGTGTTCAAGTTCAGATAGAGGTCAGGATGTTGAATGCTGCTTTCCATGGCAGAGACACTCTCCTTATTAATAGGAAACGTTGAGAGAAAATAATAAATGACGAACGGAAGGAAATGAGAAAAAGTTGAAAAAGATGCTAAAAAGGAAATGCATGAAGGAAATGATTGAAGATAATGAGGGTGGGGGTGGCAAGAGATAATGGGGAGAACGAGAGGGAGAGAGAATGTGGAAAGGAAAGACACTAAAAAAGTGAGGATAACAAAAAGGAATGCCAAAAAGTGAAAGAAGATTCAAACCTGTGACAAAAAAAGAAAAAAGAAAATAAAAAAAAGAAACCATACAAAATATAGAAGTATATAAGATAAGAGAGAGAGAGAGAAAATCCGCAGAAAAAAGAGAGATGATTAGAGAGAAGAACTTCATAGAAAAAGAAAGAAAATAAAGGAAGAAAAAAGAAAAAGAAAAGTAATGTTGAAAAGAAACAAGAGAAGACAAGCAAAAGTACAAGAAAAACAGGAGTTCGATGGGGTGAGATACAAAACAAAAAAGAAAAAGAAAAAGAATACTGGCTGAAAAAAGACGATACAGAGAAAGAAGGGCAGAGAAGGAGTCAATTAGAAAAAGCAGCAAAGAAAGATATATTCAGAAAGAAATGAAAGAAAGAACATAAGCAAAAATGTAAAAGATGCGAGAAAAAGTTGAAAAATTAAAAGACGAAGAAGCTTCATTCAAGAGACAAAAGAAAGAAAACCTTCGTGCTAAACAAATTGTATCGTAGAGAAAAATGAGAAACCAATTAAACAAACAAGATATATAGAAGTTAAGCAACGTCGAGCCGGGTCATTACCCAGATGAGTGACTGTCTGGGAATACTGGGTGCCGTATTCAGCAACAAGATTGATCTGTTGCCGTCTCAGCTTATGCTCTGCTGCTGATGAACAGAACATATTGCCGAGCAGGCGCCGGACTGAGCACCCGGTCTTCTCTCACGTACACGCTGTTCTATGAAGGACACATGACAGTATGTTCCCCGAGAGGCCTCCATACTTGTATAATCGAGTGGCAGCGATTATATGGTGAAAAAAAAAAGGAGAAACTAACAGAGTAAATGAGAAATAACGAAAGAGAAATAAGTTAGGAAAAGATTGGCTCAAGAAACGAAAGAAATAAAATACTTGTGAATAACCAGGAGAAATAAATCAGATAAATGAGAGAGAAAGAGAAAGAAACACACAGGAAACATTAAGACGATAGGGAATGGGAAAGTTAGTCTGAGAATAGCAAAATTAATTAAAATGTCTTCATATTGACTGGAAGGCCCCGAACCAAAATGAGCTAATATGAAAGTAGAGTGAAAAGGTATTAAAATAAAATTTTCAAAATGTTCTTAGACACGATATCTTTCATTGATTCTTTTCTTTTTTATTTCTGT
Organism: Thysanoteuthis rhombus; assembly: GCA_963457665.1. Taxonomy (NCBI): domain Eukaryota; kingdom Metazoa; phylum Mollusca; class Cephalopoda; order Oegopsida; family Thysanoteuthidae; genus Thysanoteuthis; species Thysanoteuthis major. The sequence goes on from OY735214.1 coordinate 30,608,417, forward strand.
AGTTTTTATCTTTTATTATCTATTTATTTTTTCCTAAAGCAAAAGTTAAACATTTCTATTCGCAGGCTTTTAACTCATTAGAACGCCAGGAGAAAATGGGAATATATTTCCGGAAGGGTATGTTTAGTGAAGCTAGCACAGAGAAAATTTTAAAGAAAGAAGAGAGAAAAAAACAAAAAACAAACAAAAACAAAACAATATAGAACGGGATGGGCTGGTCGGAGAAGATCAGTTCACAGAGAATGGATACAAAATAGAAGCTGATTCTTTCAACCATTGACTAGATTTTCCTTGTACACACATATACACGCGCAATACAGATACATGTATTGATACACATTGATACATACATACACACACACACACACACAGACATATACACACACACATACATATATATACACACACACACACACACACACATATATATATACTTATATATATATATATATACGTATATATATATATATATATAACTTGTGAAAAACAACTGCTCAATATCTTTTGAAATATTTCAAAAGAACGATACGCGGCAAAAGAAAAAAAAGTGTCAACTCAGTTTGCCCAAATTGATAACTAGAATAAAGTTAGAAATAGATTACTTCCGGGAATATCTTATATTTTTACTGGATGGCAGAAGCAAAACTTGCAATAAGATTCAAGCTAAATTCCGATCAACCACTCCCCGAAATGATGTGAAACTAAATGCAGTACAAAGAGTATCAGCAAAAGTATCCAAGAGAAGGACAAACGGTTTCAAAAAAGCCAGGAGGCTAAAAAGATACAAGAAAGATACGAGAAAGTCCTCTGGTACCTCAAGAATTATTGATCCACTTGAAATTTTCTGACGAGAAAATCTTCTCAGCGGACGCTATTTTGAACAGAACCTCACAGGGTCGTGGGAACCTTGAGGACCAACCATCCAGCCTTGTTAGAAGAAGAAGATTCTATTCTTCTTCAAGCTTGAAGAAAAGTAGGGTGTTGATGCCTCTAACAAGGTCCTTGGGTACTATGGCTTGCCGTGGCTCACAGCCAACTACCCAGAGGACAACTGTGTGTAGATCCGGGACAGTATGAAAGTTCTTAGCTGATTTCCAGTCAGCAGACTTCAACCCGCCCCCGCTACCAATGTAGCAAATTTTGATATATATATATATGTATGCAATGCTCTTCTACAGTAAGTGAGCACTCATGGATGAGGGATTTCTGTATAGTTTAAATATAACGCTTAAATTCAGCCTTATTGCCTGCAGAGGTAGGATATCAGCTACGGGTCTGAAGTGAAGGTTTCAATTCTGCCTCGCGGTACTGGATGGGATAATGGAAAGTCTATAGCCACACTGAAGTGATGTAATACATCGAAACAGCTGTCTGTGGATGACACAATAATTTTATATATATATATATATATATATATGTGTGTGTGTGTGTGAGTGTGTATCCCTCTGAGAGACAGAGCGAGATCAACCCGGGTCTCCGTGTCTCCTAACACTTCGCCAAAGTATCGTCTCGTGTTTAACATTTAGGGTTTCTCGGTCAATACAGAAGATAAACGAAAGATATTTGTCTGTACATGGTGATGGACTTGTGGAAATATGACTGGTTACATCTGTTATTTCACAAGCTCCCTTTCTCGGATGTACCTATGTTGCTGGAGGTTGCCTCCTCATGCATCGACACTGTTACCACCGAAAGCGATAAGTATTTGACATACAACTGCAGTTCTACTTAAAAGTTATCTCAAGAAGATACCACGCGTTAGTTATCCGCGTAGGTAAAGGGATAACAATCCAAAATGGCGAATGATACGCTAGATACAGAGATTAGTCAATTCGTGCTGAGAGATAAATATTGAAAAAGACGTATCTGCAACAATGTACGATCACATTGATACATTTCACTTCAATAGAATAAGAAGGTGAGTAAACAGAATACAGATACACCGAATCAACAAGTTTAGTGCGAGCACGGAAAAAAATGTCGAAAATAGGTCGATAGAGATGAGAAGGAAACAACAGAATGAGTCGAATAGAGAGTGAATAAGACCACCATCTCAACTCTTCTCATCGGGCCACCTTCTGTAAATAGCAGGAACTCTGGCTCCTCGTCCTTTTCTAAACCCGAAGCGACGAAATTGTGAGTTTATTTCCAGAATTTTCAGCAAAATGATTGACCAGTTACTATCATTTTTTAATTCTTTTTTTACTATTCAGTTCTCTTGTCTCTCCCCATTTTCAGACCTTATCAGAAATACCTTTCATCGTCATACGTACTGCATAACCTCTGCAGTTCAGTAGGGGTAATGAAAAAAAATGACTGGGCAGACGGATGGGAAGGAGGGCAAGTGATTTGGGGGATACAGATGCAAAAGTGAGGGTAATTTATTTTAGGCAAGGAAAAGACAAGATCGGTGGGAAATGGTGACTATGTTCAACATTGCAGACGGAATTAGTTGATCGTTTGAAATTTGTAGCGGAAATTGATTGATTTATGAAGAATTTGATGAAGGAAACAATACCATTCAAGCAGATCGATCAATAGCTAGAAGAACCAAAAAATAATTCACAGACAAGTGAACAATTATATAAAAGAGTTCCAGTTACAGGCCAGTAGTTAGGATGTGGCGATTCGGAAAAAAGGCCTTTGTTTCTGATCAAGATATTGGACTATGACACTGATTGCAACGCTTAAGAAAAATAGAGACCTGTAAACAAGCCTGGACAATGCAGAGTCAAACTCCACTTCAACTTCAATTCCAACTGAAGGTGATTACTATAACATTTGTATTGTGTATATAATGTAAGATTTTTCAGTTTGTTTCAGTCGGTAAAAAAAAGCTGCTTGCCAATCACTTGGTTGTAATTTCGAATCCAGGCACGGGGATGTTAATTCCAAGTAACAGGACAAACAGACAGCGAAAAGTTTATCCCCCTTGATTAGGTGAGGATTCTCATTGTTGCAATTGGAAAACAAAATCAATCTTGTGTAGTGTGCACAACCTGCATGGAAGACCACAGGGAAATCTGAGGTGACTTGATGCCTGGTTATCCTCGAGATTAGTTTACACGCACCAAAAATATCGAGCTGCAATAGATTGGTTTTATTATTAAACACTGTTGATAATCGGTTGAATTCACAGTGTGTAAATATCAACCTGCGATAATGAATCACAGCCAGGATACTGTTGATAGGGGACTTATTTTTTTTAATAGGTTTGTAGAGTATTTTTTGGTGGGGCCTATTGTTTTCATTTATGTTGCATTTTGCACAATGTGTCAGTTGCTACATTTTTCGACGATTTATAGAATTCATTTCTTCATCTCGTTGATGATGTAGGGGTCACTCCCTACGGAATGTAACGTCCATGAATATATACTTTTTCAATCATTCCGTGTTCTCCTCATTGTCTATAAGAAATTCACTACACACACACACACACACACACACACAAACACACACACACATAAACACACACACACACACACACAAACACACACACACACACACACACATATATATATATATATATATATATACATGCCTTTTCATCCATTCTATGTTCTCTTCATTTTCAATAAAATTCATGATATATAAACATACAAGCGCACGCACACATACACTTATATATATATATATATATATATATATATATATATATATATATATATATATATCTTTTCATTCATTCTGTGTTCTCATCGTGTACAAAAAATTCACAATACATATACCTTTTCACCCAGTCCGTATTCTCCACTTTCTATGAAAATTTGATTATATATATATATATATATATATGTGTGTGTGTGTGTGTGTGTGCATATACAGCTACGTATAAGTATGTATTTATATATATATATATATATATATATATATATATATATATATATATATATATATATATAGTATATGTATGTTTATATATATTTATATATATGTATATATAGGTATGAAAGTCAAACACTTCTAAACATTCAATCTTCGCTTCTCTCTTTCTCTTTACAAGGCAAGCGCATTTATGAACGTATATTTGTGTCCATAATCCTGTTGAGAAATGAAATGAGGTGTTGATAAAGAAGTACAGAAAATAACAAACATAATTTTCGCGCTTCCCTCCTTTTCTTTAACAAATTATTTGGCAGTCCGCCATCTTTTTTCACCTTTTTCCAACCAAGTTCTGTTCGCCAGCTGATATTTCGATAGAAGAACGTTAGCTCAGCACCCTGATTGCCAGTCAGGCGTGAATCACAGTTCGGATATTGGAAAAAAAAGCCTAGACCTATATCCTTTCCGTCGACAACACCACACTGATTTTTTTAACGCATCATAAAACCGATGCGCCTTATTTAAGTTTCCTACAATATGAATCGGTCTTTCCAAAATCTTATAAAGCAAATAGAAATGTACTGATGGAAAGATCACGAGACAGCACAAAATATTAAGGAAAAATCACGAGTTCTAGACATCAAATAATCCATTTGAAAATGCAAATGGCAATGGGTTGGTTATGTTGCAAGAATGGTAGACAACAGCTGTACATCACGACTCACAACGTGGATTCCCAGATATCACATGTGAAACCGAGGTGTGTAGAATATAAGATGGCAGGACGATCTAGACGGTAGTATTGTCTCCGTGACGCCCATAATAGAGAGGTTTGGTAGACCCTGGGGAGGTCTATTCTCAATGGTGGACGAAAAAATGAAGATGATTCATCTATATAATGAACAGTGTGACTCTTTCATTTTATTTCTTTGTCTGTAATTTCAGCCTCAGTAAACACATACTTCACTTTGATCCTTGGCAGAGTTCTGGTGAGTGGCTCTTCCAAATGAAACAGGGCGCACATATACTCTGATGCTTGACAGGAGTACTAATCCTTACGTAATTAATGCTTTCATTCATTATGGGTATTATGCCAGTTCGTAGTAATAGAAGCATAGTATTCAGTAGTGTAATTCTTAATATTCTAGTTATAAATTTGATCAACTGTAAAGGTACTGCCTATAATTCTGAGAGTCATCATTATCATTACAAAAAGTGATCGTTCTATTGAACTCATTCTTCATGTTACTTTTGTTCTTACTACAACATTTCGGCCCACCGATTCTACAGCCTTCGACAGGTGTACCATCTCAAAGGAAAGAGAAAGGTCAGTTGTTTTTCCTATGTCAAATGAAATAGAAAACCAGCCTGGCTGCTTCAGGATTAAACTTCACTCCTACTTCAATCCTGACTAAATATTTCATACGTACATAATAAATAAATTCGTAGATGCATAAAACTTGTCTGTTTAGCTCAGTTGATGATAGAGCCTCCTTGTAACCACATGGTTATGATTCTAAATATTAGGGGAACATTAATTTAATGTATCTGTTTGGTTTAACGTGACGAGATTAACAAATTGTGAAGTGTTTACTACCCTGAATTTGGTGAGGATTGTTCTTGTTCTTGTCACAGAGAAAACCAAAGTCAACTACAACTTGGACTTGAGTTTCACAAAAGAAAAGCTCCACAAGATTAATTATGAATCCATTCGTTGTCTAAGTCATGACAAAACAATCTAACAGATGCGCTGTAATGTGTATAGACATCGTTTCATATATTCAAGTAGCTAGATCTTTGTGAATGGGCAATGCTCTCACAGGTCTTTGTGAATGGGTAATGCTCTCACAGACACTTAAGCAAATAGCCTTACGGCTAATGACAGTTGAACTATTAAATAGAGAGCAGTATCAGTCTTTCAGGATCTGAGATGAAATAATTACTCGCACTTGTACTTGTTACCGCCACATTAGGCAATTTGCTTACTTATCACACGATTTATCTTTGCCCCGTCTCGTGCTCTTTCTATCTTTTCCTATATTCCTACATACATACACCTACGTGAATACGCTTCTGATGGTGACAATCTTCCCCACATACGATAAAGTGTAATGTTATGTTGAACTTGATAAAAAAAAAAACGCCATTATTATTCCATAGTTAACTGAACGTTATTTGTACATTTTGGGAAGCGAACATTTTTTAATCTGAGAAACCGATATTATTTGTATGAATGAGTTATTTATTAAATTAACAGGTTTTAATATTACATCATACTTAATTTTCATTGTTCTACATCCACCACCACTCTCACTTTCAGCTTTTTCGTATAACTAACGGTAAACAACGATGCAACCTCAAAAATTAACTTCGGCTCTTTGCATAAAGCCAAATTTTAGGAACACGATTGTTTAACGAATTCAAAATGAGTGGCTTACCAGAAGTGCATGCTCTCTATCACTTTGCAGGAAGTGCTCCTTGCTAGATATTGACGCGAGAATAGTAGTTTATTCTGATTCAATGAAAGACTTTTTCTTAGCTGAGTTATGATGAGCGAGACACGAGTTGTTGATTCTGGAAATCGAACAAAAAGACTCCACGGCTTCCGGCAAACGAACTCACGACAAAGCTTTTATATTTCCCATGCAACGTCTATTACGTAAAATAAATTCCAGTCTTAGCATTTTTAACAGATTTGATACGCGAAATCTCAAAAAGAAGCTGATGTTTAGTTTACAATTAAGCGTAGGTCCCTACTTATTCTTTTTGGCTTCTATCAAGATTGGCTTTTAAATTACCGGGCTTTTGCAAGGCAGGAAGAGTAGTCAAGGGAGAGTGGTACACTCACACGCCACTTTTTCATCCGTCAACCAATGTAGCATGCCGTTGGCGATGCATATTTGGAACTCTCTGAAAAACAGCTAAAGTGTTGGAAGAAACAGATTCATGCGTTTTATACGAGGTTAAGCAAACATAAACAGTGTCGGTTATCAGATCCTATTTTCCACGCTGATGACCGTTGAATCACTCTTCACCTGTACACGTCCCTAATCATTTTCCGACAAAATGATGTATTTCAAAGCACTGGATATGCATTCTGGATTTTGGGATCACTTGTCAAATGAATGGTGATTGCAGTCCGTTCATAATGACAACTGTAGAATTGCATTAAATGTCAGGTTTATATGAATGGCTTGGGGGTCAGAAATTAATGGAAGCACTACTACTACCCACAGAATAGGGCTATTATATGAATAATTCAAGACCTCTGGCAATCTATCATCTGTGATGTGACACCATAACCCTTTCAATCGAAGCAGAGTGCCGGAAATGTAGACGGATTCGTTTTAAGCCTCAAGTCGGATCAGTAAATCCGCCTGTAAGTCATTTACCAATGATCAGAGTAAAAAATAAAAATGGCCGGGGGATATTAAAATCTCTGCCCGCTCACCGACAGCTGGCATTTCCGAACAGAACAAAGGAGGAGTGAAATCAATGTGGAGTTAACAGACACCTTTTTTTAAAAAAACTATTTCGATAGACGGGAGACAAAATGCGTAAATAAGTAGATTGAAAAGTTGCTTGCACATTGCAGACATACGGAGCAAAACAGAGATATACCGTTTGCAGGTAAAATTGGATAGACTAAGTGATATCTAATTATCAAGATATTTCGATGTGTAATAACGGGCGTACAACTTCATATACCTCACCAGCAGGGTTTGCGTAATCATACGGGACATTTCTAACAGTCGTTAGTTTCTATCTATCTATCCTTTTTGCAATGGAAGGGAAATAATCTAAATTGAATCCCGAATCCTATACTTTTATACAGAAAACAAAATTTGTTTTATTTTTTTATCAGTTTGGTTAACTATATATTGAAATAAGGAGACACTATCTTCTGTCGTCGCTTGCAAATAATTCGGGCGAATACATTCTATTATATATGTATTAATTTGAGTATATCATTTCAATGCATTCACTTTGATATACATACAATATTCAGACACACCAATCACGCAGACACGCAATACACATTTATGTGGCTTGCTTTATAGTCATCATCAGAATTTCTGTTATATATACATATTTACACACACATACACATATATACACATGTACATGCACACACACATATGCATACACACACACTCATATATATATATAATATATATACACTCAAACATATATGTGTGTGTGTATATATGTGTGTATGTTTATGTGTCTATATATGCATGTGCGTACACACACACACACACACACACACACACACACACACACATATATATATATATATATATATATATATAAAAACTTTAATGCAGAAATAAGGTCGATAAGTGGGTTCTCTAATAATTCAACTAAAATCAGAAACCGGCTTCTTGACAATTCATTTATAGATGACATTGCGGAAGCTCTCTGACTTGGATGGCCATAATCCCAGATCTGTCGCTCAATAAATTTCATTGTTTCAAGCAACCAGACAACTTCCTTAGGCAAAAGTGATTTAGTTGCAGGAAAGATTCAGAGAACGCATTCAATGAGAAGTACACTATAATGTAAGTAGAAATACTCCATGTGTATAGATGCATGCGATCCCTATTTTGACCGATTAAAACATTCGTGCCATAAAGTATTTGATTAATAGAATTGTCATTTTGAATCGGCCATTCTTTTCTGAACAACTTCATAAATATCATCTGAAAAGCCGTAGTAGATTTTGTCGCTCGAAGAAATCTGGTTTTATTGTCACAGTGGTCGTTACAGCTGAATCATTGCTAATCTTTAGCGCATGCTCCATCCATCCCAAACATAAAAGGAGGCAAGCAATATTTTAAAAAGGTTCTTTTACATCTTTACTGTTTGAATTTGTCAACATTCTAGAATATTTATATATATATATATATATATATATATATATATATATATATATATATATATATATATATATATATATATATATATATTCTAGAAAGCTGAAAACTTTTAATTCTAAAGATGTAAAAGAAACTTTCATAATCTATATAAAAGCAATTTATGGAAGCTTTTAAAATAAGGTTTATGTTTTACACAGAATTAGGTATTATGGAACTAACTGTGAATTTTTCTTGTTGGGATCATCAGTTGTTTACCATATAACTGTTTCTGGGAATCGAAAACAAAACAGTTTTATAAACATGCCCCCCCCCCAACATCAACCCGTTTTATTATTTAGCATTGTTTTATCATTTTTACGACTGTGTCATAGAAAATGTAGCTTGATATTCTATATCGGGTATATGAATTGTATGTGGCTCTTATTCTATACTGAACATCATTTGATTCTTTAAAACAAAGGATTTACTTACGTAGATTACCCCCAAAACGTACTCAACGATGAGGGATCAGCATACATATATGTATTTACATATACTAAAATTAAATTGGATGAATGGACCGAGGAAGATTATGTTGCACCGAACTACCGAATGAAGGCGGTGTATGTTTACTTTTGAAATTGTGGCGCACTAAGGCTCGGACACCGACCAGTGGGTGCAGATGGGAAATACGTACGTGTAAACATACACACATATATACGTGAACCTCGGTTTAGGCTCTTTTGAATGAGCCATGGCACTTATTCTGGATCGATAAAACAAGACAAGAGAAGTCTGTTTGAAATGATAGAAAATTATAATCTATGAGGTCGATTTGACGCAATGGAAACGGCACTTGGGATACATTTACTATATATTCCTAATATCAGCTTCTTCCCTTCTTCCTTTACTTCTTTTTGGCTGCATAGATCTTTCTCATTTCTTTAACCTTCTCTTCTTTTCTCTTTATTCTTTGCTCCTTTGATATAATTCTCTTATTTCCTCTCATTTACTTTTTCCTTAATTCCTTCTATTTCTAAATTTCATTTCCTTTCTCACCTGCCTTATCTTTCTTGATACTATTTCTCCCCCCTCCTTTCCATATCCTTTCCATTTCCCTCTCACTTTCATCTCTCCCTTCATTCTTTCTCCTCTCTTTTTTTCCCGGCAGCGCAATCTGTCAGTGTCGACTTAACTGCTCACGTGTCCATTATTTGGCCGATGTCCAGAACGTGATCTCAAACGCTCCAGTAATCAGAGATCAGAGTTGAGGGTAACTTTTTCGACCACCGTCATCGTCGTCACCGTCGTCACCGTAGTCGCCGGCCAACGGTATAAGTGCAGAATCAAAGATACTTATTATTGTTGTTGTTGTTGTTGTGCTTGGGCACGTGATAGTCGTTTGTGGTCGGGTGTAGGGATCCAGACGGTGAAGATTATCATAGGTAGTCGGGATGATGGGAGGGTTTTACAGCTGGGAAATTTGGTCGATCAGATGTTGTGGGTTGGAAGATTGAGACATCAATGTCACTTGTAAGAGGTCTCGATTGAAGTCCTGGCATCGGTCCACTCATCATGGAAATCACGCTAGCACTTGAACTCAAGGTACGTACCGGGTGAAACACGCATACTCTCTCGTAAACAAACAACGGACATGTGTGTATGATATATATATATATATATATATATATATATATATATATATATATATAGAGAGAGAGAGAGAGAGAGAGTGAGAGAGAGAGTGTGTGATAAAGAAGGAAAAACAAACAGATTGTCAAAGTGAAAGTTAAATACTTAAAACAGTAAATCAAAAAAATTGCAGAGAGAGAGAGAGAGACAGAGAGAGAGATAAGAGGGAAAAAGACGCATGAATATGAAATGATATGAGTGTGGGGAGAAAGAAAAAGAGAGAGAGAGGGAGAAATATGAAAGGAGAAATGCTCACCGAATGGAGACTTAGGAGAAGACAAAAAGAATACACACATATATATATATATATATATATATATATATATATATACATATATATATATATATATATATATATATATATATATATATATATATATATAGCAAAAATGAGGAACATATAAATCTGATCTACAGAAAAGAGGAAGAAAACGATAATTATGCACAGATAAGAGGAAAAAAGAGACTAAAAGAAAGATGAGCGTAAAATAAATATACATTCCTGAATAGATTCAAACAGACATAATCAATAACTTCAGAAACTGAAATACCAAATTGCAGATATAATTTTGAATGGTTGACTATCCTGTGTTTAGCAAATATTGGAATGTTTTACTGAATACAGTATCGCGATTGTCTGTAAATAATTTGCCTAGGGCTGGCAGACCTGGTTGGTGCAATGTTTTGCCCCAAACCCTTAAGAATGTGCATTGTAAATGCAACGGTCACACAGTACACAAGCTCACTAGATGGCGTCTCTATTCCGACTGAGTAAATCAACAGGAAAGTATCTATTCACGCATGCACAGTAAGATCTCCTCCAATCGGTTGCCGACTAATATCAAGTCCGTACACAAACCGAGTGTACTATGAAATTTTGTCTTCCGTCAATGCATGGAATCTTTGAAAAACACTGGGATCACTGTTAGAAGGAGACTGCTTCAAAAGAGACAGTGAAAACTAAGACTTAGGCTAAGTAGTTTTTTTGATGGTTAATTTCCCTGAATCTTTGGGGAATATTTTGTCCAAGGGTTTTATCGTTCAGATGCAAATAAATCTAAAAAAAATGGTATTGAGATTGTTTATCTTTACAGCTCATCATCACTGCACTTGGTGATTCCATTCTTGCTTCTGTAAGAAATGCAGTGTTTTTTTAAGGTAATATGTCTGTTTGTTTCATTTCAGCAAAAATATGACGTAATCATGGTTCTAGAAAATGGAAGGACGGCAGCAATAGAGTATCTTGGATCTTAGAAGATGAAGAAGCGTAAAGTGAGAAGATGAAAGAAAAAGCAACCAGAATCAATAGTTACGGACAGAAGATGAAATGATCCGCATGATTGATTCTGCGAGCCAACCTTTTTTCAAGGTATAAAGAAAACAACAAGGAAGGGTTTCCACGCACCAATATCAAGGACATCGTTGAGAGTTCCACCTATTAGTCAGTAAGTACAAATTGAAACATAGTGTGGGTTGAAAAGAAATGGCTTCTGATGATGAGAAAAAAAAAGGAATTGTTATTTATTACAGTAACATAAACATCCAGGAAATATCTTGCGGTTTGGGATAGAATTCTCGACATTAATTAACCAGAACTGATACCAATTGTCGAATAACAGAACAGCAGAAAGCGCCACTAATAATCGTGGATAAGGGAAGGAGGATCTGCCGGAAAATATACATGGTAGTATTAGTAATAGTAGGTGCACTCGGAGCTGTACCAAGATACTGAAAACGAGATTGGAGGATCTAGGGACAAGAACAAGGGTTGAAAGTACACATGGTAATCGTGGACATGGGAATGAGAACCTACCAAATAATAGACGTGATTGTGCCTGCAGATCACAGAGTAAATACGAAAGAGAGTGAAAAACGAGGACAATACCAGGACCTGGCAACAGAACTGAAGAAAGTGAAAGCTGGGTAGTACTAGTAATAGTAGGTGCACTTGGAACTGTACCAAGACATTGAAAACGAGATCGGAGGAACTGAAAATAAGAGCAAGGATTGGGTATACATATCGGAGCACTATTGAGTACTGCAGATATGAGACCCACGAGATCCAAACTGGTATCAATGGCCTAACAACCAATAAAAGGACATGGGGAAGGCGGTACCAACCACAGTGCTTCTGTGATAGATGAAGAAGATATGAGAAGAGAACTTGAGACCTAAGGAGACTTACTGTCACTCAGCCTCCAACGATAACTACCAAGCAACTGGTTTGAAACCGTAATCACCAGCACAGCCTTGGATTATGAAAGTGTGATGAGGTGGCGAAAGAGAATTGAGGAGGCTTGCTGTCATTCAGTCTCCAGCAGTGACCACGAAGCAACTGGTGTGAGAATGCAAATAATAATGATATTAATAATGATGAAGATGATGGGCTGGCACACTGGATATTGTGCAAACAACTAGGGTCCCACCTCATGAACTAATAGTACACGTAGAACTAGGATTCGAATCATCAGTGAATAAGTAAGTAAAGGTGGCACGTGGAGCATAATTGATTTGTACCTGCGTCCTAGGATCTGAATCGATGCAACATGGTCGCCTGGAGTAAAGACGCATAATCCGTTTGAGATGTTCGTACTTACCTACAAATAAAGGAGAAAGAAAAAACGAAATTAATATATGAAATCTTCGCAATGAAAGTGAATAAATGATAAACAGTAGAATGAATAACTCTTACAAATGCTTTAATATGAGAGTGTATGAAAGACGACAGAGAAAAGTATGGGAGATATGGAGAGCAGGAAGCATTCAAATGGAACTGTATCTACAAATAGGCAAAATGATAAAAAAAAATCAAATTAGAAAGAAGCCAAGAGGGTGAGTAAATGTTTATCCTAAAGGTATCTTTGAAATTCTTTTCAAAGAACCTCAGATTGTAAATTATGAAAAAAAAAACAAAATAACAAAAAAAAAAAAAAATAAACGAAAAAAGAAGTTTACCCCAACATCAAAAGAATCATTTTTCATAAATGAATTGAATCATAAAATTGATGAACTAAGTATGGTTCATATATTAGGTTTGCATACTCAAGCATATTCATGTCATGGACTAGATTTTGAATAATGTTCCGGTGTAACACTGGAATGAGCAAGCTCAACCTTCAAAAGCAAGACGATTCCAATAATCCCCAAAAGGAGAGTATACAACCAATGCATCCTCTCGATAGTCACCTATGGAGCTGAAACCATGAGACCGACTCACAAACTGAGAGGCATGTAACGTGCACATGTGAGAATCTTGCTCAAACTCACATGGAGAGATCAGAAGAAATCATAAACTACAAGGAAGAAAACGAGGGTCGACATATCATAGAATCTACAAAAAGGCTTAAATGGCAATAGGCAGGTCATGTTGCAAGAATGGCAGACAATCACTGGACTCACAACATAGATCCCCAGAAATCACATGCGAAACCGAGGTCGGCAAAATACAAGATAGAGAGATGAACAAGATATTCAGAAAATACTGGCTCCGCGACGCTCATGATAGAGGAATGTGGCAAATCCTAGGGAAGATCTGCATCCAACGACGGGTGTTAAAGACTGATGATGATGATAATACACGCACATACAAATACATGCATATATATATATATATATATATATATATATATATATGCGATATTTCACTCGGAAACATATTACGCATATAAGTATACGAATATACCTGCGTACGTATACATATGTATATATATAGACGTATACGCACAGACACTCACACACACACACACATACACACACATATATATATATATATACTTATAAATATGTACATATATACATGTACGTATATATATATATATATATATATTATGTTGAAAAACAAATTTTTATGTAAAGTAAATACTCTTGCCACTACTAGATTTCCACTGATCAGTTCACCAATATATATTGATAAACCAATGTATACATACACACAAACACACACATACGCACACACACACACACACACGTAATATATATATATATATATATATATATATATATATATATATATATATATATATATATATATATGCATTCGGGAAAGCTTTACAGCTTGATGTACCAAAGATATTGCTGAATCGTTTTTCTTTTATTACAGTCGAGAGTTTTTCCCCAAATGGATATTAATACATAAATTTCAACTAAAAATTCTTACAAATAGAATTATTCTTTTCTATCTGTAAGTTTATTCCATTAATGTTATGCAAATCAATTATTCACTCATAACTGTTACTCAAACGATGTTTAAAAGAATTTATTTTTTATTTTTTCTTTATGCAAAATTTGATGAGTGAACTTTTTCTCGTAAGAATCATCAGTTGTTTACCATAGAACTGTTTCGGGGATATTTAGAAACAAAACAGTTATTTTACCATGGCTCTCGAGCAGTGGTGATCAAACACCACGTACCCTCAAGGTAGGACTCATATGTTTTGTTTATTTTCTTTAGGGTAGTTTTAATATACGTCGTTTTTTATTTTATTTAGAGAATTTTCATGTATATATATATATATTGGGTGTGCGCATGTGTGTGAGTTTTGCGTGCGTCTTATCAAAAGACCCTACATGCCCAGTTGGACACACAATTACCATTTAATCCACACGCTCAACTTGCCAACAATCAGACCAAAGTGACATAATAAAACACATAAATACACATATGCCTTACGGAACCCCTATTAGTAGATAACATCCTTATATTATACAGAATGAATTGTAAAAAGAAAATATGATTTTTGAAGCCTTAGTATTGAAAATAGGAATCCAATTCTTCAACCAAGGTCAGGGAGTTTTGATTGCATTTTGCAATTGAAATTCCTTCCAATTTAGAATTTATTTTCCTCACCACACCACAGCTATACAATGCTTGCTAAGCCAAAGACCTATAAATTGGCCTGTTGTTTAGCTGAAAGCGCTAGGTATGATAACACTTTTGGACACCACTCTATCGATCGAAGCACACGTGCTCTTGTCCAGAAATAAGAAAAGAATATGTTCCTTGTCCGCCGTATTTAACTAGACATGTATGGATGAATGATTGCTACCTGAACACACACACACACACACACACACACACACATATATATATATATATACATACATATATATGTATATATATATATGTATATATATGTATATATATGCAAACTCAAGCCCTATTCTATCAGTAACACTTGAATTATTTCCTAACCACTGACAATCACTCTTCTCAATTTTTCGATGCTCAAGGTAGTTCTCAAGTTGTATCAACGAAATTCACCCATTAACGCCAGGAATCTTTATTTTGCTTGCGCAGACAACATTCAATACTAAGCTGAGTAGTAATAGAGTACCGGGAACGCCGATGGATTGCAATAAGCTGGAACTTATATACACTGAGTTTAAATGCAGGCTATAATACAACCATGATTAGTGCTAAGTTCCTTGAAACTGCTTTGTCAATATATTTGTAATATCTTCATTCTGTAATGAAATTCTTGCATTATAGATTAATCTATTCAGACTAGAGTCCTCGTCTTGTTGTAAAGTTTCGGTTGAGTTACCCTCGGGCTTTCTGTTGGATTTGGCAACCTCGTGGGAACCTCAGACTGAACACTTTATTGAATTCACTCGATATTCGTTAATCATTCCTTGTTAATTTGCCTTTATGATACCGTAGTCTATCTCCCGTTGAACTAGAATTGGACCAATCTTTCACTGCCTGACCCATGGATTGTACTAAAGACTACCAAGTATATGTCTTACATTCAATATCATTATTTTCGTTTCTTTTGTTTTTATCATCATTGGTTTCCATAAATCATCCGCCTCCACATAAACTAAAGATAACATTTCATGGACTAGAGGTTGCTTACCGAACACACCTACGATTTCTGCTATCTCCAACCCTAGGTACCGGTCCATTCACATATTTGCTTTCATCTTTAGGATTTTCATTAGAGCTTTTGACACTCTTGAAAATATCCTAGTTATTTAGCGATGTTGACAGCCGAAGATGGATTGACAGGCTGAAGTTGGTAATTATTAACGTCAGCTTGATGCGTATAATTAACTGAAGGATTGCACAGAAAGCATAAAAAGGAGAGGATGAAGAAGGTGAGAGAAGAAAACGTTGAAAAATTAGGTGAGAAAACAGAGATCTGGAAGAGGTAAACAAAGAAAGGTTTATACGAAAGGAAGAGAAAGAAGACTGAGAATGCGATGAGAGGGAAGGGTTGAGTGATACAAAACTAGAAATGGAGTGAAATAGACGTAGAGGGGGGGAAATGAAAGACAGACTGAGATGAAAGAGTTGCGAAAAGAACAGAGGAGTGAGAAGATGAAGAAGAAGAAGAGTCATCATTATTATTAAGTTGCCATAAATACTGTAAAAAAAGACGAATTCTGTAGATCCAACCTGAGCCTTTTTGCCACTTTTGACATCACAGGATTAGTAAAAAAAGGGTTTATTTTGGCCACAGAATCAAGATCAGTTAAGACACTTCGATTTGAGACATTTATTTTGCAAAAGGTGTCTGTTGCTGCATTCTGGTTCATTTATATTTTCTTTACTGGTATTATTCCTAATTAAACTATCATTATGCTTTTATGAATCTTTGGAAAGTGTCTAAACAACTATAACTGATTTTCAGTTTGTCTGTACTCAGTATTTCACTCAGGGAGTTGCTTGGGGGGACGTGTTGTTTCTAAGGTTTGAAGAATATTTTCCTCTATGTTGGTTTTTACTTGCAGATTAGATAGCAGTATGTACCTGATGATTTTTCTTACCTCTACCTTTGTTGTTGTTGCTGTGGTTTCCACTCTTTTATCGCATTTAAAGCGAATCTCGGAAAAACCGTTGTCCTTCAGATATTAGTGTATTTTTCAAACATTGTTGAATATTTGTTCATTTGAAGTATTTCATATCAGCCTAGTTCCTATTGATAATTAAAGCACTGAAATTGATTGCCATAATAGACTTAGAAAAAATTAACCCTGGGTAAGGCGAAAGATTGAGTCTATTCAAATTTATACTACATATAAATTTCGCAATAGTATCTTTCTCTTGATATTTACTGAGCTTTTCTTAGTTCAACCAATATCCAAATGAGAGGAAATTTTTGTGCAGAAAGATTGCTCTCCGCCAATCCACCAAGTGGGGGGGGGAGTATAGATGCAAAAAAATCAGCATTCGAAGCCTCAGCTTTTATACTTGGATTCGATCGACCTCTCATACCGTGACGTAAGTACCCAGCTGGGATACATAATATCTATCTATACTCTTTACGATGAAAGGGAAATAATTTAAATAGAATCCAAAAATGCTATATCTATCTTTCCACACACAGTATGTTAGCGTGCAACCCTTTTTGCAATTCCCATCATTTTATTTACGTCAACATGTTCTGTGATTTCCGAAGCCTCCAGGCTCTCCGAGGACAGAGTGGCTGTTGACCTCACACGATCCTAAAAGTGAACTAACGGAGTTAAATAAGCTACATAAACCCTCTGAAGAAAAGTCGACTATATTGCCCGGAGCGATCTGTTAAAAGAATTATACTACATCGCGGGCGGTGTACAAATTGAATTGAATTGAGAGCCAAGGATCGAATATATAAGCAAGATAGTAGCCAGTGCCTTAGGAATGAAAGGGACCGACATTTATATGAATCGTTCCAGTTGAGCGTTAAAGGGTGATAAAAGAAATAAGGGAATCAATATTAAAGAAAAAATAGGAGAAATATGTATAGAAAGAAGAATATTAAAATGGCTTCAATGTGATAACCTATGTATTTCTCCCCCTTTCTCGTATTCCACTTGTATCTATCTACTGGTGGCTAGCTAAGCAAATGAAGTAATAGCAACTTTATTCACAGGCACATGTAGTAATTACTGGGCTCCAGGCGAGAGTCCGGGTTACGGATGCTGATTTTTAAAGTTGGTAGGCTCATTCAGAAGATTAATGTTTTATTTTTAGGGGGGGGGGATTTTGGAAATTTTTCTAGTCTGACAGTATATCTTCTACTTTCATCTCCACTGCAGTCATTCTCACTATTGGTTTTTGACCCTGTTTTTCTTCAATCTTCGTTGTTGCATTTTATCAGGTTGTTTTACATTCTACATCAATTGAAGAAATTCAGACAACAAAAAAGCTGAAACAATATGGCGTTGCGTAATGGATGAAAATGATGCAGCAATGTGACTAAATTTGATTTTGTCTCGCTGTTGGATCTCCAGTGAAGTCAGGGATATTGGATGGCAGCTTGAAGAAGATAACAAGGAATAAAAAAGATAGTAATAATAGAAATTAGTATTCCAAGGGAAATCATGAATCACCACCGCCTATATGTGCTCATTTTTATTACGTAAATTTAGCATAAACATTAAATTGAACCCTCCACTGAAAACTGGGCGGGTGAAGGCGGGGTCTAAAGTTTCTACTCTGAATGCTTAGAGCAGGGTGAAATCTAGATACATAGTTATATCACCATCATCAGCCTTTTAATGTCGTTGGATATAGACTTTCCCGATGATTGGCCAGACTTCTCTATCGTAGATGTCACGGAGCCGGTATGTTCTTAACTTATACATAGATAAAAACACATATATGATTATCAGAACACATGGATAACTTAAACCCAGCAAAAGTATTCGAACCGGTTTATTGTGGGTAGCGGTGATCAATACAATAAATACCATTTTAAGATAAAAAAAAAGTTGGCTGCTTTGAGGTTTCGTGGCACCGAGAAAGCAATCTATCCTAACGAGACCTGCTGGCCGAATTGAATTATTAACATGAATTTCCGGTAAATTTATCTTCAAGTAACATTATCAATCGAAATACGAGCAATTCAAGTCTATATCTTTTGGCAACGATGAGTAAGATCATTAATGCCTTTACGATAGAATTCTTGGGACCTAGTCTCAAGAATATGAAATGTTGAGAAACAAAAAAACTGTCTGGAGGAGATGACTTTGTATGTATGAATTCATATACATTTATATATGTGCACATGCATTAATCATATGTTTTTATATTTGTTGATGACACAGCCTTCCTTGCATTCATTGAGTTGGAATGGGGTTTTCTATCGTTTGCGTGAAGAGGACAACTACGAGGCAAATATTCTAGCAGGACGAATCAGAATTCATATTATAATAACGATGGACAGAAGGCGTTTTGGAGAAAAAGAGAGAGAGTGTCTCCGTGTGTGAATGCTGAAAGGAAGAAAGAAGGGTACATCCAGATATAGGTTGGAGAGAAAGGGGTACGTGGAAAAAATTGAACTGCATTATTCTAAATTAAATAAATTGAAATCACTTCAGAGAGAGAGAGAGAGAGAGAGAGAGAGAGAGAGAGAGAGAGAGAGAGAGAGAGAGAGAGAGAGAGAGAGAGTTCACGTCTAGTTGCTTAAACGCATGGCAGAATCTTTATGGAATTTGAGAGTTTGATGAATAGAAAAAAACGAATATCATCATAGAGTGGTTAGGGAAACAATATGAAGAAGAAAATGAAAGAAAGAAAGAACCAAAGGGAAGAAAAAAAGGGTGGAGTTATCAAGGTTGGGGAGAAAGAGAGAGAAACGACAGGAATGTGACTTGTTTGGTAACTCACTTCTGTATTTCCAACAGTCGCTAAGGCTGACGTTTGAACTAATGAGGCGGAGAAACCGAGGCATTAAAAAGAAATGAAAAGATTTATCATCATTCACTTGAGATTTACAGATGTATGAAACAGTTAGAATCCATAATGTATAAGAAAAATAACTGTCATTTCAGTCAATTGTTATAAGTTTTTCAGCGGATTTTATGTTTTACACGTAATTTGATATTCTGATACTATGTGTGAATTGCCCTTGTTGGGATCATAAGTTGTTTTGTTGTTCAAATAATCAAAACAGTTACATGAGAGACAATAAATGATCCCGATAAGAACAGTTTATACATAGTACCATAATATGTAATATGTAGAACAATACAGACTGAAAAATTTACATGAATTGCATTTGGAAATGATTGACTGAAATGACTTAAATTTTGAACTTAGAAACATATTTAGTGCTTAATGCTGTTCTATTGCACCATTATAGAAATAAGGAAGGGCTTGAACTACGGATTCAAACATGTCTGTGCTATCAGGTTGTTAAGTAGACAATTCGGTTCTCTAAATAGTAAGATGGAAGATGATATAACCAATACAAAAGGTAATATATATATATATATATATATATATATATATATATATATATATATATATCCACAGAAACATACTCACTCATATATACACACTCACACTCATACACATATACACACGTACACATACATATACACACACATTCATACATACACACGCACACACACATGTACACACACACATATATACACACATACACACACACATGTATATATATGTAAATGTATATATGTATATATATATATGTACTTGTATGAATCTGTATGCACATCCTAGTGATATTTACTACTGATCTAAGTACGTTCTAACGTAAGGCAACTATCTATCTAGCTGGCATCTAAGTTATTTCCCAATTCATCTGTATATTTCATTTTGCCCATACTAGTGTATTAATTCTCCTCTATGTCGTGGGTGGATATATATATGTATATATATATATATATATATATATATATATATATATATATATATATATATATATATATATGTATATATATATGTATGTATATACATATATGTAAATATATATATATATATATATATATATATATATATATATATATATATATATATATATATATATATATATATATATAATGCTTGTGCCTGAAAGCATCAGTTTTTTTTTATATAATTTGATTTTCTTTTATCCACCTTCTCTCCTTTTTATCATATTTTTCCTCCCTTTCCTTCAGGACAAAATGCTCAACATTGATGATAACATGTAGAGAAGGATGTTGTATCAAATCGTTGCTTAGTTAATATGTGTATGGAGATTGGGGAATTGATGTACTTAAGATTTCGATTATAGATTTGCATGCTGCATCAACCCAATAGCATCTCAGTGCACACTCCTATTTAGACATCCTTCAGCTCGATGGGCGTTGGACTAGATTATCTGAGATATAATATGATTTGGTACGAGGTCTTCAGAATTCGGAGAATTTTACGAGTGCGTAAATTAAGGGCTCACATTTCGGGCTTAAGGTTCAAAACCAATGTCGACTGAAATGCATCACCAGGAGCTGTCATCAAAAGTACCAAGATAGATTTCTTCAGGTTTTGAGTTGGTCTAGCTAGCTATATACAGGCTGTGCCGTTGGAGCTAAGGGGCTGAAAATTTAAAAACTATTGTTATGTTTAGAAAAACATCTTTTGACTCCACCCCACGATGGTTACTTTAGTTGGAGCTTCAATTTGAAATGTAATTTTATGCTAGATTGATCCCTTTTCATATTTTCTTTGGTTGGTCACTTGACGATTTCTATCAATGACTAATTTGCTTGGAGCCTGAATGTTTTGGCAACTTATAGGCTCGAACCAACGTCATTTAAACTGCATTATTATTTGATTCACCAAGGACCAATTATCTGACTGCAGTGATCACTGGATGAGAGACTTCATGAATGCTCAGATACTCATTAGACTTTGTCAGGAACGATGTTACACAATTGGAGCTCGTCTTGAACTCTCTGACAATCGTTTTCGGCTGCAACACTCCAACCACGACAACATCCAATAAAACTAATTGAAGAGCCAATATTTTTATCATGTGAAGACATTGGCTCAAAGAGTTGGCATTTGTCAATGACAGTTTGGTTGAATTGCTGAGCCCATTATGACAGATATATCGAAGGTTTCGGTCTTCGAACTCAAACATGCCTGTACGATTAGATTGTTAAACACACAGTTTGGTTTTCTAAATAGTTAGATGAAAGATGATGTAAGCAACAAAAATGTAAATATTTAATCGAATTATAACCAACTTGGAACAATAACGTTTTCCTAACGATCCTCTAACAAATATATGCTACCTTTACTGGCTACAAATTCAGCAAAATCACGAATTATAACTTCCCTATTATTGAAACTTTTATAACGAATATGAATTTCTGAATATTTGAAAGGATAATATTTTGCAGGTGGAATGTCAGGTGAATATGAAGGGTGCTGTGACACAGTCAGGTGGAAAGTGTTGGGTGTAGCACTTTTATGAAGCACTGCATCCAGTTCGTGTGGGACTCATTTTTCCAACTTTTTAGTCTTTCCTGTTGTTTTGAGATGACCTGATATGGTTGCTGTTGAAGTTGAAGTTTCCGGTGAGTGCTCAAACCGTTGCTTGTTGGCCACAGCTGTTGATAATCCTTCACCATCAACGTTTGGACCTCCCTTGTGGTTTATTATCGATATCACTATTTCCTGACTTGGACCCACAGAAGTAACGCTGAACAGTTCACACTATAGAAGTGTTTACTCCAAATACGTTGCTGACGCTAGCAGCATCATGCACTAATATGAAATTGTGTTTGGAAATTCGTCTCACTTCTTACACCATTACTATCAAGGATTAATGAATTATACTTCTATTTACATTGAACCTGCAAAAATGTATCAGCAATTGTGATTCTCCTATTTTAGCGTTATTTCCATTGACGTAAAAATTGATATTCCATATGTGACAATACTATAAATGTTCGTAGAACATTTGAAAGGTCAAACAGGGGTTTGCTTTAAATTGTTTTACATCTATTTTTCGTGTTACATACGACGACCAAAAACTATAGTTTTAAGGAACATTCTTTTCTGAGCAGTTTTTACAACTAAGCCGTTTAAAAAATAAATAGATATTTTTTACACTAGAAAAATCTTTCGAAGGGAGGTTTGAAATGCTATTGTCGTAATGTAACAAGCTTATTTCCCAATTTGTGATGTAACTGCATAAATAGAACTTATTAGAAAATATGTTTAATACTTGAGTATAAAAAAACTGATTCTCGGAAATTTTACTAATTTAGTTTGTGTTTGGATCGTGCAAAAGTGATTACATGGATCAATGCGTAAAGAGTTTGATAGAAAATTGCTCTGATTTTATTGATATTTTTGGTGTAATTTTTTTTCTTCGTTTAATGAAATGAATGAATAAATTGCTAACGGGCATGGCAAGTTAGATGCACCAGTTCTCGTGTAGTCACCGCACACACACGCACACATACACAAACACAATAACACTGACTAGTAACGAACCCCAAATCAAAACCGGGGAAAATGAAATCCTTGCACCAGGATGTAAGGTTCATCATCGCCAACCTTGCTAAAACCATTTCGGTGCAAATGCTATCAAATTATGTACCAAAAGTGTGCTTGTTGAAGCATAAAAAAGATAGTGCCGAAAAAAAGTGGTAAATTCAAATGATATAACCACAAAGCATGAAAATAATCTCGATACAGAACGAGAAAAATACATTTAAAATAAGATGATTGTTTCAGGCGAGAAAGGCAAGAACTAGGGAACGGGACAATTAAACGGGGATAGGAACGAAAGGAACAAAAACGTACAATGAAGAAGGAAGAGAGACGGAATGAGCAGAGGGAAGAAGAGAACAAAGGAGTAAAGAAGGAAAGATAGAGAAAAGAAAAATGAGAGAAGGGAAGCGAAAAAAGAATGAAGGGAGGAAGAGAAAAAGGGAAGGAAAGAGGAAGAACAAAAAGAAAAAAGAAAAAATTGTTAGATGGAAGGACAGAAGAGCACGTAATGAAAAAATAAGCTGTACAATAAAACGAACTGCTCAGATAATAATGATATTACATTAGTTTATTCCAATCGTGCATTTGATATATTCATTATAAATGACCATAGTTCTATGTTGGGGATTTCTGCTTATATATATATATATATATACATATATATATATATATATATATATATATATATATATATATATAAAAGAAGAAATACTAATACAAGGATACATAGCCGATGAATATCAACTTTTCTTGCCTAACACACTTCAGCGATCGGTAATATGTTCTGTTCTTGTAATTAAGAAAGCACAAAACCCATTTTCATTTGAATAACTCATTTTTCTATTATCCAATCAAATTTAATTGTTAAAAAGAATTGAAAAATAATTAAACCCGATTGAAAAATAAAAAAAATACGTTATTCATTTGAAAATTGGCGCCTTTCTTCCTTAATTACGAGAACATATATATATATCGAGGAGTTAATATCAGAGGAAAAAAATCACGGATACACAGGTTTACTCGAAAGTATAGCATTTCTATGAAAGCCTAAATGATGCACTGTAAAGAAGTGATTACCATTATTATATGAAAAAAGTTTGAGCCTTCTCAGACTCAAAATATGAAGGTATGTCATCGGTAGTAGTGGGGGCACACAAGACGAAGGTGGAAGGAAGAGGGTATGTGATGCCTCTATGATGGCTCGCTGCCATACAAAAGATGGACATTATTTTTGCTATTCGCCTGTTTTGAGAAAAAAGCAAAAGAGAGGCGCACAGCAAATATTCGAAAAGTGGGGACTATCTGTATTCGAATTCTATTTTGTTTTCCAGGAAAGAAATTAGAACCACTCGTTACAGTGGAAGAGTCCATAGTTTCAAACGGTCAGTATGATGTATTTTTATCGGCAATATTGTAATATTCAAGTGGATGAGTCCAGTGTTTTAGAAAGCGAACCAAGAAAATCACACTCCAATATCTGAGATTAATTAAAAGATTGAATGGACTCCGTTCCGTCACTGCAGACAATGGAACGCCTCCTCCAGGGCGCATGCCCGGGTGAAGCGTATGGATATCCTTGGATTCCAAGAGGTCAGAATCCCCCTCTCAGCTTTACTGATGTCGCCTCGAGGGAAGCAGAGGGCGATACGCCTGGCATCAGTTTGGCTACAGGAGCGACTGGAAGGAGGTCAAATTCGGCCCCTAAACGCCTTGAGGTGACCCACTCAGTGGTTTCGATAGGAGTTGTCCTTCTCCTATACTGGTTACCTTCATAGAGAGCAGAATCTGCCCTACTATTTCACTTATACCTAGTAGGGGTTGATGAATTTATGCCTTTCCCAAGGGTATTAGTACAAAGTGAACATAAACAGCCCTAACCAGAACTTGGGTTGCCGATACCACTGAGCAAGCAGCCCCCTCTCTCTGTCTCTCTCTGTCTCTCTGTCTGTCTGTCTGTCTCTCTCTCTCTCTATATATATATATAAAGAGATGCACGTAGATGAAGAAAATAAGGTCTCACAAAAACGCACGCATACAAGCGCATGTACATGCAAATACACCGGAAAAGACCCATGCCCACGAACAGACTCAAATGAACGGAATCAAACCCTGCTAAATTGAATCGTTTCACCAAGAAATGAGTTCTATTGCCAAAACAAACGAAAAGCTTTTCATACAAATACTACAAAACCTTGTACAAACCAGTTCTTGTTGAACAAGAAAAAAAAAAGAAAAAAAATAGATGGGACCGAAAATGAGTTGTAAATTGCAGATGATATAACCATAAAGTATGAAATCAAATTTTTACGGGACGAGAAAAATATATTTAGAAAATGATATAATTGCTCAAAGCATGATGAGACAATGGGGGTAAAGTGTAGGATGAAAAGGGGAAAGGGCAGACACCAATTCACAAGAAGAAAGAAATAGGACGAGAAAAAGAAGAAAAGTAATTAACTGAAAAGAAATAAGAAAAAGAAAAGAGAAAGAACGAGACGGAGGAAGAGAGAAAGAATGAAACAAAGGAAGGAAGAAATAAAAGGAAAAATAAAGGGGGAAGGGAATGAAAGAGGGGAAGAAAGAAAGGATGGAAAGAAGGAAGCAAGTAAGAAAGAATGAAACGAAAAAACAAGGAGGAAGAGAGAAAGAAAGGAGGAAGGAAAAAAGATAGGGAAGAAAGGAAGTGGGGAAGACAGGAGGTTGTTACTGCTAGAGGGTGAAAAACACAAGGAAGGGAAATAAAGGGGGAAGGAAGGAAGAACAACAAAAAGGAAACAAAGGGGGGAAGAAAAGAATAACAACAGAAAGAAAGAAAAGGAGGAAGGAGGGAAGAACAAAAGAAAGAAAAAGAAAGGAGGAAGGAAGGAAGAACAACAAAAAGAAAAAGAAAGGAGGAAGGAAGGAAGAACAACAAAAAGAAAAAGAAAGGAGGAAGGAAGGAAGAACAAAAAAAAAGAAAAAGAAAGGAGGAAGGAAGGAAAGATGCAACACGTAATATACGTATAAGTAGACGAATAAAACGAACCGTTCGTTCTGCATATTCGGGTAATGGAGGTCAGAAGACAATAATCGCTGCAAAACGGCTTTTGGTTCGGGTGTCAGCTTTCGACCACCTGTGGCCATAAAAGGCGTTCGACGAGAAGTAGACTTATTTATGTGCTTCATTGAACGCAATGATAACTGACCAACATATCATATCGATCCATTATGAAGCGCACACGCACGCTCTCTCTCTCTCTCTGTCTGTCTCTCTCGCACTCATAGTGTATATCTCATCTATCATTTTTTTTGTTTGTTTTTTCTTTTCTCCCATCTTTCTGTTTTCGACTTTTCTCTTCGTTTCCTTTTAGAGTATTTGACTCATTTTAAAAACAACATTCAAAGTTATTTCTATGGGTATGCACTAAACTTAGTGTTGTCCGACACAAGATCATTAGTGTTGAGCACTCAGCAAAGATCGAACTCTCTATTGGGGTAATGGACGGTGTGACTTGTTTGCACTGCGGAGAGCCATGGAAGGTATCCATACATGTTTAATAGCAATGTGCATCTGTCTGTGACGCTTACGCCATCAGTGACATCAGCTGACAGAACTTGGTAGAAATTTCCGGTGACGTTAAGCTTGATGAATTGGATCATTACTTAATTTTACTTTTATATTAGTTAAATATTCAAGAAATATCGAACATAAACAAGAAAATGCTACTCGAGATAATGTTTTTGATATGAGAAAAATGCAATTGTCAAATTACTTGATCATTGCTGTCATTTTCTGACGACATGGGTTAAAGTAATTATGCATGTAATAGCCATACTCCGTCGGTGATGCTTGTACTAATTCATGACCTCAGACATTTTTCTATGGAAAACATAGATTGAACGTCGAAACTTGCTAACGCAAATTTTGATTAAACCGTGGCTTAATTTACTATTCAATTATCTATTTCGACGTCTACCTCCAGATATATTTGTTTGTTGGAGTAAAAGGTAGCCAGAGCGAAGGTGGAATTGGTGGATTACTGGTAAAGTCAATGGGGTGTAATGAGAAAAGCATATGTAGATCATTTTTTTAGCAGTTGGTACTGAAATACAACTTTGTTAAATGAATCTCACTAGCGATATCACGTACTAAATGAATAGCTAGTTCTTGTATATTAGAGCACTAAATGATTTTTAGCTCATTAACATGTGTTGATGAGCTCAAAATTATGGCGTACTCTCTCTATATGTATATCTACTACACATTTCCAATGTATCTTCATGGAATCCTAGAAAGAAGAAGAAATCAAAAGAAGAATCAATCTAGGTCGGCAAGCTTTCGACAGAGGAAGTTCAACATTCGAGAGCAAAAAGATCCCATTAGTTTTGAAAAGAAGGGCCCATAACAGAAGCCACTACTCGATAGTCAACTTTTATGGAGCTTACAACCGTTGGACATCACGACTCACAGCATAGATCCCAAGAGGCAGAAAATAAGGTTACGTGACGACAGGTTAAGGAGATATTGGTGCTGCAATGTCCGTGATAGAGAGATCTGGTTAATCGTGGGGAATGTCTACATCCAACAAGGACGATGATGAATGATATCAGAATTTATGAACGGGGATTTTATTGCGGAAAAACAGACTTTCATCTCTAATGTAACATTCCAACAAAGCTATTGTTATGGAATTCAAAAAGATACATGAATCCCACAGCTTTGAACGTATTACAGATACATTTTTGAAGTGTAGGAAAACTGTGCAGAGTCAATTTACAGTTTGCTTGTCATGAAAATCAGCAATAGAAGTATTGTCTCGGCAAACCGGTTGCGGGTTTCTGATGATAATTTGCTAGCGTTGTATCCACAGAGCAATTGCCTAAAAATCCGCAACATATTGATGAAAAGAGAAAGACAGAGAAAAATAAAGGGAAGTATAGTTGTCAAGTAAGAGGGGGAGAAAAGGATAGAGTGATACAGAGGGGGAGAGGTTGGTGCTGAAAGGAGAAACTATGGAGAAAGGGGAGGAATTTATTCTGAAATGGCAAATAGATGGAAAATATTTAGATATGTAGTACTCTAGGGAGACGGAACATTGAATCCACTGACTGGTATACAGAACAGAAAAGAGGTGAGATTTATAAACAAACTCTTATATGTATCATAGCAGAAATCCAATTTGTAAGAATAGAAGTGTATATATATATGTGACTTGTTCATTCTCAACACTCGTGCCGAGGAATCCAAACATTTCAGCTTCGGATATACCTTGATTACCGTTGTTAGATGGTTCCACGACTTTCCAGTTCATTCAAAACCACAGAGTTGAAGGTCTTATGATACAATGTGTCCTTATTTTCAGCTAATACATAGTTACCTTAATTCGTATCGCAATATAATAACCGTACTACATTAAAAACCCACACTAATCAAACTGCATTATTCAATACAAATACAACCGTGATTATTGCTAATTTTTTCTCTACCAACTGAATTCGAACCCGGAATACGTAAACGAGGTTCCAGCTTTTCTTATCAGTGCCCATTAGCTTTACCGCCTCTCTACCTCTCTTCTATTTAGTTTTTGTCTTCTTCTGCTCAAACAAACTTAATATTTCTGGAAACACGTGGAAAAATGATTAAACCACCCAATTAAATAGAAAATGATTAAAATTTATTTGATAAAATTTTGGCACTCAAGCTTTATATTGTATATAAAATATCAAGAAGAAAGAGGTCGTCAATTGCTAGGCATTAAGGCAAGAGTTGATAATTCCCTTATTTTTTTTAACCTGTAAGCCTATTTTTCATTATAATCATCGAAATATCTCTTCTTCGTGCCCTGACATATTGTAGATCAGTCGTGAAGGAATGCAAACGATTCGAATTACTCCTCAGGGAGTTGATATCGCGTACACATAATAAAACATCTTTATTGATACCTTGGATAAGCCTAAACCATTGCCCAGTTTGTAAACACTTAAACCTTTGGGTATTGGAGATTTTACAAGTATGTATGATAATGTCATTACCCGTACAAGTTGGGTTGTTTTAGTGAGGCTCTATAGCGCATCCGTGCACACATCGATATGCACAACGCTGGGGCATAATTGTGTGGGGGTGGCTGCACGCCTCTTGCTGATTGTCTCTATGGTTCACACACTCTGTTGCACTTGACAGAATGCAGACATGCAGTGATGGTCAGCATGTGGTATTAATAGACAAGAAGATCACTGAAGCGTGAATTATACGCCAACATAAAGACTAGAAGCAACTTGGTGATGTTATATCGGCTATGCATTTAAGCTTGGTATATATTCGCTTTTAATTCAATTCGACAAGCCATTCATACAAGTACATCTCATGAGCTAGAAACGATCATTTATCATGAGTTATGTGTTCATATTCGTTACAAGCTATACGTTCTATGTCCCGGATAGTTTTAAGGCTTCGAGCATCTCCAGTTTTTAAGAAATATCTCCTTATAAACTTGATATCTAATAAGCTAAATATTCGACCAAATGGGAGATAAAAAAGAGGAATGTGCTGTGCTGATCCACCGAGTGGACAAGGCAAGGCTACTTTGAAAATCAGAATTTGAAGTGTTGGTATTTTACTTTGGCTCGAGTACCGACAACTGACGCCAGTTAAGAATACGCAACCACCTCGGTCACATGACACACATTCAGTTGTTTAGTCTAACGCACGGTTATGATAGTGGTGGGATCTGCGAAGATCGGACTCACCACTCTAGCGAAATGGTCCGCGCGAAGGGCTTGTCATGGTATGGGCCCAACCGAATTTTCTATGGTTTGGAAGCTCCAAAAGATTTTATCTCATTTCAGACTTGAGAATAACGAACTTATAAAAAAATAAAATAGAAATATAATGAGGATACTCAGTCAAGATCATTGCCGTACCATTGACACACACACACACACACATATATATGTATGAGAGAGAGAGAGAGAGAGAGAGAGAGAGAGGGAGGGAAAGATAAACGCAAAGAGGCATGGAAATGAAAAAAAGATGTTTACTGTTTTCCTCTATCTAAATATTCCTTTAGTAATCAGGTGAAAAAGAAGAAAGATAATGAAAAAAAAAAAGGTGATCTCTTTGCAAAATGAATATGCAAGAACAATGTACGAGTTGAGCGGAAAATATAGGGAAATATGGTTGAAAAGCAATATTCCAGAAGATTTAATGGAACTCTCCTGTTGACTAAGGTGACAAAGATACAAAAAAGGAACGGTATTATGGCGCATGTAGCATAGGAATGCATGGAAATGAATATCTTATCAGTAGAAATAAAAAAAGGGAAAAATAAGAAAAGCGGTTACGGAAGAGCAGCAAATTGAGAGATAACGTTTGTCAAAACAAATGCTATGGTGTTTCTTTGAGCATGCGTGTGTAAGCGTGTGGGGGGTTAAGTGGGGAATGAACAGAAATATCGAAAAACAATGGACTCAACGTACAATTCCTACGGACTGGATTTTATAAGCATTTAAATTCCGAGCTAGGGGTAACATAGAACGGGGAGTACTAAATCATCTTCTGCTGAAAGTGCCCGGCATTTGTTTCCGTCCTTAGTAGAGCTACTACTGTCCTTAATTTTAACCGCTGCTGCTCTGACGTCACACCGTTCTTTGATTGGTTGAAACTTTCGAAGATTCAGCACCACGACCGACAAATCCCATGGGTGGCATCAATTCCCAACCCCCCAAGAGGTTTTTATGTTAGGCTGTCAGCCAAGTCCTACTTTCTGTTTTCTCAGCCTTTCGGATGAGATCAAAATGTAGTATCACTTTGTTTTGAGGTCTTTTGGCCAAGAAGCATGAGAAGCT
Source organism: Thysanoteuthis rhombus (assembly GCA_963457665.1). Taxonomy (NCBI): domain Eukaryota; kingdom Metazoa; phylum Mollusca; class Cephalopoda; order Oegopsida; family Thysanoteuthidae; genus Thysanoteuthis; species Thysanoteuthis major. Next base: position 30,639,812 of record OY735214.1, read on the forward strand.
TAGTCCAGTTCCTCATTGTACTTTAAGAGGGAACGGGTCCATTGTCTGATGTCTGGGGCGTCGCAAAAAAAAAGCATCGAGGGAAGTGGATAATTCCTAGAACCACCTTCAAGGATGAATCAGGGTCCCACATTAGACCAACCTTATTCCTCATCGTACCCTCTTGGGAAAGTGGAAAAATTCATTACTCCCAAGAAGAGCGCAGACCTTCCCACACTAAGCCGAGCTTAATCTGAGAGAAAGCCACAATAATAGGGCAACCACTGAGGGAATAACCTATGAACAATCGCTCGCTATGAACATTGCTCTACTGCTGGCCTTCTAAATGTATGATTAAAATATGTTTATAACATGTAAGCAATATAACCTTTGCGAAAATCCTTGATTCCAGGAACTTCGACGACATATGGATCGATACCGCAAGCCTGGCTGAAATCAATCTACTCCCGTTGACGGAGCAGCTTGGTCTTATATATTGTTCATTATTATTTGATGAAGATAATAATAATAATAATAATAATAATAATAATAACAATAATAATAATAATAATAAGGAGAAGGAGATATCAAATAGGCAAAAGCATGTAAAAAACACTGAGTGCATGGGTCTGTCGGATTCTCCTTGATGAGATGCACATACACACTGCATCTCTAGAACTGATCTTCAGATATGCCAGATAGGAAGGATTAAAAATGGCTGAATGAAGAAGTACAGCGAACATCCAATCGGATATACGGACCATTTTGCTTTAATTTCCGTCTATCGGGCAAAATACATCGCATTAAATCTCGTATTACTCTTATTAATGCGTACACACACGAACAGATCAGATACACAGATAGAGAGTCATACAAACATGAACGCACGCACGCACGCACGCACGCATGCGTACGTATTTGCAGTCACGGGACTTACTGATATACTGATACGTGTTCAAAGTGATGGATTCTAGCATTTCAGTTGCAGTACCGACTTTTGCTGCAACCCTTCATGAATACTACCTTTCGTGAGATCCCAGTGAACAAAGGGAATTATTTGTGCGCAGGCGCACACACGCATATATACGTAACCCGATTAAAAAAAAATCTTTTTCATTTCTCTCATACTTGAATCCTTGTTAAATTTATGAAATGCAGGAAATCCTTTTTTGTTGATTAAAATATGAACAGGGTCATGTTATATATGCCTGAAAAGTTTTGTCTTATTCTGTTTTGCAGATTAGACGTGCATCACGTACTCATCGCAATTATTCAGCAAAAGCAGAAGGAAAATCTAAAGATTTGTTTAAATTTTGAATCTAATCCTTTTTAAAGTAATCTTCGTGGCTAGGGGTAAGGGTGGACCAAAAAATCTTTTTTTTACCTGATTTGCCTTAAAAAACTGCCGTAAGTTACCATTTCACTCACAATTAACAACAGTATAACATTTTTGAGATTCATTTATCAGCTCTGCCAAGTCAATTTATTTGGGATTTCTGGGTTATCTTAATATTTTTTGCTTGCACATACATATGTACTAGTTAATTTAAACTTGAATAAAGATGTTTTAACAGCTGACAAAGTATACTAGAATAAGCCCCCAAATGCATTCTAATTGCAGCGATAGATATGGTAAATTTGCCTGCATTATATTGTTAGAACTGGAGAATCTAAAAGGTTTATAGTACTATCAGACTGTCTTGAAGTGTCTGAAATGGAAACCGGTTATTACAAAGCAATTTGGAAACGAACATGACCAATTGAATTTCAAAAGATAACTAAATATGCTTTGGACAAAATATTAAACTATACTTGATACTTAAGTGAAAGGTTGGTAGGCCTTTTGCTCTTCAGCGCAAAAGTTGAAGATACAACAAAAGAGACCATGACTTGCACAATGTTAAACGCAAGTCAGGGCTTCAAAGAAGCTAGCAGCTTGGACCTGTTCGCTCAACTTTCTCAAAGAAACAACTCAGACACTTTTTTGGTCCCGACGCTTATCGCTCGTTCGATCTCCTCTAAATAGACAATGAGTAACTGACGAATCCTGTGTCTATGTGGCAGACATCTGACGAATGCCAACATACCGTGAACACTATTAGAGGGTTACCAGTGATCAACGATGCAGTTGAAAGGACGTTCAGGATCCCAACGGAGCTGAATGGACAAACAAAGCCACTATCAGAGGAGCACATCTAGGCAGTATCTAAAATAGATACCATAAAGAAGGTACAATGATCAATAGCTACTTCAATGTGTGACCAAGAGGACACTAACAGAATTTCTGTAGTCTAGCTCTATTCACGATAAATCAGTCATAAATGATACTCAATTTGAACTTGATAATATAAACATTTGGAATAAGAATAACATAAAACCAGTTTAAGGTCCGTGTACAAAGTCAAAGACTAATTCTATGTGAGAATTACCTAATTTGTTTTGGCACATCTGCTGAAATTGTTTTGAAAGATTTATCAGAAAGTTACCCCTGGGGACCACATCAATTATTGTAAGATGCTCACATTGAGTTTAATTCTGATTGAAATAATGGCAAAATGCTCATCTGCACGCAAAAATATCATAATAACCGAAAAATTAGAAATAAATGGGGTCGGAAGTGCTACTTCCAACCTGCACGTGGGTATTATCATATATGGGCGTTAAAAATTAACGAATCTCAGAAATGTTTAACCTGTTGTTAATTGTGAGTGATATTCCAACTTTTGGTAGTTTTTCAAGCAATTTGGGAAAGTCAGGTTTTTGTTCCACTCTACAAGGGATGATAAAAACAGCCTCTCTACAAAATGACGTACATTTTATTACATTGGTTGAGTTTTACAAAGGTCATCACAAATTAAAATCGTTGCTTCATGCAAAAGACTCAATCATATTAAGCGTACCTTATATATATATATATATATATATATATATATATATATATATATATATAGTCACGTGCATACAAAATAGAAGCATATATCTCATATTGATTTATTGCTGAAAACATTAAGATACACACAGAAACACACACACACAGAAACACACACACACACACACACACATATATACATATATGGCTTGGGCAGAATAACGGGAACACCTGCTGATTTCACTTGTATATCAAAGCTCATCGACAGAAACCATAGATGCTAAAGCGCCTATTGTTGAAAAATCAAAGGGCCACTTCCATAAGGTGATTGCAGAGCTTAAACAGCATCGGCCGAGCTCGTCAAATCTTTGCTTCCGCAAATCAACATGAAACATCGTAAAAGTGATGTAGTGACCATGAAAATTTAGACAGTGGACCAATGGGAGAAAGTGATGTACTCGGACGAACCTTCTTCTACATTATTTCTATATTCTGGCCGCGTTTCTGTCTGGACGTGGACTAAATAAGCTTATGATCTTGACTCATTCCAACAGCGAAGCATGGAGACAGATTTGTATCGATTCAGGCTGCAATATCATGGAATTTTCTCGATCCTGCGCGGTAGGATGAATTCCCAGGACTATATGTTAATTTTTGCTGAACAGTTGCATCTCATAGAGCGTAAGAGCTCTTCTCAAAGGACGATAATCCACCAATTCACACCACTAGAGTGGTTTAAAACTGGTTTGAAATTCATGAAAGTGAACTTCAAAACTTAGATTTGCCCGCAAAATCACCAGATCTTAATATAATCAAGCATTTGTGGAGACAATTGGAGGAGCAACTAAGAGACTGATTTCCTTCACCAGCGTCCCTGAATGAGCTGGAGCAGTTTTTCCTTAGCTATGGCTCAAAATTCCTGTAGATACTGCTCAGAATCTACATAAATCCATTTCTCAACGTATTGAAGCAGTTATCAATGTGATTAACAGAGGAGGGCCAACTTCATATTAAAAGCAAAAATTGGTTATCAACATTATTTTGTCCAACCAATATATTTACATTCATATATCATTGTACTGGGATATAAAATCATTCGCGTCAGAATTTACATGTTATATAATGTATACTTGAGCACTTATAGAAAATGAAAACCGTGGAACCTCAACTGATCTGTTTCTATGAATGTTAAATGATTGAAAAATAGATATGATGGAATCTGAAAAGAGATCATTCAGATGGGAAATCATTTCTTTATGGGATCCATGTAAGGATCATTATGCCAAATAAAAAGAAAATCCACAGGTTGAACGGAAGACTGCAATGAATATAGATTTTCACATAGAGCATGCTGTAAGGTCATTCCAAATATGCGCATTTGTGCTTAGTCTGTTGGGTATAAAAACCAGCCCGGAAGAATTCTTATCATCACTATGGATTTAAGAGTTGGTCGAACGAATCTAGATATTAGATAGGGGAACAAATATCATCACCATTTACAAGAAAATTCGATTTTTTCCACCAACTGAAATAACAACTACAACAACAACAAAACAGAAAAAAACGGTCCGTTAGCCTATATGATCCATTCTTGCAATTGAGATTAAAAAAAATACTTGTCGAAATCTTAGAAACTTTAGACTTATAATTCCGAAAGAAGAATCAGAAAGTAATATCACAACGTTGCAAAGTAATAGGATCACGCGTTTATTAGAAACTTTCACCAGGACTGTCAACATAGTTTTCTTCAGTTTTTCAACTGGTCTGAGTGGCTGGCTTTTTTCAATGATCACCGCTCAACAAAAGCTGAGATAATTAATTTTTTCTAATTCTTAATTCATAACCCGAACCCAACTAGGTATGCTGCCACAAGATGAAGTCACGTGACGGTTTCTATTGAATGACTAAAACGAAATATCTCTTTAGGATTTTTTGGAGATTGCCAAAATATATATTCGAGAGACTAGCAGACATGATGCAAAATTGACTTTTAAAATTAGATTAGAATTTACATAAATGTGGGGAAGTCTATATTATCAATTCGATACAGAGAATCCGTTTAATTATTTCGTCAAACAGATTTTCTGTGTTGAATCAATTTAAATTCTCATTTTTATTTTATAAAGTACTGGCTTCGCAACGCCCACTTTAGAGAGGTGCTGCGAATCCCGAAGAGGGTGTATGTCCAACGATAGACATTAAAAGACTGGTGATGATGATGATGATCGTTTAACAATTTAACGAATCTACCATGTAGTAAACACTCACAATATGACTGCAGATCTGTTTCTTGTCTAGCAATAGGTTTTCGTGTCCGAATTGGTTTAGCCATCGCCCATGAAAAACGATCTTCCCAGGTATGAATATCAGCTCTCGTCGGAGGCCATTTCTTTTCCCATATTTGACACTACTTTCTCCAAGGATCGGAAGGTAAACGAACTTGAAAGTTGTAACTTATAGCTTTTACTTCTACTCTATTTTCCCTCCTTTTTTCAATGAAGGGTATCCCTACGAAAATTATTTCCCGTGGATGATATTCATGGATATCAATTATATAAATAATAGCTTGATTCTGTCAATAACTTTTGCGGTAATTTCTTATCTGACAATCTTCTTTTTCTCTATTTTTAGTGCACAAAATGCAGATTAAATAATGAAACCTGTTCGAAAAAGTTTTAGGTTAAGAATTACAAAATCCGGTGTTTTGTCATTTTGCTTTAAGTCCAAATAATTTATTTTCAGTGCAAAACTTGATTAAAGCTAAGACGGAGAGCGAGAAAGTGTGAATAGCGAAGAGTTAAAGTAAAATGCTTCTCGATCTATACAAGGTATCTATATAATGATGAAACGTTATATATATATATATATATATATATATATATATATATATATATGCCCGTTGTCTAGCATGTTGTTATTAGGTGAATTACTATCAGAAATTCTCAATGTATAATGTTAAATCTATGGGATTGATATTTACTGGATTGAGTACATTGATGAGAAAGAAGATCATGTTGAAAATAGCTCTTTGTCGTGTAAAAAAAATGATTCTTTTCATCATTAGGTTAGAGTCTTATTGGTTTGCGTTCGTACACGTCTCTCTCTCTCTCTCTCTCTCTCTCTCTCTCTCTCTCCCTAAAATAGAGTAATTTTTACAAAAATCACATATGATTTTTAATAGGGAGTTATTTCCTTCCTACTCTGTATACTGAGTTCGATTCTCCTTTGATACCTCAAAATTTTAGCCTTGTGTCAGACTAAGCCACAAGTTTTGTAATTTATGATCGAAGATGAACACAGTTATAAAAATAAGAAGCTGTGAAAATCCCCCAAGACTTTTTTGCAATAGAGACACAATGCATGATCTGTCATCAACAAACACAGAGATGCATTTTCATTTTACTACTCAAAACAGTCTTTATTCATTGCTTTATACACAGTGCATATATATATATATATATATATATATATATATATATATATATATATATATATATATATATATATATATATATATCCTTCAAATGCATTTACTCGTGTACTCTAACGCAAGGAATAAAAATATGTATATATAAAAAAAAAATATTTCGCTTGAAACTACCCTTACTTGCAGATAGAAATAAATAGCCCTGCCAGTCATGTGACACGCATGACCAATCAGAAGTCACGCATTTGGTGCCTGTGTAGACGAATGCATGCATATCATCTCTTCAATCTAACCGCACCCGATTTTTTGAAATGTCAGTTGTCATCAGCAAAGATGTTTGGTTCAGCTGGCCGGTCGTTTAAAGAGTATCCAACACCGACGTGAAATTGAAGCGTGAATCGCAACATTTTCAACTACAGTCCTACACAATTTATCTGTCCTTGGAATAAATTTTCTCTATCTATATTTTGTTTTTTTTTGTCTTTTTCTCATTCGTGGGGGATCAAGGGAGGAAACAACTTCCGCCTGCGCTGATTGATTATTTGAAGTGGGAAATAGTTCGCACATATCGTGTCCACTCTTTAAACTAGGTGTCCCTCCTCAGAAGCTCGACGGCTTGGTGTGGTAGTAGGTTTTATGTCAGAGTAACCTTTTCTTAAATGATGCTCACCTCTAGCTAAAGGTCTCCATCTGCTCTACTATTCTACCAATAGCTCAGAGGTGGATTCATGCCTTTCCCCAAAAATTATTGAGAAGTGAACGCAAATTACGTCGGCCAGAATTCAGACTCTGTTAGCCGATTAGATATATATATATATATCTATATCTATATCTATATCTATCTATCTATCTATCTATATATATATATCTCGAATCCGTCATCGTGGCAATGCTCTTACCATTGAGCTTAAAGGCCACTGGCAATGCAAATGTCCAAATTACTGGTTTCACACCAAATTCTCATCTCGTTTATTCTCTGTCTATTTGCTTCTTCAATATAACAGTCATGTATTAAGACATGGATACATATGATCCGATAGAATGATTATAAATTGTGTTATATTATATAGAGACTTTTTTGGAATGATTTCCGATTAACGTAAAACCCACCTTAGACAACATAAGGTTCGATTCCTGCAGCGGCTCATTTTTTTTAAAGTGGCTTCCATGCCACTGATATATAGAATTCAGTACAAAGGCCGTTCAATGTAGATCCTTCAGAAGTAAAGAGAAAAAGTCCGTGATATTTCGCTATTAAACGCACTGGCCCTCTCTAAAGTCAATCGGGAGGGATTTATTAGGTTGACAAATTCTAATATATAGACATTTCTTTCCAAATGTTTACCACTCCGGTCCGGTAGGTCAAAGTATGCAACCACTTGCTTCAACAAAGAGAAAGTATAATCTGTGCTTCGATTATTACATATTAGCTGTCAGTAACGCTCATCTCAATTCCTAACCTTTGGTAATCCATTTATTCCTGATTAATGATGTATTCATATGATAAAATCATTTCCATTCTGTTGTAAAATTATTTTCGAGGTCAAAATTTCGATTATGTATATGTATGTGTGCGTGTATACCATTGTGCGTGTGAATGTTGATGCTTGCCTGCTATTTTAGACTGGTGCAAGGCGACAATGGCTTCCCGATAGCAAAATCGGCAGCAATGCATTTACATTACATAGCCCTATTCTGTCAGTAACACTTAAATAATTTCTGACCCTTATCTATTCTGTACACAGACCCCGACGCTTGACGTCCTATAGTCGGGGAAAACACTCTTGAAATGTTCGTTCGCGATGCCAGGTCATTTATTACAAGAACCCAATCTTGGCTTTGTATATCGTGAACAAATTCAGTAGGCGCTAAAAAACAACACGTGATTAATGTTTCATTTCCCCACCGCCTGGAATTGCTGTATCATAATTTACGAGATGATTAGAGTGAATCACTATTTTGATGTATTTATCTAATAAACTCTACCCATAATATCAACAGTTACATCAGCTGCTAAGCGAAAATATTCTGCATGAAAGCTTTCATGCATAAACTGGGGATGATATGTGGCATTAAACTCAACTGGATCGCAAGCCAATTTAATTTCCGTAGTAATTACAGCAAGTCAGATGCTGATAGTTTTAAAAGTGTTTTATGCACCCAAGGATATCAAAAGTAAAAGTTGCAGGAGGATGATGGTAGTGGTCGTGGAGGGTGGTCACCCGACTATCCAACACTTACGGGTTATCTTTAGTGGAAGAGATTGGAAAGGACAAAGAAAGCTTCGAGAAAACACAGAAAGTCGCTAGTAGAATCGTACCTCTAATAGAAACTCCGACCCAACCCCCCAAAAATCACAACTGGTCTGGTTGGTCATTCAATAGAAACTGTCATGTGACCATCGTCTTTTGGCAGCTCATCGTGTTGTGGGTGGACAATAGGGAGAAAGCTATGATCAATGAATGAGTAGTCATAATCTCTGAAAAAAAGTCTGAATTTTCACAAAAATAAAAACAAAAAACAAACCAAACTCAGCATGGATTTTCCTGCTGGACATAAACCAAGTGATCAATTTAGCATAAATGTACATTGCGAATTGACTCCACCCCACCAACTATAAACTTACTTTGAGAGGAATTTTCCGTTTTTTCGTTGATATAATAAGTAATTGTTGGTGCGCATGGTACACATATAGCCAGCCAGTCAGGCAGATGGACCAATTTAAAAACTGAAGAAACTCATGCGGATAGTTTCGGTTGATGGTTTTTAATTCAAGATATAGGTATTTCTGACAAGCAATGTTGATTGCTTTCTCACCTGCTTTTACTCAATTAACCTGACAACCTCAAAAGGCTATTGCAACACACGTTACTGTTTTCCTCTTAGACGAGCCACGATTATTCAATAATTAATTGATTCTTCTTGTGTAAACTTATCTAAAGGAAGAGGCGTCGGCCCAAAAATCCATGAAATCCAAGGCTAAAACAATTAAAAATGATGATCATCATCAGTCTTTTAATGTCCATCGTGGGACATAGACCTTGTCAGGATTCGCCACACTTCTCTACCGTGGGCATTGCGCAGCCAGTACTTTCTGAATTTGTCTATTCATCTAATACTCGGTTGCGCACATGATCTCTGTGGTCCATGTTGTGAGTCGCAATGTCCATTGGTTGCCTGCCATTCTTGCAACATAGCCAGCCCATTACCATTTGAGTTTTTTTTAAATGGATTCTATGATGTCCCTGACTCCTGTCTTCTCCCGGATGTATCATGCTGTCTTGTGATATCTCCATGTGAAACGTGATCGAAAAAAGTTTGAAAAAGTCTGACTGAATAGCAAATTCACTATTATCTGCTCAGCGACCGTAATTATAATATGATATCTTGTGTTGATGGGTGAAGGTTTATCTCTCTAGAGTTATTGATTTATCTCCACCATAATTATTCTGTTTTTCGAAGAATCCGTTTGACGACGCGTTCACTGGATTCACTTATTCCTCAGCTTGTAAATTTTGTGTCTAAATGATTGGATTTGATTCAACTGGGACAGTGTCCGTTAAAAGGGTTTCATATGTGGAGCAGCCTGTCATAATTGTCATGCAAAATTATTTGCCATCCGTCGTGCGAAACTTCCGATGTCTCTTAACAATCCAAATATTTTACATCTGAATTTAGAAAATTCGAAATATTTCATTTATTGTCGATTTTTTTTGAAAACTTCCAACTAGATACTGTACAGTCCTGTTTGCAGACCATAATTATCTACCAACAGTCAAATTCGCACAATGCCTGGTAGTAAAAAAAGGCACGTGCGCGCGTGCATAAACACACACACACACACACACATACAGACGCACAAATGCACATACACACTTTTCTTCACTCGGAGTTAGATATTGATGTCAAGATATATGGATACTACTACCGTTAATATATATATATATATATATATATATATATATATATATATATATATATATATATATATATATATATATATTCTCAAAAGCATAATTATCTGTTGATACTTTCTGGATAATCACCAAAATGTTAAGAGTAATATTCAGTGTTTGATATTTCGGTAGTACTCCTGAATTTGAAGCTCTTCTTGTAACTGTCCTCCGTTTACAATTGTTGAAAGGCTAACATTATCATGAAAATAAAGTAACCTGTGAAAATTCCACTGGGAATGTTCGTAATTAAGGAACAACCCATATGTTTTCATAAGACAGAAAAGACGAAATATCATCTATGCTTTTAAATAGAAAAAACAAAAAACGAACAAAACAAGCAAACCCCAAAACAAAGCCGAATGCTATCTTCTCGACACATCTTATGGGGATAAATATGGTTTTGGCGCATCAGCGTCAAGCAGCCTTCAATTGCTCACGGGATGCAACTTATAAATAGTCAACTGGGGGTATAAATTTTGAATGATGGAGCAAGCGGTTAGGTGGCCCACGGAGCTTTTATGGGATCTGTTCATTAATTCAATCTGTATTTTGAATTGGAACACACATGAGCTTTCTCAACCACTTATAGACACAAGTAAAAGCTCAAATCTCCTTCCTCTCTTTTTCAGTGATGTGTGTGAAGTTTAGTTGGAGGAAACTGAGCCGAAATAAGTGGTTTCGCCCCTGTTTGACAGCTCTTAGACTAAATTCAATTCGACATCTTGAGTGAGAAATTGATCCAAAGATATTAGCTGCCCCGACTCCCAATTATGTGGAAGATGTTTTATCCACACTCCGCTAAGTGAAGTGAAGGGAAGGAGAACAAGACTGTTGCATATTTGATAATATCATATCATGAAATCACTTGTAGATTCATATATTGATAATATTCGTATATATATATATATATATATATATATATATATATATATATATATATATATATACCCACCCACAAAAAGATACATACGTATATACTATATCACAGCTTCAACCATGCATTTATTCATTTTCATACACACACACACACACACACACACACACACACACATACACACACACACACACACACACACACACACACACACACACACACACATATATATATATATATGTGCATAGGTTTGCATGTGTGTATAGGTGTGTACGCGCACATGCATCGTATTTTCAATCCAGTACCTCTTCCATAATACTAAAATAATATTTGGATCTCTAAAAGCTGAAAATAAAGTAGTTAAAAATTATTAAGTATTTACTAGCTTGTTAACCATTTCTTTACAACAAAGCGTTCTGGATGAAATACATTTAAAACAGTAAAACTGAAATGAATTACATGAACCTGTTCAGTTAGTAATTCAATATAGACCGTCATTTTATTAACGTCATTTGGCAGCATGCCGTGTTCGGATGATCAATTAAAAAATTGAAATAAGGGGATGATCAATACTTTTTTTGGACATTGATCATTGAAAAAATATTAATTTCCAAAAGACAAGTGTGAATGTTCACGGACACAAACTAAAGGACCTTTTAGCGTAAACGCACGCTGAAATTGAACTCCAAACCAGAAATCTATTGAGGGGAATTAAAAAAGAATAACAATAAAAGAAAGCAAAACGTTTTCATTGTCATCGTAAGGACTAAATGTTTGAACTTTCAACCTTTTAGATCGATTAGGGTAGTTTTTACGAACAAACATAGCCAGCCAGAAAGACCAACTTAAGAACTGGAGACTCCAATGTTTTGGTGACATTTGAATGTGCTCATTTGAGCTTTCAATTTCATGTTCAAAACAATATATATATACTGGAACCAAATTTATCATATATTTTATCATATCTATCTATCTATCTATCTATCTATCTATATATATATATATATATATATATATACACACATATATATACACTAGTTCGTATATATGCACTCACTCATACACATATATGCACACTCACACACACATATATAAGCATACACACATACATATGCACACATATATGCATGCCCATATATATATATAATATGCATACGCACATATGTACATATATGCACACACGTATATCCATGCATACATACGAATATATATGTATACGCACATAAACATGCACATATACACATACATGCAGACATATATGTATACACACGATATTTATATGCACATATATTTGCATACACATACATATATACGCACACGATGTATATATATATATATATATATGCATATATATACACATATATATATATACATATATGCATATGAATACACAATATGTATATATATATATGTTTCCAAATGGAACTTATTTTTGTTCAGGTCCATTTAAAAGTAATTCAATTGAATCCAGCATATTCATTTCTACTGACTGTGCCTCGATCAACACGTCTTGAATGGAAAGTGACCTCCCTTTGCAGCCTGGATCATATGCATCACATCAATGAATATCATTTGAAAAGGGAAAAATGGCTGTCCTTCTTTGCAGGGGAATAAATTAGTATTCAGTGATGTTTTCTACGGTTCTCGCTAATGTCCTGGTTTGAATATAGAATCAATCTATATTTGCCAGTTCTTTTACCGCCACCTTGCTACCGATGATCCCCAAACTAAGGGCACGATTGTTTGTTTGTTTTTTATTTAACGTCATTTTACTTGTAACATTTTTTGAGCTCTATACATTTTGAATTGAATTCTTATAGATAACAGGTCTTGTTTGTCACTCAGTAGAAATCGTCACCAGACCAACGTTTTTTAGCAGTATATATCTATGTACACGTGCTGCTAAAAACGTTATATATATGTAAACAGTCCCACGGCCCGTGTTTTTAGCAGCACACACACACACACACACACACACACACACATATATATAGAGAGACATACATATATAATACATGTGAGGTTCCTTAACCTCATCACGCCACCATCTATCCTGTCCCTAACCTACCCATACAATCTAACACCAAACCACTTCCCTCCTACCCTGACACCGTATGTCCTCTCCAAGACACCATAGACTTCATTACAGATTAAACTTAGTCTCACACAACAGTATGATTCTATCAGATAGGATACTATTTTTTGTTTACAAAGCAAAGCTCCTGACGGTGGACTTTAATTTCCACAGCAAACCTATAACCTCTAAAAGGTACTCACACACACAACACACACCACTGAAGATGGGAATACCGCCCCCCGAAACATGTCTAGACCATCAATAAAAACATTTACGGACAAAAAAACCTAAATTCCATACACTTTCATTCCTGAGTCCGTCTCACTTCCTATAGTTCAAATTATATATATATATATATATATATATATATATATATATATATATATATATATATATATATATATATATGCTGCTAAAAAAATGTTGGTCATGTGACAGTTAATATATATATATAAGTATTCAGAGATGTTTTTTTTAGTTCTTGCTAGTACCCAGGTGAGAATATAAAGTCAATCATCATTTGCCAGTTCTTTCATTAAAGGATCAATGCAGTATAATTTTGCAAATAGAACCCCTACTAGAAATGTATTTAAAGGGAATTCTCAAAAAGCTAAGAAAAAAACAACAAAAAATACAAATGTTTTTTTTTCTTTGATAACATAATAAGTAAAAGTTTACACATCCATCCCTCAAGCTCCAGTTGTGGAGCCGGTAGACATGACAGATACATATCCAGCCAGCTAGCCAACATGCAAACCTTTGAACTGAAGAAACGTAAGGTGACAGTTTTGGTTGGCACATTCTAATTAACAGCTTTGTCGATAAGAGTCAATATTCTATGTAAGTGCGTACGTATATCTATTCCCTTGGGTGAACACACATTTTTTCCACCTTCCCTGTGGAACTTGCCAGGGTTTAAAATCAATTATTCTCGTCTTGCTCGAATTTCTAACCTTCATAAGATAAAGTGGAATTATACACTTTCAAGTTTGAAATGATGAGGTATTTTAATTGGACTGACGGATGGAAAAAAACCTTTAAAAAGATTTTTAGATTGGTCTCTCTCACTTTCCCTCTCTCAAAGTCACCGACAAAACTAGCCAAAATTAATAGTAAAAATACTTAATCTTTCAATTATAATTCAAATAACTTGAGACCAAATCCATCCATGAATTTTTCACAAAAATCATCACCAACCAGATCACTAAAACACTAGATGAAACCCAATCACGGAAACAGGCTGGATTTAGAAGGAACTACTCCGCCATAGATCGTCTCCATTCAATAAATCAGCTGAATACAAGAATACTAGATGGAGAGATGAACTGGACAAATTTAGAAAATACTGGCTCCGCGACACCCACGATAGAGAAGCGTGTCGAATCCTTGGGAAAGTCTATGTCCAACGACAGACGTTAAAAGACCGATGATGATGATGATGATGATGATGATGATGATGATGATGATTACTAAGTTGTACAAAACAAACAATGTGGCGGAAAGATTTGGGATATAGAGCTGGTAATATGACTGTATATTTGTGCCCCATTAACGTGGATAATTTGTTACATCAGGACGAACTGCTCGAGACTGCCGGGCTCTGTAATCGTACGTCGATCGTAGTCGCCCGTGTCAACATTGTGGTGACGGCGGGAACAGACGCGGTTGTCCAATGAAAAAAAAATGACATATTTTGCTCACTTGAAAAAAAGAGGAATTCGAAGAAGTAAAAATGGAGTCATTGTAATTTTAACAGAAAGTTAACATAACCAATTTTCTTTTTAGTTCATATAGATTGAAAAAATTCTGTTTACTACTTAGTTATATAAGCGTTTAGTATTTAGCATGTCATTCGATACGTAATGAAAGCATACTTGTATTTTATTAAAATATAGATTCAAGGATACGTACTCGACCATTTACGAAACTTATGGTTGGCATTAGAATCTCAGGAGATCGATCTGTAATCGTAATTAGAAGTGACTAAGCCGGTAAGTTTTCCTTCCAACCAGTTCGTATATAATTGGGAAATTTCCTTTTCGAAACCTTACAATATTAAATTGCTGTTCAACTACTGCTTCGGTGTGTAATTGACATGTGACACCTCTTTCTTCGTGTGCGATTTCTGTCTTGTTCAAACTAGGATTCTGACATTTTCTTCGTTCGGTAGACCAGAAAAAATCCTTACCACACAAGAAGTCTCTTATGCATCTTAGCTCGAGAAGTATTTTTTTTTGCGTGTTCATCAGAAGTGTGAATTCGTCATCAATTTTTGCGTACGAAATTCTCATTCGAACTGTCATGATGTCAATAGTTTTTGGTCAGGTTATTGTCATTGTTGTGACAAATGAAAATAAAGTCGAAATACAATGGTAGGAGTTTGACAATATTTTTCATAACAGAAATTCTAAGTTTACGAAAAAATACCGAGAGCTCGCAAACGTGAGTTGACACGACATGATGTCATGGCACTAATCCTTCTTTTCCCCTCTCTCTTTTATTCACGTTTTAAATTCCAAACTCTGACGAATTCACGATAACGAATCGAACAGTTTGACAATAAAAACCCCATCTCGCTATCAATCGTTATAATAATTCTTCTTCTTCTTCGACGTTGAAATCAGCATATCAAATTTATTCTAAAATAGTATCGCAGATTTTCTGAGCTCAACCGCTAAGGGCTTGTTTTTTTCTTTTGAGATCAGTTTTGCTTCAACCTGAAATTTTGTTATGAAGACCCTATATTAGGGACTTGAGATGAAGCTTCAGATATGTTCGCCTTTGGCCTTTTTTTTTTTCGTTAAATAAGCCGACTAGTAAATCTTGATAAAATCGGTTTTTCATTTGAACATGTACTCCCTGTTTTGTTTGAAACGAGTAAGTTAAGTAGATATTATTACGACAAGACAGAATATGCCAGAAGAGGTTCTGCTGCGCCAGTTATCCAACTGAATACCAGTCACTGGTTCCAGGATGTTGAGATTTTCACGGCACTTTCCATTATGAGTTATCATTGATGTCATTGAGTCGATATTCGTGGTATTCACATTTTCATTCAAATCAATAGCTTTTCTCGTGCGCTGCAAATTGTTTCTACTCCTTGAAAGACAAATGCGTAGCATAAATGAATTTA
This sequence comes from Thysanoteuthis rhombus, assembly GCA_963457665.1. Lineage (NCBI taxonomy): Eukaryota > Metazoa > Mollusca > Cephalopoda > Oegopsida > Thysanoteuthidae > Thysanoteuthis > Thysanoteuthis major. The sequence continues at coordinate 30,656,127 of OY735214.1, forward strand.
TCAAATTCTGAGATCGGCTAAGAAGTAAAATGAATGCAGATAACAAGTTTATTAATCCCTAGGTCGATAGCGAATTATCGTTGTATTGTTTCCGGGCTGTAAACTTCTATTCATGTAGCCATTGATCCACTAGGCTTGAGACAATTCAAAAATCCCATTTAGCAACTTACAGTGGGGTAATAGTTAACAAGTTAGTCTAGGGGAATGTATTCTGTAAAATTGCTAAACCAAAGAAGGCCGACGTGATCAAAAGATTGTTCTCTCGTAGTGGGTAATATGACATGACTAAAAGAAGACATGTGGCCAAGGAGATATCGTGAATCAACAAAATAAATTGGTACGTATCGCAAATCACTAGTACACGTCTCAAGATCTGTGGCCAACTGAGTACACATCATACGTTGATGTGGATTAGACCCAGTAATATATATATATATATATATATATATATATATATGTATATAGGGACCAGGAAGTATTCCGGCTCAGGTACTTCTTCCTTGCCTATTTATGCAGTCGGACTTGGTCAGACGATATGAGAAGAGGAAAAATTGTCCGAGGAGTGGAATAAAGAAATGTCACTCCTCGTTATATTCCTCTATCTCTTTGCGCCTGAATATAATGAGGACTCATATTGTATACGGTTGTTCCAATCGGCTGGGTCTAATATTGGTGGGGTTTTCACAATTTTGACGTGAGGTAGAATGTTAACACTAAGTCAAGTCGGTCACTTATTGCGTAACTCGAGGGAATACTCCGCGAGGAGACTGGAACTCAACTCTCTCGACATATTTACGCACGTGCTTTCATTGCTGGCGTAGCCTCGTTTGTTCAAAACTGCGAAATAGGAGGTGATGTCTTAATAGACGCTCAACGATAGGACAGCGAACGATGCTGTATTTTTATATTCTTAACCACAAGACAGAAGATCATTGGCTGAAACTGAAATTTATTGAATAACTGAATGAACTGAAATTATCCAAATAACAGCGAAGGACGAAAAAATCAATGTCGATTAACGTTCAAGAAACTTGTTTCTTAATAAAGTAAAAAACAACGACCAAAAAAAATGGCTCGATATACAACATTCACTCCTAAATCCAAAATAATTGTTTCGCATGTTTGCTATGAAAAAAAAAATCTATTTTCACTGCTATCAGATATTCTATTTTTCTTGCAAATTATCGTTATTTGAGTTTTATTTACTTAGCGCCAAACATATCCCGAGCCCTCAAGGTTAGATTTCTTTTTATGACTTCCATCAATTAAATATAAGTAGATAGTTGTAACATGTGATATCAGGGGTAAGATTTACAAGTTAAAAGATGGAAAACATATATTTATTTTAGGGGTTACAAATACAATAAAACAAATATTAAAAGTATATACATTGGAAGTGAGTAGATGCCAAAATTCCCACAGTATATTTACCACGTGAATAAATATAATGAACTAGTTTGCCTAATGGTGTCGTATATGTATTTTTCTTTGAAACCTTCTCTTTTGTTCATTGTGTATGCAGATTTTCATTATCAGATTGATTGCAAATGCAGGCTCCACTATTAGCACAGGAGACTTTCCAATAACGCTTTTGATCGTTTAAAAACACTATTATTATGTAATTATTACATTATCCTATCAAAGCAATCATTGAAAGTCGTTCTTAAGGCTATTGATGAAAATCATCATTGTAATATTAGTGCTTTAAAGTGGAATCGGATGATTTAAACAACGAATCTTGCGTTTTAAAAAAAATGTACAATTTGCTTCAGTTCTCAGTTTGCATTGACAGCAAAGAAGAATGGCCTTTCAACTGGTCGGAAATTAATGCAAGAATTACTAACAAAATAGAATTATTAATTGTATACTTTAAATGCATTGTTAACGGTTTTAGTGTATGAATACATCAAGAAGAAAGAGATTGATTGTGACAAAGAAATCATGCAAGTGATACTGAAAGGATAGAACTATCTTATACATAATACAAATACATTGCCAATGAATTTATAATAGGAAAACATTGTAAATAAATTCAATTTCATTTGTAATGATTTTACTAGAACAATCTAAAATTTGAGCAAGGTTTGGCATCCAATTCGTATGTTTTACACTAAAAATCAGATGAAGGGGTTTTCAGTGATCGGTTATTGATTCACACATCACTGACAGAGAAGATTTGAAATCAAAACTATCACCAAAATTATCAACATATGTTCTCCTCAGTTTCCAAATTGGAGCCCAAATGCAAGAAACTAGGATGGCAAGCCTTTAGCAGAGCAAGCTCAACCTTCAAAAATAAGATCCCATTAATCCTAAAAAGAAGGGTGTATAATCAATGCATCCTCCCAATAGTCACTTATGGAGCTGAAACATGGAAATTAACCAAGAGACCGATCTGCAAATTGAGAACTATGCAACATGCACATGAAAAAATCATGCTGGGCCTCACATAGAGAGACCTCAAGACAGCACAGTACATCCGAGAAAAGACAACAGTCAGAGAACATCACAGAATCCAGACGAATTAAGAAAGTGCTGGCCCTGCGACGCCCATGCTAAATTGGCTGCTTAATTTGTATCTGTTAGCATTGACATTTGTATTTTGGTGATTCAGACTTGTTTCAGTGATCACTGCCAAACAAAAGGTATGAGAAGTAATTTTACCATTGATCAACCCTTTTTCTAATTTAAAAAAATGTTAACCCCAAACACGGCATGCTGTCAAAAGATGTTGATTATGCAACGGTTTCTATTGAGCGACTAACCAGACCTGTTCTTATGATTAATTTTAGATTTACAGAGATTGACGACTCAGAATTTCGGCATAAATCAGTGAAAATAATTAAAATTGATTTTTCAAAACTTTGAATCCGTGTCTCTCCATTTTGAAACTCATCAAGAGCTCGAAATTCAAAGTTTTCACTCTTTATTCTCTCGCTGGATACGTACAGGGTTTGCATTGCTAAATATTCAGTTTATATTGTCTCCATACATTTACTTCGCTTAAATATTCAATCGCATTAATCGCTAAAAATGCAAATCTCAGTGTTAGGAATGTTTTATTCCTATTTCAAGACACGTACTTGCATTTACGGTGAACTCCTGACATGTTTCTATTTCATGGGAGACCATATTTGACAGAGGAATAAATTCGATAAGTACGAAAAACACAACGGAAAGATTATATAATCTACAGTTTTGATGCGGAGAGAGACAAAGACACGTGAATGAAATAGAAAAGAAGAATAGAAATATTTCTTTTTGAGTCGAAAGGCAGCACGGGAAGAAATAGAAAATGGCTGAGAGGTTGAAGAATTAGGATTTGGAAATGAAGTATAGTGAATTGACTTCTAAAGAAGACGGAGCTTTTCTGTCGGCTGACAGAAGTCAGATTGGATTTTTAAATCTATTCGTCTACTGTACTGATTTTTTTCAGCACTGAAATGAACCCACTAACATAAGAAGAAGGATGTCTGTGCAGAACCTGGAATCAAAACTTATTTGTTTATAAACAAGAAACAGGTTCAACAGTCAGCTAAAAGATTGGATTCTCAAAACGATTTTTTCGCTCTTTTATTCAAAGGGTTTTTTTTTACCAGTCAGCTAAAACATTAGATTCTGTAAACGGTTTCTATTTGTTTCATTTTTCTAATAATGTTTTTTTTTCATTATAATTTATAATTATTATCATATTTATATAATGTTACATTGTTGTTATTATTATTATTATAATTATCATTATTATTATTAGTAGTACTCATTCAGTTTTCACACCTGTAGGGATCGTTGGCTGCCTCTTGTGACAGCAAGTCTTCTCAATACTCTCTTCTAGCTGATTTCAGGGGGGGGGTGTTGTCGCCCGATTTTTTTCGGGTTCATAGTTCCCCCACCCTCTTTGCCAAGTTCTTCGGGACTTTTCAAAGGACTCCGACCACTTTTGACACTACCGTCAGCTTTATAATCTGCAACTTCTTCAGCTATCTAGCTGTTCACTTTCTTTTGGCCTGACCGTATAGTGTGCTGTATCAGCGAGATCCTCGATCTGATACGTTCTTTCTCTCTTTGCACACTACCACAAACTCTGGCCTGGATGGGGTGCCCGTTTGAATCTCAGAGGATTTCATGTTTCACTATCTAGGGCGGATTCTGTTTGGTGCATATAAATTTAGTTTATATAGTTGAAGCGCAGTCATTTGCATAGTTCTCACTGGATCACAGTCATGCATGTTCTTGTACACCTTCCGGGTTGATTTGCCACGCTGAGAGACTTTGTAGATGGTTGTCTTCTCTTCATATCGGTATAGTCTACATTTGCTGTTGTCCAGTGTCTTCTTACCGATACGCAAGGATTTATTTCATCCTGATATATGATAGCATTTATACAAAAAAATATTTCAATCATTTTTTGCTATTGATTATGTATACAATAAGCAGTTGCAGAGGGGTCTTTGATCGTGCAAAAGCCAGGCTTGTTTCTCACTTTCGTATCTTCGCTTTTGTGCGATAGGGTTCTTTAGTCTTTTAGTTATATCAGAATCTTTGGCTACTCCAATTATCGTTCCCCACTCTCAGGCACAAACTTCAAGTCTCATGAAAGCAGAGTCGACGTAGTCGTCGATGCTTACAAGACACCTCCTACCCCTTTTTTTAGTCCTCACTGATAGTCAGCTTTCATCGTCTCTCAGGTGCACGGTTTTAATAGTTTTCATCATTTTTCTCGTTCCGCATTCACGATTTCTGGATTCTTCTCTGGTCAAGTTCAAGAAGGACCCAGAGTATCCCACAATGGAAAAAGACCGGATATCAAAACCTCTGATCAATACACCATGTTAGATTTTGGTTTCTATAATTTTTTTGTTCTTCTGAGATATTCTCTGTTCACCCTTTTCTCTCTCTTGCTCAGTTTGTGTATGTAGGCTTCAAAAATCTTCAGGTAATTATCTTTCTTACAGATTGCTCAAATACCTTCTGTTGTTTCTCTTCTTCCTTTGCTCGTTACCAGCATTCCATACTGCTCGATACCAAACCCTATTTTTGATGTCTTGTATGGAAATCTTTTGCCTTTGTATCAAGGTTTCCAATTCCTTTCTGTTTCCAGCAAACATTTTGAGGTCATCCATATAGATTCAGTGATCCAACATTTCCTGTGACTCTGTCAATCTATATATTCCGTTACACTTCCGCATTATATATATATATATATATATATATATATATATATATATATATATATATATATATATAGTAGTACAGTGTATAGTAGTATCACTGCTATGACGATTAGTCATTGGTATAGCGAATCGCCTTGAAGATACTTCAAATTCCAAAAATTATTTGGAGCATATTTATTTTCCCAGTCTGTAAAAGAATATCCCATAAGAACAAGAAAATACTTGAAACCAGAATCTACTACAGAAACTTGATGAAATCAATAAATCCCTGGATTGTTTCCTCAGCAGGATATTCCGGTTACTTTTAAAACCTGACCAGAAAACGATTTAGAGCCTGGACTACAGAATGAGAAAAAATATGAAAATGCATAAACCTGTGTTTTAACTTCGATTCGGTGCTTTCCTTCTGTGTTTAGCTCCGCTTTCAGATTTTCTATTGCCTTCATTATGAAGTTGTCTACTCGTTTTAAGATATTTTAATATCCTCAGGGCTGTAGGATCAGATTGTAAGCCTTTTTGTAAGCTATCCATGTCAAGGTTAGTGTCGTCTTTCTTATTTTAACTTCTTTTTGTATTGAAGATCACACTTTCTTCTGTTTTCCCTTTTAGCATTATTTCTGTTCCTCTTGGAGGAGTCTGCAGCTTTCTTACGAGTGCGTAATGATGGTGATGATGAAGATGAAGATTATTATTATTATTATCATCATTATTATTATTATTATTATTATTATTATTGTTGTTGTTGTTGTTGTTGTTGCTGGTGGTGGTGGTGGCAGTGGTGGTGTTGTTGTTGTTGTTCTTTCCTAAAGGGGTTTTATTTGTTTCACCAGTTAGCTGAAACATTAGATCCCCTAGAGGATTTCCTGGGATTGATTAATGGTAGCGAGAAAAACGAACTCAGCCGGTGGGAGAAATCCTCAAGATTTCCAGTGATTTCAGGTTTTTGTTCATCTTAATAACTTGAGAAGGTGAAAAATAGATTTATCTCTTCTGATTAGAAATCGATCCGATCTCTATCAACCAGAGCACAATACAACCATGCAGTGCTCTCCAGGTTTTTCCGATGTCAATTTTCGATAAAAGTGAGAATATATATATATATATATATATATATATATATATATATATATATATATATATATATATATATATACACACATATATATATATTTCGATACGCTACATAAATGTCTTTTCCCTCATGACGTACGTTTTATCTTTCAGATTATAAGATTTAAAACGCGTGACCCATATATGTCAAGACAGGCAATAAAAATAACATTCATCGCTAGCTGTTACCCAAGTTGCCGGTAATGATCTATCGCCAATATACCTACTCACCGTCAGTCTTCTTATACGGTTCACCAATAACATTATTACTTAGGGATAACTGGCAATGGAGCAGACTGAAGGGAAATATATATTCATACTGTTCCCTACTTTCGTTTTCTGAGCAGTATCCAGGCCAGGAATAGTACTGAGGCGCAAATAAAACCTCTTGACGAAAAGAAGGTTTCAACTTTTTTTCTCAAGAAGGTCCAATGCTTGATATGATGAAAAAGGCTGGGGGATTCTGAAACTGTCCACATTTGTATAAATTTATTTTGATTTTGCTTTAAATGCCCTTCACACAGTGCACGGAACAAGCCTCCGAATTATATCTATAATTCTGGATAAGTACTTTATTATTGATGTTCGCTGAGGCTTTTTAACAACGGGTCGAAATTCTACGATTGCCATAGTGCAGAATGAAAAACTCAGTGAAGAGAATGATAGATTTCAAACCAGGACTTAAATAACACATACACATGTATACAGTTACACACACACACACACACACACACACACACACATACACACACATATTTATATATACACATTATATGTGGTACAAATCAGGCTAGCAGTATAACATAATATAATAATATAACAATAATATAAAGCCACTTCTGAAATGCAATGGATTCATTTCATAGAGTGCTCGATACATACAACCTTTTACTCATGGAGTTAAGTTGTTTTAGAGTAGTGCTGGAAATAAATGCTCCTAGCCCACCAGCTAGGTTGAGCACTCTGAAGGATACATTCGCCTGTATCGAGCACTCTATGGAATAAATCCATTACATTTCAGAAGTGGCTTTATATCATTTATATATTATTATATTATGTTATACTGCTAGCCTGATTTGTGCCACATATACTGTATATCATTGCTCCTAGCCCACCAGCACTCCGAAAGATACATTGTCTATTTGCCATGAACATGGAAAAACTATATATATATATATATATATATATATATATATATATATATATATATATATATATATATATATATATATATATATATATAACTTGTGAGATTAATTCTACTGCAGATAAACTTGTGCACGCACGTATGTATATATACATATATTTTTTTATTGGATATTTTGGTGGCTAATTTTCTAAATATATTCGAAGCTCATATTTTGGCAGCTCTCTGAAAGATCAGGTTTAGAAATGTTTACAACGAACATTTTCAACGCCTCAATCTTGATGCCAGTAGAAGAAAATTCTTTCCATAATCTTTGCTGTAAACCACGAAGAGCTATAAAAAGAAATATGAAAGGAAGCTGATTACTTTCATCAAGAATTCTTTGTCCGTCATATTCAATAAAATATGCACGAAATATATTTTTTGACTTTTCTGTTCTTGCACGCCTCTGTCTGTAGGCAGAGTAGGTAGCAGGGCGAGAACTTGTCAAATAAGTGAATTGTGCACTTGATGACACTTTTTAATTTGGCACCGTGTTAGGGCTGGTCACGAGTTTTCCAAAAACCACCAGCCACAAGTCAGCACTCCCCAACACCTGATGGTCTGTAGATGCAAAATTCAAAATGGCCGACAACAGATACTAAATGTACAATATCTTGGCTTCTGCTGTTCATACCTTTAAGTATAACATCACTTCCCCCAGGTTTTAAGTGTTGAAAATCTGTTTTAGTTTTTAAGGTCAATTTTAAGGTCATATCGGTCGTAGCAATGTTATTTTGTGCAGTGAAATGTAATCCAAGCAAAGTATGGTTTGGATTTGAAAAAAGATATGAATACATACTATTTCTTTCAACCACAATACATTTCTGTGAAGTAGCAATAACACAGCAGCTAAAGTCCCCAGAAATTCTAGCTAAAAATCCAAGGTGGCGGCCACTTTTCAAGAATGGCGCCAATTTGACTTCTCTAAATCGTTTGGGGTCAGTTCCCTCATATTTGAACTGATGAAATTGTGTATACGTGGAAAGAGAATTTTGTCATCTTCCCAACAGTGTTATAGTCTGTATTTGTAGTGGAAAAGAAGTTTCGGATAAAATGTGGACGTAGGTATTCCAGCACAGACCGATGGAATTCTCTTTCCAATATATTTATAAGTATATACAAACAGAAGTCCATGCTGTACAGAGAACACTACATATCGTGTGAAAGACTCGTAGCCAGTGACCAACCCTGACATCATACCAAATTATGAAAAAAAAGGTGTCATCAATTGCACGAATTTTGCTGGTTCTTGTCTCTCTACAATCAAACATCCAAATCGTCAATTGAAACTGTCAATAAAGGTTTCTTCAGTTTTTAAGCTGGTTTAGCTGGCTAGTTATGTACGCATGCATCATACGTACAGATCGCACCAATAGAGCTAGAAAGCTGATAATTCAAACATTTACTGATTAGGTCTTGTAAAAAAAAAAATTTTGCTTTTGAAATTTCCAGATTTTCTAGTGATCACTGCCCGATAATCGGTGAAATAACTCATTCATTGATAACCCCTTTTTTCCAATTCTTTATATTGATCATCCCTAACAACGCATGTAATCCGAAAGGCGTTGGTCACTTAACGGTTTCTGTTGAGTGACTAACCAGACCAGCTCTCGGCTATCCATAGCTAATGCAGATGTAGAATCTGCAACTGTATCCTAAATATATGTTATCAACTGGGATTTGAAACGCTGACTCAATTGCTCGTTGGACTTTGTAACCTCAGAGCAATCCATTCTGAGACGTAAACGTCTTTAAAGTTGAATGCCTTCTTTATTAGAATTTGCTGATTCCAAAATAAGCTGGTCGTTTGGGCTGTAAATAGTTTAGCGAGGCTTTCAGCGATTTGTGATTAATTCCGGTCGGTTCGTTGAGTGACAAACATCGATAGGTTTGAGAGACGGTCGTCGATGTGTGGGTTTCAAACGAAGAAGGGACGTGTTGAGGGAAGAGAAAGGAATCGGAAGCAAACAGGTGAGACAGAGGAAAGGAAGCGAGGAGGGGGAGAAGTAGGAGGAAGGGAGGGAGAAAAAGAGATAATACACTGGGGTGAGAAAAAGAGAGAGGGAAAGAAAACTCTCAGAGACGAGAGAAAGATGAAGGAAATAAGGAAAGGAAGGAGAAATGTAGAAAAGGATGTAAAAGACGCATTCCCCCTTTCTTTCTCTCTCTCTCTCTCTCTCTATATATATATATATGTATATATATATATATGCATATGTATGTATATATATATGTATATATATAAATGTATGTATGTATATATATGTATATAAATATGTATATATATATGTATATGTATATATGTATATATATGCATATATATATATGTATATATAGATGTATATATATACATATACATATATATATGTATATATATGTATATATATATATGTGTATATATATATGTATATATATATATTTATATATATGTATATATATGTATATATGTGTATATATATATGTGTGAGTGTGTGTGTGTGTGTGTGTGTGTGTGTCGTTATGTGTATGTGTTTATGTGTGTGCAAGGCAGGATCAATGTCTGCAGCCTGACATGTGATTAGCTGAATTTTTATCTGAAAATTTCTCTTTTCGATCTCTGTGATTGATATACGCCACTGAATTAAGTGCATTGACAAGGAAGGAGATTATGGTGAAAATTCATTTCTTGAGTAAAAATAAATTCTTTTTTCGTCATTAGGTTGCAGACTTATCGATTTTCTGGTGTATGCAGATAAAATGAATATTTTATAGATGGAAACACATAAGATAACAACAATGATTGCCATACTGATAAGGGTGATAAGACTAATAATCTTTATAATATCAATATTGCTAGAACCGATGATGATGCATATTGTAAATGATTGTATATATATATATATATATATATATATATATATATATATATATAAATATATATATATTAGCTAACCTTCTCGTCCTCTCCGTTAAAAAATTATGACAGAATTGAGCAGCCGATTCGATCGCTAGCTATAGCTATCTGACATTGCTGGTGCAAAAATTTGTTACCCCTTCCTCCAACATGCAAATGCCGCCTTTGAGGACAAAAAGTTGAGACTGTATATCGTATCTCAAGTGAACTTACCACCTTGACCAAAAAAAAAAAGAAGCAAAAAACAGGTACGATAGGGCAGGAACTATGACACAGAAGGAACTGTTTCAAAAACCATGGTCACGTTAGGGTTTCTATTGTGTGTGACTACATCTGTTAGTATAGTTTTTTATACTGAGAAATTAGGAGGAAATGACTCGGGAAGTAGGAAGAAAGAAATAATCGGAATCTAATGGATGAGAGAGAGAATGAGAGAGAGAGAGAGAGAGAGAGAGTGTGTGTGTGTGTGTGTGTCAATAGTGGTGGCAAGACGGTGCTCAAGAAAATGCGGGGAAAATGTTATCAGAAAAGGGTGCAGAGAGAAAGAGGGGTTGGTTGTGAACCCTCACAGGTGATTGGAGAAGAGATAATGATAGTTGCAAGTGGGAAAGAATGGAGAAAGGAAAATGAAGATAGAAGGGAAGCGGGGAAACTGATAGACAATAATAATAAAAAGAAGTTAATACAGATTTAGAGAGAGAGAGAGAGAGAGAGAGAGAGAGAGAGAGGTGGAGAGGAAGGAAATATGAGAGAGGGAAAATCGTATAACAAAACGAAAAAACCGTAGGCAGTATTCAGTGAAAATTCATGGCGGATGCACTGTAGCGAAACGGAAGTAATCTTGTTTGAAGACGTTTTGCTCGCAGCTCCACCTGGTGGTTAAGCTTCATTAAACAGCCTCCAAATTTTTTTTTTTTAAATTCATTTATTTTTCTAAATCAGCGGAAGTCAGCTGGTTTTAAAGATTTCATTATCATTTCGTGGTCGGGGTTTTTGTTTTATTCAATTTCCATTTTCATTTTATTTAGATTTTTTTTTGTTTTAATTGTTGATGTGCACGTGTCTGTTCGACTATGGAGGTCCATACGAACAATAATCATGCTGCATTAAATTTTATGTGGTAAAACAAATCGAAGCAAATTTATTGAAGAAAAACTTTTTTTCTAGGTTTTCTTTGATAGATTAAGCCAGGCTTGTTAGAAGAGAAATATGGCGTAGTAAGGCGATTTCACTCTTTTGAAGACTGTTTATTGGTTTGGAGTTATACGTGTGCTAGTGTTGATGACTGAAAATACATTTTTGATTGAATTTTTAATTTTTGAGCAACTCCGGATATCAAACTCTGAGATGGACTCTCTCCCTCCCTCCTCTTTCTTTCTGTCGTATATATATATATATATATATATATATATATATATATATATATATATATATATATATATATATATATATATATATATATTCTGACTGGATTCAATGAGTTTATCAAGAGAGAAAAACCCTTGATAACCTCATTGAAACCGGACAGAAAAAACGTGTGAGCTGAAAAATATAACTGTGAACACCCCCCATTATTACTAAATATCCAAATGATTAAACATAAATGATCTCCAGCCAATGTGGTTTTCCCTTACTTCTTATTTGTCTCTTACATTTATTGGACCCCTCTTATGGGATACTATTACCTTTTCTCTCTCTTCTCTCTCTCTCTTTCTCTTTCTCTCTCTCTATATATATATGTATGTATATCTTGATGAAAGTGATAAGTGGAAAGTACAGAGAAAAAAATTAGAGAAAAGCAGGATACATCTCGAAAATCTTTATTATCACGTGGACACGTTTTGATGCATTTTCACGGTTGCCAGCCTTCTTTTACAGAGAATATTTAATTTTTGAAAATTTTCTTAATTTATGGTATCTGAAATTATTAGAATGAGCATTGTCGCTATACTAGGCATATTTGGGACGAGTATCCTAATCTTTGTTGTTTTAGCACTACGTTCGGTCAATACGTTCACTGGCTTTCGACCATTGTTGCAATGGCTTTGAGAAATCATGCCTTAGAAAATGTCTGTAATCAATGATGTCTGAAATTCTGAAATAAGACATTGAAGTCATACTCCAAATTATTCGGATCAATATCCAATTTGTTAGATACTGTCAACCAAAACTGTCATCATAGTTTCTCCAGTTTTTAAGATCTGGCTGGATTTGTATGTATGTACTATGCATAAAAACCACATCAATGGAGCTAGAGGATAGATAAATTGAAGATTTTCTCCTTATTTTGCTGATGTCGTTTTTTTTTTAAATTCATTCCTAAATAGGTTTTTAGTGGGGGTTCAATTTGCAAGGTGAATTTATTCTAAATTGATCCCCCTGTTTCATAGTCACTGCCAAACAAAAGGCGAAAGAAGTAACTCATTCATTGATCACTCCTTTTCCCAGTTCTTCGATTGATCACTGCCAACACGGCATGTTGCTGAAAGATATTGTCTTTTTTTTTTTTTTTAAAAACTTTCATGGTTTCTGGTGCCTTTTGACATTGTTTGAAGTTATGATAAAGTAAAGTCCTAATTCAATAAACATTTAGTGCTCACCACGAAACTCCGACTATTAGATATACGGATTATTCCAGTTGGGGAATGGGAGAGATAGATGAAAAGAAAAGCTAAAATAACCTTCGGTGTTTGTTTTGTAGCAAGCTATATGGAGACATCGCTCCCCATCTTTTACTCTCACCGTTACCTCGGTCCCCTATATCTTCAAATTCCTCGAGCTTTGACAAAGCCTAAAATAATCACATAACCATTTGGGGTCCTGAAAACACTCCTTCCCCCCCAAAAAACGTCATAAATAATCGTAATTTCTTCTTCACTTACTCCATTTTGGCTCACGAAAGGTTTTCATAGGAACACTATACCTCAGATTGCGAGGGATACCTGTATATCAGTATTGGTTAATCATCTCCAACGACAAAATAGCCAATAGATCCCCAGATATTTTGAAGTTTCAACTTTTCTTTTCACTCTTTCATACCTTAATATAACGTTGTCTTGCCTTTATATAATATGTACATAATTTCTTATCTACATTACATGTACTTGTAGGTAGATAGATTACATGGTTTATAGATGATCTACAAACTTTAAATCAGTAAATCTTGGAAGCAAAAGTGACTAGTCTAACAACCTCGCACATTCTTTAAGTTATTGGGTACCTACTGTATCACGAGGTTGAACAAAGCTGCCCTGTAAATCTGTTTACAAGTGCTGTGAATTTGATATAACTAGGTGCCTCATTACTGAGCTAAACTAAGCTTAGTGAATAATTATGTATATATTTGATTTTCTTTCTACATATCTGTATGGAAACAGAAATCAAAGGTAAAAATTATCATTCCTCAACGATTACCGTCTCTTTTTGGGAATGAAGTTTTGTGAGTGTGTGTGAGAGGGAGAGAGAAGTGTGGTGGGGTGAATGAGTGAGGGAGTAAGTATATAAATGTGCACTTATAAAGAGTATGTGTACGTCTATACATCACTGGAATTTGGAAAATCGCCAGTAATTTTTCACCGAACTTTTTGACTTTTAACCTAAAGGGACATTTCTTGTCTTTGAGAGAGTTTGCATGATTTGCTTCTTGTTTTGCCCTTAAACATTAAAAAAACAAACAAACAAAAAAACAGTCAATTCATTGATCAGAGATAAATGTATTCATCATCATCATCATTATTAACCTTTTAGCGTCCGTCGTTGGACATAGACCTTCCCTGAGATTCGCCAGACCTCTCTATCGTTGGCATTACGGAGCAAGCACTTTCTGAACTTATTTAGTCTGTCACGCCATCTTATATCTTGTCAGCTTCAGTTTTGCATGTTACCTCTGGGAATCCCTGCTGTGAGTCGTGATGTCCAGCGGTTGTCTGATTGTTCATAGTCATTTGAGATTTCTAATGGCTGCCACTCATTGCAGCATTTGCAGATTTCAAGAAGGCTTTCAACTCCTTGGAAATCCCCATGGTCATGAAAGCCATCACTTTATAAGGTGTACCCGTCAGAGTACTGCAACGTATATACAGTCCCAGGAACTCCTTTATCAGGCTACATAAAGACTCTGAACCCTTCCCAAAAGTATTAAGACAAGGTGATACCAGCTCACCAAAACTCTTTACAGCCTGCCTTGAGATGATCTTCCTAAACCTAGACTGGGAGAATAAAAGAATCATAATAGACGGTGAATATCTGAGCAACCTCAGATTTGCAGACGACATTGTCCTTTTCGCAAAGAACCTGCACGACCTCTAACTAATGCTAGATTAACTAAACAAAGAAAGCAAGAAAGTCGACTTACACATGAACTGCAACAAAACGAAGGTCATGTGCAACAACCACGTCGGAAAATAGAACACAACTGTCAAAATCGAAGATGCGAAACTGGAGAAAGTAGACCACAACCTCTACCGAGGGAAACAAATTCCTATGAGATCCTCAAAAGAAAAAGAAATCAAACAAAGAATCACTCTAAGATGGCAAGCCATCGACAGAGCAAGCTCAAGCTTCAAAAACAAGATCCGTTTAATCCTAAAAAGAAGAGTATACGACCAATGCATCCTCCTGATAGTCACATACAAAGCTGAAACATTGAACCCCACAAAACTGAGATAATCATGCTGAACCTCACATAGAGAGATCAGAAGACACCACTGTATAAAAGGAAGAAAATACGAGTCCAAGACATCATAGAATCCATAATAAAACTCAAATGGCAATGGGCTGGGCATGTTGCAAGAAAGGCAGATAACCGATGGACATCACGACTCCCAATATGGATCCCTAGAGATCACATGCGAAACCCAGGCCGACAGAATACAAGGTGGAGAGACGAACTAGACAAATTCAGAAAATACTGGCTCTGCAATGCGCATGATAGAGAAATATGGCGGATCCCGGGGAAGGTCTTTGTCCAACGACGGACGTTGAAAGACTGATGATGATGATGAATGGATTCTGTGATATCCCTGACTTTTGTTTTTCTTCTGATATATTTTGCTGTCTTCTGATCTCTCCATGTGAAGTTGAGTATGATTCTCTTTTGTACACGTTGCAGGGTTCGTTTTTCAGTTTAAGGGTCAGGTTCCATGTTTCAGATATATAGGTGACTATCGGGAGGATGTATTGGTTGTTTACCCTTCTTTCTTACCCTGGCAAAATTTTCTTGTTCTTGAAGGTTGAGCTTGCCCAGCCGAAAGCTTACCCTCCTAAAGTGATTCTTCTTCTGAAGATTCGTTTAAAAAATAAATACTATTGAGTTTTTTTTTTTACATTTATAAAAGGGCTTAATTTCCAAACGAAATTTTGTCTATCCTATTTTCCCCCAAATCAAAATACAAAAATATAAAGGATACAAGTGCCATTGACAGCAAAATTCGTAATACGATGTTGGATCATTAGAAAAATCAGAAAATCGAAAATACAGTTTGTGTTTCAATGAGAAAAAATGACGATTGTTGATATTTCTGCACTTGATTCACATGAAAATTTTAGCGTTATATTTGCTGCATTACATTTGTCTATTTTATCCTCACCATCTTCAAAATACATTTTTCTTCACTAATTTGGAAATGCTATCTGTTTTCCCTTGTTTCTTCACATCCTTTTTTTTAAAATATCATATCTGATAATCTGAAAAAAATTCATTTTCAAATGAAAGCAGAAAACTTGACCATTTAAATCTTTAACATTGAATTCAACTATAAAATATATCAGTTAGTGTTAGTCTAGATTTAGTATTAGGGTTGGTGTTAAGTTTGGGTTTAGCACTTTGCTTTGTGTTTAGGACTAGGTGCAGTGTTAACCTTATATAAAGTACTTAAGCAAACTTGTCATTACCACGATGGTACTTTTTCCAATGAAAAAATATATATAGTTCACATGCTTTGAATTTAACGATGAGAAGGTTACAATTGCCCCCGAAATCATTCTTTCAACGTTAAGCAGAAATTTGACAAAATGAAGCAAATTTTATTGCCATCCCCAATTCTATTTTCGCGACGCAAGATTGAGAAACAACTTATGGGTTGGAAAACGCAGGAGTAGGATAAATGAAAGAAAGCCATTTTTCACTTTTTTGTTCATTTTAAACATATGAATTAGTGCTGCAGATGAAAACATACAAAGTTTATAAGTTTGTATATGCAATGAGCTCGTATGAGTAATTTATCTACATAAAAGATTTATCTCATGACATGATAACACGTCTGAAACAATCCCATTAAGTTGTGAGAGTAAAAAATCACCTACGTGATGACGTTTGTACTATAAATGGCCATGTTCACGTGTATATGTGTTGCTTTTAGTCATTTAAATCTAAAAACAAGTTTATACTGATTTAGTTGGACGTCGCACTATTTGTGTTTATGAATGCGTAAATATTCTTTTGGTCCTGTATTTGCGTTTCAACCAAACCAGTAATGACTTTATCGTTCGCACGGAAGATATTAATCTAAAAATGGTCGAACGAAGTAAGTAGTTCTACTTGAACGCCCACAATGATAAAAAAAACCCACACAAATTAATCTAAGTTCTTTTTTTTTTTACACGGAGACTAACATACAGACGCACTCAATTCAGCAACAAAATTAATAAATAAAAATTCCCGTCGAGAAATCATTGATATCTCAAGAGATGTCTCTTTACGTATCAAGTTACAAAAGGTGGCATTCTGCGATCGTAGGAATGATACTGGCTGTGGCATTGAAAAAATAGTACATCGACCCCCAACCATTTGTGAAATGGAGGGTTACTGAAGACAGTATTCGCCTGATGAAGGCAGGTGAAGTCACTTACCGAAACGTTTTGTTTCAACTCCCCAAACAAAAACGAAAAAAAAAAAATGATTTTTCTTATCTGAACAAATCACCGAATCAAAACAGCTGTAGTTTCATGCCGATCAGCACTTTTTAAAATTTGATTCACAGGTGAAATTCAAGATACTACGAGATCACCAGCGAAATTTACTAGTCAGCAATTGACAACCATAACCTTGTGATTAAGAATCAAAAAGAGGAATGGAAATTCAACGATTCAGCGTATTGAGTATAACAGCTCAGTGTACGACTATCAAGTCTTAATATCCAATAGACACAGCCCTTTCCCCCAAATCATTGGAAAAACATAATAATTTCAATCTGATCAGAATCATCCCATTGCTTTTGACGGATAAACAGTTGTCCGTCGATTGGAATGGCTCAAAACTGATCAGTCATAGAAAGCTTTAGATATCTCCCAATCTATTTTAGAATATTGAGCATTATCACAATAGATAAAGCAACCCCTAAAACAATATATATATATATAAAACAATATATATATATATATACATATATATATATATATATATATATATATATATATATATATATATATATATTGAAGTAAATTCGTGAATACAGAGACGAGACCCAGATGCTGGAGAAATAGATAACCGAATCCGGTATCTTGCTTCAATTCCATATACTCGGCACACAGCCATATCTCCTAATAAAGATGCAAGAACACGTTCCAGCGATCGCAGCTGGTAAGACGAAATCTAATCGCTTTACGCCAGTCAGATTAAAAGTCAACCTTCTTTCACCAATAACACAGCGATTTTGTCTGTTGAGCATATGGCCATCAGAGCACAGTATAGGAGGACAAAGGACAACATTTTATGGTTTAACCCACGTGTCACATGCAGTGAGCTTATTGTGATAATTTTGGTCGGATGAGGCAATGATCAAAAAATACATTCTGCAGTAGGGCTTTCTTTAAAAAAAAAAGAAAGAGAAAGAGAGAAAACCCAATGTTTTTCCGATTTCAGACGAGATGAGAATTACGTTTGCCTTTTTTGAGCTGTCTCATACGTATAAAATCATCACCTTCGGCAATGTGTGTTTAATAATGTTATTCAGTATTTCATATTCATCATTCATTTAGTGTCTGTCGTTGGACGTTAACCTTCCTCGAGATTTGTCAGACCTCTATGTCATGGATGTTGCGGAGCAAATACTTTTGAACTTTAGTTCATCTTATTTTTTGCTGGCCATAGTTTTGGATATGATCTCTTGAGACCAACGTTGTGTGTCTAGATGTCCACTGTCATTCTTGCAACACGACCGGCTCATTGTCATTTAAGTTTTCTGATGTATTCTATAATATTTGTGATTCTTGTTTTTTTTCCTAATATATTGTGCTGTCTTGTAATCTCTTCATGTCATGTTGAGTATAATTTCTTTCCTGTCAAGTTGCATGGGTCTCAGTTTTATGGTCAATCGTTTGATGAAGTTCCATGATACAGCTGAATTCATATAATAGCGTTGCTTTACTACGGGTATCTAATCACACACCTTAGCGTTCAGTGGTGTATAGAAAAATGTAGGATTCTCGATAATTGTACTTCTTGTAGGCTTTCATTTGGAGCTGAATCGCTGTTGTTTGGTTGTGTTGAAAACCTTGAGGTACTTACAGAGTCTGTAGTCGGTGAGTCACCAGGATACGTCTTCTGCGAGAGATGCGTTGTGTTCGCTGAGATATCTTCAGAGAGTAACTTCAATGGGCTTATAAATGGCCGAGAAAAGGACCATAGACGAGGAATGTATGGAAGAAGGAATCAACATCATTTATTCTCTGTCACCCTAGACCCACTTATTGCAAAACATGTATTCGTTCTTAAATGAGGTGGTTCTAACGTCGTATGTAGAAAGGGACACGTTCGGCCAGTCTTTTCATGAAGGGGACTAAGATGTTATTGAACCAGGCAATTCGTATCGGTATGATTAAATGGCTAGATACTTTCCAGACTTCAAATCTATCTATCTATCAAATAATCAAGCCAATGGCACACACTTAATTATAGCCATTAATCAACCTTTATTAATTACACAAGATGGAATGATTAGGATGCTTTCGCACGCATGAAATTGATTATATAAAAGAGTACTTTATTAATTCTGCAGAAGCAGATCATCATCATCATCATCATCATCATCATCATCATCATCATCATCATCATCATCATCAGTCTTTTATCGTTCATCTTTGGACATAGACCTTGCCAAAGATTCGCCAGACCTCTCTATCATAGGCATCGGGGAGGAAATACTTTCAGAACTTGTCTAGTTCGTCTCTCCATCTTGTATTCTGTCGGTTTCACATGTGATCTCTTGTGATCCATGTTGCTGATTGTGATGTCTAATCGGTTGTCTTTCTTGCAGCATGCCTAGCCCATTGCCATTTGAGTTTTCTCATGGATTCTATGATGTCTTGGACTCCTGTTTTCTTCCTGATATACTGAGCTTTCTTGTGATCTCTCCATGTAAGGTTGAGCATGATTCTTCCATGTGCACGTTGTATAGTTCTCAGTTTGATGGTTAATATCTTGGTTAGGCTCTCTATTTCATCTGCATAGGTGAGTATCGGGGGTAGGATGCATTGGCTTTATACTCTTCTTTTTAGGACAAATGGGATTTTCTAGTTCCAAAAAGTTGAGTTTGTTCAATCGAAAGCTTGCAATCTTAGAGTGATCCTTCGCTTGATTTCTTCTTCTTTTGAGGATTTGTATTAACTGACAATTATTGAATCGGCAAAGAAAGTTGATTTGATAACAAAAGTTCACTTTCATGTCTATTTGACCCAGGATCAAATGAAGTTCGTTTTTACTATGTGAACAGACGCACATCTACCTACTAAGAAAACTAACGCTATACAGACCTTTCTTTCCTATACCTTGCCATGAAATAAATGAAAAAGTTGCAGATATTTCATTTTGACGTGCGGTTAAAAGCAATGTGTCGATCAAAAGAGAAAGTCCTGTTGACACGACCTATCTATTTGTTATACTACTAAAGTATCATTCAAAAAAAATATTTTACGAGATGACCATTATTGAAATATGACTATGGAAAAGAAAAGAAAAATCACCTCGCCATGGATAAATGGTTAGCAAACAAGAGATGCAAAATACTATAAGCTTAATAAATAGTCATAAAGAAGAAAACTGCCTTTAAATACCCTTAAATATTTCAAAAAGAGCTTTTCCTAATTCATATATTTAAGGTTTAAAAATGGTTGCTTATCTTGACACACCTTTCGCTTAAAGCGAAAACAAAAACGTAAGCCCGTGGAAAAAGTAGTTTCCTAAAGTCACTGGGAAAATTTCATCATTTTATATTTATCTAATCATTTTTGTATTTTAATTCTTTGAATGTCACTGTTAAGTGCTTAATGTTCGTATCTGGAGACAAGGCGAATTGAATTAATCCCATATTGTCGAAGAGAACGTGGTATCTGACTTAAATCTCAGCAGATGTATTCAAGATTATAAGAATTTAAACATTGCATAACGGAGAAATAGCCACAAAAAAAGGGTGAAACATTTTATCAACATTGCATTGAACATGCGATGAATGGTTTATTGAGACATAAATGAATCAAACTTTCCTTTCAAGAGATGTATTCTTTCATTTCAAAACTCACCCTTTAAACATTCGTACAAAGTGACCCTGATTCCCAAGCCTTGCATATTTGAGCTAAACGTCTCCAGATTTCTCTTTCTCTCTCTTTTTTAATTCAAAGAACAAGAACACAAAATATCAGCAAGAAAAAACGACCCTTACCTTTATTGCACCTGCACTCAGCAGTTCATTTTCCTCGTTGCTCGCACTCCTGAAAAAGAAAGAGGAATATTATAACAACATAGATAAAGACCGAAATGTTGAAAAAATGAAACGGTAATCTAATGACTAGAGTATTAGCAATAATTCACTGAATCGTTTTTTTATCAACACATTTTAGGTGTACTTGTTTAAAAACCCACCCGACGGGTGCATTTTTCATCAAATCCCCGTGGTAGGCCCAAATCAGGCTTTTGGTCCTAATAAGAGATTAAAACTGTTTTTGAGTGTACCTTAATTCAATAACACCGGACACAATGCACTTATTTTTGCTACGTTAAGTCACTTGATAGATTCATGGAAATCATGTTATTATTATCGGGGAGGGTACGAATAGAGACAACACATTATTATCATTATTGAATTTTCAAAGTCTAATATGCGAAAAGTATATTCCATTGGCCCATAAGAATCCAAAGACAATTTGGTAGCCATAGCTGTTCTTGAGTTTTCCAAACACGGAAGAACGGATATTTGGCTAATTAAAGTAATAGTATTCTTTATGTAAGCTTGAGCACAGGAAAACAAACAAAATGGACCAATTTAACATGAACTTACATTGTGAATTGAACCATCCACTTCTACAGGGCTGGGGTTTTCAAAAACCATCTTGCTAAAGACCTACTCTGTGGTCCCATTAGTGACCACAAAAAACTTGGTGTTTGAGTCTTGCTAACACTGACGGACGGACATTAGATGAATTATGATAAGATAATGAAGGTAGAAGAGGGCAGAATTCACTACAGCAGTAATGGTTTGAAAGGCTAGCTTCTTAGCCATTTTTCCACAGCGAAGTGCACACGCTGATGTTTAGAAAGCTTTGATATTTACGAAGTGTTGAGTACTCAGTGGTAATGGTATGCGGAAACTATCTTGCTAACATAACTCGAAGGCGGGGCGCCCTGGTGTGATTGCTGTTTATAATGTTTTGTAAAATGAAAAGCACTGCCTAGTGATTCTTCATCGTAAGTATAAAATCAATTTCCCACGTTAATCGCTACATCGTGTTGGTATTTTTCTATGACGCATTATTTCTAACTCTTTTCTTTTCTCAATAGTCATTCACGATTATAACGTTCGTTTGATCGTTTTCTTTGCTATCAACTTCTGTCTTTTCCTTTTTTTTAAATTCAGGATTCTTCCTACGTCGCTTTCCTTTTTTTTCTAACTCCTGTCCAATGCATTGGACCTTCAAGGAATTGGACGTTATTGCTTATAGCTAAATTGAACATTTCCCAACTGTGATTTGATTGAAAGGCGACTCTCTTAACAACTGAGCGAAACTGACAAGTCTTGAAGACAGACAAATTTTTCATTGTATATATATATATAATATATATATATATATATATATATATATATATATATATATATATATATATATATATATATATATATATACAGTATATGTGGTACAAATCAGGCTAGCAGTATAACATAATATAATAATATATCAATGATATAAAGCCACTTCTGAAATGCAATGGATTTATTTCATAGAGTGTTTGATACATACAACATTTTACTCATGAAGTTAAGTTGTTTAAGAGTAGAGCTGGAAATAAATCGTAGATTGTGGATTCGCTACACAAACTAGCACATGTTTCTGCCTTCTTCGGGCCTCATCATTCGTCTGATGAGGCCCAAAGAGGGCAGAAACATGAGCTAGTTTGTGTAGCGAATCCACAATCTACTATATATATATATATATATATATATATATATATATATATATATATATATATATATATATATATATATATATATATAACCTGCAGTAATCATCTTCAGTCGGAGTAGAGTTTGACACAGTCAGTCTTGTTTGGTCTTTTCTCTCGATGGATTATTTTCTAATTTCCATCTTCATTTCTTTCTTTCACTGTTTTCTCTTTTTATCGATCTCTGTCCAACAAAATACAAGATAAATAACTTATTCGTTGATTATCCCTATTCTTTGATCTTTTTAAATTGACTACCCCAATACAGCATGCTGCCAAAAGACCTAGATACCATTACTATTTCTATTGAGTGAGTAACCAAACATGTTTTTATTTTCTTTTTATTTTCTTTATTTCTTTTTCAATTCATTCTTTCTCATTTTTTCTTTTCCTTCTTGTTTGATGCATTCCTTCATCAGTTTTTCTTTCTTTTTCTATCTAAGCCTACTTTATCACATCCTACCTCATTCTCTCAACTCCTTCACCCCTTTATTAATCGTTCTTTTTATTCAGTCCTATTTTAATCCTTCGTCATTCTTATCTTGTCCCAAGATCTTACATTCCCATCTTCGAGGTTCCGCAATTTATTTGGCCTACGCTTCGTCCTGATAGCCGAACAAAAACGCAGCAAAATCTGCTCAAAAAATGTCTCGAACATATACGAGAGCAAATGAACCTGATGCTTATAAAAAGGTATAGAAGATAAGATCTTCTAACGAAGACCTTGAAAATGATGCAATATTGGAATGGTGGACAGAGAAAATGCTGATGCTGAGTCCTCGAAGTACTCGGGTTTGTTTGCGTGTTAACTGATATAAAATATCTGCTTTTTAGATAGACATGCATTCACATGTGTACGGACGATGTAGAGCGATAGTTAGTGAGCTTCCCTCGAATCCCAATTCACCAGTTGGTTCACCTCACCCACTGCTTTTTTAACAGACTGAACTAACATTAGTGAATAACCTTTGGAAATAATTGACTATTACAAATGAATTCACGTAGGAAGCACGGAAGACGTGACGAAGAAGGAAGGAAGGAGAAAAACGCACTTCTGTATATATATATATATATATATATATATATGAGTTTTTTTTACACCTAGGTAATCCATACAGTATATACATGTGTGCATATGATTTTTCAGGGAATATTTGTTGTTGTCTCAAATACAGTGCTCAATATTAATAATGTTTTTCCCAAACAAATCTGTTGCGAACTCTGAATGTGCTTCTCAATTTGGTGAATTTTATCCAAATGAGAAATGCAGTAAAGGTACGAAACAGAGTTGTTATGTAAAAACATCACATATTTATATATATATATATATATATATATATATATATATATATATATATATATATAGAGAGAGAGAGAGAGAGAGAGAGAGAGAAATTTCTGAAACAATTCTGTTTCGGACTCTGTCGTATTTCTCAATATCCCCCCATCGATCCCTAGAAATATCTGAACACTCCATGATTCACTCTCTTCTAATCTATCTATCTATCTATCTATTTATGTATTTTTTTGCATCCACGCAAATGTATGCATGTTCGTTTGTGTGAAAAATACATACCCCCCCACATGAATACATGTGTATATATATATATATATATAATATGTGATGTTTTTCCACAACAAATCCGTTTCATGCCTTCATTGTGTTTCTCAATTGGGTAAAATTCACATCTAAGGATTGATAAACCTTACCTCTGAACACTTTATTCCTGAGTCTGTCTCACTCTTTACTGTTCACATTATATATATATATATATATATATATATATATATATATATATATATATATATATATATATGTGTGTGTGTGTGTGTGTGTGTGTGTGTGTGTTTGTGAGTGTGTATTTCGGCAGCAATCCTTCATTAATACGTGTTTCATCAAAAACCATTGACAATAGAGGTTATTTTACTTTTTATTTTTCTACTCAACTTTTGTTCTCGTGTTCAGACACACGTCTGAATGCAAAGAGTGAAAGTATTGTCGAAACGTTCAGGAATCGAACGCTTTCGAACATATTTTTATCAAGATGAAGGAAACAAAAATCATAGATGTCATTAGCTTTTCATTCTTAAATAATTCATATGATAACAATCAGAAAAAAAAACAGGTCTGGTTAATCACCTAATACGAACCGTCACGTGACCAACATCTTTTGGCAACATGTTGGGTGTGATCAATAAAAGAATTGGAAAAAAGTTACGTTAATTGCCTTTTGTTCGATCACTTAAAAGTTTGCACTTTCGAAAACGAGGCGTACATGCTGCTGGACATTAACTAAGGGATCAATTTAGCATGAGCTTATATTACAAATTCAACCCCTCCTCTAAAAAGCTATTTCGGGGAGATTTAAGGAAAAAAAATTAGTCATAATAATGCTGAAATTTTAAGCCCTTTAGCTCCACAGGGGCGAACTGTACATGTGATACATATATACATACATAACCAGACCTACTTGAAAACTGTAGAAAACTGTTGAAAAATGTTGACAGTCTTAGTGCCAGTTTTGGTTGAGGGTTTCAACGGTCTTTAATCAAACATAGTTATATACATATATATGTACGTACAATCACTCATTTAGCATACACATATATGGCCACATTCAATTATATATTTGTATATAAGCATAATGCATCAATCCACATTCGATTACACAATGTCGAACAAGTGAAACCTGAGTAATTACAGCCGACAGCCGCATCTCACTGATAGAGGTCGGCCATGTTGAATTATTCATTTGCAACCACGCTTCGTTCGATTATCTCTAACCTGTCCTGCCATTCAATGTTCAAAGGCGACTACTTTTTTTTCTTTATCCTTTTGCATCCTTTTTTTGTACTTCGACAACGGAGAGCTCTTTGCATCGTCGTATTATGCAAATTATATCTTTAAAAAATGTTTTTTTTTGTGGTGATATTTACTACCGCTCGGAATTGAAAGTTAAAAATAAGCTGATGAGAAGATTTGCGGTGGTTGGCGCTAGCGAGGAAAAAAACAACAAAAAGTATTTTTAAAAAAGATGAAAAAGAAAAAAAAATATGAAAAAGAATAGAATGAAAGTATAAAAATAAAGCTCATAGATGTGTACTAAACTCAGCTTAGTACGCGTGAGGATTATCGTGCCAGAGTATTTACTTTACAAACGCACAAATGCGAAAGACGGCACTTGGTCATTTTTATTTGGTAAACATGGATATTTACGACACTTACAATCTACTGAGGATAATACTCACTATAGCGGTAATGATCTGCCAGACACACTTGTTAACCACTGCCCCACAGCGTGGCTCTCGATAGAAGTTAGCTAATTACTAAGTTTAGTTCATGGTCTCACAAGTATAGGGTACTTAGTCACAGTAGTTATGCTTTGTACAACAGCTTTGCAAACCGCGGCTCCAAGGTGAAATTGTCACTTTCTCCATATTTATTGAAATCAAGATGAACAAAAGTAATTCTAAAACTTAATCAGGACCACTCCGAGCGGAACATACTTCCTACACTTAGAAATGAACACATACCCACACACATACACACATATATATATATATTGCATTATATCACATAGAAACTCTTCTTTGAAATGATCTCCCATCATTACACGATGATTGTATCACTCAAACTAGACAATGTAAATAGAATGAACAATTAAAGAAAATGTGATTGCTGCAGGAAATCGTTTATCCCATTTACGGTGTCTTTAGTGATACATGAACTGGGCATCATTTCAAATAAGTTTTTAATCAGTATAACACAATTTGTAATCATTCTGTCAGATCATACATATCCATTTCTCAGTATATATATATATATATATATATATATATATATATATATATATATATATATAAGGGAGGGAGAGAGATTCGAGAAAAAAGTAAATGAATTTTGATGTTGCAAAACTGATCACTGGAGAGAAGGAACACATAAACAGGAATTTTAACTCAAGCTTGTTTATTCTTTTTAAAAAATATTTTAACAAATGTCATTATTTTGTAGCTGAAATCAGAAGCTCAATTCTATCACTTCTTAGTATAAAGTTTTGATCAATAAGTCATTACTGTAAATATCAACGAATACACACACATACACACCCAATCCATCCATCTATCTAACTATCTATCTATCTATCTATCTATCTATCTATCTATCTATCTATCTATCTATCTATCAATCCAACAGCGGTTCTTCTCATAACGGAGATGTGTCTAAACGAAATATAGCTTAGGTACCGATTGCCATGATAAAATCTCTCAGCGAGAAATTTTCTGTTTGCGAGAAAAAAAAAACGAAATTCAATTTACCAAGAGGTCCCCAATAGCCAACATTAAATCTCTCAAATGACAAAATATCTAAAAGCCCAAAAACATAAACAAAAAAGAAGACAGATGGGATAGATTCAAATTATATCTAGAATTATATAGATTTTCATGACATCTATCGGGAGAATTATCTGAATACTATTCTATATTTTGATAATGTTAAAATAAGTATTGATTGATAAAATCATAATTAAAACTATACTCGAAGTGTTTTATGTACTATATAAATGTACTATTTTGTGGGTAATGTAAACTTGAAGTTTGTTTTTTTCCAAAAAGTCAGTACACTTAATATTAAGAAATTCCCTTTTGTTAGAAAATATCCATAAACTCTTGGGACCGCGTTTAATTCTTTTCACTCTTTCTGGTATTACTATCCACCACAGTCTTGGAACATTCGTCTTATAAGCACTCCTTGTGGTACATCTGTTTGTATTGTTTATATTTTAGCATTTTGAGGGGCTGTATCACAAGAATTTAGTAAATGGTAGGTGATTTATTTTGATACTTTTACTGTTAAAAAGTAACTTTTACTATAAAAAATTAAGCGAACAGATATGATAGTCGTAATTACTACATCGATTAGTTTCGTATTCATTTAAAAAAAAAATTCTCAATTTCTGTTTTTCCGTCTAAATAAAGCAACAACTTATAATTGAAGATCAGTCTTTAAACTAATCTAAGAACAACTGAATAATTGTCTGCCTATGCGTGTTTCTGTGTGCGATTACTCGACAACTGGCCATTGTACGAAGTTGATATTCGCCGGATATATCATATCATAACCAGTACATAAGGCGATGCAGTTTGAAGTTTGAAGTTTTTGGAATCATCGGTTCTCGAGAAATCTAATGAAAATAAATAGAATTTCAAAGATTATGTACCTTTCTTTTTCGTTAAAAAAATCTCTCTTAACTTCTGCTCTTTATTATCGTTTAAATCTAGATATAAAATACCTAAATTGGCAACATGGAAGAGAAGTGAATGGCATACTTCGAAGCGAGTATCATCAATATTTCATTCATCTAGTTTTGTATCTACTATCTAGATTCTTATCATCATAATCAAGATAAAACCTGAAATATCTAAATTGGACGGATATTTTGTGAATTACAATAAGATTATTTATTCATTTACAAGTTTATTTAAATTTATACATTATTTAGAAAGTAATTAGTGCATTATGCATTATTCAAAAAATATCCCTCGGGACTTGACACATATCTCTGTTCAGCTATCCACTCGATTAACTACTTCCACACCAACAGATCACTTATAAATAAACCAGTTTCTTGAATAACCTAAGCCGAGTTGTCGAAATTGAAGAATCATTTGTATAGCAAGCCCTCTGATATTATCATTTCACTCCTATTGTCGGATCCACCATAATCCATGCACTGATCAATGTATATATATATATATATATATATATATGATGAATTAATTGATTCACTACAAATGCATACTTGTGTTCAACGATACCTTAAGTGGCAGAAACAGATCTCTGCATTTGTAGAGAATAAATTAATTTATCAGCCCTAACACTCTTGTATCGAGTACTTTATGAAATAAACCAAAACTTTGTTTGCGAAACTAACCTATGTGTGTGCATGCACTACTTATAACGCATGAAAAAAATCACGGATATATTTATATTTCTAAGGGATGATTTTTTGGTTTCGACCAATTTTAAGATTTTACAGTCCAGCCAACTGCAGCGTGTGACTTTAATTACTCAGCTCAGAGTGAAGACCAAACCTACTGCAGAATACCATAATAACCTACCAAGACAAGTTAACACAAATATATAAAAGTGTTTCCTAGTTTTGTCCAGCTTGTATTCACCTGCTTGACAAGTAATGGTAAGCGTTGTTAGTTTAGCCCTTCAAGTCTCTTCGACCTGAGTCGAATGCTTACTTCTTTACATGCCACAAAAGTTTATAGACGTCAAATCTAGTGACATTAGAGGCCTTTTAGTGAAGCCACACTTCCTCATCAGACTAAAACTAAAAGTTTTGGTTAGAATATTCCGGACATGGAAAGGCTAATGGATTGATATTTCATGCTGTCTACTCCAAACACACGGCTGGTATTTTCAACACAAAAATTTCAAAAGAAACTTTTTTTGTTGTATTCTCAATCAATATAATTAGAATAAATGTATCATCCCCTGCGTGTGATATCGCTGGCATAAATTAGCTTGTTTTATTATCTATAATTACATAATGCCTGTTAGTCTGTCAAGATAAATTTAGACAGAGTAGTGGTCACTTTGAGTTTAATCGGACGGGATGATTATCACCGTTCTATGGTCACAGCACATTGACAAATACATAATACTCTCTTTATTCTGCGCACTTTCCTTATCTTTTCGCATCTCTTCCTCATTTGGTCAAATCACTGCGGTGTAGTGGTCCACAACATGATCCCTTACACCTTAACGACCGTACTTGGTTTAAGTATTAAAAAAAAACCAAAACAATAAGAAAAATTCTGCAAAGGTCATACAAACACACGTCTGTATCTAAAACATGTGCAGAAAAATTGCAACAACTGTCGTAACACACACAAACACACACACACACACATACATACATATATATATATATATATATATATATATATATATATATATATATATATATATATATGTATGTATATAAATATGATACAAATCAGGAATAAAATACAATACAATGCGATAGACGATGTGTGATGGGTTTATTTCTAAATTGCTTGATACTATCAACATTAAACATCAAAATTGGATAAGAGTTAAGCTTAGAATATGATGAGATAAAGGATTTTACCCTTTTTGGGCTCCTTCAGGAGAATGATCATGAAGAAATCACTGGAAAATGCCCAAGCAGGGCAGAAACATGAACATGTTTGAGTAACGAATCCTTCATTTCATCTTATATATATGTTGGATGAAAACAAACTCGCTACCGAGATTTTTTCTGATTCCCTGGTTAACACACACACTTATTTATATATATGTATATATATATAAGTACATTTCTGTATATTGGGTATAAGTTATTTTTTCTGAATTCTGGGTAATTTCTAAATATCATAACATTTTTGGTAAATGAAAATATAAAAGAGAAAAAAGCAAAACTGAAACACTGCG
Source organism: Thysanoteuthis rhombus (assembly GCA_963457665.1). Lineage (NCBI taxonomy): Eukaryota > Metazoa > Mollusca > Cephalopoda > Oegopsida > Thysanoteuthidae > Thysanoteuthis > Thysanoteuthis major. The sequence continues at coordinate 30,686,388 of OY735214.1, forward strand.
TCAATTTGATTTTTTTTTGGCAACAATACACTTGGCACGATCTTAAACTTCATATTTAAAATGCCTCTCTTCATTATTTTTTTCATTCTCGTCATCTAACACTAATATTATCATTAATACAAATAATAATAATAGAAGTAGTAGATGTGGTAGTTGCATTATAGCGTTATAGCTGTGCAAACGATACTGCTAATATTTGTCTCTGGTGCTTCTTTTAAGAACCTTATTCATAAGTCGACTTACTAGAATAGGAAAATGAAATTTCAATTCAATTTAAAACGTTCGAATGACCTGTCGGTCGGATGTATATTTGACTACTTATTATAATGATAAGTGACACATTTGGGACTTTGCCAAAAGAAAAAAAATTGGAATCGAGATTCAAGAAAGGATTTCGACTGTCCAGACGACGACAGCATGACATGTCTACATGCTGGAAATGTGCTCGAGATTTGATTTATCTCCATAGAATATGTGCCATTGGTTTAGTGAAAAAGTTTCCAGCAATTTTCCCCATAAGTTCATAGCATCATTATTCAGTCATCAAACACTTCTTTATGAATCAAATAGATCAAATATACATACATACATACACACACACACACACACATATATATGTATGTATATATATATATATATATATATATATATATATATATATATATATATATATATTTATAAATATATATCAACAAGACCCACATACACACATGAAACTTGACACCTTATCAGATGAAATCTACTCAAACATTTTACGCATTTTTCAGATTCTACTCTTTTCACAAGACAGATAGACCTCACATCATACAAACCAACGTATAAACTCTCTCGTAGATAAAAAGAAGAATTTTCAGTGCTGAGTAACAATAAACTCAAAAATATTCCTCATGGTAGACACCTATTCCCTTTAGCCACCAAAAACACCAGTTGAGATCACTTGTTACCACTCCAGTTTGTTCCAGACACTTATGATACAATTAGGATTAATTAAAAAGTGCATAACGTCACCATAAGCAAGCTTAGGAACTATAGATACCTATCTGTACATTCAAATTATATTCTAAGTATACTCAACTAACAAAACATGTTGAATTGAATAAAGAAATATCCCTCGAAACACTATGTCATTCGGCTCTCCGAATTGTCTTTTCAATATGATATATTTACCTGTATATACATTCATACATACTCTTTCTCTCTCTCCCCCCTCTCTCTCTCTCACACACGAGAAAGGGGGAAAGTTGGAGAAAGGAAGCAAGAAAGAAAGAATAATACAAATAGGCAGAGAGAGAATAGGAAGTGCAAAATTATCAGAGAGAGAGAGAGAGAGAGAGAGAGAGAGAGAGGAAGCAAGTAATAAAATAATGAAAATAAGAAAAAGAGAGGAAGAGAGAGAATAAGATGTGCAAATTCATAATCATCAGAGAGAGAGAGAGGAGGGAGAGAGGGAGGGAGAAAGAGTGACAGAGTGAAAATAACGTACAGAATCATAAGTGATAGAAGAGAGAATATTTAGAAGAGAAAAGGCTATGTATCGATGACTTGAACCATAAGTCGATGGCTATGTTAAATAATGATCAATGTTGATCAGATAAAACTACATTAATTGAGGAAAATTATTGACCACGGTAATTATTTTACTGTAGACGGATTCGGGTGACCCTGCTGATTGTTCTGTTTCTTAACAGTAGGGCATTCGTGTGTACGTGAGAGTATGTATACGTGTGGCTGAATGCGGTTATCCTTGTTTTGTGCGATACTAAAATGGACCAGCATAAAGATTGCAAAAAAATTATCCCCTTGGTGGCTGAATGGCTAAAAATAGCTACCTCCCTTTTGAAAAAAAAACCCATCCAGCTAACTCCATAGCGAAAAATTCATACAAAATAATAATAATAATAATTATAAAACTTATTGATCAGATATTTTTCGTGCGTAGCCTTTAGAGCCTTTGTATGATCTTTCGAGCGTTTCAAACATTTTTTAGCTATGCAGTTAGCTGGAAATGAAAAAGTGAAATAATGGAGCCGTTTTTAGCCATTCAGGGGGATAACTTTTTACAATCTCTATGCTCGTCAATTTTAGTACGGAATAATCAAGAATTACCGTAAATACTATTGGCAATTATAGATCTAGGGAAATCGGGCAGTGCTAGGTCCACTGTGTTTGGTCTGTCCCACGGGCTGGTCAGTCAATGATTCTTCTGTATAAAGTATGGCGTGGTCATTGAGCTGCTGGCTTCCACCCCAAAACTGGCCGATAATTATGGTTCGTGCATCCAAGAGACAAGACAAGAGTTGGCGAAACTTTGGCATAATGGTTGATGAAGGGGAAAAGCGTGGACGGACCGGATGGATTGGACAAAGGGTGTGAGGCAGGCCGGAGAGATTCAGGGGTAGAGGCAAGGAAGGTTCTGTTAGGAGAGTAAAACGGAGAAATAATTATTCAAACACTCACATGCACATACATATATACACACACACACATTAGAGAGAGAGAGAGAGAGAGAGAGAGTTGGAGAAAGAGAGAGGATGGAAGAGTGAAAGAAAAAGGGAAAGAGGATGAAAGAGTGAGAAGTAAACTGAGCAGGTGAGAGAAAACGATTAAGAAATAAAGGCAGAAAGAATATATACAAAACATCTATGATAACAAAATATACGGATAGAGAACGCGAAATACAGGTACACCTTGATTAGTGCGGTTGATTCATTCCATGATTTTACCTACTGTTAAAAACCGTACTGTCCAAACTTTTATTCTAATGGAATGTGTTTTCCATCAGTTTATACTTCGTTACATTCATTAGCTCAGCAAGACCAGAACCGTACTAAATAAAACCCTCACAAATCAAAGCTTCAATATTCAAGGTATTATTGTATAGATATTTACGTTGCTTTTTTTTAGTTTGATATTGACATTTACTAAATTTATCTTAGTCTGGCACAAAGCCAGTCGGGAAGAAAATTAGGTTTAAACAATCTACATGCTTACTTTGAAAATCATCATCCGAAATATTGGTTGAAAAATACGCACTCTAGCCGACTTTAACTAACCCACCAGCGGTAGTCATCTTAGTATCGTTGATGAATATCCAAGTGCACGCACGTACACACACACACACACACACACACACACACACACACACACACACACAAATACTCACGAGGAGTTGGATATAGGTTTAATATTGAAGTAACTAAATGTATTATATAATCTCAAATAAAAGTTATTGATTCATAAATAAAGGTACACTTAAACAGATATGTGTATAATAACCATTCATGATAAATAACTTTGATAATGTGTACGTACACATTACCATATATATATGTGTGTGTATATACACATACGTAATATATACGTGCACTAATAACATTGGAATTAGCTTGTACAGATTTCCAATCATATACGTTGAGATTCTGGAAAATTCTATGCTAGTGATTGTATGTGCATTTATTTGGAAGTAATTCAAGTATACTAATGCTATTTCGCCGAATTCATTTGGCCTCTATTAACTAGCATCTAAATATTATCTCTCGTGTTCATAGCGACAAAGTTTTCACCGATTTCACACTAATTAAACTGAATTTCTTACAGCTTGGGCTTTCGGTATCGTGTCATTAGCCTCTCTGAGTGCATCGGAACTTATTCCCATGAATGTAATAGTCTTGAATTACTTAAAATTTCTTAGATAAAGCGTTGACATTATTATCGTTCGAACTACTACTACTACTACTACTACTACTACTACTACTACTACTACTACTACTACTACTACTACTATCAGTAGGTGTATACAACAATTTGATATGAAGTAATTTTGACTAAAATGAGACTAGAATGAATGACATCGATTGATTGACTCCCGTAGCCTAATTGGTATAGCGCGGTCCATGAATACAGGATGCGATATCAAATTAATTTAATAACCGCCGTCGCTCACACCTTTGTCAGCCGCTCTTCAAATCTTTTGAAAAGCACGATGTCTATTCGTCTTCAGGTGCAAATTAATGTACACCAGATTCTTATGGACTAAATTGATCCCCGTGAAAAAATGCACGCATATATTTGAATTTTTATGAGCTGAATTAAAAAAAAAAACAAAACCAAACCCCCCCCCCAAAAAAAAACAAACTCAAAAAACAACTTAATTGTTATTCTGTTTATGCTCTCTAAGCCAAATGATACATTCACCATGTAATATCGGGAGATCATTCAAAAGAAGTTCCGAAGTTGTGCAACGCATTTATGATTAGTTCTGTCGGATTGTATATCCATTTCATAATAATATAATTTTCCGTGTTGAGAAAAAATAAGGCAGATACAGACAGTGAATAAACAAAATGAAAATTTCAAGATAAAGCAGATATTTGGGGATAAGATTACTGGTGGCTGTTTAGCTCAATGGTGAGAGCAACGCTACGTTGGAGCAGCAACCTTATCGGTCGCAGGTTCGATTTATTCAACAGTGTAAATTTCTTTAATTGCTTATTCTATTTATACTGTCTGTCTCTCTCTATTTATATATATTGGGGACTGTAATGTATTTGGTAAAAGTATCTACTGGTGTTCCTCATGAGTTCAAGGGTTTTCTTCACATTCTTCTTTGAAATTTGATAGTTCACTTTTTCATAACTATTGATTATGTAAATAAATGTTTTATTAGTAATTGTTTTCGTGTGGGTTCGAGCATCGATCGTTTGTACCAGTTGGGAATAAACAACTGTCTTAGTTACGAGGAAACTCCATAACTTTGAGTTTATTTTAACATTCAGTCCATCAACATGTTTTAACGAACTTTCAGGTATTAATCAAGTCACTGTCAAACAATTACGTATACATCTGTATGCATTAATATATATGTGTTCATGTGTGGGCATACACTTGTGACAAAAATATATACATACCAGTTTTGGTTTAAGCTAGTTATCATGTGTTCTCTAAGTCAACCTGCTATCTTTCAAACTCAACACATATCGTTTTATTATGATAAGATATTAGAAAATAAAGAATACAAGTGAACAAAATAAAACATTTAATCAAAAGTAAGATTAACTCAAAAAATATCAACTATTTTGATGCATTAACGACATCCTCGGCAAAAATGTTTGTATTATCACGTTCATTGAAACTTGAGGATTAACAACTATATTTTTCGAGATGATGTTTTTCTGCACATTTCCTGTACTATTCATGCTGAAATGCAATATATATATATATATATGTATATATATATATATATATATATATATATATATATATATACATACATATATATATATATATATATATATATATATATATATATATATATATATATATATATATATATATATAATGTAGCATCGAACAATGTTCGAGTCCAAGTAACGTCGTGGAGAATTTCTACACATTTCTTTGCTTCTATGTGTATCATTTGAGCATAGAAACATAGTAAAAGACACACACACACACACACACACACACACGTGCGCACACACGCACACACACCAAAGGATATTCCATCTCTGTCTATCAGTCTCTGTCTGTCTCTTTCCACACACACATACACACACTTATACACATATCATAGATATAATGCAAGGAAATGAGACGTACAACACACGTAAAATGTTTGCCAATATTCCTCTCCCTCTAAATAATTGGACCCTAGCCATAATCTATGACCCGCATAGAACAAGAAATATAGACAAAAAGAACGCCAAGGATAGGTGTTTCTTATTTGAAAACAATACACATTCCCAACGTGAAAATGGATTCAATAAAAATATACCATATTTAGTTAAGAGTCACACAATTCAATATGAAAAACTATTCTCATTATTTTACTCTTTGTATTATAAGCCTGAAAAGTGAAAGGGGCTATTCACAAGTGAGACGAATAAACAATTAAAAGAAATTCACAAATGAGAATGAAGCATAGTGACTCACCAGATATGCCATGTTTCTTCCCGTTCAGAGCTGGGCATTTAAGAAATAGGAATAGATCCTTTAGAACAGTATAGAATAAGATGTACTGCAGTGTTTTATGGGTGAGGTTTCCGAATTGTGCTCACCAGACAACCAATAAAACTTTTAATATTACACTACCGTTGTCCACAAAAGTAGTTATGGGTATTTTTAAATACAATTCCTTGCTTCAGTGCCCCTTTAGATGTAAATGCTACTACTTGAACTCATTATCCCGTGGGAAAGTTACATGATTATCCTCGGAGGGGAATCCCTTTAGCTTTGTGCAGTGCCAGATCATAAAGTTTGGCAATCGTGACCTTCCTTGTTGACCAAGGACGCCGGCATATTTGTGTATCCCTCTGGTATGTTGTAGCAAAGAACAGTGCTATTTCTGGGACACGCTGAGCTAGTTATGGACTTGGGATTGTGGCCAAGCAAGAAATGAACTACATTCGAATCAATTTAAAAAAAAAAGATTATTATTATTATTCATTCAAAGAATGCTAGATAGAAAGTTACCAAGTCTGATATTATGTTTGATTTCAGGCTTCATTTGGAAAGAAAGTTCTTCGTGGTCAGTCTTGTAAAATATGGACAGTTTAAATAAGAATCTAAAATTGTCCCTCCGTCTGGACAATGTTTTTATATCCTCAAGTGTAAATATGGATTGTATGTGCTGAAGAATTATAGACCGATTGGACTTTAAGGTTTGCCAAGATAAACAACAATTTATGTGGACAAGTTACTTCACTTTTTCTTTTTTAAAACAGTGACCATTAGCATGAGTCATGTTAAGGTAAGTGTTTATTTTTTTTAGAAATTGTCATAAGTGGTCTACTAGTTTTTTTACCCTAATAATCCTGTTGTTGATCTATTTGGCTTTTGATGCTGGAGATGTTACGATCTTTAGGATATCCGAATGAAGAATACGTCCACTGTAATCATGAAGTCACCTCCTGTCACTTCTGTTCTGCTGAAGTGTATAGATGGTGTTGAGTGACGTTGGTAGTGATCAATCAGTTAAAGACAGGAGTTACGGTTCAAGTAATCAGAAGTTTTTTTTTCAGTATTGGAAACGAATGCCTTTCACGGGAAACAAGTAGTTTCCAGTCTGCACCGAAAACAGTTCATTATGCATTCCTCACATTATAAGATTGATGACCAAAAGAATAAAAAAATGCATTTTTGTTGGAAAAGATCAGAACTGGAGTTATCATGTTGATATAATCAGAACGAGAGGTTCGAGTTGACGTAATAGGTAAAAAGTGGTCTGATTTTTTTTCTCAAAACCAAAGCAGATAACCATTTTTCTCTTTAAGAGACAAGTTTCGCGTATTTCAAATCCTTGATATCCCTTGAGTAAAAATCAAGATGCGCAGAGCATGATATACTGTGGGTGAATAAAGCCGGACACTTAACAATCCAAGGAGATGGTAGGAATGAACTGAAAAAATGGCGAGGTAGGTGGGGAAAACGAGATAAAAGAGAGAATTCTATGAGAAAGCTTTATGAAGACCGGCCAGAAACAGGGCTCTCCTCCCTGCCGTCCCGAAAATAAAGTCGATATCATTTGAGACGATGCTACAATTGGCTAGGCCCATCTGTCTATCTATCCGTAAAACATGACCAAGAGAGGTAGCATATTGGGAATGAATGGACAAAGACAGGGGCAAATTAGAATAGATCGTTAAAAGTCAATCGATAAACAAGCACAGATTATGTTAGATTCATAGATCTGCTAAGAATGAGAATGATATGAACAACATAAAGCATATACACTACATAAACAGGGAAAATTAAACATTTCCATAGATCTATTGACAGACATACATACATATACAAAGGATAAATCTCTGTGCGATAGGAGGCGGAAGCCGATGAACATTTGACTAGAAAAGAAAATTCTGTGGCTAAAATAATGCAAATAAAAGAAATGGATACTACAGTCATTTATGTAATATTACAGTTCTATTTCACAGTTTTTACGTATCCATATAATAATTACGTGCATTCGTCGTTCGTCAAGTTCAGGTCATCTTTGAGAGAGATAGAAATTTATGTTACTGAGAAGTCACCTCCTGCCACTTCTGTTCTGTTGTGTATAGATAGTGATGAGTCACTCAATACTATCAATACATCCATAGTGATCGATCACTTGAAGACAGGAGTTACGGTTCAAGTAATCAGAAGTTTTTGTTACAGAATCAATCTGAAACAAATGCCTTTCACGGGAAACAAGTAGTTTCCAGTTCACACCGAAAACAGTTCATTATGCATTCCTCACTTGATTGATGACCAAAAGGACAAAAAATTGCTTCTTAGTCGGAAAAGATCGGAACAGAAGTCATCATGTTGATATAATCAGAAAAAATGGTTAGAGTTTTAAAAAATAGACAAAATACGTCGATAACAACAAACTGTAATATGAATTTGAAGAATATCTTTAGCGCGTGAATTGCATTAGGTCCGTTATAGATATGTTTGTATATAAGTTTGAATTGGTTTGTGTATACATTGGTAATTAATAAAATAAAACAAGTATTGTGTCTTTACTTAATTTAACCTCTAGATTAGGTCAACATTCAGGAATTATTGAACACACACAATTAAATCACAAGCTGTATAATGTTTTTGATATTTTTTAAAATACAGTGCAACTGCAGAATTACCTAAATATTGCCGCCATTTTCGGCAACAATAGGTAAACTAGTTTTTACTTATATTTTCCATTAAGTATAAACGCACATGAAACGTCTTCAAATATATCCCAGCATATATATCCAATGAATTCACATATATGCAACAATATGACCACAGGTAAATATATATATATATATATATATATATATATATATATATATATATATATATATAGCACTTACTGTTGGTTGATGATTCGAACCTCACAGGGAATTCCACTATTTTGGTCTTGTGCAAAACTACGTTAACCTTTGGAAATAATAATTTGTTTATTTAATAGAATGAAACATGCTTGATGTTGACCACTTATCATAAACTTTACACTTTAGCTGAAAAAGAATTTTTGTTTAGAAATTTCATAATTCTAATACCGACATTCCTCCGAATCTTCCCACTTTGTCTCGTCGTGCAAATCAGTTACTTTTTGATCCCTGTTAATGTACTAAGTTCAGATAATTCGCGTTATAAACAGAATATTGAATTTTATCATCGTTGTTTGTACCAGGATTCTAATGATACATGTTGAATATCATAATGAGGATTATCAGCAGTTTATCCACGGATCTGATCAACATCATCATCGTCATCCATTATAATGTATTTCCCATCTCCTTCCATGATGACCCTGATCGCGCTAACTTTTACCATGTCTTATCACTCATCCCTCCATCTTGTGTCTGGTTGTTTCCTACTGCATTTACGGTCCCATGGACAACAACCGATTATCCCTTCACTCTATTTTTGTCATCTCTCTCTTTCTATTTTTCTCTCTCTCTCTCTCTCTATATATATATATATAAAGAGAGAGAGAGAGAGATAGAGAGAGATAGAGAAGGTGAAGAAAGAGATTAATAGATGTACATTTTCATCAAAGTCTAACAAAATCAAAATGAGAAAAAAAAATAAAGAATAAAAAACTACATAGAAAACATAGCAGTTCGATAAACAATAAAATCGGGCTATCATGGAAATTTCCCGCCCTTTTTTCCCCTTTTCATTCTTTTCTCGCGTTTCTCACATCTATTGACTCAACCAGGACCAAACATGCTTGTTTGACCCGTTCCAAGCTAGTTAGGTCGCTGGGCTATAAGATTGATCGATAAATCAATCACCAGATTGTATATTCGATCAATCGATAGATATAGGCACGCAGAACCGTACAATAGAACGGAAAAGACTAACAATAAGGAGTAAAAGACGAACAAAAATAGATAAGTATTTACTACATATATGTGTATAACTGTGTATCAAGTTCAGACTAGTCTGGCTCACGGACGTTAGCAAATTAGTCTGAGAGATTGATTTGCTCATCATAACGCCACGGAAGGTGCCCAAGTATTTATCAAGTTTACGTTCGCCTGGCACAAGTATAGTACAATATCCGTTGAGGATCGAACTCGTTACATCTGCAAATCGATTAGCAAGACGAATTTGCTAACTCTCACATAACGGTAGGTGCCCTTTTGTATATCGTATATCATAATATTCACTTATACTCTAAGATATGGAGGACTACGCATCACAGAACAGAAACAAAGGCATCATCAAAATCAGCTGGTCCCAAATTACCTACAGCACATATCTTTATGTCGAATTTTGAAGATAAAAAAATTACCGATTTCTTTGGGACTGCATTCGTGCTCTCTTGAAAAAGGCTGTGATTAGAGGCCCGGGAAATGTAATCGAGTCTGAACCTCAATGGATAAAATTGAACTTTTTCTTCTTTCAGTTTTATTTGCTTTAAATCTATTTGTCCTTCAACTTCAAAGAAATTCATCAGTTTATTCTAAAAAAGTTTTTTTCTCTAGTTTTAGAGTTCAATCAATTAGACTTTCAAACCTTCCGAAAACGCGTTAGTCTTGAGCTGAACTATTCGAAGGTTTTATAAAAGAGAGACCTATCTACAATGTTATTTGTTATAGGTAACCATTGACATGAATATCTCTTTCTCTCAGTGCTTATGCCACTTTGACTGTATATTTCAAAGGAATCTTTAAACCCTAACCTGACAATAAAACATATCTTTTTATAAGAGAAAAAAATTCCTAACCATATATGTTACCATAATCCCAATATAAACACAGACGCAACAACGTGCGAACCACTAACGTCATAAGTGAGTACATTAATTCTCTGTTTCGATAAGAACTAATCTTTCATGTTTTAGCAAAGGGTACTCACGCCTGTCCCAAATTGCACACAGGCTTGCACATGTCCTACAAGGGGTAGGTTACCCAACCATTAAAGAGTGGGGGCTAGTACAGCCCACTTAATTGACGTAATGAAATTTGATATTATGAAATCATTTGATTTCCAGTGTTGAGAGATTTTTTTCATCCTGACAACGCTGAGTGACCCAGCCAGTATGCATATACACCTGTGTATGATCTTCGTGGACAAAAGTTTTGGTTATAATTCTCAGTTTCTTTTACTCTACCGTATTTTCCGGCATATAAGACACATCTCGATTTTTGAAAGCATATTCTCGAAAAGATTACATAGCACAATAACCTTAGTAAACAACTGATAATACGTGCGCCTCCCGAGGCAGAACTTAAAAAAAATGCACGTACTTATATACCAGAAATGCGATGGATTCAGTTTTTCCATTTCCATCATTAAGGTGTTTATGAATCATGTGCTAAGGCTCACACTTAAGGACAGTTCTTGCACCCACACTCATAATAAATGTAGACGAGTTTTTCAGAGTTATCGCCTTTCTTGGTTTAAACGTTATATGATTGACGGGGCTTGCTTTGTAACTGGGATAGCTGTATATTTTTACCGTCTGTTGACTGTATTTGGGTCTCAGTGAAATCCTCCATTTTGGGTGTTTGTTTTCAAGACAGACTCACTCTCCCCCTTTAGAAAAAAATGACGCAACACAGTTCTTCTCTTCTGCATCCCTGCGTTTGGCTTTGTGTCAGAAAAAAGCCTAATTTAGTAAGTATCTCCAAGTTATATATTATCGAACTTCAGTCCTAATTGTGGACTTGGTTTTTCCACCGTTACCTCACTTAATTTAGGAGAGTAAACTCTTCCCTATTCGTCAGTCCTGTCACGTTGAACTAAATCGATACATATATATATATATATATATATATATATATATATATATATATATATATATATAATTACCATTTCTATACCATGATTTGAAATCATGATCAAGTTGATCGGTAGGTGGTTCTCTTGAGCCAGACGTAAATACCAAAATCTATATCACAGATACGCAGGGGATTGTTTCATTTTAATAAGTACATACATTTATACTAAAAATATATATTTCATTTTTTTTATTTGTTACAATACAAAAGTTGTAGCGATGGTTTTCAATCAGAATAGACTCAAAAGTGGAGTTTGACCCTGCAGCAGCCAGGTGTGTTATTGGTAGATTCAACAAATTATTATTTTCATAAGTTTATCTGTAAATTACAAGGTTTGTTTTGTATTTCAGATAAATCGATTCATAATTTGTAAAGGATATCGATCAATAGATAAGCAAAAAAGACAGAGAAGGGAAAAAACGGAGCAGGTTCTGATTGATCGATTATGAATCAATAATGTAGATATCGAAAATCTAGCTGTTATTTAACTAAAACCTATGTATACGCATATGTTATAACAAATATACAAATAAAGGTCTGTTTAGTCAATCAGATATAATCGGATGACCAATGTCTTTTGGCAGCATGTCATCTTGGGGTTGATCAATCAAACACTTTGAAAAAGGGATGACCAATAGATTATATACTTCGCTTGTCTTTTGTTCGTCTTTTCAATGATCACTAAAAAGACTGAATTTCCCCCAAAAACAAGCGTGAATCCCGCTGGACATGAACTAAGGGGCCAATGTAGCGTAAACTTTCTTTGAAAATTGACAGTCCACAAAAATCCCATTTCGAAAACAAAATGTTAAAATTCTTAGCCCTCTAGCTCCATTGGTGCAGTTTGTGCATGTGATACGCACATACATAGCTAGCCAGCCAGCCAGCCAGACCAACTAAACAATTGAAGAAACCAATGTTGACGATCTGGGAGACAATTTTGCTTGACAATTTCACACACACACACACACACACATTTATATATATATATATATATATATATATATATGTATGTATATATATATATATATATATATATATATATATATATATACATATATATATATATGTGTATATATGCAGGTACACACACACACACACACACACACACACATATATATATATATATATATATATATATATATATATGTATATATATATATATCCATTCTTTTATACATAAATAGAAGCAAGAACATGCATCTACATACGTGGCTCCATACGTATCTATGTTTGTTTAAGTACAAATATACAAATGGTTGTATACACAGAAACATTCAAAAAGACATAGACGTCCCCCCAGCACACATATATGTCCATACTATACATAAATAGGTATCGGAGGAAAGAGGGAGAGGGACATAAATAGAAAGATAAAATAAATGTTTCTCTATGTGCATAGGTAAAAATATCTTTTGGTTCATGATAATGCCTTTTCCATCATTAGGTCGCCGGTTTATGCTTTTGTATATATATATATATATATATATATATATATATATATATATATATATATATATATATATATATATATACATATATATATGTATATATATTTATGTATATATGTATATATATATGTATATATATATGTATATATATATGTATATATATGTATATATGTATATATATATGTATATATATATGTACATATGCATATGTATATATGTATATATATATATATATATATATATATATATATATATATATAAAGAAAGAGAGAGAGAAATATAGAGAGAAACAGATGTTTTACATACAAATATGTTGGAATACACATGTATCTATACAAATGTATATATGTATGTATCTATACATAGACGTAAAGAATTTATATATATGGATTTCCTCGCATTTTTACGCTCCCCAATGTACCTTTATGTACACACACACACACACACACACACATACACACACACACGCACACACACACACACATATATATATATATATATGCAAGAAAGAGATGTATGGATATATTGAAGGTCAAGGGTGCATATTGATATTCGATATAAGGTTTCCTGCTTTGGCAGAGCTTTTGTTCAGCTGGGGTCCTTTTAGCCTGACAGAAAAGACGAACCCTGAAAGAGGAAAATCTTCAGAGAGTCGGCCATTTTTTGGCGCCTACTTTGATTCTTTTCATACGGTTTGTTTTTGAAGGTTTAGACATTTTTCATCTTCCCCTGCACCAGCCTCTCTCTGGCAAGAACATTAACGATGCTTGTTAGAAGAGAGGCAGTGCAAAACTTTTCTGCCCCAACGACCCAAGTACCAAATACATGTTCAATGCAGCAAGCTTCCCACACTTTGAAAAACGGTTGCTTCATTCTTTGTTCATTTTGTATGTAAATAAATATGAAGAAGTCTATCGGAGTATTGGTGGTTTAAGGTTGTCATAGCGATTGACGTATTGACCAGCGAAGTAGAGGAGATGCGTGTTCCCATATCTCTGTACAGAATACCATATTCGTACTTGGAGAGAAAGCAGAGGTCATTTTGGGAGTCTAGTCACGTGTATTCCCGTGTTTATGTGGACTTGAAGACTTGTGTTTGGTCTTTGTTATTCTATATGAATCAATCATTTTTTCTTCATTTATTGTCTCCACTTTTAGAAAATTCGCAAATAAACGTACGCATACAAATACACCCACACATATACATCAACACACACACACACACACACATACACACACATATATATATATGTGTATATATATATATATATATATGTATATATATATATATATATATATCAGTAATATCTATAATATCATTCTGATTGATTATACATGCGTTCGAATGTTATGCTTTGATTAGTAACACAATGAAAAAGTTTAGTAGATTAAAATAATTCAAATTTGGAAAGCAGTTGAAGCGTATTTTAACTATAATTACTAGATGTAAAACAAGTAACCAAAATACGATGGAAAAAAACTAGTCTGAAAATGGAAATTTCATCTAAAATATTCGGACAACTTACGTCCATTTCTCGAAGCGTAAACAAGCTACAAACATGAGATGAAAGATGAACCAGTCTGAAATTTGTAATGACAATCTTTTATCCAAGAAACCCGTACAGTAATTCATTGAATATTACTAGTGAAAAAATGGTGTATTTTCCGGTGGATAAGAAGCATGAATATTATCAGTGCTGTTTTGAATAGAAACTTAATTTTATAATGTTAATTACAATTAGATATACAACAGAATATTACAGTAGTAAAATAATCAGATTATTTTTTATTTAGCTTTACTTCATGAGGCAAAGGAAGATTTCAACATTTTATTGGAAAATGTGCTTTATACAATGAAAAAAAAAAACCTTACTGAATATGCGAATGAAATTAAATAAATAATTAAACCTTATATATTAAATAGATAAAATGATGATTTACGTTTTTTGTAGTTAAAAAAGGAGTGTTTGGAGGCTCTCTGTAACTTTAATATCTCTTAGCGATAGCCACTTACATTTGAAAAACAAGTTAATTACTCGCACGTATAATTCGACAATTCCATCTCTACCGTCGAAAAAGGAAGTAAAAAAAGCGCTCTATGATATTATTTGTGTTTTTTGGTACCTCCGGGCAAGACACAAGGAAGCAACGGCACTTTTTGAGGACACAATTAAAAACCTTTGTTCTGGCAATACATTGACAAGGTTCTACTGAGAGAGAGAAGAACAATAAAATGATCACGCTCAAGTCAAAAAACATAAAAATGACACGATCATTTCTGTGACGGAAGAAAATCAACGATAAAAAAAACATTGGACAGAACACTGACAGTACAATGCAGTATAAAAACGTTATGTGAAGACAAATAATCAGTTATGTGCGAGGAGAATTTGATTGCTTCTGACGTATGTGTACACGGACGACAATAATAAGTTCCTGCTTCGCTTATTTACCCACACTCGAGCGCGCGCACACACACACACACACTATATATATATATATATATATATGTGTGCGTGTGTGTGTGTATGTGTGTATGTATGAATAAATGGAAAATAAATTCACGAAGTAAAATAAACCCAATTGAAGTAAATAAGAAAAAAAAAGAAGAATTAAAACACTATCAATAGTTGGAAACCTTGAAAACACCTGGCCTTAGTTATTCTGTATCCCTGATCACATAGCTGACTCGTAAGCAGCTAAGCTAGGCTGGACAATTACTGAACAGGGTGCTTCCCTACGAAAAAAGGTTTGCAGAGTTAGAGTTTTTGAATGAGTATATAAGGTTAGAAAGAATATCTCAAAACTGTCAATTTGAAAATCTTTTTGAAGTGAAACTGAATGTACAATCTGTAATGAACCATTGGAAAAAATCCTCTCTCACATATATATATATATATTAGATCATCCCATAAGTAATGTCCGAAAATCTCATAGCAGATAATTGGATGGGTTTATAACATTATTACATCGACTTTAAAATAAAAAGAAGCAGATGAATAATTTGAGCATTTTAGGTCCTTTTTCAGCTTATTTCCAGGGCTCATACAAAAAGTAGATTAATTATCACTGAAAAGATTTATGGAAGCAAAACTCCCAAACATTGTGATTAAAAATCCTTTTCTTCAAGATTTCAATTATTTGATTTCTGTTTTTTAAATCGATTGATAGCTGAAATGTTCTTTTGTAAGCAACGTGAACTTTTTGTTTCAAGGCTTTGTTAAAGGACCCGACTGAAGGAAATTTTCTCTTGGGTGGAAGAAACACATCTCAAATGGCTAAAAATGTTCACACAGCTTAAAAAGAAGATAAACGTCGAATGACCAAAGTCTGTGAGTACTTTCCTCGAACATGAAACCTATGGATATTATTTACTATCAGACAACCTTTAAAAAACTTACAGTATATAATATTATAGCTTCTATTCCCAAACAAAGGTTTAGGAAGGTTTTCCACGTCAGTTGCAGATCCTCTGGTAGCCAGTGGAATCCTCACAGAAAAGGCAAGAATTCTCGCTGACAGCTTTGGGTGAAAGTCTGGCAATCGAGTGAAATCCCTGATTCACGGTGTCACCTCTTCTAGTCTGATATTACTCAGTCGTTTTTTTCAGGATTGGAAACCATGGTGGCATATGTTTTGTCTAGAGTTGATGCAAATATAAACATACTTTTATGTATGCTTATTTGTGTACGTGCATAATATTCATGTATGAACGTCTCTGAATTTGAGTTTGATAGATTTTTGGCATTACAGTAAACTGATCAACAGTTATCAGCCTCTTCAGTGATAGTGTATTATAATTTTTGAGTCACTCACTCATCAGAAAGTTGATGAACATATGCCGTTACGATTATGGTTTCGATCACTCAAAAAATATCTCCTAATCGTCCATTTTAAAGATCTTTTACACTGTGACTTTGTTTTTTCTATTTATCAAGAGTATAAAAATATGATGAGAGCTCGATGGATAGTAAACTAAGTTCTTTCTAATGAAAACGACCCAACAGAATTATCCAATGAGCAATCTACAAACTTACATAAATACACCCATTGTCTATCTATCCATTTATCTATCCATCTATCTATCTGTCTGCCAGTGGCCTCATGATAAAAAAGCAGTTGTTTTTACAAAAAAAAAAATCAATTTTTCAACATAATCTCCTTGTCAGTGCACTTAATCAAAGACTTCTCCATAGATCCCATAGATCAAACATTGCACGTGGAAATGTCATTTAAAAATTCAGCTAATGACTATGGATTTATCAATCCCCTCTCATATCTATTTATCTGTTAATGCTCATGCACACATTGCAGCTCGAAATATATTATTTGATTTCGAAATTGTTATACATCTAAACCAGAGAGCACAGGGCATACCCCCTATATGATAATCAACATGGCATTTTTCTTTTAAATATAAAAACATGTATTATTTTGCGCAGTAGTTCAAAGAAGATGTTCGCTTGTATTGCAACATGGATAATACTTAGTAAAAAAAGACTCAATATTCATGGGAATAAACGCATGCGCACACAGGAGACGAAATCCATGATCTATTTTTACGTAATGTTCAACAAATATTCTTTACAAATAATTGTCTACATGTAAATACCATTTTTACATAGACCTTAAAACAAAAAGAAGCTAAATGACAATATATTCTTCAAAAAAGGAAAAAATACCAAGGAATCGAATAAAAATGTTTTAGACAGACATTAAAAAAATAGATTCTATACCTAATCTCGATGGAGATTTGTATTCGGCAAAAGAGAAAATCAAAAAGCGAAAAAATACCAAATTGTGGCTGTGGTACTTATTCGTATACACGGGAAGATTATTTGGTTTTAAGTGTTTGTTCCTAAGAAACCATGTTAGTATTCTTTGCTTTTTGGCATTATTTGTTTGTGACTCTCATGGCAAATGGGCCAGTAAAATCATTGGCGAAGATGTTAGAGCACTGGTAGTAGCAAAATATGGAACGGGTGGCGTGATGGGGGTTCGTTGGAAGTTTGTACAAACAGAAAACAACCGGAATAAGAATAATGTATCTTTTGATGTTCTGAGTTTCTTTAATTTATTCTGCCATTATCAAAAAAAACTCCAAAATTAAAGAAATCAAGGAATACACCGAATAAATAAGAGAAATTTACTGTATTTTATTTGAATCATAACAGCCTTTGTAAAGCTTACACGGAAAGATGTCACGATAAATAATTATACAAGTACAATGTCACTGTTATACAATTATAGTATCGTTGTTTTATAATTATACAAGTAAAATGGCAAATATGAAATATGATAACAGAATGCAAAGTCTGTAAGTGGCTTTTGCTGGCAAATTCAATCTGTGTCATCTTGTGTTTAAATAATGTCTCATAGTAAAGCCGACTTTTTTTGCAGCTGGGTGTTTGCCTACAAATCTTGATGAACCTAATGGTATGGATAATCGAACACGTGATCTTCACAGATTTCTTCACCTTGCAACCTGTGCACAAACATAATATTTGCTTATTTTTGAAGGGTTGGATGTCTGGATCATTGGTAAAGAAACGTTTTGCGTGTGCCTCGTTCAATAGGTCAGGCATCATACACCACAAAAAAGATAAACTTGTATGGCCTGCACAAATCGTGACAAAAAAAAACTTCAGGAATATCCAAGAAGTCCAATGTCAATATCGTTAGGTTTCATATCGAGTAGAACGTACGTTCTTTTCTCACTGGAACATCCAGTTAAAAATGAAGTCAGTTGTATTATAAGACAAATTTAATATATATATATATATATATATATATATATATATATATATATATATATATATATATATATATATATATATATATATATATATATATATATATAACGGGAATTTTGATATAAGTTTAAGCTTATATGTACATCTGAGTATCAAACTGACGCACCAACTCAAATACAATGGCTATGCGTACACAGGCACAATTATATAGATATACGTGTATGAATGAAAGTTGAGTTTGCTTTCTTTTTGAAATTCACAAAAGGCCTCTAAGGAGAGAATGAACATAATGAAGAGGCAGGTGTTAAATTTGATTTAAAATGCTTATATTATTAAGCAGATATTGAAATAGCATCTAGTGCTCACCAATGAGCGTTTGTTCTTTTTGTTTTTGCGGTTCAAATTGATTTTTCTGATTATTTCATTCCAAACTTCACAACTTAGTCAACAGTTTTGATCTCACTTTTCGATGAAACTTCTTTTCTGACTTTGTATTGGGTATACTCAAAAGCATATCAGCTTATGTATATATAGAGAGCGAGCGAGAAAGTGAAATAGATAGATAGATAGATAGAGAGAGAGAGAGAGAGAGAGAGTGTGAGAGAGAGAGAAATATTTACGTATTCCTGCATCGTTTCTGCATTTATATGAAGTGTATTGTTTGTGAGCATAATGAACAAACTTCGTTCTCTTTGTATATTAACTTGCATAGGACATACCAAATCGATTTGTCTGTCTTAATTGCTTACTTGCATATTTGCTATCGGTGACTGCCTTTTGAGCTTAGGTAATAAATTCAAATGCTGATTTTCAAAGCAAGCAGGCTCTTTCCATTTGCGATTCTTTCACGGCATAGATATTTGTCTCGCAAGATACGATCAACTTGTGATGAACAATATGAGAAAGATACGAACAAAATGAGATTCATACGTACAGACGGCGATCAATGATTAGAATAAAAAAAAATAAAGTGGGTATTTTGGAAAGTATTATAGATAATGTTTTATCTCGTGTCCAGTAAGTGTCAATCACGTGATGGACAAAAAAATATAAAGGAAAATGATCTCTTTTCTCAGTGGAGTGATTTCGAAAACAGTGTGAAATGTTCGGTGAGATACGGGAAACGCAGCTTAAGTCGACAGATAAGCAGATTGATCAATCTGATCATGTACCTCGGACTCATTGAGAACGCATCGTATCAATTTAAATATCTGCCTTTTGGTGGTTATAAGCGAACTGGACTAATGAGTCGTGGGTAGTGGGATCAAACCTAATCCTTATTCAGGTTGGCGATAAAATTTCAACTTATGCCAACCGAAGGAAAGCAAATTAGGAAACACTTTGAAAGTGCCCTCCTCGGCCAACGCTATTGTCAGGGGAATTAATTACTAATGGACCCGCCCCAATTATTCCCCCATAGCCTATCGTCCATACTCTCAGAATGAGTGTGTAAGAATACGTACAAATCTATCTATCTTTTGTTCGTTTGTTTAAAATTACCAATTTCCGTCCATTGCACATGAATCTAAGTCTGTCTGTACCTTTCTCTGGTAGTGTATGTTTATCCCAATCTGTCCATATCTTGCAAAACGAATATTTATCACTTGAACGAACTGCAGATGTCTAAAGTGGGAGGAACTGACGAATATTATCTTGCTTATGTGGTTACAGCAATTTTTCAGCCTCAGTGAGAGCCTTATTGTCTTCAAAATGGGCATTCGGATTTTGACTTCTACTCGGGTCCAAACATCAACTGCCGGCGGCAGTAAGCATAGAAAGCGAACTTTCTTCTTAAACAGATTCTTACAAACAATGCACTTAATATGAATAGAGCGACGACCCTGGACCATGAATATGTATTTCTCTCTCCACCATATCTCTCTTTCTTTCTTTTTCCTCTCTCTCTATCTCTCTCTCTATATATATAATTAAAAGTTCAATATATATATATATATATATATATATATATATATATATATATATATATGTTCAATCGGCAAAATACCTCTACAAACGCATTTTTCCTCCAAAAAGTTTAGTACAAAAACAAAACCTGACAAATCTTAAAAATACGCTCCATACAATTTTTCTCAACAGCAGTCACTAGATTCAATTACACACACACGCACATACAACCTATCTTATTTTCAGTTCTTTAAATAAAAATGATTCAAACTTTGACACGAACACATCTCCTTTTTCGCCAGTAAAGATAAAAAATTGAAACAATAATCTTGCATTTTCTCCTCTCTCTCCTCCTAGAACCCTCTATTATTCGCCAAATTTTATCAATTTCTCCACTTGACGTTTAAAAATGAGAGGAAACAGTCTCTCGAAACATGTAACGGAAATAAATACGAACCAGTTTCCTAACTTTTGTGTTTCAATATTGTCTTTTTTAAATTCACCATTATGTTGGACGGATAAATCTTATCCATTTCCTCACTATATATATATATATATATATATATATATATATATATATATATATATATATATATATATATATATATATCAGCTGCAGCAGCCATTATGTCCATTGCTGGACAAAGGCCTTTTCATAATCAAAGAGAGGATTGGGGAAAATTTTTAGAAGAAATTTTGATAAACAAAGAAAAGATTGCAAGTTTACGTATATACTGTGTGAATTTATTTCTATTCAGTTTGGTGAAAATTGAAAGAAGCAAGGCTAGCAACAACCGTAGTTTCCTGCAAATGCTCGTAAATTAGCTGCAAAAACTAATTAAATAAAAGAAGTGTCCACACACACATCCCACAGCCACAACCACAAGCTTTAAAAGCATAAATGAAATAGAAAAAAAATCTTTTAAAGGAATTAGTGCAATCAGAAGGAAATAAGCAGGAAGCGGAAGTTAAAAAACATAAGAAAATGGCGGCAATTTCCCGTGCTGGCAGGTGTTTCTTCATGGCATGCTCTGGCGTCATGTTCATTTTATTTGTGAGTTTGTTTAATACTGGGAGTGGGTGGTAGGTTTCTGATAGCAGTAAGGTCTTTTTGTTCCCCATCTTGAAATAGTTTAAGTACGTCAAATAAAAAGAAGAAATAAGTATAATAGAAGAAGACAAAAAGATGCTGAGAGTTGTTTGCGAGGAGAGAGAGAGAGAGAGAGAGAGAGAGAGAGAGAGAGAGAGAGAGAGAGAGAGAGAGAGAGAGAGAGAGAGAGCGAGCAAAGAAAAGAAGGAAAGTAAATGAGAAGGTTCGATTCAGAGGGGGGAAAAGAAAAGAAACTATTGGGGAAAATTTGGGCAAACAAGACTGTATCTTTAGAGAAAGGAGAAATGCAAATAGAAAAAATAGTAAAAGGTGGACACTGGAGAGAGACAGAGATTAAAATAGTGGTAAGATAAAAACTTAAGAGAGGAACATATTGTCTAAAAAAGCGAACATTGAATGCTGGTTCAAGAAGTTCACATAGAAAAGAAGAAAAAATGGATATTAAAAAAAGAAGAAAATAAGAGTGATATCTCTGTATAACACCAACTGCCACGCTTATATATATATATATATATATATATATATATATATATATATATATATATATATATATATATATATGAGTTGAAAGAAAAATGAGTTTGATTTCAGAATAGCACATCGTTAAAATTTTAAATGTGACCGATAAAGTTCAGTACCAATCTGAATGAGTGTTTAACATGAAACGCATTTAAATTTGTTACCGGACATATTCTTGCTAGTTAGTTGATATATATATATATATATATATATATATATATATATATATATATATATATATATATATATATATATATATATATATATACGATTCCCGAGCATTTCTCTCTTCTTTGAAAGATGCCCGTGTTTGTTCTTTGTTTTCTTTAGTTTCACGGTAATTTTGTTTTCTTAGAATTTCCATTATTTTGGCTGGCAGCGTCTATGGAGTCAGATTTTCATTGTTTTCTTTTCTATCATTATTTATCGTGCCAGCTGATGCAGTTTGAATGCATTCCAAACTTAAAAGCATGCAACATCTAAAACTTTAGAGAAAAAATTTTCTCCAAAACTGCTTAATGTATCTATTGACAAAACAATCGACTTTTCACTAATAGAGAATTATATCGAGAGTGTAAACGCCCGAGTGGGCGATGTATATGCTAGAAACCGTCAAATAAAACTGTCACCATAGGTTTCTCTCCATCTTGGTCAGTCTCGCTGGCTATGCGTTTATGCATGTGTCACACGTTCATAAAGCTAAAGGGCCAAATTTAGAACACTCATTTTCTATTTTGTCTAGAATCTAAAACAAAAATTCCACCATATGCTTTTGGTATATCTCTGAATTTTTGAGATGAGGTATTATTATTATTTCTATTGATATTCGGATCATCCTCATCTTGGTTGTTTTTCATACAACGTTTCGGCTGTTGTACTCTACGGCCTTCATCAGGTATCATCTGGTAGATGTGGGGAAGTAACGAACCGAACCCTTTATTTATCCGACAGGGGGTATATTGACCGTACTCCCCACTTAACATTAGTAGTATCACCCAATAAAAATCGAGAGAACACCAATTTTCCAGTTTTTTGATTGATCACCCTAACACAGCATGCTGCTGAAAATAGCTGGTCACGGGACAGTTTCCATTGATTTTATAACCAGACCTGTTTATATCCTGGTTGGACCGTAAGTTTTTCAAAGAAATTAAGAGATGGAACGCCGATGGTGTTGTATGGGTTTTAAGAATAGTCGGAGTTGAAACTGAGAGCCTCTAAAAAAGATTTTCCTGTAGTAAACATTATACACTGGAGAGGAAAAAAGTCAACATATAGGGATTTGAATTTCTTGTCGATTATCTTTTTAGAAAATATTGGCACACAAATATGGAATCTATCTTTAACTTTGAGTAATGAAAGTAGATATGAGAACAGCTAAAACTCCAGATAAAGTCTTTATTTGATGTTAATCTAACTGGATCATGTGAAATGAGATCCCAAATCGGTCATTCGACTTGCACGACGATCATATTTAGTAAGTACTTTTTTATGGGATGGGATTACAAGCTCCGACACCCACTCTTTTGCTGCTTTTACCCATAGATAGGGCTTCTGGTTCTGAATTGTCCTTCCCCTAGACTGATTACTGACGTAAGCGAGAAAACTTGGTCTATCCTGTCACAGCCGAGAGAAAACTTTAGCCAAAGGGATTGGTGTGAAATTAACGCAAACAGCCTTGGTCGTGATTTGAATTTGCATTCGTTCAGAGATTCCATTTCTGTCCGGTCTAAAATGTCTTCGTTTTTATTTTGATCAAAATTTCTCGTTCACATGAGTTTAAAAGTCAGGTATGTACTGACGTCTAAAACATAGTGAGGTAACAACTCAGTAGAATGATTGGTACTTTTAAAATTCAACTTAATTTTGGTGTGGAGAACCCAGGGAGGTTCGAACACACTGCATCAGCGACCTTTCTCACCTGAATGCAACTGAAAACATTTTTCTTTCACCGAATAGTTTGTCACAAGTCAGACACCAACATTTATAAGCTTGGTTGCAGCAGGGTCAAAATCTACTTTTACTTTTATACCGACTAAAAATACCGCTACACACACACACACACACACATATATATATATATAAGATAAATTAATAGGTATGTAAGACTTCTCAGTTCGATGCAATTTGTAAGATAGCTGCTTACCAATCACTCAGTAGGGAATTTTAATTTTGCAAATGTGTTCAGTTTAACGTGACATGATAAACAAACAATGAATACTTTACTCCCTTAAATTAGGCGAGGATTGTTGTTATTACGGAGGAAAATCAACAAGAATTTTGATTGGATAAGGACAAAAACTCATGTTTAATGTCCAATAGTCATAGAATCTACGATTAAAAAGTCGTATATTTACTCTTTCGTTCTTATTTTCAGGAATTTCTGCTGTAAAATCATTTAAGGTTCATTTTCATTGTAAAAAAGTATTTGCTATGTTTTCATATAATGAAATCATTAACAATTCATATCATAGTCTGTTTCTGTCATTAACACTTTCACTGCCAATCATTTTCCCTTGCAAACGAGAAGATTGCTCCGAGAGAGATATTTCAGTAGTATATAAAGGGTAGACTTGAAGTAATTAGACACGTTGTTTTTAATAACACACACACACACACACACACACACAAACACGCACACACACACACGCATATATATATATATATATATATATATATATATGTGTAAAGGAGGTTATATCACCATTATATCCTACCGATAGTCACCTATGGAGCTGAAACATGGAATCTAACCAAATGAATGACCCTCAGATCGAGAACCATGCAACATGCACATGAGAGAATCATGCTCAAACTCATGTGGAGAAATCTTAAGACGGCACAGAATATTGAAGAAAAGACAGGAGTCTGAGATATCATAGAAACAGTTACAAAACTCAAATGGGAAATGGGCTGGACGTATTGCAAGAATGTCAGACAGCCATTTCATATCATGACTCACAACGTGGATCCCCAGAGATCATATGCAAAATT
This sequence comes from Thysanoteuthis rhombus, assembly GCA_963457665.1. NCBI lineage: Eukaryota > Metazoa > Mollusca > Cephalopoda > Oegopsida > Thysanoteuthidae > Thysanoteuthis > Thysanoteuthis major. The sequence continues at coordinate 30,711,880 of OY735214.1, forward strand.
GTGTCCGACTGAAGGTAAGATGGCGCGAACATCTAGGTAAATTCAGAAAGTACTTACCCTGCGATGCCCATGATAGAGAGGTCTGGCGAATCTTGGGGAAGATCTATGTCCAACGACGGACACTAAAATGCTGATGAATATACATATATGTATATGTTTATCAGATACACAGTTACATAGATGTAATCATGTAAATTTCTACCATTGGCAAAATTTGAGAAATTGCAGCAAGAGTGGCAGACAATTGCCGTACATCACGACTCACAACATGAATCTCTAGAGATCATATGCAAAACTGTAGCCGGCAGAAAATAAAATGGTGTGACACATTAGACAAGTTCAGAAAATAGTGGCTTTGTGACGCGCACGATTGAAAAGTCTGACGAATCTAGGGAAGGTCTTTGTCCAACGACGGATGCTAACAGACTGCTGCTGCTGGTGATGATGATGACGATGAAAGACACACACACACACACACACATATACATGCATACACACACACACATATATATATATATGTGTGTATTATGTGGGTGGGTTTAATCTTGATTGATATGTACAACAAAATCTATGTTATATTTCTGAACACTTCGAATTGCATTTAATATTATTCACATAGATTATGCATCTGAGCAGCAGAAAAAATCCTTTGATCTTTTTTCATAAAAAACACTCTTTTTATTCATTTAGAGATTGTTTTCCTGTCGTAATAATATGCGATGTATTTGGGTTACATTCAATGAAATAAAATATGGCAATATACACGTGTATGTGTATTCAAATGTAATATTTATAACATACTTAAGGTTGAATCCTTGATTATTCATCGAGTTGATGTGGAACCCACTTATGGAGCTTCTTCATTTTATTCAATTCACCTTGAATGATTCGATATTATAGCAATTCCAACACGCAGGACTTGGGTCATTTCCCTGGCAGTTGGCGTCAATTTTGTTCGACAAATACCTTCAGCCGTTAATTTCTTATTACAAACGGACATCCTCAGTCCTTTTGATTTTCAAGACTCAAATCTCTACTACGAAACTTTTGAAACCAACGCCACACAGTTCGATCAAGGTGGTTCCTTCACCTCATTTTAGATCAATATTTAAAACTATTCGAAATGCATTGTTCGGGTTTAAGGGTATACACATCAACAGATAACTCTTAAAATGAATGCTGAATTTTAATTACTAAAACGAGATGCGTATATTGGTACAATATACTTGAGTGAAGTAGGACACAACTATGAGTCAATATCTAGAATCGGCCATTATTTTCTGAAGAACCTAGTAAATACGCGTGTATATATATATATCTATTCAGTAGCTAAATTATTATATGATTTTGTGTCCGCTGCCAATCGCATAAATCTCTGTTTGTGTCTTCCACCCACCACTCGCACACACACACACACACGCACACAAACACGCACACGTATTCAGCTACAAATATATATATATATTTGTAAGCATGTTGATCTGCTGTAGGTTATTGAAAAATACGTAATGATATCAACCATCCCTCTAATTCGTTTGAAAAAAATCAAAGAAATGCTATCCTTTACGTCTTTCTTATTTGATGACTGGAAATGTATTACACAACAAAGAAAGGCTGCCTTTGTGTCGCTGTGATGTAGCTACACAGGAACGTATAATTACAAGATCTACATAATCTAATATTTTTATTCAAACGTTGCTATGTTGTTCAAGACAGATGCCCGTGCGGAATGTATATGTAGAGATGTGTAAATATACATCAATAGTCTATGTGCAATTCCTTGACTCAAAACGATCTGTCGAAGTGCTAGGTGTGGCCATTAAAATCACGAGCCTGTGCCTATGTAAATCGAACCATACTGCGCATGCTCGGACCATGTTGGAGACACTGACCAACATGCAGGGCTATCGCATCCAATAAAACTGCCCGACAAATAATCAATCATAAACAACTCTTGAATTCTTCAATCCACTCGCGCTTTCAGCTTTAGATACCATTATTTTTTCCTTCTGACGTGATGCAAAAATTGTCAATTCAAAGATCTAGCGGAACATGAATTTGAAATCTTTCAGTGAAATTGAACAACACGTATGCCAAGTGAAGTTGATGAATGCGCGTCACGTGCTCGCGTGTTCTCATGGCGTACGAGATTTTGCGAAGGTCGAGAAGGAGGGGGGGGGGTCAAAGTGACGGAACATTTTAAATGTCCATGCATATCAAGAACCATCTTTTAATCAATCGATTGCATCTTTTTTTTTTTACTCTATTTCAGATGTTTTCCAATGGAAAATGCCAGTAAATAATATATCAAGTTATCTGACCATATTTATTCTCCGATGGAATTTTTTCACGTGACTTCAAATCTTGACGCAGCGTTCATTGATTGTGATGTCTATACCATATCTCTATATATATACGCACACTCAGAGACAATGCACATGTGCATATATATATATATATATATATATATATATATATATAGATAGATAGATAGATAGATAGATAGATAGATAGATAGATAGAGAGAGAGAGAGAGAAATAGAGAGAGAGAGGGGGAGGGGGAAAATAAAGCGCTTCAACTGTATTTAAAAAAAGATAGACATAACACAAACCAAGTGTCTTATCTACATCCAATCTACCTATCTATATTCTCTTGGAAGTTGAAGTATAACATTTAAGCAGCCATAATATGCATTCATTATCATCGAATTTATTCAAAAAGATTCGGAGAACATCAAAGAGATTCACCACTTTTTTCCGCACAAAAGTCATAGCCGATAATTCTTTGAAGTTTATTGTATACTAAAGATGAGGAAACTCGAGTCTGATACCTTGGACAAAAATTGTGGTCGCTTCTCTATTCACAAATCGATGACAGAAATGAAGAATCAAGGATTTTGTTTGTCATCACACAAGAAAAAAAAAAATGAGGAAAATGGCTGCACTGCTTTTAACTCAATTTGTTTGTTTTTTGCACATACTCATACGAACACACGTATACAATGCATTGTTATATATATATATATATATATATATATATATATATATATATATATATATATATATATATATATATAAGTAATTTGCAAGTTTTTATATGCTGAAATATATTTATGAATATTTATGTAAAAATGCCGACTGAGTAAGCCAGCAGGAGAGTGTTCTAGCATGCACAGTAAGGCCCTCTCTGATAGCTATGTTACATATCGGAAGCACTACCTGTTCCCACTATATTCTAAACGGCTATATAATTACACACACACACACATACAGAAAGATAGACATGCACACGTATACAGAAAAAGATAGATACGCATACACACTGAAAGAAAGACACACACTGAGACAGAGACATACACACAGAAACGTAGACATGGGTACGCACATAAACATACACATACGTATGCAGAAAGTTAGCCACACGCAGAAACATAGATATATACATACAGAAACATAGACTAACACACGCACACACACATACATATAAAATGTGTTTTTGGTTACAATTGGCGTTTTCAATGTTTCAAACTAAATTTTTTTCGAATGTTGTATATATGTTTGTGTGTCTAAGTATGTTTATATGTAAGACTTAACATAGTCAAGTCAAGCAAACAACAAAAATCATTATTTTGTTCCATTTTTTGAGTGCATATGAAGTTGAACAGCTGGTGTTCTGTCTCCTTGCGGCTTCGTTCGAGGTATGGTACATTGGTTACATCATTGACTAAATAGTGAGGAAATGTTTACGTAAAAATATGCGCTGTTCCCCCGAGCACTTTTTCTTTTAATTTTTTGATAACATCTCCAATACTCAGCGGGGTAAGTTCGTTATGTTTCTTTCCATGCACCGTATCAAAGTGCAGCTCAAATAATTGCACCGAATTTGTGATCTCACGATACGCGTCTTCAAATTTCTATTCCTAAGTAGAAACTTATTGATCCACGGAGAAGGGATACTAAAAAGAAAAAAGCAAAGATATTTACTTTGCTCAACTTTGCATGGCACATGGAAACATAGGAATTGAAAGATTGTGTTGTGCCAATCTTTTAAACAGGGAGGGCCTATTTGTTTTGAAAGCTAAATAGTTATCTCATTTGGACTAATAACTTTATGATATTGACTAAGCTTAGTACAGCACAAAACTAAATAGATGTGGGTTGGTCCAGAAGATCTTATCACAGCCATCTTTTAAGTGAGGAAGTTCTATCAGCTTTGAAAATCAGCAACCTTAGTATATATGAGAAACACGCAATAATACCTATCCTTCTCATAAAGATCTTAACTCATGTAAAATTCTGAATCCAGTCTCAAGCATGGATATTAATAACTTGGATTTCCGATTTCTCATTCTTATTTGCTATTTTCTTTGGATTTGATAATGATCAAAGGCATTGGAGAGAGCGCTCCATCAAAAACTTCTGGATAGTTCCTACCAACACATGATTTACCTGATCTCGCTTTCTGTTGCGTGGTTATCACTAAGACATGTATGAACTTGAAACATGAACAAATCTCAGAACAAGCATGAACACGACTGGTCACAAACTAAGGGACTAATTTAGCATGGATTTACATTGTAAATCCTCAAACTCTCAGCCTTTTAGCTCTATTGATATAGTCTGTAGGTGCAGCACATACATGCATAGCCAGCGAGCCAGACACAACTGAAATTTTGGAAACCTTGATAGTTTTCGTTGAAAGATTCTAGTATCATAAAGAACATTATTGTTTGTGACCCTTTTTCAATAGATTTTGTTGAAATTTCCAAATTCCTTCTTTTAGAAAAATTGGATTTCAAGTTCAACTAAAAAAAAAAAGCTCCCATTTTTTTCGCCCCAGTGTTTTGCCCCGTGGGAAATGATTCAGTTTCTAAGATGAGGAAGTTAAAGACTGCCGACCACTATTACAAATTTTTTTTCATTATTCTAAAAAACAGAGTGACATAACAGGAAAACAGTTGATAAGATGGGAAAAATGAATAATTCTTCTTCACCGTTGCAACTGACTCAATTCTCACTGGTCGTTGTGTTTCACGATAGTTGACCTCTATCAGACTCTGCAAAGATGTGTGAATATACATTCACATACTATGTACGCATAACAGGCGCTCGTGCGCACACATATACATACGATATATAAATACATGTATATAAATACATATATATATATATATAAAACATATATATATATACATATATAAAAATACATATATATACATGTATAAAATATATATATATATATATAAATACATATATATAAATATATATATGTATATATACAAATACACATATATACATACATACACATATATAAATGCGTTGATACGAATGCATATATGTATATATATATATATATATATATATATACATACATATGTATATTTATATATGTATATATATGAATAAATATTTATATGAATACATATACATATATACAAATCATATATGAATTTATACATTTATATATACTGAATTTTTTTATCTTTATATATCATGTACGCTTAACAGGCGTACGCACGCGCACATACATGCTTTTGGCATATATATATATATATATATATATATATATATATATATATATATATATATATATATGCTGAAATGTTTCATCTTTACATGCATTTTCTATCAATTAAAAGTGAAACTTCGTTTATTAGTTATCTGGCTTTGTAATGAACAGTAAAAGCATCGATGTAAGTAATTATATGGAAAAAAAAAGAAAGAGGAAAAAAGAAAAAAAAAGCTGTGAACGGAGTCACCGTCTCGCTCCTATGCACGCCTCGATCGAAGTGATACGTTCCACTTTTGTATTCTATAATTGTTGCTATGAATAAAAAGTATTTTCTATCTATTGTTTTGATAATTTTTTTCCAAACTGCAGGTGTTATGACTACTGTAGTAAAAAGTGAGGGCTATATTCAATGAAAAAAATCCATAGTTTTCAAGCATATATTTGACCGTTCTTCCAACGTTGTAAATAAAGTGGGGATATTTTTTGCTTTTTTTTTTTTTTACATGAGTGCTATGCTTATTCTGACTATGCAGCTATCAGAGAGAAGCTGGCAATTCATAATTTCATTTTCTTTCAGTTGCTGAACAAAACAAACATTTTTTTATATCCAACGTTTCTATGAGACAAACTTTGAAAAAAATTATATAACATATATTGAAAGTGTCTATGCTATGCATAATACCTATATAATATCTATTATATATTATAGAATAGCAGTGATGCTTGCATTATTTCTAGACCAGAAACAAATGTATATCTTCCTAATTTTCAATGAATTTATACAGGAGGATATAGATGCATTACTCATCTAGACTTGCAACGTCGAGCCACGAAGGTCTTTGATATTTACGAAATAAGTTAGCCAAGTCCAATTTCTCCTTACAGCCGATGTAAAAGTAAATAAGAAAAAAATTCTTATAGTTATCTACTGCATATGAGCTGCGACTTCAGTTGATTAAAACATAAGTTTAATGTTTATGGGTATTGGTGTTTCCAGGTTTGGTGACACCGGGGCAGTATCTCAAGGTGTCACCCCAAGTGTTGACAACTAAAATGTTTTTTCACACAGAATCAACCTCAAAATTGGTATAAATAACGCCAATACGCGCCATAATAACACTAAGAATTTCTGATGGTTAAATGGTTAAATTTGAACTAGATTAATCTAAGATTGCTAGAAAATAGTTGGATATCGACAAAGATTGCTGAATAACGCTAAATGTAGCGGTAGATCTTTGATTTTTGCGCTGCCAAAAAATCCTGGTGTCATCCCTCTGACGGTGTTACCCGGGGCGGGCTGCCCACTTCGGTACGCCAGTGTACATTGGTATTGAAACAAATTTAACTATATTAAATCCTTACATAGAATTTAATGTAGTCAAAACAATCATCGGTCAAGATTTTTGGAGTATTTTGTATTATTATTTACTTTGTGATCACTTAAACTAGTACAAATTACCGATTTATGAAAAAAGATGGATAAATATTATTTTGCACAAGTATTTCTTAATATATATCTTTTTTTTGTGATAAAGTGTGTTTGTGTCTATGAAAACGTGCTTGTACATCTTATATATATCTTGAGGCCCTCTGTAGATCATCTTTGGCCCTTATGTTAATCAATTTTGGCCACCACTGTAAATAGCTCTATTTTGTAACTTTTGCAATGTTTCTTGATCACTGACGACCCTTTTTCTCTCATTCTCAATGCATCATGTACCGTTTGAGTGCCTAAACTCACTAAAACAAATTTTATCATTACAATCTGTGGAGTTTTTGGTGCCTGCCTAATTGAGATGAGCAGTTTATAAGTCATGTCAGTTCGTGCGGATATATATATTGATAATTTATACAAAGTATGAAGATTGCGTGCGGGCTATTCTCTTACATATGAACAAAAACATAGTGTGGCATATTTTATGCATTCAATAGCACACTGGCCTCAGACAGACAGACAGACACACACACACACACATGTTTGTATTGTTGATGTGAAGTGACCCGACATTTTTCATACATATATATATATATCATTGAAAACAGCAGACAAATTTTGTCTATCTTATGAAGTTCTGAAATTTGAGATCTTTCGAGCGTCATTGGTTATATATATATATATATATATATATATATATATATATCCTGCTACGACTAGAATTCGATGTGTAACTCTATACTCAGTCATTAATGGGAATCACAATTTTGAGATATCTATCTAATAGATCCTACCCGTAATATCACGAGGTACTTAAACATCTACTTTTCACACACACACACGCGTGTGCACTGGTAATCATCCCCCAAGCCAGTCGAAAGATATTATAAATGTAATAAAATACCCCCAACAAAAACAAATGTATATAGTGTATACAGTTATTATCAATAACACTAAAAGCGATAGGGAAGTTTCTCAGGGTTAATGGAACAGTATAGATTTTAAAAAATCTCACAGGTTTGGGTGAAAGGAGAAAGGTCGTGTTAGTCTCTCAATAGAAACCGTCTTGTGACCATCATTTTTTGGCAGCATGCTTTGTTGGGAGATGATCTATTGAAATCTATTAGTTACTGAATTAGTCTGAATTTCCAAAAAAGAAAAAAAAAGTGTGAACGCAGGTGCACACCAACTATGAAACAATTTAGCATAAATTTACATTATTAATTGAACCACGCACAAAAAACTATTGGGGGATTTCGGAAAAAACCCAACGTTTTTCGTAGACATAATAAAGAGGAGTATTGAAAGCCCTCGTTCTATTGGTGAAGCCTGTACATATATGTTGCATACATAGCCAGCCAGCCAGAGCAACTTGAAAACTGGAGAAACCTATGCTGACAATTTTGGTTGACAGTTGCTAATACCGAGAGATCACTTGACATGCAAGAATTAGCAGAAGAGTTTGTATCAGTTGAAAAATAGCCCAAGTCAAGAAACCTGGAGAAAGCTAATAAAGAAATATCCAGTGGTAGCATTTTTGGATACAAAAATATCTATAAGTAAATTTAGAAATGCTCATCGATTATTATCGCTAAAAACAAATCGATAAGCCTTTCCCTCTTTATATAAACATTGCTGGTTCGTTTGTGCAATCAATCAAATTTCCACAGATATCGGTTTTCTATTTATTGGGACGGAGTTTGATTATCGGTTACAAGTCAACACAATCTCCTGTCTCTGTGCTTCTCTTAGCAATATATTTCTATTTTCTGGCTTTTTTCGGTATCTTTCTATCCCAGTCTTTTCATATCGACTCCAGCCTGCTTATGCTTATCTGCAATGTGATATCCAGAAGCTCAGGGAAGTTGGCCATCTAAGGATAATTTACCCTTACACCTAGTTTCCACTGTCTCTTTCGAATTAGGAACTCACTTGGATCTATGTATTGTAGTTCCCGGTATTCTAACGTAGTCGCCGATGTAATTGTTCAAAGCTATCTAACTCTGGTGACCACATGAGAATCAATGTTTTCAATATGTCTATAAAACCTTTTAAAAGCCATCACTTTGCATATGTGTCTCTTTCCCAAGGTCTGAAAGAGACTTGTATTTTGCAGCGATACCATTGGTCAGTTTTACAATACCTCCTTGGGCCGATTGGTCCATCAACATCTTTGTATCCCCTATATTTTGGCTCAGTGCCAGCCAAAGCTGAAGTTAGCAAATAATGAGCGTCAGCTTCTATTTGTAAATTTTTATCATGTGGGAAAATATGAGAGGAAATATAACCAAATGAACAAAAGAAAGATTCAAGAATGAGCAACAAAGAAAAGAAGAGGAAAATAAGTCATATTGTGTCAGGAAAAAAAATGAAAGAAGTTTCCTTTTTATAGAAACTGTCGACCAGTACTTTCACCAAAACTGTAAACATAGGCAGTGCCGTTCCCAGGATTGGTGTCACCCGGGGCAGTAACTGAGGGTGTCACCCCCGGTGTTGCCAACCCAAGAACTTTTTCACTGAATCGGCCTCAAAAAATGTAAAAAACAAAACAAAACAAAAAAAAGCCACCCAAAACACGCTGAAAAAAAACAATAGTTTTTTTTATGAAAATTTCTATTCGTTGAAAATGACTACATCCATCTGGAATGGCAGGAAGATAACTAAAGATTGGCTAAAATCGTTGAGAAAGGGCGCTAAAAGTAGCAGTATATGTCAGATTTTTGCGCTTTCAAAACATCATGGTGTCACCCCTCTGATGGCATCAACTTGGGCGAGACACCCCTTCCCCGTCAATAGTCCAGTGAACATAGATTTCTGTTTTTTTTTCAAGCTAGTCTGGCTGACTGGCTATGTACGTATGCATGCATGTATTGCACGTGCGGGCCGCTCCAACGGAACCAAAGGGCTGACAATTTACACATTTGCTCAATAATATGCTTTGAGAGAATGCAAAATCGAATTCTTAGTTTGCTTCTAGCAGAATTCACGCTTGTTTCAGACTTTTTCAGTGATCAATTCCCAACAAAATGCGATAGGAGTAACTTATTCATTGATCATACGTTTTCACAATTTTTTTATTGATCACCCCCACACACAGCATGCAGCCAAAAAACGTTGTTAACGTGACAGTTTTTATAAAGTAACTAACCAGACCTGTTTTTTTTTCTATTTATCATTGGATTTATGCAAAAGTTCCCAGCGGCATCTTTAGCATAATGTTACGGGAATCTTATGAGTGTCTTTGAATTGAAGCCAGCTCAACAGTAATACGTCGTTTACGAGCCTTACGAATAATTCTGCTGTAAAAAAAGCTTTTCCACGTGAAATTATAGAAACAAACATTGGTCAGAGTTTACATTCTTGTTTGTCACGTCTTACTCAACACAGACGAATAATCAGTTTTATTCAACGTTATCACTTGCATAGAAAGTAGATTATACAGTGATTTCACTGCATGAAAACTTCCATCCCTGTTTTGCCAACGCGACCACACAAACGATCACGTAACTGGAAAAAAAAGTTTTCTCATCGTGTTCTACACACCTTCAGACCATCACTTGTTTCGAGCCATGCAACACCTTGTCTCGTTTGAGAAATTCAATAAATTCAGGATATTAAAAACATCATAGTTTACACAAAAGGAATCATTAATTTGCAATACAAAGCAACTGAGATTAAAACAGAGAAATACTGGTCAAAAATTGATGATGCCCCATCCAATAAAAATCCAAGTTAATATTACTACTACTACTTATGCTTCTGATGTACGTAAAAATAAAAACAATAACCTCAGAGAATATGGCGCCGGGCAATCGGAGTAATGAAGCGTAAGTTGAAATGGTTCGATTTGATTTTCTGCCAGCCGTGGCACAGGAAGTGGGGCGGTTGGTGCAGAGGATAAAGCTCCCCAAAGGTTGGGGATGGGGGATGCAGGTTCGTGTCTCGCCGAGAGCCTCTTCTTTATTTCTGATCTATACTGTTTACTCACTCTAGTAGACTGACTGTCTGAGTAGTTGCAGTGTATAGCAACTGGAATCATGACGAAAAAAAAAACCAACAAAAAAACGAATACTGGTCAAAGAGTGATGGAGGTATCTCTGCGGGGTTTAGACAAAAAAAAAAGCGAAAACAAAAAAAAAAAAACAGCAAATCAGAATGGAAGCTAAATGGTTTTATCATCAATAGTATTCATTTAGATAAGCTAACGTCATAAGTGGAAGCTTCCTCATTTCCCTTAAGAGTAGATTGATTTTCGTTCCAATTTCGCGCTGGGATGCGGTTTACTTTAGACGTCTAGAGTTTCTTTGTCGACCGTCTGCCCATTGTTCTTTGGAGCGGTTTTTTTTTGTTGTTGTCGCCTTTCTTTTAAAGCAACCACCCATAGGTGCCAATTTACACCGACAGGCACAGACATAAATTCCTCATCTACTCCGCTTTGCAAACACTCGGGGGGAAAACACGGAAACTTATCTTAGTAATAGACATAGTTGTTGAATAGTTTCCGGATTTTCTGACTAGCTTTTTTTATCGCACTTTATTTTCCTTGCTTATTATCACACGGCATGGGCGCAAACAGTCTTTTGGTAAAGATTGATCCACTGTTCGAGAATTAAGCGAATAAGCACTCATTCGAAGAGATGATTGTCGGGGTGTGGACACTCTTATTCCCAAGAGAACCAAACATTTTGGGGTACGTTGAATAGATGTGGCAAAGGCTCGGAAACAGAGGATTTTGGGGATAAATGTCGACAAATGATTCGTGTGTGTACTAGAGGAAAAACAACAAGCAGTTCTTTAAAAGACGAACAAAGCACATAGATTTATAGATAACATAGATTTGTGTACATTTATCTATAATAGAAAATGTAGTTAAAAAAACGAAATCTATATTTATGCAGTAGTTCTACGTGTATACATGCTTTTGTATAGAGAATAATTTACGTTCATTCAAACAGAAACACATTCGCACATGTTCTTCTTAATAAGCAGAATACAGACTAATTCATAATCAATGAAAGGAGATTCATTCGGGTGCCCAGAATGTCTCATAATTCCAAACTCTATGCACACATTTGGACACTGGAAATACACTCAGAAATAATCTAGCACGTTGCCGTTATCTGGTTCTGATCTCGATTTAGAAAATGATTGGAGTTCTTTTCTTCAAACTATTGAAAGCAACCTTTGAAATTTCTTTAAGCCTTGTCTTTTCATCTATTTTTGCGATTTTCTTTCTTTCTTTTTCAAAGAAACATTTTGTGCACAAGATGTGTGAGAATAAATGGGGATGTTTATTTCAAATAAGGTTTCAGTATTTTGGGTTCAGTTTCAAAGAAAGAAAATCGTCCGTATGGTAGACCGGTTGAACTCAGCCAGTTCTTTGTAATGTCTGTTAAAATGAATGTGTTGAACGCATTGATACCAGTAGCTTGTTTTGATGTTAATAGTTGATGAATAGAGGTTGTGCGTTAATTATCAAAATAAATTTATCTAAGAAAAGAAAAATCCTTTTGGAACAAAACTAAATAGTACTTTATAACATAATCAGTTTAGTTTTTTTTCATATCAACAGCGATGCACATAGGATATGCATTTGAGGAGATTAGCCCCTGAGACATTTCACAGAGTAAAATAGTGATTGAACCCATGTAAGTAGTTCATTGTTCCAAATGGTCATAGGATATATATTTTTTTATCAGCAAGATAGTTACCTCGAATGGAAGAGCCAATAGTTACAGACATAGAAACACCTTATATGAAATACATGTATTGAATCATATTTCCTGACTTTTTGTTATCATTGCTGATAAATCATATATTTATATATATATATGTATATACACACACATATATATATATATATATATATATATATATATATATATATATATATATATGATTGATTGATATGAAAAATTATACTTTAAAAAAAATAGTTTTGATGAGAAATTGATAAACATAGTAGGGCTGTTGAATTTTTTAATCTAAATCGTTTCATTGAATCAAAATAAACAACTCGATATATCAATCATATAATAAAGAGAGATATACTAAGCAAAAGCCAAGAAATGAAATATATTTCAGTTAATTTTAATCTACGCATTCAAACGGTGGATTTAAAAGTAATTAGATTGAGACTAAAAATAATCCAACACTTTTGACAATTGGCTGAACGTGTGGAGTAATTTGTCTCCTAAATCTTAGATTTATTATATATATATATATATATATATATATATATATATATATATATATATATATATGTATATATATATATACATATATATATATACATATATATATATATATATATATACATATATATATATATATATATATATACATATATATATATATATATATATATATATATATATATATATATATATATGTGTGTGTGTGTGTGTGTGTGTGTAATCAATTGGTGTTCGAGTCTTTCTATTGTATTCAGAGGATAGATCTTTCTACCGTATTCAGAGGATAGATATCATTTGATATGAATATCGGCATTATTCATCCGATTCAGAGCCACTGGGTGAGTATGAGGCTATTCATGTGGTAATACAGATATAAAATGACGTCAGCTACTCCATCCCCCGCTGACGAAAGTAGGTGCGCTTCCAAGATGCAAGCTGTTTATAGTACCGACATATTTGATGGTATGGGCACACATCATAAACAGACGTTCAGTAATGAAACAAACAACCGATAATTAACTTAATTAGTAAATCCATTAATTACACATGCGCACAGAGTTGCCTAAACGTCTCCCTTACCTCGCCCGCCAAACTGCTTACCTGGAAGGCGTTCGATTTCAAAATAGTTAGTCTGTTATTTTTCATACAGATATTTCCTCCAATTACCTTGAGAGAGACTCCAACGTACACTCTCTACTGTCAACGTTACTCT